>JAKFHU010000322.1:2440000-3660000 GCA_023783475.1 Daubentonia madagascariensis
AAGTCATTTTCTTAGGAGATCTAGGTGGAAATTATAATAGACTATTGGGATTTTATTGCTGACACCAAGAAAGTATTACATTAATAATAGCTATACTTGCATAATCATTTGTGAATTTATCTCAATTAATATTTCTTATTTAGTGATAGGAAATCTGATAGAAGTGAACTTAGTATTTAAATGTCTAATAAATGACAATAGGTTGTTATTTCTGTTGAGGCTGAATGAAGGAAGAAGCGAGAAACTAACATTAGATTTCAATGGATGCCAACAGTTTATGAAAATATATAATTTTTTTATATTCATTTACAGAAATTGATTCCCTCTTCTCCCAAATCTGTAAGTTCAAAGTCTTTTTTTTAGTAGTTCTTTATAATTAAGGACAAGTGCACTTTTATTTGTATAGTTTCATGTTATATGATTTATTCATTCCAAAATATAGAAGGCACTGTTCTACAGACTGGGAATACAGCAGTGAACTAAAATGTGCTTATGGATTTACATCCTAGTGATATATACCTTGTGTTTTTACTTCAAGTTCTAAAAATAAACTTTCAGCTATTAGTCTTATGATCCTAGAAAGATTTCAAATATGATGGGAAATGGATAGCCATTAAATGTGAATAATTATAATAATGATAAATAATAACAAGAATGCAATTTTTAAGTGGGTGACAATTCTAAATGTTTTACATACATATTTTTCCTTCAATCATTTCAATTCCTCTTGAATTAAGTACTATTGTCATCTTCATTTTTTCAGCAGTGTGAATATACCAAAGCATTGAGTGGTTCTGGTAGTTACCAAATTTAACATAACTATTAAGTGACAGAGCTTGAGATCAAACCAGAAAATATATAACTACTCTAAAATAAACGTGCCTTTCAGGTTTCTGATTTGTAAATCCAGGGGGTATGAATTTCCAAGTCTTGTTATGTACATCTCAGTTACAGTAACCTGTGGTATGCAGTTAGAAAATCTAAGAATACTGGTGGGTGTTAAAGATATTAGGGCAATTCTGGTTCTGCCATTATTCAGCATAGTCATCCTGGACAACTCTGTCACCTTCCATACTTAGACAAGATCAAGAGCTTTAAAATCCCTTTCTTAAAAGGAAATCTTACAGTAACAGCTAATATACAAAACAGATAATAAGGCAGTTTCTTCAGTTGAAGAAAACATACTTTTTCTTACTAACTGCAAGAATAAATGACTGTAGACACTTCAAGCTCTAATGTTTTATGAATTTGCAAAATTTATAATAAAGTTATTATAAATTGCTGTGGTAGGCAGAATGCTAAGTTGGTCCCGAAGACTCTTCCCTCCTAGTGTTCACAACTGTATAACCCCCACCCCTTTTGTGTGGGTAGGACAGGGAATATGACGGATATCACTCCCATGGTTACAATATATTACATGACAAAAATGAAAGGATTTATGGATGTAGTTAAAGCCCCAAATTAGTTGGCATTGAGTTTACTGAAAGAAAAATCTTTCTTGGTGGGTCTAACTTAATTAGGTAAGTCCTTAAAAGGAACTGGGCCCCTCTGAAGGAAGAAATTTGAAATGTGAGAGAAAGATTCTTCTGCTGGCTTTTAAGAAGTAAACCGCCCTGTTTTAAGAAGGCCAGGACCTAAGGATAGCCTCTAGGAAATGAGAGCAGCTTCTGACTCACATCCACAAAGAAAATGAGGACTTTTGTTTTATGAGGAACTGAATTCTGTCAACAACTCAGATGAGCTTGGAAGAGGACCTCAAGTTCCAGATGAGAACATAGTCCGCTGACTCTTTGATTTCAATCTTCTAAGACCTGAGCTATGCTATGCCTGACTTTTGACCTGCTGAGATAATAAATTTGTGTTGTTTTTCAACCTTTAAACTTGTGGTGATTTGTTATATGTCAGTAGAAAACAAATAGAGTTGCCATAGAAGAACAGTCTTTTTTTATAATTCAGAGAAAAGAAGTCTTTGTGTTTCATTAATTACTTAATTTTAAAAGAATAAGATGTTATGTTCACAATTGCAAATTTATAAGTGCTAAAATGTTAAAAAAAAACACTCTTGTCATTGTAAGAAAAATTCATTTATAAAATAGGAAATAATCTTTTGTTTTTCAAACATACTTTATTTATTGTTTGACAGTCTTTTTCTTCTATTAGGTTTATTTTCATGTGCCACCTATATTGTTTGCTCATTCAGTTTTTTGAACTATTCATGTACCTGTTTGACAGTAGAATATACTGTGGTAATGACTTGAAAATAAATGATGTGGATTAAACTACTAACTAAAAATGTGTTTGTTGTGGAGCTAATGATGTCAGAAGGACAGTCATGTCAATAATAGCTCTTCAGATTAAGCAGTTAATAATTACACATTGAAAACTCCACTTGTTTTCAAGGCACTTTTCCCAAAGCGATTAAATTCCCTGTCTGGTTCTCAGCTTGACTATTGTTGGCGTATATGAATGCTACTGATTTGTGTACATTGATTTTGTGACTTGAGACTTTGCTAAATTTATTTATCAGTTCCAGCCATCTCTTGGCAGATTATTTTGAATTTTCTAGTTATAACATCATATTGTCAGCAAAGAGCAATAGTTTGACCTCTTCTGCCCCCATTTGTATACTCTTGATTTCCTTCTCTTGTCTGATTGCTCTGGAAAGGACTTCCAGCACTATGTTGAATAGTAGTGGTGATAGAGGGCAACCTTGTCTGGTTCCAGTTCTAAGTGGAAATGCTTTCAATTTTTCCCCATTCAGTACGATGTTGGCTGTGGGCTTGTCATATATGGCTTTTATCATTTTGAGGTAAGTCCCATCTATGCCTATTTTTTTAAGTGTTCTTATCACAAAAGGGTGCTGAATTTTGTTCAAACGCCTCTTCTGCATCTATTGAGAGGATCATATGGTCTTTTATTTTTACTTCTATTTGTGTGGTGAATTACATTTATAGGTTTGCATATGCTGAACTATCTCTGCCTCTCTGAGATGAAGCCCACTTGGTCATGATGGATTATTTTTTTGATGAGCAACTGAATTCAGTTTACTAGGATTTTACTGAGAATTTTTGCATCTGTATTCATAAGAGATATTGTTCTTCAGTTTTCTTTTTTTGTTGAGTCCCTTTCTGGCTTTACTATCAAGGTGATGTTGGCTTCATAAAACATGTTGGGAAGGATTCCTGCCTTCTTGATGTTATGGCATAATTTCTGCAGGATAAATAACAGAGGATGCAAACAGATGGAAAACCATACCATGCTCATGGATCAGCAGAATCAACATTCTAAAATGTTTATACTACCCAAAGTTTTCTGCAGCTTCAATGCAATCCCTATTAAAATACCAGCATCATTTTTAACAGATCTAGAAAAAATAATTCTATGTTTCACATAGAACCAGAGAAGACACTGTATAGCAAAAGCAACCTTAAGCAAAAAGAACAAATTAGGAGGTATCAATTTACCAGATTTCAAGCTATATTACAAGGCCATAGTAACCAAAACAGCATGGTATTGTCACAAGAACAGAGACATAGACCAATGGAACAGAACAGAGAACCCAGATATAAAACCATTCTCATGTTGCCATCCGAACTTTGACAAAACAGACAAAAACATACACTGGGGAAAAGAATCCTTATTCAATAATTGGTGCTGGGAAAATTGGATAGCCACATGCAGAAGACTGAAACAAGATCTGCATCTCTCACCTGTCATGAAAATCAGCTCACGACGGATAACAGATTTAAACCTAAGGTACAAAACCATAAGAATTCTAGAAAAAATGTTGGAAAAACTCTTATAGACATTGGCCTAGGCAAATATATGAAGAAGACCCCAAAAGCCAGCATAGCAACAACAAAAATAAATAAATGGGACCTGATCAAATTAAAAAGCTTCTGCACAGCCAAGGAAACTATCATTAGAGCGAATAGACAACCTACAGAATAGCAGAAAATATTTGCATGCTATACATCCAACAAAGGGCTGATAACTAGAATCTATAAAGAACTCAGACAAATCAACAAGAAAAAATCAAATAACCTCATTAGAAAGTGGGCAAAGGACATGAACGGAAACTTTTCAAAAGAAGATAGACTAATGGCTGATAAACATATACAAAAATGCTCAACATCTCTATCATTAGGGAAATGCAAATTAAAACCGCAGTGAGATATCACTTAACTCCAGTAAAAATGGCTTTATTCAAAAAGTCCCAAAACAACAAATGTTGGCATGGATGCAGAAAGATAGCAACATTCATACACTGGTGGTGGGACTGAAAATTAGTGCAACCTCTATGGAAAGTAGTACAGAGATACCTCAAAGAACTAAAAGTAGAACTACAATTTGATCCAGCAATCCCACTAATGGGTATTTACCAAAGGAAAAAAAGACATTCTATAAAAAAAGACATCAGCATTTGATTATAGAAGCACAATTCACAATTGCAAAGATGTGGAAACAACCCAAGTTCCCATCAATACATGAGTGGATTGATAAAATGTGATATATGTATACCATGGAATACTACTCACCATAAAAGAATATGGTGAACTGATACCTCTTGTATTATCCTGGATGGAGCTGGAGCGCATTATTCTAAGTGAAGTATCACAAGAATGGAAAAACAAACACCACATGTACCCACGATTAAATTGGTACTAATCGATTAACACCTATGTGCACATATGGAAGTAGCATTCATTGGTGATTTGGCAGGTGGGAGGGGGGAGGTGGCGATGGATAAATTCACACCTAATGGATGCAGTGCATGCTGTCTAGGGGATGGGCACGCTTGTAGCTTTGACTCAGGTGGTGCAAAGGCAATTTACATAAGCAAAGCGTTCGTACCCCTGTAATATTCTGAAATAAAAAAAATTCCCTGTCTGGATCACAATTAAACGTATTTTTTCAGGTCATTATATAAATTCCAATTATTTTACTTAAAAATATGTCTGTGTGCTTTTTCATGTGATTCTTAAGAGTTCCGAATGTTTTCTGTTTTATCTAGTCATGTGAAAACAGCCTGAATTTGAAAGATAAATGCAGTTGAACCCACAGTCTCTTCATCTCCTGGTGTACACATTCTGCAATTCTACTTCTAACAGAGTTATTCTCAGACTAAACGTGCTGGGATGTTTCATACATATCCTTAAGTGCCAAGCATAGTTTTTCTGTGAAATCAAACAAAGCTCCCTGCTAAAGTGAGATTTATTGAAAATAAAGCTGGATATTGTGCTGATGTGTAAATAAGGGCCTAAAACTTTATTGTTCAGAGAATAAATCCTATCACTTCTCTGATATACCTCACTGTAACACTTCATGACCTGCAACCCAAACTCTACTAGGGATTTCTCTTCAAAGGACTATACTGTGGCAATAGACAGAGGATGACTGGCATTATTGTCTTATTGTGGACTCTATAAAAAATTCTATTCTTTTCAATTTGAGATTCAATCTATTTAATTTGACAGTTTTAGAGCAAGTCAAATCGAATTGAAATTAATTGATAAAACCCCTTGTATCTTCTATGAAAGTTCATAATTGCCCACACTTTAGTCTGATCTCATTTAAGCCTGTATTTACTATTAACTTTAAATTGTATGGTAATTAAGTTAATAGCGTGAGGGCTGGACAAATTAAGATATTTTCACTGCATGTTTTCAACCTGTGTCCTACTGTGTGACTCAATTCATTATGCCTTTTGATTAAAGAGACTATATCAAGATGCTGACCCATAGATTTTTAACTAAAGTCTTAGCTGAAACCATGCCTCCTGATGTTTGGAATAAATATTTTATTAGATATGATATTCACCAGCATAATTTATTAACCAATGACAAATATTTGGAAAGGCTTTGCATATTTATAAATTTTACAGAATGTCATCCTGCTGGGAGGATAGAAACTCTGAGGACTTGTAATGAGCTGCATATTGCCATATCTGTTCCCAGAAGGAAAAGTCATTATCACATTGTGATTGTAAGTAATTTTTGTATCTTTGGGGCCTTAAAGAAATTACCCATTGGTTTTGATTAAAAAAGATAAAAAACAACTCTGAAACAATCTGTGACTTGCACTGTAGTTTTTAAATAGTACTTAATCTCGAGTTTAAACCTAACCTTACCTGGGAGTATAAAACAGAAATATTAACTCAGAACAGTATTGCTCTATTTTGTGCATATTTCCACCAAATGCCCCTTTCCAAGATTGTTAGCATGTAATGTCTTTAAGAATTGGACTCTTAGTTTTAAAAGCCTGGTGTAATTGAGAGAAAGAGTGATAAAGTGAGAAGGAGAGAGAAAGACAGAGAGACAGCGAGAAAACTCAGTTGGTACAGAAACCAGTGCTCACCAATATTTCTGGTAAAGGATGTGAATTCCAGTTTCTATTTGAAAGATTCTTTTTATTAAAGTGGATAATTAGATCACTTTATTATTTTTTTAAATTAACTTATAATGCAAACAAGTTATTAGGTACATTGGAGTAGTGATAGAATTAGTGTCAATAGACTTGGAATAAAATCTTAGCCCCACATTTACTAACTTTATGACCAGGAGTGTATTAATTAAAGCACTGCAGATCGAAATTGTGTTTAGACTGACACATTTATTTTATTTAGCCCCACTTGGAAGTTAATACCAGAACCATGTAATATTTATAGGTGCTTTTTATTTACTCAATTTAATTAATATGTAATTATTTAAAAAATAAAGTCTTTGGGGAGATGTACAAAGCTCTAATTTCACAAATGAGTTCATGTATTTACAATTAACCACTTTGTTTCTATGAATTACAGAGTTAAGAAAAGTAACCAATAATTAAAAATTATCTATATGACCTTGGTGATGTAATCAATACTTCTGCAAAGTGATTGTAACTAAATTTTGATGGCCAGACGCTGGATAAATTGAGTTGGCTGATTATCATGTCCACTCATTTAATAATTTTAATATATTTTCCATTTTAGCACATGACTATTATAAAAGTAATTGTGGAAGTTTTGTCTAATCTCAGTCACTGAAATCGTAAATAACAGGTTTTACAGTGGTTAGTTAATATTTTCCCATTGAAATTATGCACTACTGAGATTTAGTGAGTTGCAATAAAAATGGCACAGTATCACATTTTAACTCTGTATTTTAGAATTTAAGTTGAATCTTTTATTTTTTCTTAAAGATTTTTTTAAATTATTATAGGTACATAAAAGTTGTATATCTTTTTATGGTAGATGTGATTTTTTTTTTTTTGGTTCTGCCCTGGATTTGTGTTGAAATTTCCTAAATCAAATACTTTCACAAAAAATTGTTAAACACCATCCTGGTACAATTTACTGTGAAATAATTTTTAAAAATTGAGGGAATTTTTTTAACCACTATACTCCTACTGTTATTCACCTGGAATCTGCACAGATGGATTAATTAATTAGCTTGCTGGTGGTCCCATAGCTCATAAATGGCAGAATTCTGGACAAACACTTGAAATATGAATCTTTGCTCTAGAATCCATGCTTCTAACAGTACTGCTCTTCTTCTGCTGTTTATAATTTTTTAAAAAATACTCTTCTTACTCACTTGGATCTGAAAGTTTAATGAGTAAGAAAGAGAAATAATAGGAACAGAAACATAATTTATGATATCACATTTTTTATAAAAATCAACCTTCTGACCTAGATACAATCTAGAGGAAAGTTTACTTTTTGTTGAACACTAAGCCTAGGATGTACAATTGTGCTGAGTTGCATATTGGAGTTTGAGATCCACACACACACACACACACACACTTTAAGAATACTAGGAAGAGTTCCAGGAAGTAAAGTGAACCGAGGAATCTACCAATATTAATACAAGATAGTAGATATATAAAGTATCTGAACTGATATAGACAGATAATTAAGAGAGCTAAAAAAATAATCCCAATATTTTGGTGACTCTAATTTTTTCAATCTTTCTGTAGCTTCTTAATCTCTTCTTTTCTCTTATTCATTTCTCGCTGAATTTCTACTGTTCATTTCCAATCCCTTCCTTTAATCAATTATAGTTCATATGTTTGTCTTTGACATGTAGGTATTTTAAATTCTTACTTTTATTTTTAAGAGCTTCAAAAATTTCTTCAATCTCTGGCAAGAGATCTTTGGACTCTAATCTTCCTCCAGATGTCCTTTGCATTTCTATTCAATTGCATTCCTGCTCTAAAAAAGTTTAGACATCTTCAATTCTGGCAAGCTTTCAACATATTTTAAGGTGGTGTTTTGAATATCCAGTGCACTTTAGAAATGCAGAAACTGATTTTTTTCCTGATAATCTGATACAATACCCATTGATTAATATGATGAATATTATGAGAGACACAGATTCTTTTTCATTCCCCTAGTAAAGTTTCTTCCATTTTACTTTTTGTTTAATCATGCTTAACAAAATGACCCTTGCTTCAACCAAACTGTGAACCAAAGATAAAGCAGTGATTTTTAATTAAGCAAAACTTAACCTAAAGTACTCTTAGAATGCATCATAAAATTAAATTAATGATTGAAATATCATAAATAAATTAATATCACTTGTGTATAAGCTTGCCAAGGCTTTCTAATAAATTTAGAAAAATAGCAAATTCCTGGTTTAAAAGCATTACACTCCCCTGCCTACTTCTTGAATCTCATATCGTTGCATAAGCACATCAATTCTTTACTCCAGTTATATTGGACCTCCTTTCATTCCTTAAGGACGCTGAGCTCATTCTTGCCTTAGAACCTGTTACCTCTGCCTGGAGTGCTCTGTATTTTCATCTTTGTATGTCTGGCCTTTTTCATTAAGCTGTCAGTTTAAATATGCATTCCACTCTAACTATATCATATAGTCATTCTCTGACACTTTCTAATTTTAATTCTCTGGTTAACATACTTCTCCAGGCAAGTGGTTCTTGATCCTGCCTACACATGTGAGCCACATGAGCTTTTAAATATTCAAACATTCAGATCTCACCATAGAATCTCTAGGGGTAGGTAACAGACCTTGTTAAATTTTAAATCTTTCCAGGTGATTACATTGTGCACCCCAGCTCAGGAACCCTTGGACTAGATTTTTTTCTTGTTGATTAATTGATCAGATTGTGTTCTGCACATCTTTTCCAAATACAATGCATAAGCCATTGGGCAGGCATTTAGGCTTTCTTTACTTGCCCCTGTAATTTAGTGCCTAGGAGAATGGCAGAGCATACAGAAAACAAATGTTTGTTAAATAAACAAATGAAGAAATAAAAGGCAGTTCAGTTTTAACAGGTGTCTATGATTTTGTGATTTTACCGTGATTGAGATTCTCTTCCTCAGATTTGCAGTTTCAGGAAAATAATTTTATCAAGCATCCCAAGGATACCTATCCTCCCATATTAACCAGAATTATAATGATCATTACAACCATGTGTAACTTAATTAAATTAACAGTGATAAATCATCCTGGTACTCTGAACACGAGGCAGAATGTCATTTTTCTGGTTCTGAACTATTTGAAAGACCACAAAAAATTCAGAAGGTTCTGAGATAAGTATGAAACCATAGAATAAACACTTTGACGGTCATCTAATGATGATGTATTTATACACTTTCTCCTTTCAATTCTGTATAAATGTTTATGGGGTAAGGTTGTACTACAGCATTTAAATATTCTTTTATTGAAGCATGTTTATCCTTCATATACTTTATTGTTACCTACCCAATCATTGTGTGTATTTGGGGGTGAAGGGCATGTGGAAAATAATGAATCTTGTTAGAGCAGGCTGGGAACCCATAGGCAGCTTAAATCTATTCTTAATCATTAATGCTAAGCAGTTAAATATATCACCAGATTCACAGCAGAAACCAAGAAAAACTTCTTCAACTGACAATTTTTAATATTTTGGAGAATTTTTTTTATCAGCTATCATACTTCGTGGGATTCACATGCCAAGGGGCTTTTATTCAATTTTGGGGAAAAGTAAAAACAGCATGCACTGAACAGTAGGAAGAAGTGCTCCTGTCTCCCCTAATAAAATCTTTTATCACTTCTGCTTGCCTCAGGAACAAGATATATAATGATGAACTTTTGAGAATATTTATGGTCCACTTCTCACTGTTACCATGAGTTACTGCTTAAAGCAGAATTTGCAAAGTCAAATGCCTATAGGTGGTAAGCAGGTAATAGGAATGCTTGAAATATGCCAAGTTGAAATATATTCTTCACTTACTGGGGGAGAAAACACACTCCTCAGCCTTTCTTGAAACATGTAGTCCTCTGGGTCAATTTTTATTCTTCCTAGTTGTAAAATAAGTAAGGTTACAAGTAATAGTTTGCTTTCCTCTTAGATCTACTATGGGAAGAATAAAAGTGGAAGGGTGATATGGACAGCCCCTGCCACTTGACCTGTGTGCTGCCATGACAACAGGGTGTGATGGGGAATATAGCAAATTGGCCTGTCTTTTTCTTATCCAAAAGCTCAAAAGTCACTCCGCTTTGGAAAACTGCAGGTGTGCTAACAAGGCTAAGTTTTTTTTTTTTGTTTGTTTTGTTTTTTTTTGGTAAGTGTCAACACAAGTTAGAAACCTGAATCTTTACATAGAAGAGCCCAATTTGTATGGAAGTAGCTAAGTCCATTTTGTTTTTAAATACCCTACAATATGAATAAAGTAAAAGACAGTGTCTGCCAACCAGATCTAGCTCTATTGAGCCATTATTTTATAACATCTGTTTCAGAGATTGAAATTTTATATATAAAATCAACGACTTTTTAAGAAAAGTATTGTCATATTTCATAGCTGTTCTGTTTGAATAATCACTACAATTTGGAGGACATTTTTAGATTTAATTCAATAATCCCCTTGCCTTTCTTGACATTTATTAAATGTACAATATATGAGTAAAAATCTACTTTAAAGTAAAAATTGGATAGATCTATGAATCAGACATGAAGAATTTATCGCAAGAGTTTGTACTACTGCTTCATGCCTGAACCAATTTTAATGTTGTAAGTATTTAACTAAAGACGTCAGTCAATGAAGCCACATAAATGTATGTTTCATTAACTTAAGAAGCTACTTCTAAGGGGAATGCTGTCCATAATTTTTAAGCAGAAACTTGCCAGTAGCATTAACAGAAAATAAGAAGTATGCTTTCTATAATAGCTAAAAATGTGTACTGATTTAGCAAGCCCTGCTCTGAGTCTGACATTCAAAACGTTGCCCACAGATTCAGATGATGAGGGGTGCTGAGTTTTCAAAAGGAAGTGTAACTATGAGAAATTTTACTTTTGCAACTATATAGATGGGAAATATAATGTTAAATTTGGGGGGACAATTTCATTAAAGCTTTTAGAATACAACAGGTTTAACACACACACACAGGCACATACACACATACAGGCAATCCAGCATTGGCCTTTCCATAACTTCATTTTTGGTATCTGATTATAATATTACTTATTTTGTTGAGAAATTCCAAGCCCTTTCCCTCTTAGGAATGCCACTGTTATCTCTGTCTATTTAATTTTCTTGTTATTTAGAAAGAGATCCTCAGAAAGGCAAATAATCTCTTCATGAAATCTACATACTCCCAATATGTTGAAAAATATCTAAACTCAAAAGGGAAAAGTCTAAAAGCATGTTATTGATGGCTTAATCTCTTCCCTAACTACAGACAAGGGGCAGCTACAGTTTGGAATTAGGATTTTTCACGAACTCTTTCAAAATTTTCATCCCATCACTCCTAAAAATCTCTCCTGCTCTCTTTAAAATGGAATATATGTGTACCAGTAGCCACACAACTCATCCAGCTGTGGTTAACTACATCAGTCAGGTTTTAGGTATGATCTAAGGAGAGAAGTTAACATAAATATACTTTGCTTGGGCCAGAGATTTTCCATTCATGTCACTTTGTTGGGAAAAAACAAATAATGCTTAGCTTCAAGAAACAGATACACCATGGATTTTACGCTTGGACTAACAATGGCCACCAAACCATGGGATGTGCACTTGACTTTGTGTGGGAAGGAGAGCGTGCTAAAAGCAATAAGGATTTAGTTCTTTCAGCTTTAGATGCTTTCCTAACCCCCAAAACTTTCTCTTGCTCACTATAAATTTGTCTGTAGATGGTTTAGAAACCTTTATACGTTAGCCAATTTCTTAGAGTTTTCTTCGTTACTAGAAAGAATTATAAGCATCGATATAGTTTCTTTAACCAGTGATCACCCTTTATGCATCCTACCATTTGACTTGGGTATAACATTAAATAGATAAAATATAAAAGGTTAGACTAAGTAAAGTTCTTTTTTAATTAATACTGTAACAACTAATTTAATGCTTATGACCTTCTTCAAAATATAGGAAGAAGTTTCAATTGCTAGAGATCATTAAGGTGAACTATTCTATCTTGTAATATATTTTTAGATATTGATTTTGAAAGTAGAAAAGGAAGACTATTTAAGAAAACAAGGTAAGTATGAAAAATAACTTCCATGTTTAATATAATCATGTTACTAGCACTTTGATTAACTTCCACCATATTCATGTATGATACTGGAAGCAAGTTATCTTATATTTAGCTCCTTTATTTTTAAGTTTTTCTTATAACATTAATAACTAGAATAAGGACCAAAACTTGTACTAAACCATGCCTGATTATAATTTTTCAATAACTATGTTTAACTTTTTCTTATATTGATAATTGATCAGCTCAATTCTTTGGTGTTTTATTATAAAATTTATTTTCAATTTTCTAAATTATTGACGTAATTTCTTTATGCAATGATGGCAGTCCTTTAAAATTATTTTTTCTTTATAAACTCTGATGACAAGTGTAAGAATTAACCTAAAACAGCCAGTTTTTCACACAATACCTATAAATATTCAGCAAGGAGAAATAGATATCTGATGAACAACCTGATGGAAAAGGCTATAGAAAAGCCCAGTTATTGCAATTGCTTAAAGATAATGAGGTTATTTTTCATTCCTCACTTTTCTCTAGTACTGTAGGTATAAATTGTAAAAGAAAGATCTCAAGAACAGTCATAGGTCATTACCCATACCTGGGAAAATATTTTTAGATTTCTGATATATGCATAATAACAAGTTAAAAATACTTGGAAAGATAGCAAATCATTACATGAATGCATTTCTTATATACTGTACCAAACTAAATTATAGTCAAATCTACATGTTGTTTTATCTTCCCAATCAATTATTTTTCTCATTTACCAAAAGCTCAGTTATGTTACATTAACAATACATTTGTATGAAGGCAAATTTATGAACAACCTTAACAATTAATTAGTAAAAACATTAAACAAACAAGAATCAAAGGTTTTTAAAGTAGATATTTTTCTAATCCTAATTATCTATCCTGCATATAGTGTGTTGCTTTAAAGAAATGTTATGTCCTACAGGTCACAAAAAATAATTAAATAAATCCTTTTTAAGCTTAGTTCCATGACAAGGATGTCATGTTAACTTTAACAGATTGGACTTTGCCACTTTTAATCATCATGATCATCGTCAACAACTATTATGTATACCCATAATAATTAAAATTTTTAAAAAACATATGGAGCACATACAGCATGTCAGTATTGTGCTAAATTATATGTTATTGCACTTTATCCTCACCATGACCAGGGCCAGTGACTCAGCCTTACAAGTCATTTAACTTTTGCTCATACAGCTGTTGAGAAACAAAACTGACCAACACTATATAAAATATAATGACTGGGAAGACTATACTAATGAATATCTCTCAAAACTTTCAACATAAAATTCATATATTGAGTTCCAATTTTAAGTTCAAAGTTTCCTTTTTTTTAACAGAAATTTTACCTCCATTCTTCTATAAATTGGGAAAATTGGTAGGTTCTAGCTTGGGGTTACGTTTATATCTACCTTAAATGCAGAAAAAGAGGAAAAACTAAAAGATAAAAGTTCTGAGAAGGAATTCCTAATGATAATCATGTCATTATGTAGATTTGAGGCCCAAATTGAGGCATATTCTACAAAATACCTGACCGCTACTCCTCAAAACTGCCAAGATCAGGAAAAGCAAGGAAAGACTGAAAAACTGCCACATACCATAGGACACAAAGGAGACATAGGGGGCATGATGACATGCATCATGACAGCTTGGACAGGATCCTGCAAAAGGAAAAGGACAATAGTGACAAAATTACTGACAACTAAATTAAGTCTGGAGATTAATGTACGACCATTGGTTTCTTAGTTGTACAAATGCATCATAGTAATATAAGATTTTAATAAGTGGACAACTAGGTGAGGAATATGGGAACTCTGTGCTATATTTGCAACTTTTTCTGTGAATCTAAAACTATCCTAAAATAAAATTTTTTAAACAAAAATTTAAACAAAAAGCCCAGGCTTACAATAAAGTTAAAAATACATTTTGAGTTTGTAGTGCCATAAATATGTGATAAAAGCAAAGTTAAATCCTCTCTTGAGGAAAACAATTACAAAATTAGGTTTCAATAATGTCCACAGAAAATATGCAAAGGAAAATGCATTCACACACACACACACACAC
Organism: Daubentonia madagascariensis; assembly: GCA_023783475.1. Taxonomy (NCBI): domain Eukaryota; kingdom Metazoa; phylum Chordata; class Mammalia; order Primates; family Daubentoniidae; genus Daubentonia; species Daubentonia madagascariensis. The sequence continues at coordinate 2,454,550 of JAKFHU010000322.1, forward strand.
ACACACACACACAAATCCAAATCACAGAAGAAAGCAAACAGCCTTAACTTAGAGTCTTTAAAAATCAGGAGCAGTTATTGGTTTTATAAGATACATAGTATATTTAGTTGAGCCAAAATTTTACAAATTTTTTTAGCTTCAAATAGCAGTTTTATATCTCACACTATAATGTAGTAAGTATATTTATATTAAAAAATAAAAAATTACGTTGAAATTAGAACAAAGAAAAATTTATAAATAGAAAATGACCATGCAGATGAATATAAAAAGCAAATCAAATTTCTAGAAAAGAAAGTATAATGTTTCAATTTGAAACTAAATTAATTATTTAAATAGCAGCCACACCCAGCCAAACACCAAATTACTGAAGAAGAATTAAGAGTTATTATGTGAATGCAGCAAAATTAAACAAAGAAGAACATATGAAGTGGAAGTTAAAGGTCATACATAACAGGCAAGGGAGAAAAGTCTACCATAATTCTAAACATACTACCAGAAGGAAACAAAATAAGGATATAAGGAGAAGAATATTTGAAGAAATAATCCTTAACAAAGTTTCCCAGTTGATGAATGACAGTATGGTAGTTTCAAATTCTGAAATCCCAATGTATCTTGAGGGAAATAAATATAAAGAAATTTATATTGTGGATTTATTGAAACTTTAGAATACCAAAGGAAAAGAATAAGAATTCAAAAGTTGAAGAGAGAAAAGAACGGCAATTTGACAATTCTTCTATTGACAGAGAAAGTGGAAGCCATAGACAATGGAATTATATCTTTAAAATGCTTAAAATAATTCACTCTAGAATTCTAAATCCCATGGAACTATTTTTCAATAGCACATTTCGTGCAAAAACTGAGGATACATTATTGAGAGTACTACCAGGAGACCTCAGTAAAGTTACTTTTTAAAGATGTGTTTCAGGATGGTGGTAAACAACCTACAAAAGAAGGTTTGGCTCACAAGAAGGAATGATGTGCAAAGTAATGGTAAACATGAGAAAAGATAAACTTTGCATTTACAAAGCAGAAATAATAATTTATAACTTATAAGTTTGAAACATAGAATGAAAGTAATGAGCAAGAAGTGTTGGTCAGTTGAGGAGAGATGCCAGACATAACAGCAATTTAGTATTCTTTGGGAGGTGAATTAATTAACTTTGGATTTTATTATCATAAATATGCACATTTAAATTTATAGTATAACCACTGAAAAAATAGAAATATGGTGTGTAATTTTCCAAATAGTGAAAGGAAAGTGGAATTAAAATTCAATTCAAAAATTGACTAAAGAGATTAAAAAAAGAGGAAAAACAGAAAGCATAAATAACACACTGAAAGTGAATCTAAATATAATCAGAAAATGTATATGACTGAACTCTCCAGCTAATTAGAAATTGTCAGCTATGTGCAGTTCACAAGACACAAAAATAAGACAAAGACATAGTAAATATTTCAAGCCAAATGATGGAAAAAGTTATGGCATCTTTAACCAAATATCAATTGTTAACAAAACATTAATATCAGACAAAAATACTTTAAGGGAAAAGAGAAAGTTAATTTTTTCATAACAAGAATAAAAGAAAATAGGATTTTGATTAGCCAAGATGATAAAACAATTCAAAATATACTTCCGTTATAAACTAGCTTCGAATATAAAACACAAAGATTAGCAGAACGATAAGAAGTAATGAGTAAGTCTACCATCACATTGTGAGGGTTTAAGACAGTTTTTTCAGTAAATCACAGCTCAAAAACAAAAATTCAAGGATATATAGATTTAAACAAATCAGTTATAATTGACTTAATATACATATATAAAAAATGATACCAAGACCTGGAGAATGCATGCTTCCTAAAGCACACAGGGGATATTTTTGAAAATTTCTGCTTATTAATCCAAACAGAAAATCTCCACAAAATATTAAGTCTGTGAGTCATCCAAATTATTTTTCTAACCACCCGATAATAAAGTTAGAAATCAATAACAAAAAGGTAATAAAGAAAAATTATTTACTTGAAAATTAAACAACAAATTTCTAAATATTAATAACACTGGATTTGTATCTGCAAAAGTATATGCTAATACCTATTTGAGTGTTATAACTACAAATATTTCAAAACAATACTTTGTGTTATTTATGATTGTGTTGCTTTACATTATAACATGAGAAATAGACTTTATATTAAAGTGATTCATAATATAATTACTAATTTCATGTAAATATATTAGTAGGTTTGATGTTAATGATAATCTGAAACACAGCTGTCTATTTCAACTTTTACAAATATATTAATATTTAAAAAATATGCATATTATAGTTATAAGTACAGAAATCAAACATAAAATTGAGATTTTTTCCTATTTTGTCTAGTCTATTTAAGGTGCAAATATGCACTAAAATCCAAATTAAGGGCTTTACCAAACAAAAGCTCCTGAATAAATAAAAATTGTTTCAACCACTATTAATATACATGAATATCCTTTCTCTCTTACAACAGTTCTAGGTTATAGAATCCTGTATAACTTGAAATTTGCTCTGGAGGCTCTTTATTGAATTGTTGAAATATTTTTTATTTACTAAAAATAAGACGATATGATGGACATCTCCCTAAAATTTGTCCACACTTCAGTAAATCTTAACATTATGCCCTATTTGCTTTAGACCTTTAAAAAAATTAAAAAATTAAACATAAAAATTGCAAATGAGGCCCCATTTCCTCTTTCCTTTTCCAATTTTGCTTTGCTGGGCAAAACTGAGCAGTTTTCATATTTTTGTTACTATGAACAAGATGTGATGATATGAATTTCTTCAAATTTCTTGATGCACATTTATGTGTTTCTCTAGGTTACGCACATAGAAGTGGAATTACTGAGCCAGGGGTTTGAGCTTTTTCAACTTTACTTAATATTGTAAATTCTCTCCAAAAAGTTGTACCCATGTACATTCACCCAGGATTGTATGAGGTTTTTTTTAACCTCTTCACCAACATTTGCTGTTTACGAAGTTAAAACTCTGGCCAATGTGATGTTGGATAAGTAACAACTCATCATAGTTTAAATTTATTTATTTGACTACTTCTAGTTTGAGATTATTTTCACAGTTTGTGGCAGATCAAAGATGACCACAGACTCTTTGAATCTCCTCCCAATTTTGAATATTAGTGGTGTTAATTGACCTCTTGATCTTGTCACTGACATAATGGGTGAATTCTAGAAAGCTTCTAATAAGTATAATTTTTTCTGATGATTTTATAGATGTTTTATATAAGATTATGGAAGTTTGCTTATGTGCCCATTTTGCTAAGAAGTTTATATAATGAAAGAATGGTGAATTTTGCCTAAAGCTTTTTCTCCTTTTTTTTTTTTTTAAGAGACAGGATCTTGCTATGTTGCTCAGGCTAGATTCAAATTCCTTGGCTAAGTGATTCCCCCACCTCAGCTTCCCAAGTAGCTGAGACTACAGGCACATGCCACCTTGCTCAATCTACATTTATTAATATGCTCTTCAGAGCTCTCCTCTTTAACCCATTGAAATAATGCATTGCATTAATTTCTACACTGATGCATTGGGAAATTCCTAAAATAGCTATCTTTGGTTATGATTTATCATATTTCATCTAATCTAACATGCCATTGATTGTGGCATGTTTTAATATTTAATGAACCTCTAAGGAACAACAAAAATAAAGAGTATCATTCCAATTATTACCCCAAAATTTTGTATCATTCAGAAGTATTATTTCATACTTACTGAAAGATGTTAGGTTTATACAAACATAGATTTTTTACTTATTGCACTTATGCACATATAAAGAAATAAATTCCTTAACATATTTTATTTATTTATTCATTTCACATTCAGAGTTCAAATGTACTGCAGTAACAAACTATAACATAGATTTATCTATGTGTGGAAATTTTTCTTTCTTAAGTCTCATAAATTTAGTTGCTGTTCTGAAAAGGATATGGAATAGTGGTAATTTCTTCAATAACAAAACTTTACTTCACATATATTTACAGTCATGTGGCACATAACATTTCGGTCAATGGCAGAATGCACATATGATAGTGATTCCATAAGATTACAATGGAGCTGAAAAATTCCCATTGCCTAGTGCTGTCATAGACATGTAACATCGTAGTGCAACACATTATTACATCTTTCTGGTGCTCCTTCAGGGGTTATTCCAGAAGAAGATACTGTTATAAAAGGAGATGACAACTCCATGCATGTTATCACCCCTGAAGACCTTCCAGTGGGACCAGATGTGGAGGTGAGAAACAATGATATTGATGATCCTGACCCTATGTAGGCCTGGGTTACTGTATGTGTTTGTGTCTTAGTTTGTAACAAAAATGTTTAAAATGTAAAAAAACAAAAAAAATTAAAAATAGAAGAAAGCTTACAGAGTAAGGATATAAAGAAAGAAAATATTTTGTACAGCTGTACAATGTACTTGTGTTTTAAGCTAAGTGTGATTAAAAAAGTGACAAAAAGTTAAAAAATTAAAAAGTTTTAGAATAAAAATGTAAGAGTAAGCTAAGTTTAATTTATTATTGAAGAAAGAAAAATATCTTTTATAAATTCAGTATAGCCTAAGTGTACAGTGTTTATAAAGTCTACAGTAGTGTACAATAAAGTCCTAAGCCTTTACATCCACTCATCAATCACTCATTGACTTACCCAGAACAACTTCCATTCCTGCAAGCTCCATTTATGGTTAAGTGCTCTATACGTGTTTACCATTTTTTATCTTTTATGCTGTATTTTTGCTGTACATTTTCTATGCTTAGATATGTTTAGATACACACATACTTACCATTGTCTCACAAACACCCACAGGATTCAGTACAGTAACATGCTGCACAGGTTTGTGGCCTAGGAGCAATAGACTATGCCATAAGGCCGAGGTATGTAGTAAAGTTTGTGTAAGTACACTCTACATTGTTCACATAATGGTGAAATCACCTAAGGATGCATTCATTTCTCAGAACATATCCCTGTCATTAAGCTACACATGACTGTGCTTTATCCTCCATTAGTTTGTTACCAGACTTCTGATGCACAGAATAACTTTTGTTCAAAAGCTGATTCATTCTGTTTTCTTGTTGAACCTATTTTAAATGACAAATAATCTTGAGACATGAAGTACCAACACTAAAAAACAATATAAAAGCTAAAGTGAGAGTGCTAAGTGCTAAGAACAGTTGTGAACAAGGTCACCTATTTGTATTGTTGTTCATGGAAACTATTTACACATTTAATAACACTTAACATAAGCCTCTCTCTAATATTTGCGAGGGATGGGCAGGAATACAAAAGTAGGGTTGTTTAACACATATCTACATTTAAAAGTTACAAATTAATCTAATAAACTATTGAATACAACACATTGTATCATCCTATTCACAACTATGCTTTCATAAAAAATGAAAAACACACGAACGTCTGGTTTTATATGATTAAAATTTGGCAAAATATCAAATACTGAATTTATTTTTGTCCATGCTTTGAAGTACTCTTGGTAAGTCAGTAATATCTTGATGACTAATAAGAAAAGAAATACAAAATTAATAGTTTATTTTATTTCTTAGGTTTATTTGTCTGGCTTTAGTGTCAAGAAAATGTCTAACGTTGTTATATTCAAGTATGGAACATATTTGTGTTATAGTAACAGTAATAGTCTAATGAATTTAAAAGTTTGAATGTAAAATTTTATTAAAAATTAACATATTTCAACATATATGTAAAAACATACATTAAGATAAATATAAATACAATTTTATTTAATCTTTAAAATATAAAATATTCCTATATTAAAATGTAAAATATAAATCATAATTGATGAATATAAAAATGTTAACCAAAATTCTTGAATAAATATGAAATTGTTTATTTTACTGCAATCAAATTGTATTTGATATTAAACTTATATTCACAGTCTATTATATAAATACATCTAGTATTTATATAATATGTTGGTATCACATATATCGATATTACATCTAGATCTCTTAAAGCTATTTGAAATTACTATAAGTTCTTTAATATCATAAAATGTTCCTTAGCTATCATATGCAATTGTTTGATATACTGTTGAACCAGAAATTGGAACTGGAACAGAAATAACAAAATTAATGCTCAGCACAAATATGAAGTGATATTGTGTTGTATAAGAATCAGTTGTTCCCATGCTATTATAGAGGAAAAGATGTGACATATTAATTCATCTGCCTTTTCTCTTACTGCACTAGTTTTCTATTGTTGCCCTAATAATTATCACAAACTTAATGGTTTCCAACAAAGCAAATTTATTATTTTACAGTTCTGTAGATCTGAAGTCCAACATGGGTCTGATTGGGCTAAAATCAAAATGTTGGCAGGGCTTTGTTTCCTTCCAGAGACTGCAGTGGAGAATCCATTTCATTGCTTTTTCCAGCTTCTAAAGGCCATTGATATTTCTTGGTTCATGTCTCCCTCTTCTATGTTTAAAGGACACATTGTTGCATCTCTCTGACCCTTTGACCATAGGTATAATCTATTCTGATCAGAGCTGGGAAATATTTCTAATTTTATGGACTCACATGATTAGTTTGGGCCCCTGTAGATTATCCAGGGTAATCTTCCCATCTCAAGGTCCTTCCCCTTAATTACATCTGCAAAGTCCCTTTTTTCATGGGAGTGCCATGGTAAATGCCTATCACATTTACATAAGCACTTTCTCCGCAAATTCTTCTCACACCCTAAAGCAGTGTTTTTTCCTAACAGCAGCAGAGCTCAGCCATATTAATTGCATTCATATATAAGAACTTTTACTTCAAGGAAAAGAGATGTGGAAAAGTATTATCTTGAGACCTAAATGGTGTTTGTCCAAGAACAGATGTGGATATTATGTTTATCAGTTTGTGTTGTGGTAATACTGAGCACCACGTCACAAATGACAGAAGGCTCCAAATTTTCTTAAAATATTTGTATGTTTATATTGGTAATATACAGGATTCACTAAGGAATGGGGCTCAGAGCCAGTAAGAACTTTCTTATCTGGTTGTAACTAGATTATTGAATATTAAGAACAGAATTGCTATAACCAAAATGCCTACTATAAAACAGTGAGAAAACCATGGGTCAAAGGAATCATCCCTAGTTTCTTGACCATGTGCTAGTCATTTCAGTAGTTTAGTACTATTCCCGTATCTCTTCTATCTAGGTACATGTTAAGATAGTACTACCCTGACTCCTTTAAGTTAGTGTTAGCTAACTGTGAAGGTTCTGAGAATTTATTTACTCTATTTGCAAGATAACAAGTTAGCCTGAAGAGTTTTATATCTATATGTTAACAGAAAATCTGAGGCCTCTGGGTCAGAGACAATGACATTTTATTCATCATGGAAAAAGCTGCAGCAGGCAGAATAATATCATAGTATCTCTTCCCAAGCTCCAATCCATATATCATACAGCACGACATGGTGAGGGTTAGATGGTATTTTCACATGCATTGGAGTGTACAGCAAGAGAGGAGCTCTGAGTTCGGAGACTCTGATCTTATATAGGGCTGCTGATAACTTGTCCATCTTTACTACTGGGGAGAGAGAAAGAGAGAGCATGAAACCGAGAGAGAGAGAGAGAGGGGGGGAGAGAGAGAGAGACCCCTTATCTTTACTCTGGAATATAAGCTAAGAAAATGTCTTTAGCTGTATTTCCCTGAAACATCAACAGGGAGGAAGATATCTCTAAACTTCACTATCCTTGAACATATTGTTATACTAACATCCTTAACATAGCTATAGATGCTTTTGTTTATATTATTCAAAAATGTGAGATATTCATGAAGAATTTTCTCCCAATAGTTAGCCATGATCTTATGATTGATTTTGGTCAATATATTGTGAATGGAAGTGATATGTATCACTTCCAGACAGAATACATTAAGAGTCAATATGTGATTCAATACATCCTTCCTCTTTCCTGAGTGACCTGCATCTTGCCAGAATGACAAACATGAAGCAATGACTATGCTAATTCAGGATATGTGTATAAGCAAAAAACAAAACCTTTATTCTTTAAGTTACTAAGATTTTGGGATTGTTTGTTGTTTAAACACAATTTAACCTATTCTGACTGATACAATATGGAAAATTAGGTGTCATGTTCTCTGAGTTATGGTTTCATCTACTTTTTGATCTTCTGATACATATCCTGGTTCTACTTAAAAGACAGAAAACAATAGTACAGATGGTCCCTGACTTATGATGGTTTGATTTATGTTTTTTTGACTTTACAGTGGTGTGAAAGTGAGATGCATTCAGTAGAAATCAAACTTCAGTATTCAATAAATTAGATGAGATATTCAACAATTTATTATAAAATAGGATTTATGTTAGCTGTAGTCTAATGTAAGTGTCCTGAGCATATTTATAGTAGGTTAGGCTAAGTTATGTTTACTTAATTAGATGTACTAAGTACATTATTTTTTTATAATATTTTAACTTCTGATGAATTATAAAAACGGAACTCCACTGTTAGTTGAGGAGTTTCTGTGTTCACCATTCTCTAAAGTATTGGAACTTGCATGCATTCTTTTTCTTTGTTCAGGATGGTCTTTAACTTATCTATTCATATCTCCAATAGTAAAATCCTGCTTATGTTTCAAAACAAAGATTATACTACCTTTTAAACAAAGTCTTATTCTAATTTCTCTGAAGAAAATTATTTTCAAACACACCACTATCTGATAATTATATTTTGCACTTTTTTCAAATTCTCCTTTTTTTCATAATCATATATACATGTCTCTGATACAAGGAATATAACAGTGGTGATCAGGAACCATATCAAAGAACTCAGCATCAGATTGTACACTAATATATATAATAAAGGCTTATTGAATTGCATGACATCAGTTAACAGATTTGTAAGCTTCTAAGAGGTATGAAAAATAATTTTCTAAGTGAGTTAAAATTCTTCATTTTATATAAAACGTCTGCATTTGCTAAACATATTTACATTCATATCATAGACATATAAATTGTAGCACATATATATCAATTGTTATAATAAACCCCAAATCATGTATGTGTTAAGATAATGCCTGCATGTATGCAAGACAACAATCAGAAACTCAGATGCTTAAAGAGGTTAAGCAGTTGGAGATGGGTGAGGCATTGTGCAAACTGGAGAGAATATGCTTCCTTTGAAAGAGGCAATCATTAATGTCCTCACAATTATGCAATGAGAGAACATAGGGCTAGTAATATGAAAGTTTTCAAGTGATCAATCAATGCTAAACATAGGATATTTATCCACAAAATATTTATTTTAAAAATCAAGACAAAACAACAAACATTGTTATGTTTTAACTTTAGGTATGTAGCATATGTATATTTGTATTAAATCATTATATATTTCATTAAAAAATTAATTATCATAGCCAACTAACACAAATATTGATCCAAAAGACAACTCATTGATTTTGCAATTAAATTAGAGTGACCACTGTGAAACGTTTTTCTATAACAAATTCTGTAGTCCTCATGCTTTTGTTTTTAATTAATTAATTCAAAATTATATAGAATTTTAGTTAGTTTTTAAATTATGTAATTTTCAAAAACTAATAGATTCTATCACTTTTATCCATATTATATAATTGTTTTTGTTTTATTCTTTGTCAACCACAGCTGCTCTGAAGATATATCCCATGTTTAAAACTCCTAACAATTTTATCATATTTGCATTGTTTCTGTGAACGCCTAGTTTCCCCTCTCCTACCTAGTTTCATTTTCTGAAAAGAAAGGGATAGATTTAATTCCTTTGACTTTTTTCAAAATATTAATTTGTTCTGAAATAAAAAAGATGGATAGAGGGCTATCTTTTGAGAAATACAATGCCAGGTCCTAGCATGTAAAATGAAATGCTGTGAATTTAACATTAATCTACCTAGCAAAGAAAATGGGATTTATACCTTTCTTTTTTTCTAAATATAATTTTCCGAAGTCACTCTCAATTGAAGTTCTGAGGTTTCTAAGAAAATCACATTTAAGCTCAGGATACCATCCTATCATGACAAAATTATTATTTTCAACCAGATTTTGTTTGCAATACAAATTATAGCATTAGGGGATTTTTAAAAATTTGTCCTAATGAAGAAGACACTTCATGGTTTAATATATAACAAAATTTTTGACTCTATTCCTTCTACTCTTCAGCTGAGAACCTGTATTTCAACACTGCCTTAACCTGCTTTTCCAAAGCACCCACATAATGTCCACAATTAAATGGTCAATGGAACTTTTCTTCCAGGATGGGAAAACAGTTTTATGGATCCCTGTTTCCCCATAGGTATTAGATCTTGCTCTAGCTTAGAGCCTAGTAGGTCATGACTTTAATATTCAATGAATACATATGTTTGCACCCATTTTCTTTATTGAACTTTAAGATATTAAAACAAATATGTTCATAAGAGGTATTGGTCTGTAGTTTCCTTTTGTTGCTGTTGTTGTGTCCTGTTTTTGGTATCAAGGTGATACTGGCTTCATGGAATGAGTTTGGGAGGATTCCCACCTTCCTGATTTTATGGAATAATTTCTGTAGGATAGGTAGCAGTTCTTCTTTGGAGGTCTGGTAGAATTTGACTGTGAATCCATCTGGTCTGAGACTTTTTTTTGTTGGGAGATTTTTTATTACTGCTTCAATGTTGCTGCTCATTATTGGTCTGTTCAGGAGTTCTATTTCTTCCTGATTCAGGCTTCAGAGGTTGTGTGTTTCCAGGAATTTATCCATTTCCTCTAGATTTTCTAGTTTGTGTGCAAACAGGTATTTGTAATATTCACAGATGATATTTTGTATTTCTGTGGTATCAGTTGTAATGTCTCCTTTTTTCATTTCTGATTGAGCTTATGTGAGTCTTTTCTCTTTTATTACTGCTTAAAATGGCTAGTGGTCTATTGATTTGGTTCATCTTTTCAAAGAACTAACTTTTTGCTTCATTGATCCTTTGCATTTTTTATGTTTCCATTTTGATTAGTTCTGCTCTGAGCTTTATTTCTTTTCTTCTGCTGGCTTTGGGTTTGGTTTGCTCTTCTTTTTCTAATTCCTTGAGATTTGACATCAGTTTAATAATTTGTGATATATCTGTCTTTTTGATATAAGTATTTTAAGCTATGAATTTTCCCCTTAGCACTACTTTTACTGTATCTGATAGATTATGAATGATTTTTTTCTCTTCGACTTTCATTGTGAGGAATCTTTTGCTTTCCATCTTAATTCATCATTGACCCAAGTGTTGTTCCATAGCAGGTTATTTAATTTCCAAGACTTCGTGTGGATTTGAGTGTTTCTCTTGGAATTAATTTCTAGGTTTATTCCACTTTGGTCTGAGAAGATAAAAAGCATGATTTCAATTTCTTTTTCAACTTCCTGAGACTAGTTTTGTGGCCTAAAATATGATCAATCTTGGAAAATGTTCCATGTGCTGATGAGAAGAATATATATTCCATAGTTTTTAGGTAGAATGTTCTGTAAATATCTGTTAGGTCCATTTTCTCTAGAGTCCCATTTAAGTCCAGTGTTTCTTCATTCATTTTCTGCTCCAGTGATCTGTCAGTGGGATGTTGAAGTCTCTGACAATTAACATGCTACTGAATATCCCTCATGAACATAGATACAAAAATCCTCAACAAAATACTAGCAAATTGAATTTAACAACACATCAAAAAGATAATTCACCATGATCAAGTGAGTTTCATCCCAGAATGCAAGGACTGTTCAACATGTATAAATCAATTAATGTGATTCATCAAATAAACAGAAACAAAGACCTTATGCTCATCTCAATAGACACAGAAAAAACAGTCAATAAAATCCAGCACTCCTTCATGATAAAAACCCTCAACAAACCAGGCATGGAAGGAACATACCACAAAATTATGAAGGCCATATTAAAGAAACCAGCAGCCAGCATGATACTGAATGGGGAAAAGTTGAAAGCATTCCCCCAAAGAATTGGAACAAGACAAGGGTGCCTGCTGTCACCACTTCTATTCAACATAGTACTGGAAGTCCTAGCCAGAGCAATCAGGCAACAGAAAGAAATAAATGACTTCCAGATTAGAAAAGAGAAGGTCAAACTATTGCTGTTTGCTGATGATATGTTCTTGTATCTGCAAAACCCTAAAGACTCCACCAAAAGACTCCTAGAATTCATAAATAAATTTAGCAGTCTCAGGTTGCAAAATCAATGAACACAAATCAGTAGCATTTCTATATACCATTAACAGTCAAGCTGAGAGTCAAATCAAGGACTCAATATCATTCACAATAACTATAAGGAAAATTAAATACCTAGGAATATACTTAACCAAGAAGGTAAAAGACCTGTACAAGGAGAACTACAAAACACTGATGAAAGAAATGTTAGATGACAGAAAGAAATGGCAAAACATCCCTTGCTCATGAATTGGCAAAATCAATATAGTTAAAATGTCCATACTGCCCAAAGTGATTTACAAATTTAGTGCAATCTCCATCAAAATACCAACGTCATATTTCATAGATCTAGAAAGAACAGCCATAAGCTTCATTTGGAACTAAAAAAAAAAAAAGCCTGAATAGTCAAAGTAATCTTAAGCAAAAAGAGGAGGCATGATATTACCTGACTTCAAATTATACTATAAGGTTGTAGTAATCAAGACAGCATGGTACTGGTATAAATGTAGAGACATAGACCAATAGAACAGAATGGAGAACCCAGAAATAAAACCATATAGCTACGACCAACCGATCTCTGACAGAGCAGACAACAAATACACTGGGGAAAGGAAGCCCTACTCAATAAATGGTGCTGGAAAAATTGGACAACCACATGCAGAAGAATGAAACAAGAGCCCTATCTCTCACCACATACAAAAATTGATTCAAGATGGATAAAAGATTTAAAAGTAAGGCATAAAACCACAAAAGTCTATAAAAATACTTAGGAAAAAGTCTTCTAGATATTGGCCTAGGAGGCAAAGAATTTATAACTAAGACCCCAATGGCAAATAAAGCAACTACAAAAATAAATAAATAGGACTTGATTAAATTAAAATGCTCCTGCACAGCAAAGGAAATAATCAACAGAATGAACAGACAACATACAGAATGGAAGAAAATATTCATTAACTATACACCCAACAAAGGACTAATATCCATAATCTACAAAGAACTGAAGCAAATCAGCAAGAAAAAAAAACATTAAAAAGTGGGCAAAAGACATGAACAGAATTTTTTCAAAATAAGATAGACTAATGGCCAAAAAACATATGAAAAAATGCTCAACAGCACTAATCATTAGAGAAATGCAAATTTAAACTACAACGAGGTACCACCTTACCCCATTCAGAATGGCCATTATTAAAAAGTTAAAAAACAATAGCTGTTGGCATGGATGCAGAGAGAAAGGAGCACTTACACACTCTTGGTGGGACCGAAAATTAATAAACTTCTATGGAAAATAGTGTGGAGATTCCTCAAAGAAATAAATGTAGACCTACCATTCGATCCAGCAATCCCACTACTGTGTATCTACCCAAAGGAAAAGTCACTTTATCAAAAAGATACCCATATTCAAGTGTGTACAGCAGCACAATTCACAATTGCAAAGAGGTAGAATCAACCTAAATGCCCATCAATTCACTAGTGGATAAAGAAAACATGGTATATATTAATATATATCATGGAGTACTACTCAGTCATAAAAAGGAATGAAATAATGTCATTTGTAGCAAGTTGGATGGAAATGGAGACCATTATCCTAACTGAAGTTTTTCAGTTAGGAATGGAAAAACATACACCACATATTCTCACTAATAAATCAGAGCTCAATGATGGATACGCACAGGCACTAAGAGATACAAAGGACACTGGAAACCAAGAAGATGGAAGAGGGGAGGATAAAAACTCACCTATCATGTGCAATGAACACTATTCTGGTGACGGGCACACCAAAATCCCTGACTTACACATTATGCAAGGTTTCCACGTAACACAAACATTTTTACCCCCTTAATATTTTGAAATAAAAAATAAATAAAATATATGCCTCACCTACAAAAACAATAACAAAAAAAGATATTAAAACAAATAGAATGTAATTTTAAACAATTAAGTGCAAAATTAAGGTAAGACTAAAGTGATCATGCAGGTTTCTTGACATTTGTCATAATGTGCTTGTTTTCTAGACAATTTTGGTATGTCAGTAATGTGGAAGAATTGACCTGATGTGATTAAGTATGGTATAACAATTAGAATCACTGTATCTGTAGTAAAATAAACTGCCTTCAAATTCTCATTATTTCTTCACAGATCTGTTTTAACTCTTAAATGAGATAATACACAAAAATATTTATCTCAGTGTTTGGCTTATGTTTTAGATATTTTAGTATTCACATATATGAGCCCCTTCCAAAGCCCTAGAGAAATGTCCTGGAAACATGCTTAAATTTTCTTATTTGTTTTGTAATATTTCAAAGTTAAAATAATTTTACTCCAGAGAGTTCTATCTCTTCCCATTGGCAATTCTTCTCCATCCCTCTTTTGTTTGTATAAGCTCTGTTTGTGTAGCTGCGGACATTTTGGAGATCAGGCCAAAAGCAAATTGAGCTGGGAATATACTTAGTTTGGCATTGGGAGATATATGTATGGGTTTTATATCATTTCTGCATATAATTAATATATTAGTTTTCTATCGTTGTATAAAAAACTACTGCAGACTTAGTAGTTTAAGACAACACTGAATTTTTAATCTAAAAATTGATGTAAGTTGAAAGTCTGGGCACAATTGACCTGGGTCCTGTGATTGGATTTTCACAAAGCTGAAAGCAAGATGTCGGCTGCATTCCTTTCAGTAACTCGGAGTTCTTTTTATGTGTTTTTTGTCAATATTCAGTTCCTTTCATTTGTAAGACTGACACCTCCATTCTCGTCTTGCCTATCAGCCAGAAGTGACTCTCAGTTTTTAGAAGCCACTAGGAATTTCTCACCAGTTGGCTCCTTCTACAGGCTTTCTCACTTGCTCATTCTCTGAATCTCTTCCTTCCTAAAGAGCCCAGACCCTTCTACAGCTTACCTGATTAGATCAGGACAGACCAGGACAATCACTGTTTTGATCAACTTGAAGTCCACTGATTTAGGACCTCAATTGTTTGCAGAATCCCTTACCTTTTTCATGTAACTAAATCTTATTATGGTAGTGATGGCTATCATTTCACAGTTCCACCCATATTCAAGAGAAAAGGATTATAAAGAATGTGTACACCAAGAAGCTGGACTGTTGGAATTTATCTCAGAATTCTGCTGACCATACCTAATTATTACTAGCCATCCCAGAGGAGAAATGACTTTCAGGAATGTACCTAACAAATACCTTGATGACTCAGTAGCCAGCATGACACTAAAGAGCACAGCCAGATATCATACAATAATATAAATGTGGCCTATAGTGGTGATAAAAGTTTCGGGGTATATAAATCCAACATTGCACAAGAAAACTTGTAATGCCTTGAAGTTTGAGAGCAGGCCTAAAAATTGTTAAAATTTCCCCCAATTTTGACAATAATCCTAAAAATTTACATTATTATAAATGAGCTGTGAGGATAAAAGAAACTTTTCAACACTCTAAATTATAAAAGATTCCAGTAAGCCATGCTAGAAGAAAGACTAAATTATTTTCTCTTTAGAAAATTTTGTCATTTGAAGAGGCAAAGAGTGTTCACCTAGAACACAAAAGAAGAAAAATTATTATAAATTTTCATTTTGATCATGCACATATATGTAACATTTGGCAGCTTTTAAAAATTTGTGTTATGTTTTCATTTTTTTAATTCATTCTAGAAATATTCACTTTACTATCTCATTTTTATTTTTTATTGAAGATCTCTTATATTTTATAAACTTTAGTTTCTAAAAAATCGGTTCTCTATTATTATTATTATTAATAATACATATACTTTGGGATCATATATCCTACAATCTCTGCAGTTTGGTAGAGAACAGGAAAGTGAGACACATTCTTTGTTAAAAATATTAAAAACATAGAAAATATAAAAAATAAATAAATAAATAAAACTTACCTCAAAACTCATCACACAAAGATAAATACCATCATTTCATGGTAGAATCAACCTGTCATCTCCTATGGGGTCTGGACATGTACATATATATATACAATTTTTTTTTTTTGGTTATCTTATTATGAGTGTAGATACTTTGGTTTGGAGCTTCTTATAGGTTTTCTATAAAACCATACCTATAGTGCATCATACAAGAGTTCATGTTACGGTTTCTTAAAAGTAGAGTAAGAACTTCAAAACAATTGTAAAGCAATCTGAAGGCAGACTAGATTTTATTTTTTTCCTAATACAAGGGTTTTTTTTAGCAATCCAGTTTGAGTCTTCTAAAATATTGAAATTATTTGTCATAGAAACATTATTTTACAGTAATATTTTTGTATTGCAAATCCTAACACATCAAATCCTTGGCTAACTGGAGTGAAGCTTACTATTTTAGATCATTTAGGATGAATGAGTTTTTTATATTTTACAGGGAAATTAAGAGCATTGATTAATTAGTTGATTGTAGATGGAGGGAAGTGAAGAGGGAATTTATGGAATATTATTCATATTGTTTTTCTTTGCACATATCGAAGTACATACTGGCATAATTAGGATTCTTTTTAAGAGTATTTTGTAATTATTTTTATCTCAGTAATATAATATATTTTTTTCTCTGTCATTAAGTATGTCTCCACAAGGGCAATAGCCGTGATGTTGACTTCACCATAGTTAACTTAAATTGAGATCCTTTCAAATAATTTCTTATTGAGAATATCACTGTTATATTTTGAAAATATTACATAAAATTTCTGGGTTATTTCTCCCTGAATTATTTCTGCTTTCTTATGCAATTTTGCATTTGTCTTTAATTAAAAAGAAATTGATGGGTTTTCAAGCTTTTTATCAGGCTATTTTAATTATTCATAGATTGAAATTTTAGTTATATAATTTTTCTATTTTCTAAATTGTTTATTTCCATTTTAATTTTTATAACGATTTCTCCTTTTTTCTTTTAATTTCTACATATATCTGTTTTAACACATTGACTGCCATACTAGAAAAAAATTTTTTTTTCCTTGGGGCCACAGTGTCTTATTATGAAAATAGAATAAAAACTTTGAAAACAAAATAATCATTTCTAATTTAATGAAAATTTTGTTATTTTTTATTTTTTTCTGTGTGTGAGTTATGTGTAATTAAATTGTCAATATTAATTGTAGCAATAAGAACATCAACAAGTAAGACTTTCACAAACCAACCCAGGGGGCTACCCATCACGTAACGTGTATGCTACAGCATGGCAGCTAGTTGCCTGCACACCACATGGCTCCCAGCATAAACAGACATGTGAGTTACATATGCGTTGCGAGGCTTCAGGCTCAAAACTAGCATGAGTTAAATAAACTCACATGGCAGTTAATATGTTAAGGTTTCCAGGTCTATCAAATAAAAATGTAGAGTGCCTAATTCAATTTGAATTTCATATGAACAATAACAATCAATATTTAAGATATATTTATTCTAAAATAAAAATTATCTAAAATTCAAATTGAACTAGAAATCCAGTATTTTATGTGGCCATCCTACTTTATCTTTTTAATTGAATGTTTAATTAGTACATTTCCAACAGTTATTGACTATCAATAAAATTATATACTCTGAGCTTGCCTCCCACAAAGCTTTGGCAATAGTTTTGATTGAATATTAGCATTGTTTTTATTTAAGCATAAATAAAACCTTAGTTTACCCTTTGATTGCCATTTTTACTCAGTTATGTAGAGTTTCGAATGTGTATGTGTATGCATTAGAATATTTTGAGCTCTACCAAAATTATTTTATTAATTTTTGTTGTTTTGTTGGATAGTATATTATGCATAAAATGTAGAAATTTAGTGACTGCTATTGAATTAAAAATAAGTTTTAAAATTGTCGACATGCCCTATTAAAGCTTTTAAAATCTGATTTTAAATTTTACAACTTGCCTATTTATAATTTTAGAGACTTGGTGATTTAAAAGGTCCAATGACTTAAATATTATTTTTTTGCTTTTCTGTGAACGACTTGGAAAGAGAGAAAGCACTCAAAGTTAACATGCTGTCTAACATACTTTCATGTAAATAGTGACAGTATATTTATATGTTACTGAATTTGTTACAATGTGTGAATAAACTTAAGTTAAATGTAGATATGATAGAATTTTGCATTTTCACTATAAATTCCAAATTTTAAACATAAGTTTCTAAGATTCAATCTGGCTTCACTCTGTTACTTATGATAACTTTTTGTAAACGACAAACAAAATATGATTAGCTGCCATGAGCAGGCTAATTTCAATAGCTTATTGGAATGCTTTTCAGATGTAACTAAGCATTAAAACCCTCAGGGTACAAATACTACCAAATAATTATTCCTTTGAAAATAATAGTATAGGAAATGTGCTCAAATTCCAGATGGTTATAACAAATAATGGGACACTAACCCAAAAGAAGCACCTTCAAATGACTTTTTAAAAAGGAATAACATCTACTTTCTACATTTAAAATGATTTCATTTTAGAACATTTATTACCATATACTCACCCCTCTTGGATTTCTAAAAACTTTGCTTGTCTCTTGTGTCTTATAACACATGGCTTTACTTCTCCAGTAACTTGTAATAATCATACAGTGTTCATTGCCTAGATTGCATTGTTTATTAGTATCCTGGTAATTGAAGTACATCATTAAAAAGGATTTTTTAAAAAATGAAACAGCTACACATCTTTTAGATGGCTGTCTGAAATTTTCCCAAATATAAAACATATACAATTAAGAAGCTTGTAATTTTTGATAGTTTTTAGCCATTTTAAATACAAAAAAAATGAAACTCCCACTGTTACTATGAAGTAATGCATCATTATGACAAATTAACTTGTGTAGTTAATGAACACTATCTCTCATTATTGATGTCTTATCTTGTGAAATATTTTAATAAAGGAGTTGTTTGTTTTATTACAGAAGTTCAGATGTGATCATTGAGTTTTTAGAGTTCTATAGATGGCAAAAAAATTTTAATACAGCACCTATTATGAATAATTCAAGTGATTTTTGAGCCTAAAATTAAAGGTAAAATTAAATTTAATATTCAATTGCAATGGAGAGGAGAAAAAAATCACCAGAAGGACAACTTTTTGAAGGCAGTTTTCTAACTTCTCCTTGTAAATATTGGGGTAATAGTGACAGTATGTTTTATTTAGTGAACTTATATCTTACTGTTAAGAGCATTGAGCTGAGTGAATGATTTTTAACAATGTTTTATATATTTAAAAATTGTTTTATGACATGGTAAACCAGGAATATCTGGTGTCTAAGACAGGAGAATGTCTAATTCCTGGAAGGATAACATACAGCAGGTCAGGAAGGCCCGAACATTTTTGCTCAAAAATCAAAAGAGGTAGCTCTTTTAGAAAACCTGGACTATAAGAATATCTAAAAATAAAATGTTAGACTTAGGAAAATTGAGGCAGAAGTCTTATTTTTTGCACCTTTAAAAATCATTTAATGTTTAAATATATACAAAAGGATTGGAAGGAAGTAGAACAATATATATATACATGATCATTTTTGTATTTTGAATTACTACTTCATATTTTTAAAATATTATACTTTTACAAGAGAAGTTGGAGTGTGTATGTGTCTGTGAGTGTGTGTGTTAGAGCAATTTTTAAAAGATAAAGAAATTTCATTTACTTTTTTTTTCCATGTGAAAGTACCTAGAAGGTTCTTATTGGGCCAAGCATTTAGGGGACCAGATATTCACTTTTGAACTAGTTGTCTTATACTCTCACAACTAATATCCTTTAGAATAGAATACAGAACATAACAGCATTCCAAAGACCATCGAAAGTTCCAGAGATCTCCTGGGGCTATTTTATTAACCCATTTAATTAAAGACTTATAAATTATAAACCTGAGGTATTTGCTGTTGTTCCATTTACTTATTTCTGCCTAGCAAATGGCCAAAATTTAGTGGCTTAAAACAAAATATATTATCTCTCATGGTTCAGTGTTTTGACTGAATTGGTCATTCTCACTTGGGGTCTCCTACGAGTGTCTAGTCATAATAAATGGCCTACTAACCTAGTTGGCACTGTTTTTGGTTGTTGACTGGAAACTAAGCTAGGGTTATAGACCAGAGTTTCTGTATGTGACCTCAGCACACTAGAGTGAGCTATTATATTGTACTGTGAACTATTGCACAGCAATAAATTAGATAACCTAAATGAAATGGACAAATTCCTAGAAATACAAACCTACTAAAACTAAATCACACAGAGATAGAAAATCTGAATAGATCTATAACTACTAAGATGATTGAATCAGTAATCCAAAATCTCCTTACAAAGAAAAGCCCTGGACATTGCAGCTTCACTGGTAAATTCTATCAAATATTTAAATAAAAATTAGCACCAATCCTTCTCAAACTTCTCCAAAAAATTGAAGAGGAGGGAAGACTTGCTAACTCATTCTCTGAGGTCAGAATTACTTTGATAACAAAGCTAGACAAAAACACTACAGGAAAGAAAACTAGACACCAATATCTCCTATAAACATTGATGCAAAAATCCCCAAGAAAATGCTGACAAACCAAATTCAGCAGCATATTGAAAGTATTATGCACAAGATCAAGTGGAATTTATTCTTGGAATCCAAGGATGGTTTAACATATAAAAACTGATCATTGTAATGCATCACATCAACAGAATGAAGGAATTAAACCTTCAATTGATGCAGAAAAATTATTTAACAAAATTCAAACATGCTTTCATGATAAAAACACTCAACTAACTGGAAATAGAAGGAAACAGCCTAAACATAATAAAATCCACACGTAAAAAACCCACAGCAAACATCATATTTAATGGTGAAAAACTGAAAATTTTTCCTCTATGATCAGGAACAAGGCAAAGATGCCTGCTTTCACCATTTCTATTCAATATAGTCCTGAAAATTCTAGCCAGGGCAATTGTGCAGAAAACTAAGAAATAAAAAAAATAAATAATAAAAGAAATTCAAATCATACAAATTTGAAAGGAAGACGTAAAATTATCTCTGTTCAAAGATGATGTAGAAAGTTTTATAAAGTTATATGCAGAAAGTTTTATAAACACACAAACACACACACACACAAACTCTTAGAACTAATAAACAAATTCAGCAAAGTAGCCACATACAAATTCAACAAACAAAAATCAGTTGCATTTTATAATGTAAAAATTGACATTCCAAAAAATAAATTTAGAAAACAATTCCCTTTATAATAGCAGAAAAAACGATACTTAGGAATTAACTTAACCAAGAAGGGGAAAGACTTGTATAATGAAAACTGCAAAAAACATCTGAAAGAGATTAAGAGAAACATAAGTGAATGGAAAGACATCTCATGTTCATGGATTGGAAGATTTAATATTGTTAAGGTGCCAATATTAACCAAAGTGATCTACGGAGTCAATGCATTTCTACCAGAATCCAGTGCCATTTTTGTGCAGAAATAGAAAACATATTCCTAAAATTTGCAAACAGTTGTATGGGATACCTAATTGCTAAAATAATCTCGAAAAAGGAAAACAAATCTGGAGGACTCAGACTTTCTGATTTCAAAACTTGCTGGAAAACTACAGTATTCAAAATAGTGTAGTACTGGCATAAAGAGACAAAAAGACTAGAGAGTTCCAGTATAAACCCTTTCATTTATAGTCAAATGATTTTCAAAAAAATGTGCCAAGATTATTCAATTGGGAAAAAGTCTTTTCTCTAGTGGTGCTAGAAAAAAGTGGATATCCATATGCAAAAGAATGAAGTTTGACCTTTACCAGACACCTTATACAAAGTGAATTAAAAATGGATACATGACATAAATGTAAGACATAAAGCTATAAAAATTCTTAGAAGAAAACAGAGGGCAAAATCTTCATGGCATTGGATTTGGCAATGATTTCTTGACCATAACACCAAAGGCACAGGCAACAAAAGAAAAAATAGACAAATTTGGACTTCATGAAAATTTTTAAACAATTGTAAATCAGAAGACACCACCAGCAGAGTAAAGAGGTAACCCACAGAAACCATTGCCATAGAAATTATTTGTAAATCATATATCTGAAAAGGGATTAATATTCAGAATATAAAGAGAGCTCATAAAACTCAATGACAAAAAAACCCAAACAACCTACTTAACAAAAGTGAAAAGGACTTGAATAAATTTCTCCGGAGAAGATATATAAACGGCCAATAAGCACATGATCAAAAACATTAATCATTTGGGATATGCAAATGAAAACTACATGAAAGGCTACCTTACAGCCATTACAGTGGCTACTATCAACTACAAAAACAAAAACAAAAGGCAGACATAACATGTGTTGGTAAGAATGTGGAGAACCCTTGTGCAATGAAATATTAGTCTTAAAATGGACGGAAATTCTGACATATGCTACAATGTGGATCAACCTTGAGGACATTTTGAAAAGTGAAATAAACCAGCCACAAAAGGACACATGCTGCATAATGCCACTTAGGTGAGGTGCTTAGAGTAGTCAAAATAATAGAGACAGAGAGTA
This sequence comes from Daubentonia madagascariensis, assembly GCA_023783475.1. Classification (NCBI taxonomy): domain Eukaryota; kingdom Metazoa; phylum Chordata; class Mammalia; order Primates; family Daubentoniidae; genus Daubentonia; species Daubentonia madagascariensis. The sequence goes on from JAKFHU010000322.1 coordinate 2,477,238, forward strand.
GAATGGTGGTTGCCAGAAGCTGAGGGGAAGGAAAGTGGGGTGTTATTGTTTGATGAATACAGAGTTTCAGTTTTATAAAGTGAAAAGAGTTCTGTGTATAGATGGCACTGATGGTTGCACAAAAATACAAATGTACTTAATACATTTAATTATACAATTAAAAATGGTTAAGATAGCAAATTTTATGTTATTTGTATTTTACCACAATAAAAATTTGGAAAAAAGTGAAAAAAAAGACATCTAATATTTTCTACATATGTAATTACTTTGTTTTGTTTTGTTTTCTTTTCATATTCCCAAGTTCCCTTTCATGTCATTGAAAAGCTATGTACTCAATAAATAATTGAGTAAATTTAAAAAAATGTGCAAACAAATGACTATATATATGTGTGTGTGTATATATATTATTTCAAGATGTTATGGGGGTAAAAATGTTTTAGGTTACATGGATCATTTTTGCAATGCTTGAGTCCTGGCCATAGGTGGGCCCATCACCCAAATAGTGGTCATGGTACCCATTAGGTTCGTTTACTCCCCTCCCCTCCCCTCCCCACTGGATGCTTTCCACTGAGTTTTACTTCCCTCTGCATGTGTGCTCATTACGTAGTTCCAATTTAATGGTGAGTATATGTGGTGTTTGTTTTTCCATTCTTGCAATGCTTCACTTAGGAGAATGGTCTCCAGCTCCAAGATTGTTTCAAAAGGTATTATTTCACCTTTTCTATGGCTGAGTAGTATTCCATGGTGTATGAATGACTATTTAAATCAATTCAGTATATACCTCTGTTTCTTTCATCTTATTTTTATGCACCTTACTAAAAAGAGCTGCATGTTTTCTCTCTCAAAAAATATCATACATTAATGAAACTGTGACAAATAAGCTTGGATATGTGCACATTAATGCTGTTATTTCAGTTATGCTTCAGTGTTAGAACTAGGTATCTGCCAGGTACAGATGGACTACAATGAACAAAATGTAATGAGGACCAACAAAGCAAGATGCATACTTCTGTTCCAGTGAGGTTTTTGTTGACTTTACTGGTTTGGACCAATGAGAATTGTGTGAATCTTTACTTTTCTACTCTTATTTTAATCCTGGAGCCATTTTGTCTGGTCATTTTATCTTTCATTAATTCCTGATTATAAGATGTAGAAACCAGTTTATATGACATGTGACTTAATATAAACGCTTCTTTGGGAAATACCAATGTTTTGTGGTTTCTGTTTTTAGATGCTTCTATCTTCTGCTTGTGGGCTACTGCGTACTCCCAAATATCTGATAAAGCTTGACTCACTTTGTCTTTAAGCCTCAGGTTATCTCTAGGATGATTTCTAAATCTGGCTGATAAAGTGTCACAAATTCATTTTGTTTCATCACAAACTTGCCCTTTATATTCTCATGGGAGTTAATTTCTGTCTACTTGAAGTGATAATTATAAGTCAGTTAAATATGTGTGTAAAAATACTTTACAAAATTCATGGGACTATAAAAATGTAAGTTATTGTTTTTAATACTCTCATAAAGGTACACATGAAGCTGGGATCACTATGCCATTGTTAAAAATTGATTTGTTTCCCATTATTTCATTTTATTCTTTAGTTTTCTATTCCCCTGTTGGTTCAGTTTTCCCCTTTAACACTTAAGATAATTTTGGTCATGTTATTTCCTTATTTACAGCCATCCAATGGGTTTTTATAGTTTTAGAATGAGAATCAATTTAATTAGCATGGTCTGCAACGGCCTGAAGGAGCTTGCTCTACCCTGATCTGCCTCTGTCAGCTCTTCTCTTGCCACCTTCCTAGTCACTATTCAAACTGTGGCCTCAGCAGCCTTTTACATTTGAAAAAAAGAAATCAATCCCCTGCCACTTGAAGATTTTGGGAAGTCTATTCTTTTTACCTGAAATTGTCTTTCCTCCCCTAAGTCCTTAGGTTAATTACCTACTAACAAACCTTTAGACACTTTTAAATTATAAATTGGTTTTTGTAATTACCTGGCTTAAAATTCTTCAATAGCAGTTTTCAAAATGTGCTCCCTGCACCAGAGGCATCAGAATCACTTGGGAATTTTTTAGAAATGCAAATTCTCAGGCCCTACCCCAGAACTGCTGAATCAAAAAGTTGAGGTTTAGGCCCAGCAATGTGTTTTATTTATATTTTTTAATTTCAATAGTTTTAGGGGATACAAGTGGTTTTTGTTACATGGATGAATTGTGTAGTGGTGAAGTCAGGGCTTTTAGTGTATCCATCACCCAAATAGTGTGTACATGGTACCTGATGGATTGTTTTTGATCCCTCCCCCGCCTCCCATCCACCCCCTTCTGAGTCTCCAAAGTCCATTATACCACTCTGTATGACCATTTATACCCATTGTTTCATGCCTACTTATAAGTAAGTACATGCAGTATTTGTTTTTCTGTTCCTGAGATCCTTCACTTAGGATAATGGCCTCCAGTTTGATCCAAGTTGCAGCAGAAGACATTATTTCATTCTTCCATATGGCTGAGTAGCACTCCATGGTATGTATCTTTATCCACTCATCAGTTGATGGGCACTTAGGTTGATTCCATATCTTTGCAATTGTGAATTGTGCTGCAATAAACATATGAGTGAATTTGTAGATATCCAGCAGTAATATTGCTGGATCGAATAGTAGGTCTACTTTTAATTCTTTGAGGGATCCCCATACTGTTTTCCATAGAGGTTGTACTAAGTTACATTCTCACCAAAAGTATGTAAGCATTCACTTTTCACCACATTTTGAATTGGTGAAAATTGTTTTTTGACTTTTTACTAATAGTCATTCTGACAGAGCTCAGTTGGTGTCTCATTGTGGTTTTTTAATAATGTGCATTTCCCTCATGATTAGCAAAGTTGAGAAATTTACCGTATGTTTTTTGGCCATTTCTATATCTACATTTGAAAAAATTCTGTCATGTTTTTGCCCACTTTTTAATGGAGTTATTTGTTTTTTTCTTGCTGATTTGTTTGAGTTCCTTTTAAATTCTGGATATTAGTCCTTTGTTGAATGTATATTTTGCAAGTATTTTCTCCCATTCTGTAGGATGTCTATTTTCTCTTTTTGCTGTGCAGAAATTTTTTAGTTTACTTAAGTCTCCTTTATTCATTTTATAAATTTTTTTTAGACAGGTTAATTATCTATTTTATTTGAAAGGACAAACAAGCAAGAATATCCATGGAAACACTAAAAAGGAACAATGAAGAAGGGAGACTAGAGTCACTAGATATTAAAACATATTATAAAGGCTTCAGCATAGGCATGCAAATTGATAGAACAATAGAGAAAGAAATGAAAATCCAAAAATATACCAAACTGAATATGGAAGTTTAGAATGTTATAAAGGCAATATCTAAAACCAGTAGGAAAATAAAATGGACTGTCAATTGGACATCTGGTTAGTTATGTATGAAAATAAAAAACTAGGCTGGGCACGATGGCTCACACCTGTAATCCTAGCATGGGGCCCTTTATTTATTTTTGTGTTTGTTGTATTTGCTTTGAGGTTTTAGTCATAAATTCTTTGCTTAAACCATGGTCCTAAAGAGTTTCTCCTAAGTTTTCTTCTAGAATTTTTATGGTGCCAGGTCTTACATTTAAGTTTTTAATCCATCTTGAGTTAATTTTTGTGTATGGTGAGAGATAGGGATCCAGTTTTAGTCTTCTGCATGTGGCTATCCAATTTCCCAGCACCATTTATTGAATAGGGCATCTTTTCCCCATTGTATATTTCTGTCTGCTTTGTCAAAGATAGGTTGGAGGTGTTTGGTTTTATTATATTTCTGGGTCCTCTATTCTGTTCCTTTTCTATGCATTTACCTTTATACTAGTACCATGCTGTCTTGGTTACTATGGCCTTATAATATAATTTGAAGTCAGGTAATATGATGCCTATAGATGTGCTCTTTTTTGCTTAGGACTGCTTTGGCTATTTGGGCTCTTTTTTTATTCTTTATGAAATTTAGAATTTTTTTTTCTAATTCTATGAAAAATGATGTTGGCATTTTGATGAGAATTGCATTGAATCAGAAAATCACTTTGGACAGCATGGTCATTTTAACAATATTGATTCTTCCAATCCATGAGCATGGGCTGTTTTCCCATTTGTTTGTGTCATGTATGATGTCCTTCATCAGTGTTTTGTAGTTCTCCTTGTAGAGATCTTTCACCTCCTTGGTTTAGTATATTTCTAGGTATCATACATTTTTTGTTTTTGTTTTTTGCAGCTATTGTAAATGTGATTTACTTTTCATTTGATTCTCAGTTTGGCTGTTATTAGTATATAAAAATGCTACTGATTTGGGCACATTAATTTTGTAACCTGAGAATTTACTGAGTTTATTTGTGAATTCTAGGAGACTTTTGGAGGAGTCTTTAGGGTTTTCTAGGTATAAAATCATATCATTGGCAAACAGGAATAGTTTTACCTCCCTTTTCCTATTTGGTTGCCCTTTATTTCTTTCTCTTGCCTGATTGTTCTGTCTAGGATTTCCAATATTATGTTAAATATAAGTGGTGACAGTGGACACCCTTATCTTGTTCTAATTCTTAGGGGAATGCTTTCAACCTTTCCCTATTCAGTATGATGTTGCCTGTGGGCTTGTCATATATGGCTTTTTTTATTTTGAGGTATACCCTGTCTATGCCTAATTTGTCAGAAGTTTTTATCATGAAGGGGTGCTGAATTTTATTAAATGCTTTTTCTGCATCTATTGAGTTGATCATATGGTTTTTGTTTTTAATATTTTGTTGATGTGGTGATTCATATTTATTTTTTTGCATGTGTTGAAATATCCTTGCATCCCTGGGATGAATCCATTTGGTCATGATGAATAATATTTTTAATGTGTTGTTGAATTCAGTTTGCTAGTACTTTTTTTGCAGATTTTTGCATCTATGTTTATGAAGGATATTGGTCTGTAGATTTCTTTGTTTGTTGTTGTTATATAGTTCCTGGCTTTAGTATCAGTATGATACTGGTTTCACAGAATTAGTTAGGGAGGATTCTGTCCTTCACGTTATGGAACACTTTCAGGAGGTTATGTACCAGTTCTTTGTAGGTTTGGTTGAATTCAGCATTGAATCCAATTGGTTCTGGGCTTTTTATTGTTGGGATGTTTTTTATTACTGATTCAATCTTGCTACTCATTATTGGTCTGTTCCAAATTTCTATTTCTTCCTGATTCAAGCTTGGGACTTTGTGTGTTTCCAAGCATTTATCCATTTCCTCTATATTTTCTAGAGTGTGCATAAAGGTGTTTATACTCTCATGTGTCTTTTGTATTTCTGTAGTATCACTTGTAATGTCTCCATTTTCGATTCTGATTGAGTGTGTTTGAGTCCTCTTCTTTTCTTGGTTAACTGGCTAGTGTTCTATTCATATCATTTATCTTTTCAAAAAACCAATTTTTTATTTTGTTGATCTTTTGTATTTTTTTGTTTCAATTTCATTTAGTTTTCTCTGATCTTTGTTATTTCTTGTCTTTTGCTAGCTTTGGATTCAGTTTCTCTTGTTTTTCTAGCTCCCTGAGGTGTGACATTAGGTTGTTAATTTGTGATCTTTCTGTCTTTTTGATGTAGGCCTTTAGTTCTATGAACTTTACTCTTAGAACTGCTATTGCTGTAAAGCAGATATTTTGGTAGCTTGGGGCATCATTGTCATTCAATTAAAAAAAATTTTTTTAAAGAATATGAAAAATAAATAAATAAATAAATAAGTCTCCCTGAAGGACATCAGATGAAGAATTGAATAAAGCAAGAATGGAGATTGACAGAGTTATGACTCTTTAGAAGTACAGATATGGAATAATCCCTCCTTATTTAACTATAGTATCATCATTAGACATGTAAGGAAGAAAATAATTTGGAATAAATGTTAAGGATATAAAACCAACTTAGTAATAGAAACATGGAGTTATTAGGGGAATGACAGGATTCAGATGATTCAGGTGATTTTCATGTTCCTAGGACGGGGAACTTGAGTAGATGATGAAAATTGCAGTACTTTCCACCTAACAATGGCAGCATAAGGCCTTAACACAGAATACATTATGATTATTACCCAAGCCTAATCACCGTCATACTAGAGGTTCGTATGGCTACATGCAATTTGGAATTTTTTTACTGACCATTTTAACAGCATGTGCTCAAGTAACACTTTTTTCCCCTTTTGTTTCCATTCCATATTTTGAGTAAGATCATATTTAATTATTGGACTAATACTACAGAGTTTAATGAAATGCTAAATAATGACTTATATACAGCTTTATTATTTTCTTTCTGGATTTAAACCCAAATTTGGACCAAAGCATACATTGGTGAAAATATTTCCAAAGTATATGATTAAAATTTATTAGAAATAATATTAAAATAATATATGTGAACATAAACTGTTTTTACATTAATACTTTTGTAAATTATTTGGCATTAGGTAAAAATTGAGACCCTCAAAATTACCTTGGTTGATCTTTTAACATATAACTCCAAATATAATAAAAAACATTCTGCTTTATACCCTTGCATTATCACATTCTCCTTGCTGTCTAGATTTAATAGTATTTCCATTTCAGTGATGAGTTATTGCTTAATTATTGCTGCCATAGCCTATTGTTGATCATATATAAGATGTACAAATTGACAGGATGTCATTTTAGTTTGCTGTGTGGTATAGACCACATATTCATTCATACCAAGTGACTCCATTGTCATTGATAGGGCCATTACTGCCATCTGTGATGGGCATATGATGCTCATCAACTCTGTGGGGAAATGGCACATAGATTTCAACCATTAACTTGAAGGAAATGTATAATAGTTTATCTAGCCATGAGAAAAGTTTTTGTTATGGGTAGACTTTATAAAATCAGGATAACTTTTATAATTAGCAATATTTAAATTATAAAATATTAATATAATTTATTTCAATATTGATATTTTGAATTGCATATATCTTATGTATCTTGTGTCTGTGTAAATTCCATTTTAATAAATGGTGTCTTTTTACACTGGCTTAAACATTAATTTAACCATTCTCAGGCAGATTTGTTTTATTTCCAGGCTACATGTGAAAGATACATAAGTGTATGCATATATGTGTAAATATATGTGTGTATGTTTATGTATACCATCATGTATTTTGGTACTATTGTTATGCTAGATTTGTAAAAAAAAAATTGGGGAGATGATTACCCTTTTATAAGATCTTATATTTTCTTAAAGTTTTAAAATATAAATTGTATCTTTAAAATATCAATTATGAGTCTATTAATGATATTTAAGCCTATAAATTTTCCTCTGAGTCCGTATTTCACTGTTTCATAAATTTAACTCACAGCATCCTTTTTTCTTGCTTTCTAAAAGAATTTTTAATATCTTTTTAAATTTTCTTTTTGTTCTATTGTAATGGTTCTTAAGTTTTAGCATGTATCGCAGTCACCCAGAGCTTTTAAAAGCACAGATTGCTAGGCCCACTCCCAGAGATTGTAAGTCTGTAGATTTAGGTGAGGCCCAATAATTTGCATTTCTAAAAAACTCCCATGTAATCTAATGCTGCTGAATCAAGGACCACACTTTGAGAACCACCATCGAAGGATGGCCTAGCATTATTTTTCTTAGTTTGCAAGTACATATTTTTGTTTGTTTGCTTTTGTTCAGTTTTAATTATTGATTTCTTAGTGGATTGAATTTTTATTAAAAACTGAGCTCACTGTAGGAATCTTGGGGACAAATGAGACCAGGAACACATATGAGAACTGGTTCTACCCAACACCATCTACTTCTACTTGGTGGGTGGTAGACCTATCACTGTCATTTTCTCAGAAAGAATAGTACAACATATTAATATTTATCAATGGCTGTATTTAATTGGAGAATTAATGGCTTTATTTTGTCAGCTGTGGGTCTGGTGTATATCTGGTTGATCTATACATCCATAGTTGAGGCTGGGAGCGGTGGTTCACGCCTGTAATTCTAGCACTCTGGGAGGCCGAGGTGGGAGGATCACTTGAGGCCAGGAGTCTGAGAACAGCCTGAGCAAGAGCGAGACCCCATCTCTACAAAAAATAAAAAAATTAGCCGAGCATGATGGTGCACACCTGTAGTCCCAGTTACTAGGGAGGCTGAGGAAAGAGAATTGCTTGAGCCTGGGAGTTTGAGGTTGCAGTGAGCTATGATGAGGCCCCTGCACTCTAACCCAGGAGACAGAGCAAGACTCTAGCTAAAAAAAAAAAAAAAAAAAAATCCATACTTGAATACCAATCAGATGTGAAATGATTGCACATAATCTTCCAGAACTTCCTTATGTCTACGTGACATTCACAAAATTCTAATGGTGAAGTATTCAGTATGTACTTGTTTTATCTTTAAGAAGATTTCTAGCTATTTTTTTGTAGAAAATTATTTTCAAAATTCATATCTGGATTCTTAGAAAACATTTTTTTACAGTTTTACTTTGTTTCACATGCTAAGGCAATGCATGTAGCTTGACAGACGTGCAGTTTATTTTATTTCTATTGAACCATCTGGTTGCTGGACAGTTTGAAGCTTTTTCTACTGCTAAAATATCTATCTAAAAAATATTTTTAAACAAGCTGCTCTTGAAAATATTGCCGATTGGTTTTAACTTCACAGAAAGAATGATAACCTGATGAATACCATCTCAGAACATATCATTGCTTGAAATGTTGGCAGTTATAAAGGAATTTGCAAAAGCGGTAATTAAAATCAACAGAAAAAGGCAAACTGCTTCAACTTGGTGTCTTCAACAAAAGCGTATCCTTATATGTTAATGATGGTTTTTAGTGATATCTTTAACAACTTTTCTTCATGTTATATGAATCTTGTTCTTTCATTTCCCAACTCTAATCTTCCCCAATGAATGAAAATAGAATGCAGTGTTAACATTTCAGCAAGAAATATCATAAGTTTATCTTGATATTTTAATTATTCTTTTATTGTAAAATGCTACATTCATTGTAGCAGTGGCATGAAATAACTGTTAACTAATATTTTTTCAAAAATTTGAAGAACAGTGTAGAAACACATATGTCTGATGTGAACCAAATAGAACTGATGACAAGTTGAAGCATATATCAAATTCAACATATAGACATTAAAACTTTTCTCAGTATAAAGTATAGAAGAAGAGGGAAATGAGGAATACCCCTCAGCAAAGAGAGACAGGTGTAAAAGGTATTACCAATTTTAAAAATGTATTGTTTAGAGTCCATTCAAAACCAACAACTTTTTAACATTTAAACTGTGCTGCAGCATCAAAACAATAAGTGCATGATTTCAATTACATTACATAAAATATATTCTTTTTCATACAAGTAATAAAATTTCCCTAAATAGAATGTTCAATGTTAAGTTTTGGTGAAATATATGGTAATTCTATTGGGATAGTATTAGCTGATTTTGAAGGATATATAATATAAGAAGTAAGCATTTCTCATAGTGAAATGTCTGTGAAATAAATTTTAAAATTGGGTGAAAATTTTAAATATAATTAACAAATTATTGAGGAAAAAAAGCTGAAGTTGAGTACTGCCTATATTAAATAATGGAATATAGCTAAAGCAAAACTTAAGGCAAGATGTATGTATTAAGAAAAAGAAAAGAAAAGAACAAAGCAATCAATGTATTGTCTTAGAATAGCAAATACAGAAATCCAGTGAAAATAAAAGGCATTAATGTAATTTTTTTCAAATTGCTATCCAGTTGTCTGAAAAAAAGTATTTTTTGCAAAGGTAATATAATGCGTATTATATATAATTTATTTTTATTAAATGTAATGAATTATATTTAATTGCACATAAATATAATGCATTTCTATATAATTAAAATATTATTATATATTCTTTTGATCATATAATGTATCTCTATATATAGTCCAGTCTATTTCTATTCTATTTATGTGCCAGTGCCACCTTATTTTAATTATATAGTCTTCATTGTATGTTGTAATATCTGGTAAGGCTATTTACTTCCTTATATCTTTTTCCTTTCAGTGTATGCATAGCTATTCTTGCATATTTATTTCTCCATGTGAACTTTACTATCAATTTGACAAGCTTCATTAAGGAAAGGTCTCTGGTGTATTTTTTGGAATTGCATTAAATCTAACAAATATCTTGTTCAAGTTTTCTTACTACAAGTTCCATTTGCTTTCTTACAGGTCATAATGTTTATTTGAGACACATAACCCCAAACTTTACATATATATTTACATTACTTTACATTGCTTTTCACGAACAGTGGCACTTCATGTATAGTATAGTCAAATGAAGAATATACATTCAAGGATAACATTATTTTAAAACTAAGCACTAAGATATTTCAACTTATTTTATTAGGATTCTAGTAAGTCAACAATTGTTAACAAGCCAAAACCATACTACAACCTACATTTTTGAAAAGATTATTGATTATTCATTCTCTAAAATTTGGGGAGGGTAATTTCTTTAAAAATATTTAATTGTGTAAATAAGTATTTTCTTAAAGTATACTCCTATTTGCCACACTAAAATATATTTTTAAAATTCTAATTTCCAAATGTTAGTATACTTTTAGCTATAAATATTTTGACTAAAATAATATGATTAAAATAAATTATAATACACATTTCCTGTTCTTAGGAATTCTTTAATTCTGAAAATGCTTATCCATTTGGTAGTGAATACTGTAAATCAGGAAACAAGTGCAAATTGACACTACAGAATTTATTCTAAGATCTCTTGAAATTGTCAAACAAAATTCCTTTAAATATTAATGAACAAATCATTATGCTTAAGGAAGTAATTCTAGTCATGAGAATTTAGGGTAGGATTCATTTAAAGAATAGTAGCAATTATATATAACATAATTTAGGTGCATACTTTGATTAATTGTACTGCTTTTTGTTTGAGATAAACTACACTTTTGATTTGAAATCAAACATTTCATATTTAAGGACCTAATATATCTCTCTATATCTGTACACATAAAAGTAAAATATAATTATGTTTGATAGAATTATTTTTATGAAATTTTACTTATGAAACTAGTTTCAGTCTGTTCAACTGGTTTGAACCTTTGGTTCTATTTTATTGAAAGAATTGAAAGACTATTACAATTTGTTTTAGTACAAAGTATTCATTCTCCAAAAATGAGATATATAAAATTTAATTCTCTTAGCAGGAGACACAGTCTTAATCAAGGAAACAAAAGATATAATTTTCTACCAGGCAGAGGAAGTGACTATTGCAAAAACTAAGTTAGTAACTTACATTCAAAATTACTGCAATTCTTTTATGACTGCCTTCAAGACTCATATTTTCTATTGATAAGTATACCAAATTATAATTGCACTGATCAGTTAACTGGCTACTTCAATAGTAACTAAATAAAAAAGGTTATATTTTTTGAATTCTTGGCTGAAATATCAACATCTTTGATAAGCATAACCTGATTACCCTTTTTGCAATTGTAACAAACAACACACATATACACATTTATTTTTTGCATTATGCTTATCACATTATATGATAGTCTATAATTTTGCTATTTATGATGTTTATATTTTGAATATGCCTAGTTCCTTGAGAATAAAACTTCCATGAGAGCAGGTTATTTTTTTCTGCCTTATTCACAGTTGTATCTCAAGAACTTAAGACAGTCTCTGGCATACAATAAATATTTATATATGAATGAATAATCTATTACAATGGATTGTAAAGCGCTCAGTCTATATACTTTACCTAAAGACTTAAACAACTTTCTCCAACTCTAACAGCCCTCCAATTTTCCCCTGGTGATAAATGATGGGAAAATGAAGCAATTTAAACATAAGGGGTTTAATGAGATAATAATTTTGTATTTTCCAAACTGGACAGCTACTGACTGGTATAGCAAGCACATTGGAACTGTTATTAAAATCCAGTTAAAGTGGTGATAACCAAGATTGAGTGTGATTGATTTTAAGAGGAGACTAAAAAGAGAAAGAGAATTTAAATAGAAAAATAAGATAGAGATATCAGATCAGCAGAATGGCAAAGTAAAAGCCTAGAGAATGAGCACTTTGTTTTTGTTTGAGCAAATGTTTCAAATACAGGCATATCTTGGAGACATTGTGGGTTAGATGCCAGTTCCAGATTACCACATTAATGTGGATATCACAATAAAATGAGTTGAATTTTCAGTACATATAAAAGTGATAGTTACACTATACTTTATTATACTAAGTGTGCAATAGCATTATGTCTAACAAAATAAGGTACATACTTTAATTTAAAAATATTTTATGGCTAAAAAATGTTAACAACCATCTGATCCTTCAGTGAGTTGTAATCTCTTGGCTGGTGGAGGGTCTTGCCTCAATGTTAATGACTACTGACTGATCATGGTGGTGGTTGCTGAAGGCTAAGGTGGCTGTGGCAATTTCTTAAAATAAGAAAACAGTGATGTTTGTAATGATTGACTTCTTTACAAAAGATTTTTCTGTAGCATGTGATGCTCTTTTATAGCATTTTACCCATAGTAGAACTTTTTAGAGTCAATTCCCTCAAACCCTGCTACTGCTTTATGAACTAAGTTTTTGTAATCTAAGGTATTTTTTGTCACTTCAATGTTCACAGCATCTTCACCAGGAGTAGATTCCATCTGAAGAAACCTCTTTCTTTGATCATCCATAGAAGTCTTCATCCATTCAAATTTTATCATGAGATTACAGAAATTTATCTTCAGGTTTCACTTCTAGTTCTCTTGGTATTTCTACTACATCTACAGTTACTTCCTCCGCTGAATTCTTGAACTCCCTAAGTCATCCATGAGGGTTAGAATTATCTTCTTCCAAAATCTTGCTAATGGTGATATTTTGACCTCCTCCCATGAATTACAAAATTTTTTTAATGGCATCTAGAATGGTGAATCCTTTCCTTTCTTTTTCAGTTGACTTTCCTCAGATCCATTAAAGGAATCACTATCTATGGCAGCTGTAGCTTCACAAAATGTATTTCTTAAATGATATGACTCAAAAGTCAAAATTACTTCTTCATCCATGGGCTGCAGAATGAATGTTGTTTTAGCAGGCATGAAAACAACATTAATCATCAGAGCTCTTAGGTGACTAGGTACATTGTCGATGAGCAGTAATATTTTGAAAGAAATCTTTTTTACTGAGCTGTAGGTCTCAACAATAGGCTTAAAGTATTCAGTAAACCATGCTGTATACAGATGTGGTGTCATTCAGACTTTTTTGTTCCATTTATAGAACACAGGCAGTGCAGATTTAGCATAATTCTTAAGGGACCTCGGATTTTCAGAAAGATAAATGAGTATTGGCTTTGACTTAAAGTCACCAGCTGCATTAGCCCCTGACAAGAGAGTCAGCCTGTCCTTTGAAGGTTTGACACCAGGCATTGACAACTCCTCTCCAGCTATGAAAGTCTTAGACACATCTTCTTCCAACATAAAGATGTTTTGTTTACATTGAAAATCTATTGTTTAGTGTAGCCACCTTCATCAATTATCTTAGCTAGATATTCTGGATAGCTTGCTATAGCTTCTACATTAGCACTTGCTGCTTCACCTTATACTTTTGTTACTGTCCTCTCAGTGAATGCTCTTTCATGTTCTTGGTGATCATCGGAAGAAAAGAATTTTAGAACACACCACATAAGGCAAAAACAAGCAGCTTTTATTGAAAGCAAAAGTGAAAGTGTGCTTTCTCCAAAGAGAGGGAGTGCACAGGCTCCAAAACAGCAGCTGCACTGAAAGGAAGGTGTTTTTTGTTTTTTAAAGTCTTGCTAATTGAGGGGAGGAATATTCAAGGCTAAGGGTTTGGCTTTTAGTAAGAATTTGGGTAGTAATTCCTAGAATTGAGTTTCCTCCCATTTTCATACTTTATATAATTGTTTGGGAACTGTCATGGCAATGTCAAAGGTGGCGAAATTTTAACATCACAATGTAAATGATATTGTAATTAGTCAAAGTTCATGTAAAGTGACCTAGGTAACTGACAAGCTGGTTGAAGCCAGTTCTGTTCTGTGATTATCAGTTCCCCTTAGTTAGACTTTAACACCTGCACCCATTCTGCAAGGCCCTGCATCCAGTCTCAGCCCTGTCTCCTAGCCTCCTATTCTATTTTTATGTTATGGAGATGGCTTCTCTCCTTAAACCTCATGAAACAACCTCTGCCTTCTGCTAGCTTTGATCTTTTCTTTGGAAGCTTCCTCACCTCTCTCAGCCTTCATGGAATTTAAAAGTGTGAGAGCCTTGATCTAGATTAGGCTTTGTCTTAAGAGAATGTTGTGACTTGTTTAAGCATCCATCTAGATGACCAAAACTTTCTCCATATCAGCAATAAGGCTCTTTTGCTTTCTTATCATCTCTGTGTTCACTGGAGTAGCACTTTTAATTTCCTTTAAGAACTTTTCCTTTGCATTCACAGCTTGTGTAACTGTTTGGCACAAGAGACCTAGCTTTTGGCCTATCTTGGCTTTTGACGTGCTTTTCTCAATAGGCTTAATCATTTCTAGCTTTTGATTTAAAGTGGGAAACTTTTTACTTGACTCTCTCACTTGAGCACTAGAGGCCACTGTAGGGTTATCAATTGCTCTAATTTAAATATTGTTATGTCTTAAGGCATAGGGAGGCCCACAGAGAGGAGAGAGACAGAGGAATGGAGAAGCAGTCAGAACACACACATAACATTTATTAATTAAGTTCATTATCTTATATGGGCACAGTTTGTGGTGCCTCAAAACAATTAAAATAGTAACACCAAAAATCACTGATCACAGATCACCCTAACGGATATGATAATAATGAAAAACTTTGAAATATTGCATTAATTACCTAAATGTGACGCAGAGACACAAAATGAACACATGATGTTGGAAAAATGGCCCTGATAGACTTTCTCAACACAGGATTGCCACAAACATTCAATTTGTACAAAACCCAATATCTGTGAAGCACAATAGAGATGTGCAATAAAACAAGGTATGCTTGCACTTGAAATTAATAGGTTTACAAAAATATGGTATGGTTTGGTGTAATTGTTCTTTTAAAGTCAAACAAAGTGAAGATTTAAATGTATATCTGTGCTAGCTATCTAAAAGGAAATGTTTAATAAATTAAAAGCATGATAATATTTTAAACGGGATCTTTAAGTTATTTAAGATAATAATTATTTTAAGGAAATTATGAAAATATTTATCTTCTGCCACTTTCTCCTTTAAGCTTTAGCCTCACTATTGGGCTTTTTATCCCTCTAATTTGCCACATTATTTGAACCTCAGAGACTCTGCTGTCACTGCTCCTCTGGTTGAAATATTTTTCCTTCATAGTTTTACCTATTTTCCATAATTTATCTCTCAGTTCAAAGGTCACCTTTACTGGAAGGCTCTTGTGAGAACTCTAGCCAATATAGGACCACTCAAATCCCACAAGGCACTTTCTGTATCAGTTATATATTTTATTTCTTTCACAAATTATGCAACTATCCAGTTAAACAAACATATTTAAAATATATATATTTATTTATGTTATTTGTTTTCTGTCTCCTCATACACCCTTCCATAAAAATATAAGTTCCAAGGTAGAGAACAGGTTATTTTCTCCTTGCCTTATTCACCAGTATTCCTGGTACCTCTAACAATACCTGGAACATAATTGGCATTCAGTGCATTATTCTGGAGTCAATGAATTATTCTGAGCAGTCCATTAATTCTGGACCCAGGAAGAGTAACTTGCCAAAATACCTTAGGCATGTGGTGTTGATGTGGTCCATGTTAATATCTCCACATCAGAATAACAAACCTGTGTTTTGTTTTTCAAAAATGTTAAATTCAAGGAATTAAATAATACAGAAGCTGTCCTGATTATTTATGCTTGTTGAAGTTTTAGTTTATTATTTATGATAACATAAATACAAAACTAATTATCACTAATATGTATACATTGATATAAAAGCTGATTGTGTTTACTTCTTTTAACAATGTTAAACTAGAGTTTTGGTATTGTATTCTATAGTAGAGAGGATAAGTAAGGCAAGCTCATTCAAGTAAAATCAATTTGTGAATTACCAAGGAAGACTGTTACATAAATTTTTGGTCTGGATACCAACAATTTTTTCTGTCCTTAGTATATGAAACATATTTTAAAGAAATTTATACACACACATTGTCCTGTTAAAATTTTTTTTTGAACTATTCATCTAGATCAGTCATGTCAATCAGGTTGGTTAGACTCCCCAGCATACATTTGGCAATGTCTGGAAACATTTTTGGTTGTCACAACAGACTTATCTGACTCAAATAGTCTGTAGAACTAAGGTTGAGAAATCCTTACCTATAGATAGACTTTTTTCTTTTTTGAAACAGTCTTACTTTGTTGCCCAGCCTCGAGTGCAGGCATGATCATAGCTTACTACAGCCTTGAATGCCTAGCTGCAAGCAATCCTCTAGCCTCAGCCTCCCGAGTAGTTAGGACTACAGAGGCAGGCCACCATGCTGTTAGGTAAGGATAAGGAGAGAGAGAGAGGAACAGATGTTTTGTCTATTATAGGGACTGACCAACTAAAAGGAGGTAGAGAAAATACAAACTGGAGATATGGCCAAGGCCCAACTGGATTAAACTGGGACATGAGCACTGGGAGATTTCAAGTGTCCTTAACTGACCCGGGGTTCAGTACCATCTAATTAGCATTGTGGTTTTGACCCCCATAATGGGCCTTCATGAAGGATTCTGGGAGGATGCATACACACAGACTAAGAGAGTTATATAAGAAGACCTGCCAACCATACAAAGGCAGGAAAGAGAAACTCCACCAACAGAGACGAGGGGCAGTCCAATTTATCACATAAAAATGTATGTATGCTAAAAACCCAGGGTCATCTCCACTCGTGGAGATAGACCCGTTGCCTCTCTGGAACATACTGTGCTTGGCTCACCTATATCTGTTTGGCCTGCTCGTGGCTACTCAGTCTCAGTAACCATTCTTCGACACAATGATAATAACCAGGAAACACAGGAACCTGACATTTTGATGCCAAAAACTGGGAAGAAATATTCATGTCTCCCAGCAAGGTAGGATGATGGGACCCACATGAGAATGGATCTCAGGCTTTCTTTAAACTTGCTAGAAATCCTGATCTTCGCTCTGCCTGCCGCCTGATACTTCTTACTCCTGCGTCTCTCTCACTGTCTTCGCTTTCCAGATGAAGTTACTCTTTTGCCTCCCTCCTTCGGTACACTTTCCCCTGCCTCTCCTCCTCCTCCTCCTCCTTCTTTTTCTCCTCCATCTCCACCACTTTCACCCAGCTGCACTTACCCAGGCCGGCTATTCTGAACTCCCTCCCCGCCGGGGCACCAGCTCCCTGTCTGGGAGGCTGTGGGGTCAGAAGACATCATAAATCACACAGAGCCAAGAAAAAAATGCAGCCCTTTTCCTTTCATGACTGTCTAAAGCCTTTCACCTCTTTATTGCTTAGATCCTGACACCAGGGAGGGACAATCCATCTTAACAATACACTTCATCTCCCAATTGGCCCCAATATGTGGCATAAACTCCAAAAACTTAAAAAGAGCCCTCAGATTCCACAGGCAGAACTTCAAACCTGGCCTTCAAGGTCTTTGCTAACTGAAGTGAGCAGAGGAGAGAGAAAAAGAGAGAACAAGACTGGCAGCGGGGCTTAGAGCAGAAAGAAGTTTTTCAAATGGTGGCCACCACAACAGGAGAAGAACTTTCCACAGACAGAGTTATTCTGGAGGTTCAGACAAGAAGACACCAGGACCACGTTCTTCTCCAGAAACTGAGCCCTGCTGCCACTCTGACTCTGGACCCCTGGAGCAAGAAATGCCCTGGGGAGTGGGGTTCACCAGGAGCATGCCCTAACTACAAAAAGGGAGGGCACTAGAAGAACAAATGCCCTCTTCCTAAAATGGGAGATCACACGTGCATCTTACACCTGGCAGAGCCTCCTCCTGAGCCGGCATCCGCCACACCCATGGACCCTCTAGGACTACTTCAGTCTGACGTACAGACCCCGGCTTCCAAACAAGCTCAACCTTGTCACACCGGGATGACTGATCCTTGGGTAACTCTCTCTCTGTTATAGGTAAACAACTTGACTTTTCAATAGACGCAGGAGCCACTTACTCTGCCCTCACTAAATTTTCAGGGCCTCTGTTTCCTTTTTCTATCTCTGTTGTCTGAGTGGAAGGTAAAATACAAAACCCCCTGTGTATTCCACAGCTCCACTGCTCACTGGGAGATCAAGTCTTTGCTCATTCCTTCTAGTGCTTTCCCATCACCCTCCCAACTGGGAAATAATCTTAAGTTTGAGTTAGACGCCTAACTCCTTTGACACCACAGGCTTCCTTTCTCAGACTCTTGGAAAAACTTTACTGAGACTTTATATAAAATCTTCCCTTCCCACTTATCTAGGCCTGAAGTCCTAACTGTATGCTTTTAGGAAAAAAGTAAAAACAAGATAGAAAGTGACTAGTAAAACAAGAGAAAGAAATGTGGAAAAACAATGAATATAAAATTATACTTTTGATAAAAAGTTTAAACAGAAAAGAAAATAATATTGTATAAAAAGAATCTTATATAAAAAATTTTGTCCTAAAATGACTGGTGGTTTAAAAAAATTTGAGACAAAAACAGAAGGCTTAAATACATTGTCAATGTTTGGTACAATTCGAGATAAGGTTCATAGAAGGGAGTTTATTAAGAAATTTCATATGTGATAAAGTTGGCTATAATTAAAAAGGAAAATTTCTCATTAAAACAACAAAGTTTTCTATTCTCAGTTATAAAACTTGTGTTTAAAACTGTTCTCATACACACGTTTAAACTGATGGACAAATTACATCAAAAAAATTTCAAAATTCAAAGGATCAATCTGCCACTTAGAGTTAAAATACAGAGTTTATTGAACTGTCTCTCTATTTCCTTAAACAGCTTATAGCTACAGACACTAAGTTACTGGTGTTGAGACAAAGCTCTCTAATTCAAGGTTACTGAAAACAGCCAATTCTGACAACAGTATGAACATTAAAAATTCATTAGAAACTGAAGAGAAAAAGGTTAAAAAAATGTTTATGGTTTCCCTCTAACATGTTTCCGGTCCTCCTGCTACTCTCACTCAAGACTGTCCGTTTCCAACCCCCTCCCCCTTCACAAGCCAAATAAACTCTCTCTTGAGTAGGGACAACTCGACCTCCATATCCAGCAGGAAAGAGATACACAAAAAAGAGGCCTCCACCCATACTCCCCAGATTTTGAGTTCATTAAATAAAACATTTTTTACCAAAGAGAAGGGGAAAATGAAAGATGGCCTTACTAATAACCTACCTAAAGAGAGGAAAATAACCTATCTAACAGAAGGTAAAGGAAATAAACTCACAGTACATAACTGCTGCTTTGAAGAGGAAACTCACAACACAAATGCACTTTGTTTTGTTTAATTAAAACACCTGTGTCCTAACCCATTCTCTCTAAGAGTCCTTTCTCAGCCTTGAAGAGCCCTAGGCAGACAGTAGGGATGCAAACTCCCTGCTCCAGCTCTCTGCCTCAGCTCCTGCCAAAAAAACAGATTTCAAGGACTCAGATATCCCAGCCTCACAGAGAAAGAAAAAGAACCAAAGAACTCCCTGACATCTCACAGCTGTTTCTGTTATCAGTCTGCTGAAGCAGAGAAAAAAAGCCATTTTTACCCTTTAAAATGGCAAGTAACTTTCCCTCAGCTGCCTGACACTACCCTCTACCTTTCCTTCAGTGCTGGGGCGTCTCTCTCTCTCATCTCCATCTCTGTCTCCATCTCTTTCTTTCTTGGATCGACTAAGGGAACTCTGGAAGGCACCCAGAGGTGTGGGAGGCCAGGAGACCCGTGCCCCTTTTGCTTTACAACCTTCTCTGGGCAAGACAGGGTGCTTGTGGCTGATCTCTCCACCTGCCTGGCCACTGGTGCCCTTGTTCAACACCTCTGCTCCTGCTACGATCCAGGGTTCATTGGAATAGCCTTACCTCTACTTAACAAGAGACAAAGGAGCAGTGCTGAGACTGTTCATCGACTCCTTGTGAAAACCCAGAAAGGGACCGCAGTGTCCTCTCAGGTTGAGCCAATGGATAGCCCTTTCACTGTGGTCACTGGTAAAGACCAGGGCAGATTGGGAGGCCATTTGGGCTAGGGGATATGGGGAAGAGAAGGCTAAAAAGTGACATCCAGAAATGGGTAAATGCAAAACGAGGGGGATTGAGGGTAGGAAGGGGGCATACATTTGGTAAGGGTGACATTGCTGAGATGCCTCTGGCCATTGGAATCTGCCATATGATTCCGTTGGGAAAAATGTGAGGCCCGGAGAGCTCCGGCCTTGTGAGATAGGACACGGCATCTCCACAGGAAACAATCCTTGCTGTCCATGACCGGGCACCTTTTTGGATGGCCACAAAAACCAACCCTATAGAACTGGGTACTCCCAGTCCAAGGGGTAGTCTACACTGTCTTCTCTCCTCGTAGAAAACCATGGGACAAGAAACTTCAGTCCCCACAAATTCACCCCTGGGAATACTTGTTAAAAAATGAAAAGATCCTTGGATTTGACAGCCTTTGGAAAAAAAAACTAACATTCTTTTACAACACAGCCCGGCCCCAATATCAATTACCAGATGGAGAATCCTGGCCTGTAAACTGGAGTCTTAATTATAACACAATCTTACAATTAGACCTCTTTTGTCAAAGGGAAGAAAAGTGATCAGCAGTCTCCTATATCCAGGCCTTTATGTACTTGAAAGATAACCCCCAACACTCTGAGTCCTGTGTTGAGAGGGAGAAAATAGTAAAAGGGAGAAAAGAGTCTGGTATTGGAGAGGGAACAGAGGCTGTAGCCTTGGCCCCAGCTAAACCCCAGACTCCACCTAAATATGTTCCTCCACCTCCTATATGTCCTCTACATATAGAGGTGTCAAGACCTACAGGACAACCTGTGAGAATTCATGTCCTGTTCTCCGTGGAAAATCTAAAAACATGTAAAGAAAAACTGGGAACAGCCAGTCCAACATGGGGTATACTCTCTCTTCTCTCCCAGTAAAAAACCAAGAGCCTAACACCTTCTTTTCCTCACTATCCTCTGGAGACCCATAGTCTTAATCCTACTACTCCTCTTATTTTGTCCTTGTTTATTCGATCTTTTGGTGAGATTTGTATCTTCCAGACTATAATAATTTCATATGAGACTGATGTTTGGCAGAGGGCTCCAGCCGGTGCCAGCTACTCACCTCAAAAAGCACCATAACATAAACCCACTGGACCAGAGCACCCAGACATTCCATCCGTAACCTCTTCCTCTTCCTAAAAGAACATGAGGGCCTAAAAATTGATTCGTCACCCATAATCAGCTAAAAACAGTTGCAGAAAATGAACCTTCACCCACAATCCCCAAAAATTTCAGGTCTCATGTCTCTCAGGAGGGAATGTTAGATAGAGATAAGGAGATGGAAAGAGAAACAAATGTTTTGTCCATAATAAAAAAATATAAAAGCTGACCAACCAAAACAAAAAATAGAAAAACCACAAACTGAAGATACGGTCAATACCACAAATGGGACAAACTAAAACACACACATTAGGGTGTTTCAGTTGTCCTCAGCTAACCCTGGGTTCATTACCATCTAATTAACATTGTGGTTTTGACTCCCCTAATGGGCTTTCATGAAAATTCTGGGAGGACACATGCATACAAACTAAGGGAGTTATGTAAAAAGACCTTTCAATCACCCAAGGGTGGGGGAAAAAAATAAAAACTCCACCTACAGGGAGGAGAGACTGTCCAGTTATAATATAAATATAAATGTGTACTAAAAACCCAGACCGTTCCCTCTCTGAAATGTACTGTGTTTTATAAATCTTATTGTTTGGCTTGCTCATTTGTTCCATCGACTCAGTCTCAGTATCCATTTTTCGGTACTGGGATAAAAACCAGAAAACACATGAACCTGACAATGCCTGGCTAATGTTTTTAATTATTTGTAGAGAGGGGTTCTTGCTATGTTGCACGGGCTGGTCTTGAACTCCTGGCCTCAAGCAATCCTCCCACCTCAGCCTCCGAAAGTTTTGGGATTACAGGTGTGAGGCACTGCACCTGGCCTAGACTTTTAAGTATTTTCATATTTTATTTCCTTTGTAACACATAGTTTTAAGGCTAAAATATATCAATTGTCCAATGGAGCAAAAAAATATAGTTTGATTTTGGCTACTTAACAGTTTTATCTAGCTGGCATTGCTTATCAAGACTATATAGTACAGCATTCTCAAAATTGTGACACTTCTAGTGGCAACCAAATAATTTCCTTAACTTTGGTTTGATAGAAATATTAATTCCACAGCCGCCTTTTAGCTCACTTTACAATGCTTTCTTGATGCAACTTTTAATTTCATTTATTCTTTAGGGTTCATATATGTAGTACTTAGACATATGTGTCAGAATTTGCAGGCTGAGTTTGTTCATCTGGTACTATCTGGTGTGGATAGTAATGTATTTTTACAGCAAATATCTTAGTGATTCTATAATAATAAGGCCTATTGATGAGTCTCTGCATAATGGTTTTTGTCCTGATATCCATAGCACCATCCTAGATACCAAATGTTTGTTTCTTAGTCAAAGATACTTGTTTGGCTTCTTTGATGTCTATTCTTATTTACTGCTATCACTGAAGAGATGATCAATGGGTCTTGTCATGATATTGGTTGATAAAAATGACCTAATGTTTCATTGCATTGCTCTTCTTAGTGTTTTTCCAAGGTATACTCTGTGTGATGAAATGAATATGACATCACCTGCAGTAGCTGCCTTTCAGAGTGGGGTGTTGCATGAAACCAAACACAAACCAAAAAAACCCAAAGGAATCATAACCTGTTTCATCCTCAGTGCACTAATGGTTATACAGTATAAAATTTGAAAAGAAGAGAAATAAAGAAAAACCAGCTACACACCTTGACTGAATATGTCTAAAGCACGAGAGGAAGCTACATGGGGGAGCATTGGGCATCATTACCAAAGGCAGAGCACCTGAATCCTGTCTAAAAATTTTCACTTGAAAATGGAGATGATAGCAGATTGTATAGTGTCTGGAATTATCCTTTCTTTTTTCCTGTTTGCTTTTGCTTTTGAAAGTGTTCAAAGTCTGTCATGTATTTCTGTTTTATATTAATGAGCATCTGGAAATCATACATTAAGAAATTTAATGTTTCAAAATGTGTTTTCTTTTCCTATTTAAAATCTCACTGAAGGAGAACAAAAGAATGGAGGGGATAAGGAAGACAAATATGACAAACAAAAAAGAAAAAATATATCTTGCAGTACTTTTTGTTAATACAGCTTCTGTCTTATCTTTATCAAAATATTTAAAAATGCCTAAATTGCTTATAGAGATTTATGCTTTTCAAATAACTGTTCTTTACACCATCTAATCTTTTATTTTGTTCCTGTTGGTTTTTTTTTTTTTTTTTGGAAACAAGGTCTCCCTCTGTCACCCAGGCTGGAGTGTAGTGGTGTGATCATAGTTCAATACAACCTCCAATTCCTGGACTCAGGGAATTCTCTTGCTACTAGCTGGGACTACAGGCATGCACCACCACACCCAGCTAGTTTTGTTTTGTTTGGTTTGGTTTTTTGTTTTTTATAGAGATGGGATTTCACCATGTTGCCCAGGCTAATCTTGAACTCATGGCCTCAAGCAATCTGCCCACCTCTCTTCCTAAAGTTCTGGGATTACAGCCATGATCCACTGCCCCTGCCCCCAGGCTTGTACCATCTTTTGTTACCTGGGGGAAGAGTTTAATCAGAAGTCATTCTTTCTTTACAATAATTGCAAATAATTAAGTATGATTCTTAAACACACTGAGTGAGCAGATGCATTTGAAGATCATGTGGGTTTGATAAACAAAATAAACTTTCTAATTAAGTGTGAAATCCTTAACATTCAGATAACTAACAAAGTTAAACCCAATATAAAAATTATTATAAACACTTAGGTATTAAATTCATGGGGAATGCAAAACAAAAAGCGTCTATATCCATCTTTGTATGAGCCGCTATTTTTCAGGTAAGAAATTTATTCTTGCTAGAGCTTATTAATATCCTACGTTCAAAGATATTGCATCTGGATGATTTGCTTTGATATCAATACTTTTAAGGAAAATTTTTATTGGTGTTGCTGAAAGTAGTTGCAATGTTCAAACATCATAATTCATTTTTAAACTTCAAAAATATTCAGTACTTGGTATTCATTTCAATTTTAGCATAAGTAGGTGAGAGTGCATGTGTGGATGTCCTTATACAGGGTTGTATATTTAAGAATTATATTGCTATCATGACAGGAAATTCTTTAATATTATAAGGCAGGAATTTAAATATGGGGCATTGATTTACACTTATCCTAACAAATTATTACTCCCAGCATCAAGTTCAATAGGAGTAAACACATCTTTTAGCTAAGTGATTTTAATAAGCTGCTATTGTCTTTGAAAATAGACTGACATGCAAATTGAATTATATATTATACTCATACACTCTTTATGTGTATTTATATATGTGTACAGATGTTCCTCCACCTATAATGGGGTTATGCCCTGATAAACCCATCATAAGTTGAAAATGTCTCAAGTCAAAAATGCATTTAATACACCTAACCTATCAAACATCATTGCTTAGCCTAGCCTACCTTAAACATGTTCAGAATACTTATTAGCCTACAGTTGGGTAAAATCATCTGCCCTAACAGCACACTATAGAGTATGGTTGTTTACCCTTGTGATTGTGTGGCTGAATGGGAGCTGTGGTTCACTGCCACTGCCCAGGATCAGGAGAGAATATTATACCATATATTGCCAGCCCAGGAGAGGATAAGAATGTGAAATTCAATGTACACTTTCTACTGAATGCATATTGCTTTCACACCATCCTAAAGTTGAGCAATTGTAAGTCAAATCATTGAAAGTTGGGGACCACCTGTACTTTTTAAATAGGTTTTCCATTAAACTTTGCCAAAAAGACTAAGAAGATATTTTTCATTGAATAAATAATAATTTATTAAAATAATCAGCACTGTACATTTTTATTTAACAAACACATAAACCTGAACAAACTCAAATCTTTAGGCTTTAGTGCCCAATTACATTTGTGACATTGTTTTATTTATTGGTTCATTACCTCTGTCTATTCTTATAACCAACTTCCTCATCTGTAACTGCACTCTCTCCTTCACTTTACATATCCATTAGATGCAAATGTTTGTTATTTATACTCCCATTATGTCTTTGAAATTTACCTTTGCTGTTCTGTTTTTCTATATTTGCTTAAGTCTTCATCAGTGACATCCTGATATAATTAACAAGAAGGAACCATTTGTGGTGTCTATTTTGTCATCATTTGTGAAAGGAGTGAGTTTATCTAAAAGGTAAGGTTGTATGTAGGAAGGTAGAATAGTTTTATTTTTCTGTTTGTTTCATTGTTTCCTCTAGGAGATATTAGCAAGTACTTTAAAAATACAAAGAACACTATGCTCTTTATGGATTCCATGGTGATGAAGTTTCAGTAATTCTTTACAAAATCAGGAAATTTCAGTAAATACCTAGGGCAGCTATAGAATTGATTCTGTCTGGGCCAAAAAATGTAGCTCCATAATTACACCTGCTTATTGCTTACCCAAGATTGTTCTTTAAGGCTGTCAATGATCGGTCACAACCTAGACATTGTGCAGAACTCCCTTTAACATTGTGTGTACTTCCTCACGAAAGTGCTTGATCTGCTTCCCTGAAAACACCCTGCACTTTCCCTATCTATGCTCATGATTTCCTATTTTTTCTTGCGTATGGAATGATTTATTTTTCCAAATTTACTGCCATTTAAGCTTCAACCTTAAATGACACCTCTATGCTGCTGTCTTCCATCCTTCTCAGGTAAATTTGATGTCTAATTTCACTGATATTCCCTAACATAGAGTTCTCTTGTTTCCTGTGGCCTTTGTCATGATCAATATACTTAGTGATAGCTACTTGTACATAACACAAGTTCTGTCCTAAGGCTAAATTATTTGAGAATAGAGATTGTGCATCACACAATTTTCACACAGTGGTTCTTAATGAAAAATTGGTAAATGCTGAATAAACATATTTTCATAGTATTTTTATCATATATAATTTTGATCTTTTTAGAGGAAGCACATAATAGGATAAATAATTTATAAACTGCAGCAGGAGATAAAGTCAAGTTGCTTTATCTCCTTTCAAGAAACAAACTCTCACAAGGAGTGTGTGGTTCTCTGCCAGCTCCCAGTTGTGAGTGCCACTGAGATCAGCCTCTGCTTTCAAGGTGAAGCTGTGCACATTCTGGGAAGCAATAGTGAAGGATGATAGTGGTACAAGGGTGGAGGGAAGCCCTGTCCAGTGTGATGAGTCAGGAAGAACAATGCATAAGAGAATAATGGAATTGGCTGGTGTCTACAAAGTTTCACTGACACCCTACAGAGGCATGATAAATAAACTGGGAGTTGCTGAGTGTACAAGCCAGAGAGCCTCCACTGTAGCTTACAAAGAGGTTATTTCTTTGTCTCTTGCAGTGTGAGGTAGGACCAATTGAGGAACAGACTCAGGATATTACTATTAAGATCACTGAGCTGCAAAAACTATTAAATGCTCAGTGTAGGCAGGTCTGTTATGCCATGTGTAGGACCCCAGTTGGGAAAATCTAGGTTACTGAAGCTTAGGTTGTGCTATGGCCTGAATGTTTGTTTCCCTGCAAAATTCACGTGTTAAAATCCTCATCCACAAAATGGATGGTATTAGAGGGTGGGGCCTTGGGGAGGTGATTAGATCATGAGGGGGAAGCCCTCATGAATAGGATAAGTGTCTTTATAAGAAAGGCCCAAGGGAGCTTGTTTGTTCTTTCACCATGTGAGGAAACAATAAGAAGGCACCATTTATGAGGAAGGCGGCCTTCACCACACACCAAATCTGCTGGTGCCTTGATCGTGGGCATCACAGCCTGTAGGACTGTGAGAACTAAATTGCTGTTGTTTATAAACCACCCAGTTTGTTGTATTTTGTTATAGTACCCCAAAGAGACTAAGACAGAATGACAACATCTCTGACTTCCTCTGATGATTTTAACTCTGAAACCTCAGAGTCCTTAGAAGGGGGCTTACTCTTCCCTATCAATAAATAGTGCTTCCCCCATATGTGAAGATACTGCAGAAGCCTCATCCCTGCAAAGCAGTAGCTTCCCCTCAAGAGCTGCCCCCACCTTTTCTTCTGGCTGCCAAGTTGATAAGAGGGGTTAAATCCCTGAATAATTTAGATCAGTATATACCTGTTTTGATCTGGATTCTATTAGACTCACAAAGTCACCAAATTGGGTAGATACAGCAACAGTTCATTGTAGGACAGAAATGGTACATTGAGGATTGAGCCTGAACATGACTAGAAGGCATAAGTAAACTGTGTGAGCATATAGCCTAGATTCCCATGCCACCCATCGTATATTTATCCCTCTTTCACCTTGTACTTATGGATGTATGGAAGGAATATGAAAAACCCAAGCTTAGTTTATGGATAGATTAGCTCAGTATATAAATGAAAACCAAAAATAAATGGAGGTTATACTACATCCACACTTAGTGGTGGCTTTGAATGACAGTGAGAGAGAGAAAATCCTCCTAATAGAGTTTCTAGGTCTACAGCTGTTCATCTACTTTACATAAAGAAGATATGGCCAAAGTTGAGAACATATATTTAATTATGAGCAGCAGTAAATGGCCTGAAAGTTAATGTACTGAAGTGTCAGATAAAATGATGTCAAGGTGAGAGGCATGTGGATGGACATATGCAAATGATCATCAGCTATGAAAATTTTCATGTCAGATGTTAAGGCCCACCAGAGAGCATTCACCATTAAAGGGGTACTGAACAAGCAAGTAGACAAATTTTTTAGCTAGTTGACATTAAACAGCCTTTGTCATTGGCTATGACAGTTGGCATGTTGGGCACAAAAATGGAATAACCTTGGTGGTAGAGTTGGAGACTACACATGGGCCCAACAGCATGGGTTCTCACAATCTAGCTTATGCTTTCTCAAAATATTTAATACATCAGAAAAAGACACCAATTTTGAGGCACCAGAATGACACTTTTCCTTGGGAAGACATTTGGTGGCAAGTGGACTATATGAAGTTTCTCCATCTTCGGTAGGGTAACAAGTCATCCCTACAGGAATGATGCCTATTTTGTGTATGTGTTGTTTTTGATAGTTTGTTAGCTTTTTTAGTACCCAAAGAGACTCAGCTAACACCACTATTAGGGACTCACAGAATGCCTGATGCACAGGCATAAAGTTTCATATGATATTGCATCTAGTCAAGGGACACATTCACAGTGAAGGAAGTACAGGACAATCCAAGTTGCACATACACTCAATAGAAAATAATTAGTATGGTTATTTCTTGAGGAGGGAAGCCCAATAAAATTCACATTGCCATTACACACATCTTAAGCTTTCCCTATGGACCCATAAAAATCCAGAATAATGGTGATGGTGGCCTCTATGTAATAATTGCAGTGGAACTGTATGTTTTAGGTATAAGGTTAAAATAGGATCTGGTGGTGCAATCACATATTTTTAAACACATATAAGGCTTTAAAGTTTATTAGATATAATGCTAAACACTTTGGAAAGATTAGCAGAATTAGGTACATTTAAAACTGTAATACAAAAATAAATATGATTTGCCACTTGAGTGGATAAATACCTTTTTAATTGGGGAAAAAAAGGGAGGCCAGAACAAAACAGGCTGTCATCTGATTAACAAACTTATTTCCACTTTTAATTCTCACAGCTAATACTGGAAGACATATTGTATAATACTGGTACACATATGGTATGCCACAGGAAATGATAAGATAGACAAATGTGGGCATATAATGAGCTGAGTAGTAAAGGAATCTTTTCAGGAACCAGCATTTTTTTTTTGTTTTTTGAGACAGGGTCTCTCTCTGTTGCCTGGGCTAAAGTCCAGTGGTGTCATCATAGCTCACTGCAACCTCAAACTCCTGGGCTCAAGCGATTCTCCTGCCTCAGCCTCCTGAGTAGGTGGATCTACAGGTGTGTGCTCCCACATCCAGTTAAGTTTTTTTTTTCTTTTTTGTAGAGACGGGGTCTTGCTATTGCCAAGGCTGGTCTTGAACCTCTTGGGCTCAAGCAGTCCTCCTGCCTGGCCTCTCAAAGTGCTAGGATTATAGGCGTGAGCCACCACGCCTAGCCAACAAGCATGGTTTGAAGAGCTTTAGAGAAATTATGCCTACCTTAAATATCTTGTCCAAATACTACCTTAAATTCTGCCATTATTTTTGGTATCAATATATTTCTGTATATGTGCATATTTTATTTAAGTACAAAATTATTATAAATGGATTAGAAATGAAGGTTCTACTTCCAGAAATAGTAGTCTATGTGGCTAGAGTCAATCCCACATATATTGTTGGGAAATGTAAGTAATCCTGCCCACAAAAGTCCTCTTTGTCCCGATATAGAAGAGAGAGAGAACAATTTTATAATTGGATATTAACCGCTTACATGTATTTAAGGTAGGCCAAGAGTAAATACAGAGTCTGGACAGAATTTCACACAATTTATACAGACAAGTAAAAGAGAGAAAAATTAAAACTCTCATTTCCTTGAGACACAAGAGAACACTCCTTGTGATTGCTTCCAACACCTCTCCTGAGGGCCTTGTAAATTTATCTTATGTGTTTACAGTTTTAGAATCAGAAGGCCCAGGGTTTTTGTTGTAAAATCAAAAGACCTTATGTTTTCAGAAAGACACCCTGAGAGAGGGGAGAGGCAGCACCTCCTTCTTCTTTATTAAACAATGATGTCTTAATTATTACACATTTTATACACACACACATACACACCCCTGCACATTTCCATTAAGGCAATAAGGAATATAGATATAAATATATTAAAATATTAAATGTTTTTTCACCCCCATGAATCTCTTTTTCTTTTGGGCCAATGGATCTCAAATTCCACTTGGTTATGCTTTGCATTTATGTATAAAAATTTTTTAATATGGATAGATAGCAAAGGTCTCTTCACCAGTTATATAGTTCTATTTTTTAAAGAGACTTTTCCTTGAATGGAAGAGTTGACTGAAAATTCTGTTTAATGAGAATGACTATCTTAACAGATTGATTTCATTTTCAAATTCACAGAATTGGAAGTGTGCTGATCATTCAATGCCACAATAAATGTGACTTTTCTCTGAGGATCCAATAGCACAGTATAAGCCTAAGCCCATTCCAGACAGATTATGCCCTTTATTGTTCTATCTTGGAGACCAACCCTGGTGCTGCCAGTGATTTCATTTACCTGAAAATGAAGAAAGAGTGAAAGATCTAGCTCTGCTATTTACTATACAGTTCTTGGCTTAATTGACTGAATTTCTATCACACAGTCCATTCTTGCTTTCTATACTGAACACAACTTTAACACAGTTTCTCTGCTTTCTTCATTGATTAATCACTGAGATTTCTGCCTTCTGGAAAAAACATAGTGGTCTCTTATTGTTTCTAATTGTTCTATCCTCAGTGGAATTATGCATTTGCTATTTTTTGCCTCATTTTTCTGTATTTTTAGTGGGATTTTGGTGGAAGTGGAGATAAAGTTCCATAGCTGCCATCTTAAACTGGAAGCCTAAACTATAAATCTGATATATGTGCATCCCGGTTCTTTATTCCTACTTCCTGGAATACTCTTTATCCCCAGCCATATTCCTATCACATACCTGAAAAAATTCTTAGTAATCTTCAAGATGTAGTGAATCCTCCCTCCAGATTGGCATCTGAAACTCCTTCCTATATTTAAGGAATCTACAATGTGTATTTCTCAGTAGAATACTGCTTTCTATTACCAAGGCCATATGCTAGATTCATATGTTAGATTTCCTTGTTCCTTTGACAACTGGCATGTAGAGTATGAATATGTGACCTAAGATTTGATACCATCAAGAGCTTTGAAACCAGAATATAAGGGCACACAGAAGGATCATGTTATCTAGGCAATATATTTCTAATAAGTTCATGTTCTGTGTATTTAACTTCAGTGGATTTCTTATGTATTCAACCAAAATCTCTGTCTGATACAAATAATGGTAGCAGTGTACAGACTTCTGACAAAAGATCCTCAGGAGATAATGGCAATTTGGGATTGGGAACATTGCCTCACTCAGACTGAATTCAGTACAAATTTAGTTTTAAGGTATTAGATAATGGAAGTCCAAGGTATGCAGTAATGAAAAAGTTAATTAAATTGATGTATAGGATCTACTGAATGAGATGCCCTTTGGGATTTTAGTTGGCTGCTCCCTAAAATAGTAAAAAGGACAGGAGAAATATAGTAAACTGCAAGGTGAATTAGCTACCATTAAAGACACCAGAAAACTTAAAGAAAGAAAGAAAACATCATGCTAAAATTTCTTTATTATGCACCAATCCTGGAACTCTCTGTGACCTTGCTAAAGAATACCTTATCTCTTGTAACCTCAGGGTAAAGAAAGCAAATAAAAAGTTTAATCCTTTGATTTTCTAAATTACTGCTTCATTTCATCAAATTGAAACACTAGGAACTATGAAAATAATATACCATTACTTTATATACCACTGTGAAAAAATTAAAACTATAAATTAAACTATGACATGGCTTTGATATAAATTATCATTTATACTTATTAGAGAGCTCTAGATGTATTTGAGCAAAATTTTATCATGCATTAATCACTCTTATATTCCATAATGGAAGCTGTAATGGAATAAATTAGTTAAGGTATTACCAAATGTCTTTAAATTCAATACCTGAATTTTTGGATCACCTTTAATCTTGGAGCCACTGATATACTGGTTTTGCCTTGTGTCCCTAAGACTTGATGAAGCAGAGGCATTTTTAAAATAAAAGTCTTCACATTATAACCTCTGAGGTATTCTTAGCTTTTGACACAGAAGTTTAGATACTTTTTTCCCCAAGTTTACTAAACTCTTATTCATTTGCTAAATTGAATCATATGGAAGTTAAACAGCTTAACTCAAAGATGCAAATCTTCTGAAACATTGATTGTCAATAATTTAACAATAGTCCTGCCTGTCACATAAATCTATCACACTAGCTTCTTGGTTCTTTAAAATTTAATTCCTCTCTTTGAAGAGATTTGGCAAATTTTAGCACCTCCAATTGTATTATATGATGCTTGATAGGCTACTCTGTTGCTCCTAATATGGTGACAAAAGGTAACACAACTTCTTCTGCTTGTGGGAAGCTTTATTTTTGTGATAACTTAAAGCAGTCTTTTTCATAATATGCATATGAGTCATGAGGATCTAGTTAAAATGCAGATTCCTATTTATTAGGGTTGAAGGTGGAGAGGAGGGAACTAAGACTCTGCATTTTCTACATATCCCAGATGATGTCAGTACTCGAGTAGCAAGTAGCAGGAATGTAAAGCACTTGGTTTATGCTTTGTAACAGAATATGGAACTGTAGTAAAGCCCCCATTAGTATAAAATACTCACTTTCTGTGAACACAGTGAACTTTATTTTTTAAAAGCAAATTGAGAAAAGAAAAAGCAATTGAGTCAACATATATCCAATGGTTTTATTGTTTGCTTCAGAAAAAATGAGGCTGTAAATCCATAAATAACTTTATACCTTGCTTTAAGAAATTCTTGAAGCACATATGAATGAGGAAAAAGTCTTACAAACTTTGCCAAATGCCTATCAGTTCCTTGCCTTAAAAGACCCATTTCAAATCACTTGAGCCCAAACTCCTCCAAACCCTAAATAATTCTCAATTCTGACTCCCCTAATGAGATTGTTCAAAGACTTTGTCAAGGTAGCATTTCCCTTACCGAAGTGAGAGTAAATAAACTAAAGTTTGCTTTATAACATGCTGTCCGGTGACAATTCATTAAGTTAAAAAAATCTTAGCTTAATCTTTTTGGAGACATTTTGAGTGGCATAAACACAACATGTGTTGTTTCAACAATGTAGATAAATCATTTTAATGACAATGATGTGAAAGACAGTGACTGTATTTGAACAGCAACTAAATCAGGACCTCCACCTGAGAGTGAATGTAAGAAATCAGGTTTTGAGAAGTGCATCCAAAAATCAGTGAGGTTAAAAGATGATGTTTGATTTTTTCTTGCTGATTTGCTTGAGTTCTTTGTAGATTCTGGTTATTAGCCCTTTATCGGATGTATAGCATGCAAATAACCCCATTAAAAAGTGGGCAAAAGACACGAACAGAAACTTTTCAACAGAACATAGACTAATGGCCAATAAACATATGAAAAAATGTTCAACATCACTAATCATCAGAGAAATGCAAATCAAACCACAATGAGATATCACCTAACCCCGGTGAGAATGGCTTTTATCAAAAAGTCCCAAAACAATAGATGCTGGCATGGATGTGGAGAGAAAGGAACACTTATACACTGTTGGTGGAAGTAGTCTACAAGGCAGCATTTCTCAAACTTGTGTGCGCATTGGAATTACCTGGAGAGCTTCAAAAGATACTGATGCCAAGAGCCCTCCCCAGGGATACCAGTTTAATTAGTTTGGAGAACGGCCTGGGCATCAGAAATCTTTAAATCTCCCTCACTGATTTTGAAATTTAATAAAAAGTAAGAAACATTAAATTAAGATAACAGCCTAAAATTCTCTGAGGATTTTCAATTAAAGACAACTTTGAAAAGAGGAATTCTATCAAAAGCTCTGTTGTACTTTATATTACCAATTTACATCAGTAATTTACATAAATGAAAATTTGGGGGCCAGAGTTGAGTGGGGTGGGGTTCTGGGAATACAATGACAGATTTGACTGACAATCAATATGAGTCTATTCCTTGGAGTTTCTGGGTTCACTGTGGTAGCATAATAAGCTGTGAGAGGTTCACCTTATTGGTCAGGTTGCACTGAGAGTCGAAGGCAAATTAAATGAAAATGGCAGCAATTCCAAGGTCCCATGTTAAGAAATAAATTTATACAATTTTGGCAGACAAAAAAATGCCGGAGTGAATTTAACATGGCCAACCCACTCCCTAAAAATATCCCCTGGTAGGGCCCAGAGGACATTTCCTACAATAATTTCTGAAGTATGGACTTTGGTTCTTTCCCTTAGCCTTTTCTCAATGAGACTTGGGGACATTCTCCAAGGTAACTGTGCCTAAGGAGAGCAAACTTCCCAGACATTTTAAGGAATTTTTAAAATTCAATATATTTAGGGTATACAAATGCAGTTTTGTTACATAGATATGTTGTATAGAGGTAAGGTCTGGGCTTTTAGTGTACCCAACACTTGAATAGTGTGCATTGTACTCAATAGGAATTTTAAACAGGACTGTCAGGAAATAATTTAGATATTGCCACATTGTTATATCAAATAGCTGTGCCATTTTAGACTATCACCAGAAGTATAAACTAGTTTCTGTTTTTTCCACATACTTTCCAATTAATTATGATTAGTATTAACAATGTGTGTGAATAACATGTAAATTCATTTTAGAAAACATGATTTTGATTCACATTTTCCTTTAGAGATATAGCATATTTTAAAATATATTCAAATTTTTTTCTTGGACATTTTTTCATGTCTTTTCCTAAGTTTTGATTGGGTACCATGTCTTTTTAAATTCACAATTAGCAATTCTTGATATCTTCTGGATATTAATCAACTTCAGTTACATTTGTGCTAATTATTTTCTCTAATTTAGTCATTTTTACAAACTTTATTTTTTCGAGCAATTTTGGTTCACAACAAATTGAGCAGAATGTACAGAGTTCCCACATACTCTTTGCCCCCACACATATAGCATAGAGCCTCCCCTACTGTCAACATCCCACACCAGAATGCTACGTTTTTAATAATCAGTGAACCTACATTAACACATCATTATCATGTAAAGTCCATATTTTACATTAGGGTTTACTCTGGGTGTTGTACATTCTGTGGGTTTTGACAAGTGTATAACGACATGTATCTACCATTACAGTATCACACAGAATAGTTTCTCTGACCTAAAAATCCTATGTGCTCCACCAATTTATCCCTTCTTCCCCCCAACCCCTGGCAACCACTAATCTTCTTTATTGTCTCAACAGTTTTGCCTTTTTCTGTAGTGTTGGAATCATATAGTATGTAGCCTTTTCCTGTTGGTTTCTTTTACTTAATAATATGCATTTAAGTTTTTTGCATGTCTTTTTATGGATTGAGAACTCTTTTTCTCTTTAGGACTGAATAATATCCCATTGTCTCCTGGATGTACCACACTTTATTTATTCATTCACTTCCAACTTTTGGCAACTATGAATAAAGCTTCTGTAAACATCAGTGTGTAAGTTTTGTGTGAACATAAGTTTTCAACTCATTTGGGAAAATTTCATGGAGTGCTATTGCTGAATTGTATGGTAAGAATATGTTTCATTTTGTAAGAAACTGCTAAACTGTCTTCCAAGTATCTGTACCACTTTGCATTCCCACAAGCAATGAATGAGAGTTCATGTTGCTTCTCATCCTCACTGGCATTTGGCGTTGTCAATATTTTGCATTTTCACCCTAAGCTGCTTATTTTCACATATATAAATATATCTCTATATATTTTTATACAAACATACACACATACAAAATAAATAGGAATTCCTGATTATAATATGGTCTAGGTTATCCATCTTATCATATATGGTTTATACATTTTGTATCTTATTAAGATACCTCTCCTATTCTGAGATTGTAAAAGTACTTTCCTTTCATTTAAAACATTAAAACTGTGTCTTTCAAATTTGATTATTTCATACACTTGGAATGCAATACATGGTAGTTTCTCCTTTTTCCACGTCTAACTTTTACTTCTAGTTTCGTTTATCAATAGTCATCTTTCCTCTTCAATGTACAGTGTTTGCTCTGTCATTAATCAAGTTCTATAAATGTGTGGGTTTAGGACTGGGTTCTCTATTTTGTAGCAATACTATATATGATTATAATATAATATTTTATTGTATAACATTAATATTTTTAAATATATATTTTGATATTTAGTAGGGCAAGTCCCTATGCCGTGTTCCTCTTCAAGAGTGTCTAATGATATCTTGACAAGTACATTTTAGAATTGGCTCATCATATTTTATAAGTAAAATGTGTTGGAATTTTTCTTGGGAATTCAATGGATGTATAGATTAATTTAGAAATTACTAAAATATTTTCAACATTGAAACTTCCTTCTTAATGAATTTTAACACAATTCTTGCATATTTGTGTATGATTTATTTTGTAAATACAAACATATGTTGCTATTATAAACAGTATATTCACTAAATTCTTAACTTATATTTTCTGACTCTTTAATGTCTTAATATAGTTTGTGTATAGAGCTACAATTATTTATTTGTCTGTGTATTCTTGATATATTAAGATAGTGACAAACAAGATAAAGGACTTCCCTTCACGAAACTTAACTTTTATTTGTGAAGAAACAATTAAAAAACAAATTATTAATGCAATTCTAGATATTAATAAATATTGTAAAAACTAATAAAAATATTAGGTTCTGATTTGGACAGTTTATTTCTGACAGGGTAGTCAGGGAAAATGCCTCTGAAAAGCTAGCATTTCAATAGTCTTTATTCTCTAACATCTTAACATTGGAATGTTCTAGGACTAAATTCTTGGTCCCCTTTTCTTCTTGGTTGTAGTCACTCAATTGTTAACCTCATCTAATCTTGTGGATATAAAAATCACCTTATGGCAATGGAAAAATCTTCATACTTATCTAATTCCCAAAGTAGTCAACATCTCTGTTGGATGTCTATTAGATATTTCAGACTTAACATTTCCAAAATTGAATTCTTGATTCCCACCAACTCCCATTTAAATCTGCTCCACCCACACTTCTTCCTTTCTCACCTGAGGGTGACTTCATATTCCTGGTTTTCAGGCCAAAAACTGTGTTTGGGAAATCTGTGGGAGGCAAGTTCTTTCATGTTCAAGCCCATTCTGAGGGTCCATACACATATTGGCCTATATTTGTGTCCTCCCAAGTCTTTAACTAAGCAACAAAATCATTTGCTGCTAATAATTATAGATATATATCCTTACTTCAGGCCATTTCTTAAATGAGGCAAGCTTGAAAATAACGCAACTGCCTGAAATAGGCTCACTGGAATATTTCCCCTTCCCTCTTCTTCAAAACCCACTGTGAGTGAGTATCTAACTAAGCAGGAAGTACTTTTACATATGATGCTAGTGTTGCATAATGCTATATCTATGCTAGGCTTAATTTTTCTCTTTCCTCAAGAAACGATGTGGGTAATGTCCAATAGGGCTTTAGTTGTCAACTGAAGCACAGATGAAAAAAAAAATCAAGCTATCAAGCATGCTAAAAGTATAAGAGATCTATCCATACATATTTTAAACTGTAGTTATCCGCTTAGGCTTTAGTCTGCATTTACCAATTCCAACTTTAAGTGAAACAATGTATAATGAAATCAATTTCTATTTTCTCATCAACGTTATGATGAAAGGACATTGAATGAGACGACTTTATTCAAGGACCTGCTGTATGCCACTTAGCTTAAAGTTCCCAAGAACTTTTGATGACCTTAAATGAGACTTCACATTCTTAACATGGTCATTTTGATATATAATAGGCAGTGTAAATTTAAGTTTCAAGACAGAATACTCAACTGCTTAAGCTCTTACAAAAAAAAAAAAAAGCTATGTACTATCCTTTACTCCTTTCTTTACCTAAACCCCAAAAGCTAACCGGAAGCTAGTCCTGTTGATTCACCTTTAAAATACACTGTTCTATAAATCTGACTACATCCTATACCTTTACCAAGTAAATTCTAATCACCGTCATCCCTTGTTTGAAATGCTATAATAGTTCCCAAATGGCTTCTCTGCTTCAAATCTTGGCTTTCTGCTATTTTCCACAGAGTAATCAGGCTTTTAGTTCAACAAATATTTATTTTGTGGCAACCCTGTGATAGGCACTGGTCAAACCCTTAATATATATGTGTGTGTGTGTGTGTGTATGTATATATATAAAATTGGTGAGCTAGACAAAAATTTCTACATTAGTATAGGTTATTTTTCTCACAGAAAAGAAGAGGGGAGACGAACAACAGATAAATATATATGAAGGAGTAAATTGCTAGTTAATTTGTCCCATGAGATAAAATAGAGTAGGTGAGTGGCTTGGGAATGACAGGACAAAGGACAGATTGTATTTTGAAATGGAGTGATCAGTAGGGAGTTGAGGGAGAAGAGGGAGTTAGCCATGTGGATATTTGAGGAAGAGCCTCTTGGCAGAGAGTCTAGCAAGGGAGAAGCCTCTAAGGTGGGAACATTTCTACTTTTATGAAGAAACAGCAAGGAGCACAGTAGGATTAGAGCAGGTGGGGAATTAACAGGAGGCCAAGATTACTCAGGGCCTAGTGTTTACCCGTTCAACATGCTTTGCTAAGGATTTTGGTTTTCTTTTGTGTGAAACAACAAGACATTGGAGAGTTCTGAACCAAAGAGTGACATATTTGAATTATGATTTCAAATGATCATTCTAGATTTGCCATGAATCTGAGACTCTTTAATGCTCATTTCATTGTCAGGAACAGCCAAGGCTCAGTAGCAGCTATGACAGCAGGGGCTAGCAATCGTGGTGGCAGCATCCAGGTCCAGTGAAGGTAATGCCAGTGGAGGTGGCGCTCAGTCATCAGCAGCAATGATAATGGCATCCCAGCCTGACAACATTTTTAGTATGATTTGTTTGCAGATCAGGCTATCTGGCCACCTTTTGTTCCTGACCATATCTCAAGCTGTTATCTGAACTATAACATATGTTTTAAATGAAATTCATTGCTGCTAGGTTAACTAGAGTCAGTTTCTGTTATTTTCAAATAAGAAACTTGACTTATACAAAGACTCTTTTGAATCTCTAAGCACAAGGACAATGATCATGTTTTATTCCGTTTATGTGCAGTGCCCAATTACATAGTCATGCCTCAGATACCTTTTTGTTGACAAAAGAGATAAATTATTAGTAAAGGAATAAATTGGTGGATGAATTAAATTAATTGATTAAAATATTTAGACTTACATTATCCTCTGAAATGTCTCAGAATTTTCTACCATACAGCTTTCTATTTATTGAAAACTACATATTAGTTTAGAATGATGCTCTTTTTTAGAAGGGAAAAGTGCAGTACATATAATTCAAAGTAAAAAAAAAATAGTAACCTATGTTCAAGTGTGATTACCTGAAATGTGTGTTCTATGTGTATTTTTGATTTTCATAACTCATCTATTTGAGGAACAATCTTCATATCATAGCTTGTTTTGTGAAAGTTTTTACTGTTTGTTTTTTTCTTAATGTTTATACCACAAAACCTAAAATCCTATTTTGATAATTATTTCTGCTTTGTTTTACATTTTATACATGGACACACATACACACAATGTGTATTCAGTGCACTGTGATAACCATGGGAGAGTGTATAATTTTGTCAAGGCAATGCTGCAACATCTTAGCTTGGTAAAGTTTCAGGCATCAGTACCAGTGTGTTAACATAATTGAAGATCTTACTGGCTGTGAGCTATTATAAACACTTCAGATAAGCTGTGAATAAATTGAAAACATTTTTTTCCATACCGAAAATCTTACTAGACTAACTGGAGTATCTGAACTTGGGCTAAATATCTCTTATTAATTAAATTCAAGCAACTCACACTGCACTTACTAATAATTATCATGATCAATAGGACTATTTCATTTTTTGTGGTAAGTTTGAGTTATGCCCTTCAGTACTTACATAACGTAAAGGTGATGGGGGCAGTGAGGAAAATCCATAATTAGGGTCATGTCTCAATTAATTCAGTATTTTTATGTTAGAATTCTTTGTGTAATTCCAGATGCTATACAGTTTTAATTAAAAAGAAAAAAAAAACAGTGATATTATCTCAGTCTATATCAGGTGACAATATATCCATAAAATTTTTTTCTTCTACTGAGAGCAAAAGAGGAATGTGCATGTAGAGAAAATGTATGGCAAATTATCTCATAACAGCTGGGATAAACACAGCTTTAATTCATGCTACTTATGTAGAATTTTTTTTCTTACTACTATTCTGAGCTTCATAATAAACCAGAGGCTTTTTTTATTTGCTACATACAGATCCAGATGAAAACTTTAAGGACATGGACTCACTGACCTCATCACCATTGCTTTCTTCTTATAGCTTCTTATAGCTTATCTGAACAGCTATATACCAGATCAATTAAAATAATAAAAATACAATGTTTTATTTTACCTTCATTTATTCCTTTTCAATTGCTTTTCTTTTTGTTAAATGTAGGTCTGATATTCTGACCTATGTCATCTCCTCATTCCTAAAGAACTTCCTTTAACATTTTGCAAGGCATATATGCTGATGTTAAAATCTCTCTGTTTGTTGTCTGAAAACGTCTCTATTTCTGCTTTACTTTTAAAGGATTTCACTGGATACAGAATTCTAGGTTGGTGGGTTTTTTTCCAGCACTTTCAATATTTTGTTGAACTCTCTTTTTGCATGCAAGTTTTCTGAAAAGAAGTCCAATTTAATTCTTCTCCTTGATTCTTCATAGATAAAGTGTTTTTCTTTTTCTGTTTTCTTTCAAGATTTTTCTTCATTTTTGTTTTCTGCAATTTAAATATGATATACCTAGTTGTAGATTTTTAGTACTTATCCTGCTTCGTGTTTACTGAGATTCCTGGATCTGTGGTTTGGTATTTGTCATTAATTTTGGAAAATTCTTAGTCATTATTACTTCAAATATTTATATGCTCCATTCTCTCTTCTATTGATATTCCCATGATACATGTCCCATCTTTTGTATTTGTCCCACAGCCTTTAAGTGCCCTTTTGTTTTGTGTTTTTGTTTTTTCCCTTCTTTTTTCTGTTTGCATTTAAGTTCAGGGAAGTTTCTGTTGATATATCTTCATGTTCACTGATTTTTTTTTTCCACAGCTGTATCCAGTTTACTAATGAGCCAATCAAATACATTCTCCATTTCTGTCATAGGGTTTTAAATTTTTTAAAAAATCATTTCATTTTAATTGTTTCTTAGAATTCCTATCTCTCTGTTTACATTACACATCTGTTCTTGCAAGTTATAGACTTTTTTCAGTAGAGTCCTTAACATATCAATCACAGCTATTTTAAATTCTCTGTCTGATAATTCCAAATTTATGTCATATCTGAGTCTGGTTCTGATGTTTGCTTTACATCTTCAGTCTGTGCTTTTTCTTACCTTTTATCATGACGTAATTTTTTGTTGAAAGCTGGATGTGATATATCAGATAATAGGAACTGAGGCAAACAGGCCTTTAGTGTGAGGTTTATGTTAATCTCAGAAGGATTTGGGTTGCTGTTATTGTTTCATGTAGTTGTAGGTACCAGAGGCTTCAAATTCCTCTGTTATCTTTATTTTTTACCTCCCTTCCTGTCTCTGTGTTTCCATAAGAACTCCTTCCTAAATAGAGCCTATGCCTGGCATTTTTTCCCTGTAATTCTGTTATTATATTAGAGCCCTGCTGAAGTGGTGGGGAAGAGTTGGGAAGGGTAAGTATTCCATAATCTTTTGATTAAATCTCAGTCTTTTATAGGCCTGTGTTCCTTGGCTGAGATCCTCACAAGTATTTCTTGCCTTTTTGTTCACTCTCCCACTTCAAATGTGAGACTCAAAGACCAGTGAATGGTTGTGTTGGGTACTTTTGCCTCTGCCTGTGTGGCATAAGGCTCTGGTAAAGTCTTTTTTACTGGAAAGCAGGCCTGTTATGAATACACACTAGGTATATTTCACAATAGTTACTCTTCCCCTCATCAAAGACAGGATGTTAGTTTTCTTAACTCTTCAATATGAGAACCTTGTGGTACTGAAGCTTAAATCCCCAGAAGTGTAAGAGCCTCTCCCCCTGAGACTGCACCCTCTACCCAGGAGTTTCTCATTCTCAAGATAGTTGAACCTGGCTTTCAGCAATTCATCAAAATTACCACTTAAGTATTCCTACCAGTTTATGGCTCCACCAGCTTCTGCTTCAGGTTAGGTGTGTTTCTTTATAGTCACCCCTCTCTCTAGATTTTGAGGTGGTGGTTTTCCTTGCAACTTCAATTCTCTGATAAGTGTAAGAAAATCATTGATTTTTAGTTTAGTCAGCTTTTATCTTGTTCCAATGAGAGTGATGGCTTCTATGTTTATATGTTTGTATGTAAATATATGTTTATATGTTGGAGCTGAAATTGGAAGTCCTGTCATTACATTTTGATCCTCAGAAAATAAGCCAGTACTTAGCACATAAGAGTTAGCAAGCACTAGTACGTGGAATGCACAGGTATCAGCCATAATCAAAGAAGTAGTTGCAATTCGCAGTAGAAAGTGAAGTTTGAAAGTGATGTCACCAGTACAAGAGAATAATAATAAAATCAGTAGACAGTAGAGTAATAGAGAATGAATGCAACATCTAGAACAGGTGTCAGTACTACAGTTTCTAAAAATAAGTGAACTGAGCTTTTAAAAAAGTATTCATCATGTTTTAGTGTGTCTGTTTATGTGAGTAGAGAAGTCTTATGGAGGGTGCAATGTGTGAGATCTTAAAATTAGGATATCAAAAACCAGTGTATTTTTAAGATAATCATTCAAAATGATGCAATAACCCCAATGTTTCCCATATATAATTACTGTTTAAGAATAGTTTTTGTTGCTGAGAATACATTTATTAAATTAATGTCATATTATTTCCACTTTAATGTCACCTATATGGATCACTTTATTTAATTAACAAATAATTATTAAACATACTCTATCCACTGGAGATAAGCAGGTAATTGAGAAAAAGGTTAATGATTATTTAAAATAAATTTATATAACCTTGAATAACTTCCCCTTTTATTGTTTTCTTTTATTGCAGGAAAATATCATGTAACTATAAATTATAATTAAAAGCTCTCAAGTTGAGTCCCCTATATTAACATATCTTTATCCTTATTAAGATTGTGATATAAATTATATAAACTTATGGGAAATATTTATTTATTTTAAGAGGCAGAAGTATATGCTAAGAATTGTGTTAAGACAATATAGAATTATGCAATATGCGTATAAGGTCTTCAAACAAGCATGAGGACAATATTATGTCACTTTGATTTGTGGCTTACAAATTACTTACTTTAGACATATTTTATGTATGGTATATATAAACAATGCCATGATCATTAACTTATTCCATATTTTTCTGTATAATAAAATTTATATATTTTTAAAAAATGGAATAAATAACAAGATACTAAAACATTACAAATCAAAACCCAAGATGAATACTGTTTTCTGAATTATGGCATGAATTAATCATGTGTTTATAAATGCAAGACACCCACTCTATTGATAGTTTATTTAAACCACATCAAAAATGATAATATATCCCGCTTAATTCTGGTGATTAACATTTACTTTTTTAGGGTTTATTAGATTTTCATTGGGATTATGGAGAATTTTCAAACCCGTTTAAATGCTCAATGAGCTGAAAATATTTGAAAATCACAAGTTGGAGGAGGAAAATTATACACTAAAATTGAATAAACTAAGTATGACAGTAGCTTAAAACCATAAAAGAAAGATTAATGCATTTGGCTACATTAAAATTAATATATATTATAAGGCTGCAATAAACACATTTATACATAAAAGGGAGAATATTTTCAAGTCAAAAAATACAGTATTAATATAACTAATATGCTTCAAGAACTTATTAATATAAATCAACAAGAAAAGACATGAACACCACTACAAGGAAGTGGGTAAGAGGCATAAAAAAGCATTTTATGGCAGAAGAAATCAT
Organism: Daubentonia madagascariensis; assembly: GCA_023783475.1. Classification (NCBI taxonomy): domain Eukaryota; kingdom Metazoa; phylum Chordata; class Mammalia; order Primates; family Daubentoniidae; genus Daubentonia; species Daubentonia madagascariensis. The sequence goes on from JAKFHU010000322.1 coordinate 2,521,213, forward strand.
GGTAAACAAATGTAAAAAGTGGCATTCACTTGTGTAAGCAATGAGAAAAATAAGAAAACTGAAAAACATGATGTAATGTGTTTCTCCATTTAGATTAAAACGTTTAACAAAAATTTTAATGTCAAGTCTGAATGATCACGTAGGGAAATAGATATTTTCATGCACATATGGGTATGAGTTATTATAAACTTCTGGAGGGCAGTTTTGCTACAATTTCAAACATTTAAAATGTGTATATTGGGTCCCATCTCCACTGCTCCATCCTCTCTCCTGTGAGAGGCCCAGGTAGCTTCCCTGTAGCTCCCATCGCCCTGCGTACGGCCGGTTCTGGGAGACGCACAGGAAGGATGCCAGGACACCACACAAGCTGAGAAATGACGGCTCTGATGAGAAGCATTTCCAGCACGCCTAATCCACCTAGAAGAACCAAAATACAGTGTGTAGACAATCACACTTTGAATACATTACCCAAGAGGGAAAAGTGGAGTTCAACAGAAAAGTGAAAGGAAACACCAAAAACTAGGAAGAAGAAGGAAAACAAGCAGCCTGCATGGGCAGGACCAGCTGGGGACTGGGAGTTACTCCCTAATAGGGGAGAGGGTGAGTGTCTTTCTGTGGTACACTTTCCCACCGGGGAATCCTACAATCCAGGCCAAGGGAAAGTACCATGACCCTCCCAATACCTGAATGGAACTTAGGGAGTAGCCAGGAGACTGTGAGAAGGAACTGCTTCAGTGTGGGAACACACCTTTGGTCTCACACCACCCTGAGACCTAAGCAGCTACAGTTAGACCCTATTCTCTATCCTAGCTCTTAACAGACTGTGTCCAGTCCTGGGAACCAGCAGTGCCAGTCCTAGGCATTAGGGAAACAAGTGCTACTGCTTGTGGAACCCCAGCATGAGCAGGGAATAAGCTCCCACTACCAGGACTGAAAAACAAGTGTGGTATGGGCTGCAGCTATGAGTGCTGGAAGTGGGCATCTCCCTGGGAGCTTAGTAGGACAAGAGTGCTCTGGAGCTTGGTCTTGAGCTGGTCCGGGGTTCCTATGGCCTGGGACTGAGTTGTGCTAAACACTAACTGCTAGGTCTGACTGAACATCCACATTAGCTGTGACAGCTGGGACAGGATAGGCTGGGGCATGAAGGGGACACAAGTCCCCCATCCACCAGCCAAGGCTGTGGCTGCTGAAACCAACCCCACCCACCCTGTGGCAGGACTTGAGCCGTGCTTCACCTCCCAACCCCCTTGCTCTGAGACAGAGTATGGAATCCAGGATCTTGGAGGTTTCTCACAACCCACTCTACCACCTGGGACACCCAAATGCTTCTCCTGGAGGACAGAAGTTGGCTATAAACATCCTACTGCTACCACCTCAGCTGGTTCCTATCTGCAAGTACCACCTACTGACCTGGAGGCCAGCCCACACATACCATTGCTACCACTGCCAACACAAATACACAGTGCTTGAAACCCAGAAGAGAATTTTACCACCACTACTACCATCATCGCCCACAGAATGCCAGGTGCCCAGGAGCTCCAGAACCCACTTATTCTCCTGGTATAGCACTGCTACAACTGGGATCTGAGAAAGCCACCCAGAGGCCCAACTATCAGCCTGCTGGAACTTCTAACACAAATGCCAGCATACATTGCCCCAGGGCACAAGAATAGACATGCTTAGCCCACCACCATTACCACTGAAACCTGAATACAGACCCATCTGGCATTCCAGTCCCCAGCACAACTTTACAACAGTATCCACCAGTAACTATGTCCTAACACACTGAAGAAACCACAGATACCACTGACACTATAGCCAAAGAAATCATACATAATCTTCACTGCCAGACTCACCCAGAAACAAAGCCAAAGGGCCCTACTCAACCAACATCAAAGTCACATCTTCAAGAAAAATCCCCCCACCCCAGAAAACATGTAAATTCAAAAATAAGAAGAAGCAACTGTTATACTAGATGTGAAGAAATCAATGTAAAGATACAGGAAACATGAAAAGCAAGGTAATATGACACCCTCAAAAGAATACAATAATTCTCTAGCAGTAGATCTCAACCAAAAAGATATCCTAGAAGTCCTAGATTTAAAAAATTAAAATATTGATTTTAAAGAAGCTCAATGAGATACAAGAAGAATCTGAAGACCAATACAAAGAACTCAGGAAATCAACTCAGGATATGAATGAAAAATTTACCAAGGAGATAGATACCTTAAAAAACAAACACACAAATAAACATAAAAACCAGAGCAGAAATTCTGGAATTGAAAAATTCATTGAAGAAAATGCAAAATACATTTAAAAGCTTTAACAATAGACTAAGCTGAAGAAAATTTTAGAACTTGAAGACAGGTCTTTTGAAATAATTCAGTAGGACAAAAATAAAGAGAAAATAATGCACAAAGCCTTTGGGATGTTTGGGACTACATAAAGCAACTGAATTTACAAATTATCTGTATTTCTGAGGGTGCAGAGAGAGCAAAAGGCTTAGAAAACCTATTTAATGAGAGAATGAATGAAAATTTCCCAAGTCTAGCAAGAGATTTAGACATCCATATATAAGAGCCTCAGCCAATCCCCAAAAAGCAAAGCAGAAAGTGCTTCTCCATGGCACATTATCACATGGATGTAACATGTAGAATGATAGACAATGGAGACTCAGAAAGGTTGCGGGGGTGGGAGGTGGAAGAATGATAAAAAATTACTTAATGGGTACAAATATGTTATTCAGGTGATAGATACCCTAAAAGCCCTGACTTTACCACTATGCAGTCTTTGCATGTAACAAAATTGTACTTGTACACCATAAATTTATACAAAAGAAAAAATAGTTTACCACAAACATGACATTCGTGATCAAGGTTAAGGTTAAAGTTAGGTTTAGTTATAACAAAAGTGTGGTTGGTGGGTGTCACAGATGCAAATAAGATTTGTCAGTTGCTAAGGATGCTCTACTAATTTTATTCCACACACTCTAGTGCTGAGTGTGTGAGGTGAAACATCTCTCTGTGAGTAGAAACAACAGAGGAAACTGGGGGATAGGGTGGCAGAACACACCACCATGGGAACCCGAGTGTTCAAAATGAAGTAGAGTATCTCGGTAAGATCAGTAGGTACCACAACCCTCCATGCTACTTAAAAGGAGGTTTCTTTTCTGTCCTCCAAAATGCAACTTCCCAAATTGTTTGGGGCATTGAGGTAAAAAAGATGTCTGCATTCTTCTTCCTGTGCTAGGTGCTCTGGCTCGGGACTGTGTCCTCTGAAAGAAAAAAGCCCTTCACTTACATAGGTCTGGAGCAGGGGGCATTTTTGTCATTCCCCAAAAAGTGATATATAAAGTAGTGTGACCCTAAAACCCAGGGGCCATTGGGGAACATGTGTGAAGACCACCAAGAATCTCTTGAGTCAGTAAGAATATACTGGGTAATCTGATAAGGAAATAAAAAAAAAGTAATGTTAAAATTATTATTTAACTTTTGTTTTGTTAATGGACTGAGACTAGACAATCCACTGGGCAAGTTTACCTAAGAAAATGAGCTCACCCATCATAACATTTGGTACCCAGCTGTTCCTACTCTGCTGTTTTCCAGGAATTAGGAAGATTCAGTTTTCCCCTGGTTGATCCCCTTTCTAACAATCCCAGGGCCAGGGTTCTCCTCTTTGTGCAGATGACATTACAGTTATGGGCCTGGACAGAGATGAACTGACAGCATCCCTTCCTTATAACCATGTCTTTGGGACAAAAATTCACGTACACAGAATAACTCCAAGACTCAGCTGGGTGAGTGTCTATTTCTCAGCTTCATTAACAATGAGTGCTTAAGACTCAGGCGGGTAGTTGGAGGAGGTAGAATTTTCTCAATGACTTGTGTAATTCTCTCATAATTTTGTTCTTACATCTAACTGAATTACAACTAATGGGTATGTGTTTCTAGATCAAATATAAATATCATTAATATTATGAACACATAAAAATTTACAATTTTAGAGGGAAATTTGTAATTTCACGACATATTTTAATTGGTCTTTCATTTGACTATTTCTCATTTTAATAAATGAATACAACAACAAATAAAATGTGTATATTTGTTGACTTACATGCCATACTTTCAGCAATTATCTTACAGAATTAATAAGATAATTGCATGTCAAGATTTTGTCACTACAGCATGTATTAAGGTAAAAACACAAACCACTCAATAGTCCAAATATTCATCAATAAAGAAATGCTGAAATAAAACAGCATGCATCCATAGTATGCTTTACTAAAAATCCATGAAAACTGGAACTATATTTTTATAAATATATTTATGAATCTATTTTTAGGCTTGGCAGATCAAATTAAAATATTTAAATGTTGAAAATATAGTATGATTTTTCTGTGCATATACATGTATATTTTAGTTTGTTTTATTTGTTAAGGCACTTTGAGCTGAAAACAACAAAAAAATACAGCTAAGAGCAACTTATGCTACAAGGTACTGGTATTTGATCATGTACAGTAAAGTAAATGTAAAGTTTAAAAGTTTCAGTTTTGTCTTACTTCCTTCTATGCATATGTGTGTGCTTATTAGTTAGTTCCAATTTAACAGTGAGTACATGTGGTGTTTGCTTTTCCATTCTTTAGATACTTCACTTAGGATAATGGTCTCTAGTTCCATCCAAATTGTTGCAAAATGCATTAAGTCATCCTTCCTCATGGCTGAGTAGTATTTCATGGTCTATATATACCACATTTTGTTAATCCACTCATGAATTGATGGGCACTTGGGTTGATTCCACATCTTTGCAATTGTGAATTGCACTGTAATAAACATTCAAGTGCAGATGTCTTTTTGATAAAATGACTTGTTTTCCTTTGGGTAAATACCCAGTAGTGGGATTGCTGGTTCAAATGGTAGGTGTACTTTTAGTTCTTTGAGGTATCTCCATACTGTTTTCCATAGAGGTTGTACTAATTTGCACTCCCACCAACAGTGTAGAAGCATTCCTTTCTCTCTACATCCACGCCAGTATCTGTTATTTTTGGACTTTTTAATAAAAACCATTCTAACAGGGATAAGGTGATATCTCATTGTGGTTTTAATTTGCATTTCCCTGATGATTAGTGATGTTGAGCGTTTTTTCAGATGTTTATTGACCATTTGTGTATCTTCTTTTGAAAAGCTTTTGTTCATGTATTTTGCCCATTTTTTGATGAGGTTGTTTGGTTTTTTTCTTGCTGATTTGCTTGAATTCTTTGTAGATTCTGGTTATTAGCCCTTTATCAGATGTATAGCTTGTGAATATTTTCTCCCATTCTATAGGTTGTCTATTTGCTGTATTGATCATTTCCTTGGCTGTGCAGAAGCTTTTTAATTGCACACAGGTGCATAGAGGGAAATAAAACTTAACGGAAATCAAGCAGCAGGGAGGGGATGGGCGAAAACCTACCTAATGGGTACAATGAAAAGTATCTGGGTGATGGGCACACTTATAACCATGACTCAAGCATTTTTAAAGTGATTCATGTAACCAAGAACATTTGTACTGCTGTAATACTTTGAAATTAAAAAACATTTCAGTTTGATTCGGTAGTATAGTAATATTTTCATGGACCCAGATTTTTTCAATGATTTTATTTGTCCCTCTGCTTTAACAAGCTCATTCTAAAACTTTTTCTATTTTGGTTTGGATGGCTGTCAATTGTGATCAGTGCTGCTTTCATCCTTCTCACGTCTATTTATAATGGTTTGCAATGGCTCACTATCTTAAAATCAAAGAGAAACTTTTCTAAAATCTTTAAGAAAATTTTAAAAATATGTGTTTTATATGTTCATCCTGGACCAATCACTAGAAATGGGGATGAGGTCATCTTTATATCATTCATTCCCCAAATTGGAACTGAATGTGGCATCAGTTTCTCTTATGGCACATGACCATATTGGAAAAGGGTAGATTCATGCCCTACTCTCAAAAGAGCACTGTATAACAAGAAACTGACACTGTGTTAGGCTTTATTTTACATGAGCATATAGAGAAATACCTGGAAGCATGTTAATCAAATTGTTAATAGTAGTTATTTCTAGGCACAGTTGCTTGAATATTTTATAATGAAAATGTGTTGTTTTATAGCTAGATTTAAAAATACTGCTCTAAGTTTTTAAAAAGTTAATTTGATTGATAAAATATTTAGCAGAAATTGAACCAAACAATATTATTGTTTGGTAACCTATTCTGAACTTTTTCATAGGTTTAGGAAATTAACCATTTTATGAAATTTGGTGCTAGGTAGAGTTTGTCTTCAACCATGGAAGCAAGAAAGACTGGATACTTATTTTTCTAGCCTCTTTTGCTTAGTAAATTAGACTTAGAATCCTAGGCTTTGAATTAAAAGACAGTAATGAAAGCAGCAGAGTTTGGCAAATCAACTCTGGATCAGAAGCAAAGACAATGTCTAATTTCCAGAAGCGGTAATTGCAGTATAGCCTGCTCCCGTTGTCGAGTGCTGACCCTGTCTATAGTGAAGCTAGAACCATAGCATTCAGTAGAAGCGGAAATGATGTCCTTACCTAACTGGTTCTGCAGCTCAATTTTGACTTTAGCTGTAATTCAAAAACCTTTCTTGTGCCTGGCTGTTTTCCAAGTCTGGTTCTCCAGTTTTTCCTGTATTACTGTGATTGACCCAGTACATAAACTTTTGAACTTTGGAACTTAAATTTGTACTAGCTCTGTCTGCAGTCAAGAACGTTGACAGAGAACACATGCAATAAAGTGGAAAAGAGATTTAGCCCATAAGGAATATATTTAGACTTCACATGTGAGAATATAGATAAATGATTTGGAAGCATGTGAGCTTACTTCTGCAAAGCATTGCTTATAATTGCAAAGACAGCCTTTATGATACACAGAATTTAGTATAAAAATGTTACCAAATATTAGTTCTAATTTCATGAAGGGTCTCAGCCATATTGATTCCCTATAGAGACCATAGCTATGACATTATTAAAGTTGTTGCCAACTTTCCCAGTATTTATGCCACTGAATATTGGATAAGGTAGTTACTAGAACTACCATCTTATGCTTGAGACAAGACTGTAAAACTACCAAACCATTACAGCAGTGTGGCTTTATACCTCATGAATGTAACCTTATGATATCAGGTGTGACATAATTAAATAATAATGCCGTTAGCCGCAACTACTTAGGAAGCCTATTGATATTTCGCAAGAGGTGTCAAGTCTTCATTTCTCAGTGTTAAGAGACTTGTATTTGTTTTTAAACTTAAAATCTTAGAGTTTTTAAGTTTTTTATTTTTGGAGCTCAACTGAACAGAGAGATTTAAAATTCTCTGCCTATAGCCGCAGTATCTGAAAAAATAATTACCCTGATGAAAAATATATAGACACCAAAGAAAACCACCATTGGTGAACACAGAATACTCAGGTTTGAGAGAGAATGAGAGGGAGAAGGAGAGATAAAGAGAGAGAGAGTCTCATAGCATCACAAAAGCATAAGTGACAATTCTTTATAAAAGAGAAAGCAAATTCTAGCATTAAAAATCTGAAGATTCATTTCTTAGAGGTTTCCATTGAGCAAGTATTTTAAGGGGAAAAAGTGGAATTTAAATGAAAAGCATCTAGAAAGAAGAAAGAATTAGATACTCCAGCAGAAAACAAGAGATAAGATTAATTTAATGTAAGACATGTATTAATAGATAATACTCGGTGTCAGACACATTTATAAATGTTTTAGATGTATAACTAATTTAATCTTCACAAAAATCCTATGAATGTACAATTATTATCTTCAACTTCCATATGTAGAAACTGAGATATAGAGAGATTGAGTAGCTTGCCCAAGGACACAAGTAAAAAAGGGTAAATCTGAGATTTAATCAGTACTCTAATTCTACAGTGTACACTTCACCACTCTGCTGTGATATCACAGCAAAATGTGAAAAATCTGTAGAAAATTAGGTCACAGGATGAGGACAGAGATAGAAAAGGCCTTTTCCAATTTAATGAAGTATGAGTCAAAGCATCTATTTATGTTAACCAAGATTCCATGAGAAACAATATTAATAACTCTGAAATTGAACTACAAATACTTCATCATACAATGCAGCTAGCTGGTGAAAACAGCCAGCTTTGGGATCTCCTGTCGAGCATGGTTTCCCATAGCATAAAAAATACATCACCACTAGAGTACACTGAAAATAAGCATGAGACAAATTATAAGAACACATGCACATATACACACACACAAGAGTAATTAAAAAATGATGGATGGTGAAATTAGGTTAATAAGAACATGACATAAATAAAGTCATGCTATGGGAACTTTTGTTCTTTTATTCAATAAATATTGTTAGAATAACCACTATGTTCAGATATTTGGAATATTTTAGTGAATAAGCAAATAAAAAGCTTTGTCTTTGTAGACTTCCTGGTTTAATAACGGACAATAGAAAATCAATAATACTTATGTCACAAAGTGATTTTCAAATGCATAAAAAAGGTGGATAATGATAAGGGAAATTCAGAGTGCCAGGGTGAAGGTGAGAGTTGAATTAAACAAACAAACACAAAACAAGTAATATTTTAATAAATCCTAAAGAAGGTGATGGAGTTGGAGTTAACTATAAAATTATCTGGCAAAATTTTGTGGCGTTTATAGCATTGTAAAGATCCCAATGCAGGGAAGAATCTTCTGCGTTCAAGGAACAGCAATGCCAATGCAGCAAAGGGATCGAGGGGAAGAGCTTTAGAAATGAGCTCAGAGAAATAGTGAAGGGCTGGGTCGTGTAGAACCTTGTAGGCCCCTTTATAGACTCCAGCATTTACTGTCATGTGTTTGGGTGCCATTGCCTGACTTTGGCTAGAATAGAGACATAATCTGATTAAAATTGTTAAAGAATCATCCTGGCAGCTGCATTGACTAAAGAAGCGTGGAGTGGGGGTGGTATAGCCAATGATAGAAGTAGACATTACATTTAGAGGCCTATTGTACTAGTTTGCAAGGAGGGGATTGTGGCTGTGACCAAGGTGATTTTAGTACAGATGTACTCAGTAAAGGAGTGTAGGAAAGAGTGGCAAATAATGTAAAACAGGTTCACTGAGCGTGGTTAACGACTTGTCTGAGTCTGGTAAGAGAACACACAAGTTACGTGAAGCGGGTTTACTACTTACAGATAGGCAGCAAGGAAAATCAGAAGCGTAGGATTCATTGCAAGCCAGTCAGTCCCTCAAATCTCTGGAAATCTGCCCAGGATAGATGGATTCTTGACTGTATGTGTTCTAGTTGCACCTTGGATGGGGGATCTCAGAAAGCAGCCCACTCTGGATTTGATTCCTGGGGGGCTGCAGGATACACTGGGCTAAAGCATTGAAGGACATCCTGTTCATAGGGGGAACTGGATTGCAGTCTGGGCTATTCTGGCCAGCTCCCCATTTTCTCAAGATGTTGCATTCCCAGCACATTCTACAGTTATTCTTAAGAACTACAAGTGAGAAAATGGCTGGCTGGGGGCGGGGGGTGGGGGGCGGACAGAAGAACTGTCCTGTAATAGTATAGAAAGAGGAAAAAAGTGTGTTGTCCTAGAAACCAAGTACAGAAAGGTATTAAGGAAGAAAGGATGATCAACTGCACCAAATGTTGGCTGGTAGCTCAGACAAAGAAATCCAGAAACTGGGTATTGAATTTACCAATGTGGGGGACATTAGGTTTTATAATAAAAGCAATCTGGTTGGAGTGTTGGGAGTGAAAGCCAGGGGAGAATGGACTTAAGAGTATGGGCAAAGAAGAATTTGAAATATCAAAGATAGACAACTACTTTAAGGAATTTCATTGCAAAATCAAGTGGTAATTTACAAGATATATAAGATCAAAAGAAGGGGTTTTTTTCTTCTTTTTTTTAACGGAGGAAATAAAGAAATGTTTGATAATGATAATGATCCAGTAAAAAGAGAAAGTTTGATGTAGGAGAGAGGAAGAGTAGAAAAATTGCTAGTGGCAATGTCCATAGGTGGGTGAGATAGGGTGGCACTGAGGACCATATGGAAAGATTGCATTGATACATGATCATGTAGCGTTCATCCTTAATAGGCAGAAAGGAGGAATATGTATCCTGATGCTGATGGGGGCGGGGAGGAATACAGAGTTGGAAGTCTGTGGAAGTTCTCTTCTGATTGCTTCAAAATCACAATGAAATAAGAAGGAATGTCATTAACTGAAAGTACATGCATGCTTCTTATGTGGGTGTTAGTGTGTTTGCTCACATGTATGTTTGTTTTGGGGCAAAAGAGAACACACATCGTTTTGGTGTTACACTTTCTTAATTTGTGTTAATGTACAATCTGATAGTATTCAAATTCCTCAATGCTAACTTGTGTTAGCTTTTTCCTAGCAATATAAGAACATATGTGAGCCTATTCCATGAAATTTGAGTCAGAGAATGAGAAAATTTGGGGGGAAACTTGAAAGACAATCTAAAATCCTTGATGTTCAGTAATGTTTGTTCAAACCACCCCAAAGCAGATGATTGCTATTTTGGTTATAATGAATCAGATTTAGTTATATTTCAAACTGAATTTAAAATGTTTACTCTTATAGTTCACTGACATATCAGTCATATCTACCTGTATATATGTAACAGCACGTTTTTATGATGTAAATAAAAGTTTGACATGATATTTCTGTTTCCATTTGGATTTTAGGTAGTACACACCTGTGTAGATAAAGGATTCAGAAATCAGCAGCTTCTGAATACTTTTTGATAGAAAGTATTATTAGTTAGAACTAGCAAATACTAAATGGAAAATGATGAACCTCCAGATAGTTCATATTTGCCGAGATAAAATCAGATATGCTTGCAAATGACACAGCTATCAGCAATTGTTGACCAAAAACCTGAAGAATATATTTGACCTACTATGATTTGAGTTTATGTTATTTCAACATAAGATATATAAATAATAGACATTCAGAACCATATTCCTTTATTGATATATCTTCACATATTTATAATGTGTTTTTAGAAAAGTTATTTGATTTTTAATTTACCTAGTACCTAAAACTAATTTAAGAGAACAGCATTTCAACTCTTTATATACTTGAGATATCCAATAATATCATTCCTTCATAGCTCTTTATTTGTGTTCAGTAATTTGTGTTTGTGCATCTGTGTGTGTGTATAATTTACAATGGCAATCCGGTACACAAAAATTGAGACCATGTTAATGTTAAATGCAGGCAGACGTTTGACCAGGGAAATTTGAGCTAAAAATAATAAACAATAGATTTGACTTTTTAAAATTATTTTTTATTTTTAAATTTCAGAATTTTATGGTGGTACAAACATTTTGATTACATATATTGCCTATGCACTGCTCAGAGCTACAGTCGTGCCCAACGCCTACACAGTGCACCCCGCACCCATTAGGTGTGAGTTTACCCATCCGCTCCACACCCGTCCCACCTGCCCAATCTCTGATGAATATTTATTTCCATGTGTGCATGTAAGTATTGATCAGTTAGTATCAATTTGATGGTGAGTACCGCTGGTGCTTGTTTTTCCATTCTTGTGATATTTCACTTTGAAGAATGGGCTCTAGCTCCATCCAGGATAATACCAGAGGTATTAATTCACCATTGTTTTTTTAGGGCTGAGTAGTACTCCATGGTATACATATACCACATTTTATTAATCCACTGTTATGCTGCTATAACCATTCGAGTGCAAGTGTCTTTTTTATAGAATGTCTTTTTTTCCTGTGGATAAATATCCAGTAGTGGGATTGCTGGATCAAATGGTAGTTCTACTTTTAGTTCTTTGAGGTATCTCCATATTCTTTTCCATAGAGGTTGTACTAATTTGCAGTCCCACCAGCAGTGTATGAGTGTTCCTATCTGTCCTCATCCCCGCCAACATTTGTTATTTTGGGACCTTTTGATGTAAGCCAATCTCACTGGAGTTAAGTGATGTCTCATTGTGGTTTTCACTTGCATTTCCCTGATGATTAGAGAAGTTGAGCAATTTTTTATACGTTTGTTGGCCATTATTCTGTCTTCTTTTGAAAAGTTTCTGTTCATGTCCTTTGCCCACTTTTTAATGGGGTTGTTAGATTTTTTCTTGTTGATTTTCCTAAGTTCTGTATATATTCTGGTCATCAGCCCTTTATCAGATGTGTAGCATGCAAATATTTTCTCCCATTCTGTAGGTTGTCTCTTCACTCCAGTGATAGTTTCCTTGGTTGTACAGAAGCTTTTTAATTTGATCAGCTCCCATTTATATAAAAAATAAAAAAAATAAATGAATAAACAATAGATTTGAGATTGTTCCCTTTATTCATTCATTCAATCAATCAATAAATCAAGAAATATTCATTGAGTTCTTCTGGCATACCAGGTCCATTGATGGGTATGGAGGATATTAAAAGGAATAGCACAATCAACCCGTAATCCTGAGGAACGTACATTCTAGCACAGAGGTTCTACGCTGGTAGCTACGCTGTCAGCCATAGGCTAAACCAATTTTCCAAATGTTTTGTCTGGCTGACACAGTGTCGAAATTAGTGGATGTGAATGGTTTTATGTAGGTCACCATATGTTGTTGGCATCACCCTCTGTATGTTTTTATACTTAGTCTGACCCTGTCATTTATGCAACCTGCCTACACCTTATACCTGTGTTGTTTTTGGACCCTGGTCTCATACATGAATATATGATTTTGGCCATGAATTAATCTGAATGTCATTTTATAGTTTACAGGTGCTATTTGTTTTTTTATCTATTCACACAATAAGATACTATACAGCTGTGAAAATTAATGGAGTTGTGTGTGTCAATGTAAATGAAATTACAAATAGAAAGTACAATATAAACAAGTAAAGAATGCATACACTGTAATTTCATTCACATGATGGTTAAAAACATGCAAAACGATAGGGTATTGTTGGGGTTTTTGTATCTTTTTATTACAGGTGTGATTTGTTTAATTAACAGTATGCACTCTTTAAATTCGAAGCCAACTAATGGACACAAGAATAAGGAATCAAAGTAAAAATAGATAGGAAAATCTAGTTTTGTGTTCAAAGCACACTTTGTAGTTTTCTTCTCCTGAATTGAAATTAACTTCTATGTCAAATGAGCACACAAAGACACCCGCAAGTTTTCTCGCAAATGAGAATTTATATGGTTTTTTGTTGATAGGTCCTAAGAGAATGTTACAAGGTTAATTATTCAAACTCCCCATTTAAGAAATTATTCCACATCCTTTTTCCATGATGAGAACTCAAGTGTGGAGAGGAGAGTTGATGTTCACCCCAACATTGGAGAACAGCAACTCCCTTAGACCTGGACAAGTGCAGCTCTTGACACAGTCCCTGGACCTCAAGTGGCCTGGTGCTTTGGAGTGCCCCCCTGGAAATGCCTACATTCCCCTAAAGTGTGCCTGGGACCAACCAGAGCACAGTGGCTATGGCCTTGCAAAATGTAGGGGCAGCTCCACTGTGATAGAGTACATGTCTCCCTACTATGGATCAAAGAAGGAATATGAGAATAACTAGTAAAAAACTATGTTTTTCTTATTTGCTTCTCACAGCAACCTGGTGAGATAGGTAATATTAACATGATATGTCATACAGACAAAAGAAACTTAGAAGTGAAATAAGCTGCACAAAGTTACAGAGTTTTTTGTCAGAGCTGCATATAATGTCTTGGAGTCATCTTTACATTACAACTCTGGTTTTCAAACTAATAACTATATATTTAGGTGCTGTGGTAAAACAGAGACCACACCTTTATAGAAGCAGGTTTCATGGTGCACACCACATTCTGGGATGTTGTGTTCAGCACTTTTTTGTCTCCTTCATTTATATGACTGCAAATGTACTATTAAAGTGGTAGGTAGTTATTCTATACAGTTAACTGAAGTTAAAAAATGGTTTAGAATTTCTATTGACTATTAAAATATTTCAATCTGTTTAGTTTAGTGCTGTTTAGCTTTGGTTTAAATGAAATTGAAAATAAGGACTTGCTCATCATTCAGTTAACAGATTGATAAATTTGTGTGACACTCTCTAATTGTCCTTTTGGTCCTTTTCAAACCCTGCCTCTGAAGCACTAGCAACCAAATAACTAAAATGGAGCAAGTACTTTACAGTTTTCACAGACATATCTAGGGCCCCTGTTATGTCTAACATTGATTTTTCCCCAAACATGTCTCTGTGCCAAGAGATCTTTCTCTCTGTCTTTATAGTGCTTAGTACTGTTTCCCATGGGATATGGGTCTGCTCCATTTTCCAGGTTAATTTCAATAACAAATTTAGGCTTCTTTTATACAGAGAAATGTCTTTTGTATGGTCTATAGTAGACCGTGATACAATATTTTCCATGTTTTAACAACCCATATGCCTTTTTGATAAACCTTAAAATTGTATATTATGCTTTAATACTCTTTAGCACTTCACAACATATCATGCACTGTGACTGAAAAGCCAACCAAAGCAGTTTAGGTAATGAAAATGTTTTTCATAACCACACATCATTGCAAAATGTATTTATGTTCTTAGTGCTGGGGAATCCCTCACATGCCGTTCCACACCATAATTTATTACGTTAATAGGTCTCACCCTCTACAGTTGAAAATAACTGGTGCATAACTACAAGAAGCTTACCATTTACATTACCATATAACATAAATACATATGAAACCATACAAGACCAACATAAAGTCTAAAATCCAGCCGTATTCCCTATCCTGACCTCCTTTATTGGCATTGGTTTGTACTCATCTCCCCTTCACCTGCTATACTGCAGCCATACTAGTGTTCTTTGTGTCATTTAACTGACTGAGATCATTCTTGCCTTGGTCTTAGTGCCATTTATGCCTCCTAGAAATATCATCTCTCTAATTTTTGTTGAGTAGACTCCTTTCTGTCGTTCTCATTTTATATTATATACAAACACATCAGTGAGGCCTTCTCTAATTGTGTAAAGTGCCACCCAATATTTAATTTTTCTCTTAGCACTTATCACTGCCTTGGAGTTATCTGTTTGTCTATTGCCTGTCTCCCAAACTTCATCCACCTTAGGGTATACACACCTTGAGACTACAGGCCTCAGCAACATTATTTAATGTAATCCCACTCTTTAGAACAGTGTCTGCCACTCAGTAGGTACTCTGTGTGTGTCTATTGAGAAAATATTGAAGGACTATAATGGACTGAATGTTAGTGTCCTCGCCCAAATTCGTTTGTTGAAATCCTAACCCCCAATGTGATCGCATTAGGAGGTGGGGCCTTTGAAAGGTAATTAGGTCATGAAGATACAGCCCTCATGAATGGGATTAGTGCTTTATGAAAGTCCCCAGAGATCTCCTTTGCTCCTTCTGCCACGTGAGAACAGAGGGTGAAAATGGCCATCTATCAATCAGTAAACAGGCCCTTACCAGATAGTGAATATACCAGCACCTTCATCTTGGACTTCTCAGCCTCCAAAACTGTAAGAAATAAATGTTTGTTGTTTCAGCCACCCAGTTTATGGTACTTTTGTTATAGAAGCATAAACAGACCAAGACACGGAATGAATCAAGAAAAATGATATAATACAAGCTATAAGTACAAAACGTTGGTTCTGAGATAAACAAATGCATGTGAACATGCTAATGCCTACTATTTTTTTAATTTTAATTTTTAATTTATTATTTCAGAATATTATAGGGGTATAAACGTTTTGGTTACATAAGTTGCTTTTGTACCATTTTAGTCAAAGTTACAAGTGTGCCCATCCCCCAGGTAGTGTGCATTGCACCCGTTAGATGTGAATTTACCCATCCCCTCCTCCCCCCGCACCTGCTTGATTTCCGATGAATGTTATTTCCATATGTGCACATAAGTGTTGATCGATTAGTTCCAATTTAATGGTGGGTACATGTGGTATATGTTTTCCATTCTTGTGATACTTCACTTAGAAGAATGGTCTCTAACTCTATCCAGGTTAATACAAGAGTATTAGTTCACTATTCTTTTAATGGCTGAGTAGTACTCCATGGTATACATATACCACATTTTATTAATCCACTCATATACTGATGGGCACTTGGGTTGTTTCCACATCTTTATAATTGTGAATTGTGCTGCTATAACAATTCAAGTGCAGCTGTCTTTTTTATAGAATGTTTTTTTTTCCTGTGTGTAAATATCCAGTAGTGGGATTGCTGGATCAAAAGGTAGTTCTACTTTTAGTTCTTTGAGGTATCTCCATGTTACTTTCCATAGAGGTTGTACTAAGTTGCAGTCCCACCAGCAGTGTATGAGTGTTCCTATCTGTCCACATCCCCGCCAACATTTGTTGTTTGGGGATTTTTTGAATAAAGCCATTCTCACTGGAGTTAAGTGATATCTCATTGTGGTTTTGATTTGCATTTCCCTGATGATTAGAGATGTTGCGCATTTTTTCAGATGTTTGTTGGCCATTAGTATATCTTCTTTTGAAAAGTTTCTGTTCACGTCCTTTGCCCACTTTTTAATGGGGTTGTTTGATTTTTTCTTGCTGATTTGCCTGAGTCGTGTATAGATTCTAGTTACCAGCCCTTTATTGAATGTATAGCATGCAAATACTTTCTCCCATTCTATAGGTTGTCTATTCACTCTAATGATTGTTTCTTTGGCTCTGCAGAAGCTTTTTAATTTGATCAGGTCATCTTTATTTATTTTTGTTGTTGCTGTGATTGCCTTTGGGGTCTTCATCATAAATTTTTTGCCTAGGCCAATGTCTATAAGAGTTTTCCAACATTGTCTTCCAGAATTCTTATGGTTTCATGCCTTAAGTTTAAGTCTGTTATCCACCATTAGTTGATTTTTGTGAGTGGTGAGAAGGGCGGATCCTGTTTCAGTCATCTACATGTGGCTATCCAGTTTTCCCCTTACCAATTATTGAATAGGGATTCTTTTCACCAGTGTATGTTTTTGTCTGCTTTGTCAAAGATCAGATGGGAATATGAGGATGGTTTTATATCTGGGTTCTCTCTTCTGATCCATTGGTCTATGTGTCTGTTCTTGTGCCAGTACCATGCTGTTTTGGTTACTATAGCCTTGTAGTATAGCTTGAAGTCTGATAAATTGACGCCTCCCAATTTGTTCCTTTTGCTTCAGGTTGCTTTGGCTATATGGAGTCTTCTCTGGTTCCATGCAAAGTGTAGAATTATTTTTTCTAGATCTGCAATAAATGATGTTGGTATTTTAATAGGGATCACATTGAATCTGTAGATTACTTTGGGTAGTATAGATATTTCAACAATGTTGATTCTGCCAATACATGAGCACGGTACATTTTTCCATCTGTTTACATCCTCTGCTATTTCCTTCTTCAGTGTTTCATAGTTCTCCCTGTACAGGTCATTCCCTTTCTTAGTTAAATATATTCCTAGGTATTTTATTTTCTTTGTTGCTGTTGTGAAAGGTATCGAGTCTTTGATTTGGTCCTCAGCTTGACTGTTGTTGGCATATATGAATGCTACTGATTTGTGTACTTTGATTTTGTAACCTGAGACTTTGGTGAATTTATTTATCAATTCCAGTAGTCTCTTGGTGGAATCTTTGGGGTTTTCTAGATATAAGATCATATTGTCAGCAAAGAGCAATAGTTTGACCTCTTCTGCCCCTATTTGTATACCCTTGATTTCTTTCTTTTGTCTGATGCTCCAACTAGGACTTCCAGCACTATGTTGAATAGAAGTGGAGATAGTAGGCAACCCCATCATGTTCTAGTTTTAAGTGGGAGTGCTTTCAGTTTTTTCCCATTCAGTATGATGTTGGCTATGGGTTTGTCATATGTTTTCTACCTTAGATTTGTCTTCAACAAGAGTCTTATTCAATGAAGTTATGTTATTACAAATGTATAACCAACATTGAAGAATTTGAAGAATGGAGATATTTAAGGTATTGCCTTTAAAAGTATGCCTTCTGTTGGTCTTGCAGACTTCTCTGATTGGCATTCTACCCTCACTTTTCCTTTTGGATATGTTGTAATTTTGGTATTCTATTTTCCTCAAAATTATTGGTGCTAAAATATTTATGAAAGAACAAGATTCTAGAACACTTTCTGTTGGTCAGTTTTACTTTCTAGACCATCTTTCAATACATCCTGAAAATAATTCCATATCAGTCCATAGATATCTCTCTCATTGTTTTTTATAATTGTGTATTATTCTATTACATTGGTCTACCCTAATTTATTCAACTAATCTACTATGTATGGACATTTAAGTTTTTCCAATTATTTCATAAATTTTTTATTCTATAACAGTAGATTTAGATTTACAAAAAAGATTTCAGGGATAGTGCAGAGAGTTCCTGTATATCACACACCCATTTTTACCTAACATTAACATCCTACAATACCACAGTGCATTTGTTACAATTAATGAACCAATATTGCTACCAATATTTTTATTAACTGCTGTCCTTTTTCACTTCCAGCATCCCATCCAGGTTATTACATTACATTTAGTGGTATTGCTTTCCTTAGGCCGTTCTTGGCTGTGATGGTTTCACACATTTTCTTTATTTTTGATGCCCTTCCCTTCACAGTTTTGAGAAACTCGTTATGTATTTCGTAGAATGCCCCCCAGTTGAGATTTGTCTGAAATTTTTCTTGTGATTAGATTGAGGTTTAGTGTTTCAGGAGGAAGACCCCAGAGATAAGGTGTAATTTTCATCACATCATATTAAGGGTGCATATATTAACATAACTTATCACAGTCTATATTATACTTGATTACCTGGCTGAGGTAGTGTTTCTAAGATTTCTCCAACATTAAGTTACACTTTTATTCTCCCTTTTCATACTGTATTCTTTAGAAGGAAGTTGCTATCCATAGCCAACACTTAAGTGGGAATCATGCTCCATCTCCTGGAGAGTGAGTGACATACCTGCATAGATCATTTGTAATTCATCTGCATAAGAGATTTTCCAATTCTTCCTCACTTATTTATTTATTCAACCATTTATTTATATCATTATAGACTCATGGATATTTATTTTATATTTCAGACTATAATCCAGTAATACTTTATTTTATTTCTAAAATTGTCCCAGTTTTGGCTATTAGATGCACTTTCTGTTGGCTCCTGTCACTTTGACATATGTCCCATCACTGTAATTTTTTTTCCCCCTAGGAATTTCTTACTTTATGGTGCTAGAAGATGATCCAAGCTCATCTTGTATATTTTCTCACCCAGTCTATTGATAAACATCTATATCTATATTAAACTAAACATGAATTCATATTTATATGTGTTTTCCAAACATTTCTCCTACTCCATTGCTTGTTTTTTCATTTTCTTTACAGTGTCTTCTGCAGGGCATAAGTTGCTTTTTAATTTCAATAATTATAACATCATTTTTAGAATTTCACGCATCATACTTTTGTTGTTGCATCTAAATCTTATCACCAAACTCAAAGTCTCATAGATTTTCTCCTATTCTGTCTTCTAGAAGCTTTATAATTTTCCATTTTCCATTTAGGCCTATTATTTAGTATTATTATTATTTTGTGTGTGTGTGTGTGTGAGAATCTTGTAAGTTCTGTATCTACCTTGATTTATTTGCCTATCATGGTCCAAATTTTTGAAAAGAAATTTTTGTTGAAGAGAATGTGCTTTATTCATTGACTTACCCCTACTCCTTTGTCGATAATCAATTGACTATATTTGTGTAAGTATATTTTTAGGCCCTCTATTCTGTTCATTGATCTTTGTGTCTATTTCTTTGCCAACATCACACTGTTTTGATTATTGTAGCTTTGTATTAAGTCTTAAAATCAGGTAGTGTCAGTCTTCCAACTTTATTGTTCTTCATTATTGTGTTGGCTATGCCAGGTCTTTTGCCTTTCCATAAAAACTTTAGAATCAATTTGTTGATCTTTACAAAACACTTTTCTAAGATTTTGATGGGGATTTCATTGAATCTATAGATCAAGTTGGGAAGAATTGACACCTTAAAATTATTTAGTCCTCTCACCCAGAACACAGAACATTTACTTAGATATTCTTTGATTTCTTTCTTAACTATTTTGTAGTTTTCCACATATATATCCTGTATATATTTTGTTAGATTTATACTTATGCTTGGTGCTATAGCAAATGATATTTTCTTTTAATTAAAAATTCCAATTGTCTATTACTGGTATATAGGAAAGTAATTGGCTTTCGTATATTAACCTTGTGTACTGTGACTCTGCTATACATGCTTATTAATTTGAGGAGTATTGTTGTGTGTATTTTGAGGGGGAGAGGGAGAGTTTACATAGACAATCATGTGTCCTGTGAAGAAAGAGAGTTTTATTTCTTCCTTTCCAATTTGTATACCTTTTTTCTCTTTTCCATATCTTATTGCAGTAGCAATAAGTAGCAACTTTCCACACAAAGTTAAATAGTAGTAGTAGGAGAGAAAATCCTTGCCTTGTTCACATGTTTCCAGTCTTTTGCTATTAAAATTAAGTCTCAATGATTTTTTTGCATTTTTATGTATGACATTATGAATAAATACATACAAAATCCATGTATGTATTTTATGTTTTAGAAGTAAATGATACGTTTCTAGAGGAGAATTACTGAGATAAAGAGTGTGTATTTATCATTATTAGATATGCCAACTCATGAACAGATTATTTACAAAGAAAGGTATATAAATGGACTAAAAACATAAGAAAAGAGGGGAAATCTAACTTGTTATAGGAGCAAAAAAAAATTAAAACTAAACTGACATACTTTTCTTAGCTATCAGATTGACATAACAAGCAAACAAAGCACTTAATAAAACCCCTAGCTGGTAAGCTTTGAGGAAACAGACATCAGACACTAAAGGTTGGGATCTAAAATGGTCCAATCTCTATAATGGTGAATTTGACAATATTTAATAAATATCTTAGGTTTTAAATCATTTCAATTTTCTTTGTCATTACAAGATAGTTTGTGTTCAAACTTACCTCTGACTGGTTGTTTTAGCTTTCATTAAACCACTATATGTAAAATGCCATGTAAGAAAGAAATACTCAGGACACGAAAACTGTGAACTCCTTTCTCTGGAAATTTGTTTAAATATATAGATGATAACTTTTGAATTGTATGGAACATTCCTAACCTAATGTATATCCTCACTTAGAGGTAGGTACATTGCAAGGAAAATGTTACTATTTGTGAACAATTTCTCTGTCTGTCCTGAAACAGATGGAAACTTGATGAGGTTTGGGTGGAAATTTTTATGTAAAGACTGGTATCTCAGAACCCCCAGTGGTAAATTTACTGACTCTGGGCAGTTTTAATTTACTTGGTGAATATAACTAGTCATATATAGTCTCTTAAAGTTAGGAAAAGTTTTAGGAAATCAATGTTTATAGTTCTGCAATAAAGATAAGTTGAACATGATATTTCAAGTCAGCAGAAGGTGGTTTGATCCTGTGTTCAAGGTCAAAAAGACTTGTATAAGTAAATCACGGAGACAAAATACATCAGTGGGCTAGCATTTTTCAGGTGAGTCAGTAGATTGAACAGGATTAAAAAGGGATTTAATTCCTCTTGGAAACCTATATCAAGTGTTAACTTTGGTTACTTAGTAATCAGGCCAGCTAGGTCATCTCTGAGTTTCTCCTGAGTCTTGTCTTTGCCATTAGCCATGTTTAATTTGAGATCTTTTCCCAAATTAACAGGGACAATGGTGAAGATTTCTCTCAGTTCAGGGATAATTTACTTCTACTGTACTAATATTTAGCATGATGTGATGGCAAAAATATGTTTTGAAATTATGATTGAACACTTTTTTGTCACCTTTTACCTGAATAATCTTAGAAAATGTGTTAATCATTCTGAGTTTCAGTTTTCTTACCTGTAAAAGAGAGAATCATAATTCATTCCTTCAACTCATAAAACAAGTATTTATTTATGGAACAAGTGATGATCAAAATACCAGTTAGGATATTTTGGAGAATTAAACAATGTGAAAATACATAGTATATTTCATGGAATATAATAACCACTCAATAAATGTTCATATCCTTCTGCTATTTTATCTATTCCACATCTTACTTAACATTGTATTCAGGTCATTTTTATTTGCTTATCTGTCACTTCATAGTTTTGATAATATTTTTACATAAAACCATTATTCATGTCAGTGATATGACTTATGGTAATTCTAAAGTATTTACAATAATATATTTAAGAGTCACATATAAATATATATATTTTATATTTATGCTAATTCAAACTCATTGTCCTTCAGTGTAGAGGTTTAAATAAATCACAGTACTGTATTTAAAATTTTATTTCAATTTTCTCATTTTTTAAGGGAGGCTTTCTCCAGTGCCATTTTTGATTTTTACATTTGGCATAAATCAACTTCTAATTTTATGATTTCTGCAGTAAAAGTGATTGTTTTACTTGTTTACCATGCAAATATGCCTGAGGAAATGGACATTTTTTAAATAATGGGAAGTAAAAATGAATCATAATAATACATTGAAAGACCCACTTAAATGTATGCAATGAATTAGTCTTTGTGCCATTTAATTAACTTGGAACTTTAAAATACTAAAATTGTAACTGCATTCATATGAATGCATTAACCTTCAGGAGTATATACAGGTGTTTAATTTGTACTTAGCAAGATATAAATATCAAATTAGATGTCGATTAATTGATTAAAATATCTTATATTTGAGTAGCTATTTTAAATCTGACATTCAATAAACACTTTTAAGAGCCAGATGAAGTTTTGATCTGCATTTTCTCACCTATTTTCAGCCTTAAATTTTACTTATCATTTATTAAGCTCTTAATTTGTGTCAGGTGCCATGTGTTGCTCTCATTTTGCCCCCAAAAACAGCTCTCTAATTTTAACTTCAACCAATTATGATAAATTCCACTGCTAAATATTATTTCTTCCTCAAGCTAGCTTGAATGAGGTGGAGCTAGAGATGTTTCATGTTAATAAGATTGACAAATTTTTCTAATATTTTTTGATCTTTAATTCTTCTTAGATACTTGATTAATATCTCCTTCATTCCATTTTATCCAAACATTATTCTATAACCTCTCTACAACTCAATGTTAAATTAAATCACCCCATTGGGAAGTCATTTATAATTATTTTGTTTTAATCTTTGATAATCAATCACTCATAGACATCCTTTCCTGGCAATGGTTTGTTAATGATTCATTCTTGATTCTCCTAAGGAAAATTTCTTCACTAACATTTTGTGGATAGATATATAAACCATAGAAAGTCCTTCATTTGACTCAATATTTGTTATTGTTTTGTTTATGTATCTGATGTGTTTTAAATGAGATCTACTGAGTAAAACTAATATATGTCACAGTTAAAGTGCTAATATTTATCAAGAGTTTTGAGCTTTCAAAATAATATTAAGCAAACATTATTGCTCAAATTAATACAAAAGCAATTTAGATTACTTATTTAAACAAAAATTTGCTTTTATTATACAAACAAAAATAGAATGGAAATTACTTATTACATAACCTTTCCCTTCCAAAATATCCCACAATCCTATGGCATATACCACCTTAATTACTTATTTATCCAACTCTCTTGCTCACTATCAAAAATGCAATTCTTAAGAGGCAAGGAGTAAGCTGTATAAAGTGATTTAAGTTGAATTTCATAACGTGGAGATATCATATAGATTATTCAAGAACATTCATTTCCATGATACAGTCTTTTATTTTACATGATTGTGACACACATTTGAACAAAATATGTGGGAGACATCCATTTAAATGTTCTGATATATTCTATGGTCATATTTAACACTACATTGCATCAAATATTTTTTTTCCTTCTCCCAATTGCCAAAGAACCCATCTGCAATTTCATAATCATAAGAGGAAAGCTCTGTGACATAACTGCATTCTTTCATAAATACAATTGTGTGCTTATGCCTCTGGGACCAGTTGAAGGTGGTTGTAAGCGCTAAACTCATTCTCTCTTATGCTTGAAAGTAAAGATCATTTAAGATTCTCCTTTCTAAAACATTGATGGAGGTATGGAACTATTTTTATTGGAATCCAATTTAATATTGAATTACACAACAGGAATACAAATTAGGACTAGAATCAAGATATATTTCTGATACAAATAATTTTCAAAATAGAACAACATACATTCAATCACATTTATTTTATTTTATTTTTACTAACGTATGTATATTTTTAAGATGGGTGTCTCACCCTGTCACTCAGACTGGAGTGCAGAGATCTGATGATCATTGCAGCCTCGAACTCCTGGGCTCAAGTAATCCTCCCTCCTCAGCATCTCAAGTAGCTGGGACTACAGGTGTGTACCACCGGCCCTGGCTATTATTTTTTTTTTTAGAGAGGGAGTCTTGCTATGTTGCCCAGGCTGGTCTTGAATTCAATCATATTTAGAGCAGGTGAGGCGGGGATTATTTTAAAGAAATCTTGAAATTTTATCTACATTTGGTAATTTCTCTACACTTTCATAATCAAATGCTGAATCACGGATTTTGCCTAATTTTTTTTTTAGTTTGCTGTGTTATTACTAAGCCAATCATTTCATCTACTTTCTCTAGAAAGAAGAGTTTAAAAGGTGTCTGTTTTCAGGTTGAAACAGGAAATAGAATCTTTTATAAAGTGGGAGTAAATCCACAGGAAGATAATTATACATCCAAGGCATATACAAATCCATCTGTGTTAGCTTTTTCTTGTTAATATTACCGTATTTTGAAAAATGGCATAGATATATAAATATTATTCATTTATAGTCTCATGTACATTCCTGTAGGCAAATAATTGCAACAAGTATGATAGAAAAAAGATAATCATCCTTAATACACGAGTTCTTGAAAATATATAACTAATCACCCTCTCTTTATTAGAAAACTGAACATGTGTAATGAAAAGATGATTGGTGGGAAAAGAAATAAAAATAGGCAGCAAACGTAGCAAAATATGCCCATACTCACTAGGAAACAAGCAAGAATAGAGATTTCCTATGATTTGCATCAACCAAATTGACAAAATTAACTTATTATTAAAACCTATGGCTCTCTGATGTGTGCAGAAAAGGAATTTTTCATAAAATAGTTGTAAGCATCTTGGCAGTGAATATATTTGTGTTTTTTAGATTTCTGTAGCAAATTATCCCGATGACAAAAAAAAATTGAGAATAAAGATGTCGTTTGTAGCATTTTTCATAATAGCAAAAAATTGAAAATATTACACATATACAATACTAGTTTTTAAAATAAATTATAGTGTGATTATATGATACAATGTTACTTTGTCATTAAAAATTAACACTCAAGGACTGTTTAATGGTATAGAAAATGGTTGTATTTAAATAGTAACAAGGCAGATCACAGAACTCCAAACTCAGTTTCAGCCTAATTTTTCAGTTGGTTACATTATTCAAATAAAATGATGAGAATGGAATTCACCAAAATATTAACATTGGTTATCTCTTTGGTGGATCTACATGCTTTAATTTATGAATTTATTTGTCAATATTTTCCACAAGATAATATTATTTTAAAATTAAAATATATAAATATTATTGGAAGAAATAGAACTTTTAAAACTATTTAGTACATTATTGTACCATTGATTTTTTTATAATTTCAGTAACAATTTTCAATATACAATTATATGATTCAATATAAAATTTTACATGTTTCAAGGCATAAATATATGTCAAGAATAATTTACATTTGAAAGCATATAAAGTATCCTGTATATATTTAGATGTCAGAATATGAGTGGAATAAGTGTGCATTTCTGTAGACATTTATAGAAAATTTTATAGAGATTTAACCTTTTTTTCTAAAATAATTTAGGTATATATTTCAATTATATGCATAAAAAACTTTGATTTTGTCAGTAGAGCCTTTGCATGTGACCAGACCTACAGAGGTGAGCCTAAATACACACACATTGTTTAGAATTAGTTGTGCATATTTTATATTTGAGCAGTTACAAATATAAGATCTTGATTTCCAGATTATCTTTTAGACAATCAGAATATATGACACAATTTAGCTTCATGGTTTTTGCAGGACACCACTGGCTAACAGGTTTAGCTTCATTTTTCCACCATAGATCCCAGCTTTCCAACCTTATTCTATAAGGTTATCTGCCTGAACACTGTTGGCATTGGAACTTAAAATCTGTATTGACCAAAATATCACACAGTAGTGGTATGCCATTAACAAGACTGAGTTTTGCATGATCAAGTTTATGAAGTTGTGAGGCTTCTAATGCTTAAAATATTATAGTTGTGTGTATGTATTAATATTTCTTGAAGCAGAAGTGATTTATTCTTATTTGTGCTTAAGGTATCTAGAAGATAGCAAATTAAAGGACAACAAAGTAAAAATTTTACTTTAATTTAAAAATAAGATAACTTAAGGAGAGATTCTATGTTTTTTTATGGTATCTATACAATTGGAGGTTACAATTAAATGTTGAAATGTTTCTTCACAGAACACTTGTATGTGCATCCTAGCATAGTTTAATGTCAGCCACAGTCCATTATACTAATATCATAACTAGGTGAATTGTTAATACTGATTTAAGTTTATACCTAACATAAATTTTCCACAAGTGTTTGAGTAATATACAATGTGCTTATTTTATTTGATGTGAGCAAAGACAGTGTTTTTCTAAGAGTTATATGGATAATTTACATGAAACAAATTCAGAGAATTGGAAGAATATTTCAGCTTGAAGCAGGCTGATATCCTTTGCCCTAGTTTTTACCTTCTTGCCAACTCTCACTGCATGAATTCTTCCTTGATGGACAGCATGCATATGTCTCCCAGAGTGTAGAAGCTTAAGACGAGCTAAAGCCATTCATCTTCCCTGAATGCCTGGATGATTGTATGCATAGACATTTTGTGTTCAGCAGAGAATTACACTGGAAAGATTGTTGGGTACACTTTTGTTTCATTGTCAGATCTGTGCATGGAGTCCTTCGTATAGAAAACATTATGCTGTCTTCAGCCACTATATTAAGTCAATTCAACAGAGAATTAATACCTGGACTGTATCAGAATTGCTTTTGTGAAATTCTTTATCAGTCTATATTAGAGAAAATGCTAAGACAGGAGTCCAAGAAGCAAAGCCCTATTGCAGCTATTCTAAGACAATGCCTTTAAGGACTTTCTTTAGTATAGTAAACATTGTCTGAGAAGATTCACTGTTGCTCCTCCAAAAATATATTTAATCTTATGACTACAGTGAAATGTGTAAATGGACAGACTACCTTTTTGTATAGGAGTTTCTAACAAATTTTGAGCCAAATTTGTCATCCATGAAAGTAAGAAGGTAATTTTTATGGATACACTCAGTTTTATTATTGGTCAATTTATGTCCCTATCCTAGCTTTTCTTTCTTTTTTTTTTTACCTTAGGAAATGTAAACATAAACATACATTGATATAAAAATTCATATATTCTAATAAGCCAGCTGACATTCTTTCTGGAACAATGTATATCATAAAAAAACAAATACACACAGAATGTAAATTTTGCCAAGATCATATGAGAGTGTGTGTGTTCAATGGTAATATCAAAAGCAAAATTTTAGTATGTTTTATATATAATTTGAATAACTTCACCATGTCATATTTCAAATTAAGTCACATGATAGCTTTAGCTTTTCAGATAAACTTTCCTTATACTGATCCTTCATTTTTTATAATATTTTACAAAATATTCTTTATAAAAAGAATATTTCACAAAATATTCTTAATTTGATTGTTGGACAAATTCCTTCAATTAAGTATAGGAACAAAAATTCATTCCATGTACTTCTAGCATAGCTGGAGAATCAAGTATATAAAATTTTGGGAAAACTAACTCATTTTAAATACATATTATAATGAAATACTTAGATTAATAATGGCTGGTCCATGACATGAAATTTCATTGTTAGCTCTGGAATTTAAAATTTCCTTTTCTTTATTTTCTTGCATCTGACATTTTCCTGGTTTTACTCTCTTCTCTCTGTGTTCAAATTCTCATTCTCCCCCAGACTCTGAAAATTTTAAATATTTTCTCAACTTCAGAACCAAATATCCAACATCCTATATGATCATTTAACCTCCATCAATATAGCTTAGATACCTGAGAACCAACTTGTTCTGGACTGAAGTCATCGCTCATCACCACCCCCCAATATAATAAAGTGCCTCCTGTCAATTTCGAGCTCTTTCTCAGAATGACACTTTGTTTCCAGTTTCTCCAGTGAGAAACCATGATTCTCTCTTAATCCATCACAGCCTCATTTTCAATTAATCATTGAATACCACAAAGTCAAACTCTGAAATATTTAATGAATCTATAACCTTCTCTCCAACATGATTATTTCTTCTCCAAACCAAGCAGTTCTCTCCCAATTAATCCCTCTGCCTCAAACTTGTCTCCCTTCAATATATTATTCACACTGCAAAGTGAAATTTCTAAAATGCAGTTGCACTTTTCATTGCTTTTTGGATATAATCCAATGTCATGGCATGACCAATAAGTCCTCTTATTTCCTCCTGTGTTATCTCACTTTCAAAATATTGAAATTGCCTTCTAAATGGTATCTCTTTTTCCATGAAGTCTTCTGGCATTTGCCAGATAAATCTTCATAAAACCTTGCATTATCAAGTTATATTGCGATTGCCTGCACTGAAGTTTATATTCCTGGCTTTCGAATCTTCCATTGCTTGCCCACAAGAGTAACTTATTAACCACTTCTTTTTCCTGCTATTACATTACGGATGACCTTTTGTGCTAGTTCTACTGGTCTATTCAGTAGCCTGCAAATTCTTGCATGCACAGTTCCTCTCACTTTGTGGCTTATATCTTCCCTAGAATTTGTTTCATATTCTACCTCTACTTTCATTCATAGATTCACGGACCTCGAAGACCAATCTGTCATGCATTTCAACAGCTTCTATCCACCCAGATCTTGTAGATTTTATTTTCCCTTTAAGAGTTAGTCAAAAGTGAACAAAAAATAACTATCTCAATTCTTGTCCTTTCTTTGGATGCACAAACCTACGCATTCAGGATAGCAGATGGCAAGTTTGGTGAGAGTGTGTTTACCTACAAGCTGTGGCTATAAGACATTGAAACAGACCTTTTCAACAAGCACGCATCTATTTCCTTTGTAAATTTTTCTGTCTTCTCCAGTCACAGCCATCTCGCCATTCCTTCTATAAAACTATAAAATATGTACCTTTAGTACTCATTGCTGATAGATAAACTTTATGTCAATTATACTAGATTTTAAAATAACTTGTATTTTCCAGTTTGTCACTCTCTCACTCTCAAATCTAACAACAAATAACTTGAGAATAAATACATGTTCCTTGACAGTTTGGCAGATTATAAACCCACAATATCTTTGGAAAGGAGAAATTTCTCTGAAATTTCATGATTTATTTAAAATTTTATGCAAATTCTGCTTCCTATTCCAAATCAAGGTGGTATTGTTGCTATAACAAATAAAAACATAAATCTCCTACTATTAGCAAAGGGAAGAAACCAATCATTTAGTTCTTGCAGCCTTTGATTTTTCCCAGTGAGAATATTTGCCTGTAACCACTGAAAAGCTATTCTAGTTCAGCTTTGGAAAGGAAGGTGCTCTTGACCTTTCTTTTTCCTTTAAATAGCTCTCAAACTGAGATATTTGTAAAGTACAGTTCTTCTTAGATCCTACCTATGAAAAAGGATATTTCATCAAATCACTATATTTTGCCTTCCTTTTTTGTATGTGCCATATTTAGTGATGTATACCCTGCCTGAGCCCGCTCACATCATCAAGATTATCATATTAAGCCTATTGATGACTATTCACGGACAGCTTTTTAATGAAATAAGATAAAAATATTTTTTAAAAAGAAGTTACTCCTTTTACTTCCATCAACCACAAAATAGTTAATTATATAGAACATATTTTAAAATGCTAAGTTGAATAATAGAGTCTCAATAATACCATTGCATGTTGCATAAGGTAATAAATTGGTTCAAAGTAAATAATTGTTGAATAAAAAAGAAATAGATTAATTCATTTTTAAATTCATCTTGACATATTTAGTATCCCAAGGTCATCAGGGGTAGTTCAATGATGTTCCACATGCTTATGTTTATCTTAAAATATTTGCTAAATTTGCTGCCTTTGTTTGCTAGAAACCAGAAGGAGAGGTAGATAAAAAAAACTTGTCCGGGATTTACACTTATTTATGGTCAAAACTATCAAGAAATGCTTGGTAACACGTACTAAAAGGTTTATAATAAGTTATTCATGTAAATATCCATTTTCATTAATTAGTAGGGCATATGATATCTATGACTCAGCTTATCGTGTATGTGTTTTACTTAGTCTATTAAATTTATAAAAAACATTTGATTATTAGTAGTAAATAATGGTTATTCTATATATTCAAATTATTAAAACCTGTTATTATATTGGATTTTTTTTCTAGGAGAATAAGTAATTTGTGCAACTGGTGGTAAGTCTAACGATTATTTAAAATAAGAACTTTAAAAAAATGGATATTCCTTTGAATCAGGATGAATATTTTTGTTTAGATAAGTGGACACTGCTAGCTACCCACAAGACATCCATTCTTTATTCTTCCTTAGAAAGAATTACCAGGAACGATTTACCAAAAAAAAAAAAAAAAAAAAAAAAAAAAGGCAAAAAAGAAGACAAAACAAAACAAAACAAAAAATACACTTTAAAAAGGATCTGAATTATACACGTTGTTTATTGCCCTTTCTTTCCTTTATCCTTCCCAGAACATCATCATGATATTGGAGGTAGGGTAGCCATTCAAAGTTTTCACATGACAAACCATATGATAAAGATTACTGAGCACGAAGAGAAGAGAAGTATAAATATTTTATGACAAAAAAATCTACTATATCAGTCCTGGACTACTTGCTTCTAGAATCTTTTTATGAAAGAAAAATGCAACCTCTAATTTTTTATACTATTTTTTGTTTATGTTGTCAGTTATTTGCAGTAAAAAAATGCAATCCTTAACTAAATCAGATGCTTACCTTTTAATATCAGGAATTAACAATAGTGCCTACCCAAACATAACCTTACAGATACATTTTAAAAAAATTATTAGGTTCAAAAAAACATTATTTGACCTGAAAAATTGGCTATAAATACAAATTTTAAAAAAGCAACAACATAATTTTAAAAGTTAACACTCTGTTTGAAAATAAGTAAAATGCTCAACCATAAAAAAAATGGTGAACTAATACCTTTTGTAACAAACTAGATGGAACTGGAGACCATCCTCCTGAGTGAAGCATTGCAAGAATGGAAAAACAAACACCACATGTACTCACTATTAAATTGGAACTAAATGATTAACACTTATGTGCACACATGATAGTAAAATTCAACAGAAAACAAGCAGGTGGGAAGGGGGAGGAGGGGATGGGTAAATTCACACCCAACAGGTACAGTGCACGCTCTCTGGGTGGTGGACACACTTATAACTTTGACTCAAACTGTACAAACGTAATTCATGTAACCAAACCGTTTGTACCCGTGTAATATTCTGAAATAAAATAATAATAATAACAATAAATCAGTAGACTTGAAAAAAAAGAAAGAAAAGAAGTAAAATGAAACCTCCCAGTCTATTCCAAAGAGTCAATCCCCTAAACCCAAAATTGTCTAATTTGCCATGTCTTCTCTAGTAATTTAGATTTTTTCATGTATCTTTTTTGTTCTACCAAAAATAAACATCAATTTGAAATGATTCAGGATATCCTGTTACTTAGCTGCTCTATATTCATGCTGTCATATCCCAATCAGATGTAAAATAACTTCCTTTTAATTACACCTTTAAGTTTTTCTATGGAGATTTCTTCTCTTGATTATTTTAAGATGTTTGCTTGCTAGAATATTCTTTAAAAGTATCTTAAGTAGAAAGAACAAGTACAAATAGTTATACATTAAGAAAGTTAGCCTGTTTTATTAAGCATGACTTGTGGAGCCAGGACCTAGGGAGCAAGAGCCCTTTAAATTTCAGTGTGTGGTTCCTAAGGCCAAGGGCAGTGTCAATAATATGTAATTGTACAGTCACAACTGACATTGTACAATTAAATAACTCACCACAATCTAATTATCAATTAAATAAAATTTAACATTGATATAATACTATTCATCTAACACACAGTCTATTTTTAAATTTTACAAATTGTCCTAATAATATCCTTCATAGCATTTTTCTTTAAATCTAGGATCTATACATAGAGTTACTTTTCACAGTGTTCCCCTAATGTGTCTCTTATCACAAAATGTTCACATTTCATCATTTCAATTTTTGAAATTTAAAAAAATTTTGAAGTTTGGATAGAAATATTATCAGAAAATATATGTTAAAAACAAATCTTATCACTCAATTTTCCTTGGCTTTTTTGTTTGTTTGTTTGATTTTTGTGGAGACAGTCCTGGCTTTGTGGCCCTGGGTAGAGTGCAGTTGCGTCATTGCAGCTCACTGCAACCTCCAGTTCCTGGGCTCAAGTGATCCTCCTGCCTCAGCTTCTGAGTAGCTGGGACTACAGGCGCACCATGATGCCCAGCAGATTTTTTTTCCCTAGAGACGGGGTCTTGCTCTTGCTTAGCCTGGTCTCGAACCCCTGAGCTCAAAGCAACCCACCCACCTCACCTTCTTGGAGAAGATAGGATTACAGGCGTGCCTAGCAGTTTATCAGTAAATTTTCACCACAGAAGTGTATAGTATTTAGTATCCTCATGAAGGAATTTTAAAATCTAGTTATATTATTAAAATTAATTCATTTTTATCATATTTTTTCTTTAATCCTCTTTAATAGTTTTTTAATAATTCTGATAGTGTAGGTAATTTTTTTTCAAGTCAAAAATGAGACAGGATAAAAGGGGAGTAATTTAAGGTTTTGTAAATATTTTCTATTGAAATAACTAATAATAGAAATTGTTAAGCTTTATTGAGAATTTGTGTTGATGAGTTACATGTTGGTTTACTTAATCCTCACAGCAATCATCACTGAATGCACTTGTGCTGTCTATCCAATACTTTAGGACACTGAGGCACAGGGAGATCAATTAGCATGCTCAGCATCACACAGCTCCTGAGTGCTGAAGCAGGGTGTGAACACAGCTTGTATGGCTCCAGAGCCTGCAGACTTACATGTTCTGTTCTGCCATACTGCCCACAGTCAGTACCAGAACCACTCTAGAAAATTCCACATGTACCTACTGGTCAATTTGACTACAATAGCTACCCTCATGTATTTATTTTTGAAAAATTATGCTTTGGCTTGCCAACACAGCAATAGATCCATTAAGAAATGTCTTCAGGAGTACGGCAGATGTTCACTCAAGGTATCATGAGAATATAAGACCCATGGGTCTTATAGGTCTTATACTTGTGGGTCTTATACTTGTGATGGGTCATAAGACCCATCACAAAGTAAGACCTTAAAGAATTTTCTCCAACTGGCCCTTTCTTCTATATTTCTTTCTTTAATTTCAGTTCCCATGTGACAAAAAATGTCACACCTGTATTTTTCTACATAGAGAAAGGTAGTAGTTTGCTACCTTACCCATTATTCCATCCCACCTTGCAGTATCTGGAGAGGCTGGATGGCAAAATTAAAAGAAAGTTCCTTCTTATGGAGTGAAAGGGAGAAGCAAAGATAGTTACTATATTTTTCTCCCATTGCACCCTCTAATGTCGAACTTTATTTCCATTCACCTGGGTACCCAATAGTAACATGTTTGCCTCTGTTTACTCTTCCACCTACTCACTTATCATTCTAACACACTACAGATTGCTTCCTAGTCATTCTGGATCACTATCATGCTTCCTATACTGTGTGTACAAACTTGGACACAGAACAATGAGAGGGCAATATATTTTTATTGACATTTGGCCTTCTGTTCTCTCCACATTATGATAAGGGGAATGACAGATGACATGATTTCTGATCTCATCAAGTTACTTTAAGCAAGTCTCTCCCACACCTCAAGTGGTTGTCAAGCCCAAATTCAGAATCCCCTTCAGGCATGAAGCACTTATCACCGTCTGACATATAACTAATCTGTGTTTGTCTCTTAGCTGACTCCCAGTCTTGAAATGTAAACTTTATGAAGATAGATACTTGCTTTTGTTCACTGCTGTGTCCCCAGAAATGAAAAGAATATCTGGCACATAGTAAGAAATTAAGAACATTTGCTAAATGACTGTTGAATTAATTGCTTGCCCCATCCATGTCGTCTTTTGTCCACCTCTGTATACCCATGCCACCCTAGGCATAGCATGACCATTTCTCATATTGAATGTTCTAATCTGTTTATTTGCATGACTGTGGGTCCTTGAGAATAAGCATTGTGCCTTATTTACTTTTGTATTCCCAGCACGGGGATACCTAGTGCATGGGGAGTTCTGAGTAAATATTTCTTGAATGGAAACATGAATAAATGGTTTTCATGACCATGGTATGCAACTTCAGCATATTGTCATAATGAAAGTTCATGCAAAGGTATAAACCATGTTCCATAACATGTTTAGACTTTGTAAACTATAAGAATAATGATTGCGTCTTGATAATTTTGTGTCTTAATACCTACATTGAAAACGAAACTTAAAGGATCACAGTAGACACCTAGAAAAAACAAAAGCTCTTTTAATATTTTTTATTTCCTTTGAGGTTAAAAAGAAAAGAAGAGAAAAACATGATGCTGTCATTTACACTTGAAATAAGCAATAATAGACATGTGTTTTTATGAATTCTTATTTCTTACAGAAACGTATTTCTTGTCCCCAAGAAATTACATTAAACCAGTGGATTTTATACCGAATTGTAAATATAATTGTCTTATAAAGCAAATTTGTGAACAGAAAGCCACTGCACCATTACATTGAATGGTATGTAAAAATAATATAGGAGATCTTTCGATTATGATCAAGCAGAAAATACAAGAGAGTGTGTGTGTGTGTGTGTGTGTGTATTTCCCCCTAAATCTGAGTAGTTTTAATTTTATATTTTCCTAATGAAAGAGGGGACATGTTATTAATATTTTGATCCACAGTTTTTGAAAAAAAGCAGAGACATCTCATAAATTCTACTAAAATACACTTCTGAAAATTTAAATAAAAAGCTCAATGTTCATTGATCTTAATTTTCTCCCAAATTTTATATATGATAATGAAGTGAAAATTACTGCATAATAATCTTAAACAATTAGTTCATCACATTATTCACAGATTTCCCCATCTCAGAGTTGTCAAAAGAATGCTCTGGACAAAAGCATTCTGTGGCGTGTGAATTTTGGTTAAAAAAAGGAAGAAGAATGAGAGAACGTGGCATTTGCTGGGCTTAAATAGTGGTAGAATATTTTACAGGGCCAATGTTATTTGGAATATTCTATGAAAAATATTGAAAGAAACTGATGGACTGATAAATTACTCAAAAACCTTATATATTTAAAAATGCCTTATTTATTGTTTAGAGATGAACCCATGGAAAAGCTACTAGAGAAACTTATAAACTATTCACTGTTGAATGATAATAATTATGTCTCTTCACAAATCAAATGCCTCAAATATTGTTACATTTAATTCTAAAAAAAATCACTTATTTTATACATATTTACATTGTGTCACATTCTGTGCTAAATAATAGAGAATTAATGGCAAAAATTATAAGCATGCTGCTTATTTTTAGTAAAGCTTCTGGAAGACATGGAAAAGTATGAAAATTGCAACAGTAAGAAACAAATAATAAGACATCATTATAAAGGATTTTAAGAGGAGCAATTAAGGGAGTTGCCAAACATTCTGTTAGATCAAGGAATTCTTTGGGGGTAATTTCTAACCAGAGACCTAAAGGGTAAGCAGACATGGTTGAGATGGAGGTGTGCTGGAAGTACATTAGAAACTATGTTTGAGGCTTATGAATTCTGTAAGAATTTATAACTTTCTCTACAACTAGAGTTACTGTATGAGGGGTTAGTGGGAGTGGGGATGAGAGTCAGAGGGACAGGGAGGCTGGGAGGATAACCTGAAGAAATTTGATCATATAGACCTTAGAACTATGGAAAAACTTCAAACTCTTTTCTTAAAAACAAGAAATCACAACTTAAGTTTAAGCATGGCAACCAAATAATGAGAATTGCATGTTATTTTTTATTGAGGTTTAACATACATATGGTAAAATGTCGATTAACATAATGACTATAGTTAACAATATGCTATTGTGTACTTTAAAATTTATTAAGAAGGTAGATTTCATATGAAGTGTTCTTACCACAAAAAACAATTAAACAAACAAAAACAAAGAGACACAAGGATACTTTGGAAGATGCTGGATATGTCTATTACCTTGATCGCGGTGAAGGTATCACAGTGTTCGCCTATGTCCAAATCATCGAATTATGTGCATTAAATATGTATGCTTCTTTCTATATCAGTTATTTCTCAATTAAGCTGTTTAATTAAAAAATTGAAAAAAAAAACATTGAACAGCTCAATGGAAAACAGTCACCCACATCATGATATAGAGCATTTCTAGTACCCCAGAAGCTTTCTTTGGGATTTGCTGCCATTCAGTATTAAACTTCCAGAGGTAACCACTATTTCGATAACATTCATCTAGCTTAGCTTTCCCTTTATTGAAATGTATTAAATGAATTATATAGCAAGTATTCTCCAGTGAGACTTCTTTTACATACTATGTCTGTAATATTCACCCATGTGTTCCTGTAACAAAAGTTTATTTTTTTTTTCTTTAGGGTTTTCCATTGTATAAATATTCCAAAATTCATCCATTCTAATACTTATGGGTATTTAGGTTGTTTACAAGTCTTGGCTACTGTGATCAAAGCTGTTACTAATAATCTAGGCTGTGTCTTTTGGTGAATATATGCACTTCTTACATATATATGTGTATTCATTTATTCCTTTTGTATTTTGTGTGTTAAATTTTTAAAAATGTTTTCATGTATGCATATGTTTACCTGCTAAAGAGATTTAGGAACTGGTTTTGTTATTTTACATTCATACCAGAAATGAGAATTCCCCTTGCTCTATATCCTTGCTAACACTTTTCATTTTTAGTTCTTTTTATTTTATTAAATTTGGTTAGGGTACTTTATTGTGGTATTAATTTTCTTGTCTGTCATAACTGACGATACTGAGCAACTCTCCTTATACTTATGAAGTCCTCTTTTGTGAAGTGTTTCATTTGCCCACTCTAAAATTGAATTTTCACTCCTTATATTACTGATGTTAAGAAGATTTTTTAAAATAGTATATGCCAGATATGTGTAGACTATGGCTTGTTTTCTACTCTCTTAATATTGACAACCTGAAGAATGGGAGAAAATATTCATAAACTATACATCCAATAAAGGACTAGTATCCAGAATCTATAGGGAAATTAAACAAATCAGCAAGAAACAAATAAACAAACCCATTAAAAAGTGGACAAAGGCAATGAGCAGAGTTTTTTCAAAAGAAGATATACAAATAGCCAAACATATGAAAAAATTCTCAATGTCACTAATCATCAGGGAAATGCAAATTAAAACCACAATGAGATACCACCTTACCCCTGTCAGAATGGTCATTACTAAAAAGTCAAAAAACATTAGACATTGGCATGGATGAGATGGAAAGGGAGCACTTATACACGGTTGGTGGGAATGTAAAGTAGTACAACCTCTATGGAAAACAGTATGGAGATTCCTCAAAGAACTAAAAATAGACCTATCATTCGATCCAGCAATCCCACTACTGGGTATGTACCCTGAGGAAAATAAGTCATTGTATCAAAAAGACACCTGCACTTGTATGTTTATTGCAGCACAACTCACAATTCCAAAGATATGGAATGAACCTAAGCACCCATCAACTGATGAGTGGATAAAGAAAATATGGTATGTTTGTGTGTGTATACACACATGCATACAAACACACCTCCCAGAGAATACTACTCAGCCATAAAGAAGAATGAAGTAATGTCTTTTGCAGCAACTTAGATGGAACTGGAGGCCATTTTCCTAAGTGAAGTATCTCAGGAATGGAAAAAATACTACATGTTCTCACTTATAAGTGGAGCTAAACAATGGGTACACATGTTCATACAGAGAGGTATAATGGACATTGGAGACTCAGAACAGGGGAGGTTCGGAGGGGGATGAGGGATGAAAAATTGTCTATCAGATACAATGTACATTATTCCAGTGGTGGGTACACTACAAGCCCTGACTCCACCACTATACAATTCATCCATGTTACAAAAAAAACACTTGTAAACCCTAAATCTATTGAAAGAAAAATTAACTAGTAATGTCATTTAATTAACAGAAGTTCTTAATTTCAATGACATTAGTTTATAATATTTGTTTATGATTAGTGGGTTTGGGATCCTGTTTAAAAAAATCTATACCTATTCAGAATTTATGATTATAATCTCTTATGTGTTCTTCTAGAATTTTCATTGTTTAAAAAAGTTTATATTTAGCTCTAGAGTTTTAGTACATTACTTAATTTATATTTTTAATAGTTAACAAATACATATGGTAAAAAGTTGAGGAAAAAATTTTCAGTGAATAATAACTCTCCCTCCTATTTCTGTTTTCCACGCGCTATGTTTCAATTGTGGCAACAACTGCTGTTAACCATTTGTGGTGTGCTTTAGAAATACTCTGTGTGTACAGACACAAAAGTGTGTGTGTGTGTATGCACGCATGTACATGCATGCATTTGTGTGTGTGTAATTCTTCAGAACAATTATATCCTAAAATAACCATTCTGTGCACCTTTCACTTTGTTTTAATATTCTTTTATAATGGTTCCAAACATTTTTGATGACAATTTTTAGATTCTTTCTTTCTTTCTTTTTTCATTTTTGCCCTTTTATTATTAGACAAATTCTGCAATGCACATATTCTCCTATTATAATATGGAATTTCTTCTATATGTGCAGACATATGAAGAATTAATTTATAGAATTTAAATTGATGAGTAAAAGGAAAAATGCATTTTTAATATTGAAAGATATTGCTATCCTGTCTTATAGACATTTTATTTATTTACCTTCCCACCAACAATCGATCAACATACATGCTTTGCCACAATGTGACATTAAACATTTTGATTTTTGCTAATTTGATGGAAAAATATTCTATCTGTTTGAAATTTAAGTTGAGATTTCTTTCATTTTAAGTGACATTAGCCATATATTCCCATGTTAAACATCCTTTTAATTTCGAATCCCCTGAATGGTCTGTTTAAATCTATTGTATATTTTACTATTTCCTATTTGTTTTTAGTAACTTTGAATTAGAAATCCATGTCCAATAGGCAATTTTATAGATTTTTAAAAATCTAAGTAGCAGGGAAATGTAAATAGAGATTTTAGAGACCTGGTTCAGGGGATTTTTACTTCTGGCAATAGCAGACCCAGATGATTCACAGCAACCTTTCAGCAGAGAACTCTATAAACTGGACATTTTAAAATACTATCTGTTTTGTGGCACCTGTGAGCAAAAATATAGTAAGAAGTTTTAGGGCCTAGATAGATGAAAAGAAGGATGCCATTGTGTTGATGTGGGAGATAGTGCTGCTTTTCCCCAGAAGAAATGTTCATTTCCAGATCTAGTTGTCAAGAGGCAAAAATAAAAATTGTAAAAAACTCATTTCATCATCACTTCAGCATACTTACTCCTGTATCCATAGCATTCCTTCTCTTTGCTTCTTACTGACAACCCATCTCTCACATCCCATGTTCAAACATTGGCCCCTGTGAGTTCTACCATGTGTTTCTATCTCTAGCCTGAGTGTAGTGTCCTAGTTCAGTTCATCTAGGCCAGAGAGGCTTAGAAGCTGAGCAGATCTTCTGGTAGTTTCACAGAGATGTAAGAAGAAGTTATAATTCACTGTCCATCAAAGAGACCTGGGTTGTTAACCCAGCTTTTCATGTGGATTCTGGAAAAAAACAGCCAGGGGGCAAGGGTGAACAGTAAATTGACAAATCCCCAAAGGAATGAGACATCTCACTGACTTATGTCTACCTTTAATTGATTTGAGTAATTTATCCTAGGCACAATTGCCTGCCAAAATTGAAAGTATATTCGCTCCGTAGGAAGATAATATCGTCCAGAGTTTCAATTTGACTCTACAAGTTTCATACACAATATTCAGCACTAAAACAGCTAAAACAAAGCATATGAAAAGACAATATTTAAC
Source organism: Daubentonia madagascariensis (assembly GCA_023783475.1). Classification (NCBI taxonomy): domain Eukaryota; kingdom Metazoa; phylum Chordata; class Mammalia; order Primates; family Daubentoniidae; genus Daubentonia; species Daubentonia madagascariensis. The sequence goes on from JAKFHU010000322.1 coordinate 2,561,497, forward strand.
CAAAACCCAAGAGAAAAAAAATGCCCAACCCAAAACTTTTAAGAGGCATGATCCTAAATTTATGTGTCAACTTGACAGCACAACAGGGAGACCAGATTAAACATTGTTTCTGGGTGTGTCTCTGAGGGTGTTTCCTGATGAGATTAACGTTTAAATCAGTGGACTCAGTAAATCAGATTGTTTTACCCAATGTGGGTGGGCATGATCAGGTCTCTAGCTTGCTAACAGCAAATCATGGGAATTCTCATAATAAACCTCTCTCTCTCTCTCTCTCTCTCTCTCTCTCTCTCTCTCTCTCTCTCTCTCGCCTATCTTTCATTTATTGGTTTTGTTTTTCTGGAGAACCCTGATTAATACAAGAAGTCTAAACGATAAGGTCACAAACAAAGAAACTACAAAATAACTGTAAACACTTTGTACAAAAATTTTCAAAAATTTAGAAAGAAATTAAATATATAAAAACTGTCAAATATTAATTCTAAATGTAATGGATAGACTTAATGGCAGATTGGATGCAGATGAAGAGTGGATTACTATACTGAGAGAAAAGTCAGAATAAAACAGAGTAAAGGAAAAGTTTGGAAAAATATACAAATTGGTGTGTTATATATATGCACACATAAATATAATATAGTGAAAGGAATATGTGTAGCTGGTGTTGCAGAATAAAATAGAAACAATTGAGAGAAAGAATTTTTGGAAAAAAAATGACTGAGAGTTTCCAAAATCATCAAAAGTCACAGTTTCAAGAAGAATTGTGAACCCCCTATCGGATAAATACAAATAATATCAAACCCAAGCACATCAGAGTAAATTTGCTTAAAACCAAAACTGAACTAAATTTTAATCTCAGCCAATAAAATGAAAATGAAATGATGGAAAAATATGTAGCATAGACACAAACAAAAAGAAAACTATCATAGCTACGTTAGTATGACATTCATTAGAGTTTAAAGTAGAAAACATTACTGGACGTAAATGGGACATTTCTTAATGAAAAAAGGAATTACCTATCAGGAAAAAAAAATAAGAAAAATTCTAAATTTGTTTGCTCCTAGTAACATAGCTTTAAAATTTCAAAATCAAAATTGTGATAAATAAATAAAGAAATAAACAAACTCATTCTCATATTGGAGATTTTGACACATCTCTCATAGTATCAAATAGAACAAGCAAAGAAAAAATCAATAAGAATGATTTGAACAAATTAACAAATTGACTTAAATAGCATATATAGAATACTGCACACAAGAATTATAAGTTACATCATTTCTTTAAGGACACATGGATCATTTACTAAAATTGACCATACATTGGGATAAAATATAATAAAAAGAAATGTCAAAGCATTAAAGTCATACAGAATATTTTATGCAACCAATTTTGAATTAAGCTTTCAAATCAATAGGAAATGTTAAGACATTTGCATATGTTTTATGCAACCAGAATACTTCTACTTAACTGCTGAATCAAATATGAAACCATAGTAAAAATTTATGCATAAGAATGTTTAAGCATTAGCATTCATGCGTAAAAATCTTGCAACAACTAAAGGCCATCAGCTGTGTAATGGGTAAATAACTTTTAACATATTCTACAATGAAATATTATGCAGCAATTAGAAATAATTAACTGCTATGCATCGTTAAACTGGATGAATATCAAATGTAATGTTTAAAAAAAATCAGATATAAAAGAGTAGATATTATGTTATTTAATTTATATAGAAATAAAAAGGGACAAAACTAATCAGTAGTATAGAAGTCAGTTTAATTTTTAATTTGGAGAAGAAAGGAAAGGCTCATATGTGGTAGTGGGGCACTTACCTTTCACAATAAAAAATCTTCCACGAGTAGGCCAGGAGCTTAATTTTTTCTTCTGTCTCTTAAAATACCTTTGTCATTACAAAAATGATTTGTAAAATAAAATGTAACATCAGGACATTACCCTACACCTCACTGACACCATTGATGTCATCTGTAGCTTTGTGTCTTATACAACAGGGCTATCTGTATTGTCAACCGATCCTTGTTGGTATGAATGTTCACTTCTCTATGGATTTCAGAGGATAGGAGAAGTCCTGGAGCAAAGTCAAAACCATGCAGTGTTTCTCTCTCTTATGTGTGATAAAGTCTAATGTATTTAACATTGGTCTATCTACTTCCCTCTTTTCCCTATGAACTCAACTACTTCTTCCCTTCTCCTTACTTTTTTATAAGGGGCTCATTGCCTTGCTCGTCCTCAAACATTACTAACGCACTCCTTCCTTAGGTCTTTTACTCCCTCTTTTCTCTCTGCCAGACATTTTCTTCCCTCAGATGTTTGTTTGACTTGCATTCAGTCTCTGCTAATATATCACCATATTAGTAGGACTTCCTTACTGAGCACCTATCAGCACCTTCCTCATCGTACTTGCTTCATCTTTTGTCATGATATATGGTCATTTTTTTTTTGTTATATTCTCTCTCCATTAGAATGTAAATTCTATAAGAGTAGGAAGTTTGTCTTCTTTACTACTCCCTCACCACCACCCAGAAGAAGGTCTGCTGTTTAATAGTCCTGAAAAAATACTGTTCACTAAAAAAAAACAAAAATTAATTCTTCTCTCTCTTCATCCCTATGTAATTTAACCTGTTTAATCTTCAGGGAGAACATTATAAAATAAGTGAACAAAAAAAAAAAAACTGAAGAAAGAGAAATAATACTTAGCAGGTGGTTCCTTTCTTCTCATTGTGTGTCCTAAAATAGAAGAAAGCAGAGTCTGACAATATATAAAAATATTTTAGTAGTTACTTACTAGGGATCTATTTATTGGAAGTTGGAAAATAATTCTATTTTTCCCAATATTTTGACTTGAAAGACACTGATATTTGTCATATATTATAAATTTTGTTTTTCTTACTTAATAACATAATTTTTAGCTGTGCACTTGGTTGTTTAATAAAATATTTTTGTTGCCTCTCTTGCCTGTATGTGGCCATGGGATTGCACTCTTATAAAAGGAATAAGAACTTAGAAACTTTATGATCAAAAGAATAATGAGGGATCATTTCTTTCCACTTCCTCTTTCTCTCTTCCTCAGATGAAATGCATATGTGATGGTAGGATTGGCAGCCACTTTTGACCACTAGTTGGGGCCCACCTAGAGCCTAGGCCCTTAATTTTATATCATCATTTCAACCTTGCAAGAAATTCACCCCAGAATTTTATGTTAGAGTAATAGTTCCTATCTTTCAAAGCTCCTATATTATTAAGTCCCTTTGTTAGAGCTGCTAATCCTATATTCAGAATAATAAAACTGCCAGCCATTTAATGGCTTGGGAAGATTTTGGTTGGGAATGAAAAAACTTGTGTTGCTCAGATTCTATATATCTAAAATGATTACTGTTGCTGTCGGTTTTATCTGTACTCAGTCTATATGAAACTAAATGAATAGAGAAAACAAACAAATATTTGTGAAGGTAAGGTAAAATAACCCATATATAAAAGAACAGATGTACAAGGCAATGTTCAAAGTAGTTTAAATCATGGGTTCTATAATCAGATAGACACGGGTTTCAAGTACAAGTCACAACTAAGGCCTTGAGAAAGTTATCTAATCTCTTTAAGGCTAAATATTCTCATCATAAAAAATAAAGACATTAAGTGTACCTATCTCAATGGCCTTGGGAGAAGGGTGTGAAACATAATACATACCATGCTAATTATCATGTGTAACATATAGTAAATGTCTCATACATGTCAGCTGGTTTAATTAGCATTATTGACAGAAGTTGTCTACTAAATGCCCACTTAGTCTTCCCCAGACTGGGAAACCATGGCAGAGCAGCAGTATAGTTCCACAGCAGCATTTGTGTTCTAGTATTCATTATAAGTCTTCCTCAACTAGGAAATAATGGCAGGGCAGTCAATGAGTTCCAGTGCAGTGTTTTATTCCAGTGCTCACTATAAGTCCTGCTCAGAATGGGAAGCAACAGCAGGCCAGAGGTTAAGATCTGATACTAAGAAGTAACAGTCTAACACCACCACAGAACACCTGGAAAAACTGGAAGAGGTGGCTGTGTCCTCAAATGTGTAGGCATCCATGTAAAGATGCAAAGATTGTGAAAACTCAGGGAAATATGACACCACCAAAATAAACCAACAAAGCTGAAGCAAAAGACTCACAAGAATTAGAGAACTATGGAATGTCTGACAGGAAATTCAGGACAATCTTCTTAAAGAAGTTCAGGGAATCACAAAAAAAAAAGTGGGTAGAAAAATAAGTGAAATTTGGAAAATAATCCAGAAACAAAATGTGAAACTTGGCAAAGAAATAGAAAAAATAAAAAAAGAATAGAAATCCCAAACATAAATAATACAATAACTGAACTGAAAAATCTCATTAGATAAGTTCAACAACAGACTTATCAACAGAGGAAAGAATTAGCAAGGTTGGGGACAGAACATATGAAATTATCCAATCAGAGGAGCAAAAAGAAAATAAAAAGAATTAATTAAAAGAAGTGAAGAAAGCCTACTAGAATTATGGGACACCATCAAGTGAATAGACTCCTGTGTAATTGGAATTCTAGAAGGGGACAAGAGAGAAAAAATACCTAAAAGTTATATTTAGGGAAATAATTGCTAAAAATTTCCCAAATCTGGAGAAAGATGACAGAATCCAGTTACAGGAATCTCAGAGGTCACTACTTAAATTCAACCCCAAGAGGAAATTCCCAGACACATATCTCATAATCAAATTAGCAAACATCAAAAAAAAAAAAAAAAAAAAGAATACTCAAAGCATCAAGAGAAAGGAAACTCTAACATTCAGTGGAGGCCTAATATGGCTATCGGTGCATTTCTCAGCAAAATCCTTCAGTCCAGGAGAAAGTAAGACACTATCTTTAAATTGCTTTAAAGAAAGCCAAAACCTGCCAACCAAAAATACTTTACTCAGCAAAGCTATCCCTTAAACTTGAAGGAGAGGTAGACTTTCCCAGACAAACAAAAACTGAGGGAATTCATCAACATAAGACCTGTCTTATAAGAAATGCTAAAAGGACTTCTTCAATCTAAAATAAATGGTTGTTAATATGTAGCAAGAAAACATCTGAAGGTAGCAAAATAAGAAAACATAAACTTAGAACATTCTAATACTGTAATTTTGTAACTAAAGCTCTTATATCTTAAGTATGAAGACTAAAAGAAAAACTATTAAAAACAACAATAAGTACAATAATTGGTTAAGAGATAGGCAATATAAAAAGATGTAAATTAAAATATCAAAAAGTCAAAATTCATTGGGAGGACAATGTTATTAAAGTTTAGAGCTTGTTTGTGGTATGTGTCTTTGCAATCAAAATTGTTCTTATAAGTTTAAAATAACCTATTATAATTATAAGATATTCTTGTAAGCTTCATGATATCCACAAAGCTGAAACCTATAATGCATACATTAAAAATAAATATTATCAAATCAAAACCTACTACTAGAGCAAATCACTTAACCACAAAGAAGGCAATAAGATGAAAAAAGGAAGATAAAATATATAAAACAACCAGAAAAGTAACAAAATGACAGTAGTAAACCCTTACCTATCAATAATAACTGTGAATGTAAATGGATTAAATTCCCCAATTATAATAAAAAGCATAGAATGGATAAATGAATAAACAAACAAAACCCAAATATATGCTATCTAGAAAAAAATATTCATTTTATCTATAAAGACATACACAGACTAAAAATAAAAGGATGGAAAAAAAATATTCCATGCAAATGGAAATCAAAAATAGCAGGAATAGCTATACATATGTTATATAAAATAGACTTTAAGTCAAGAACAGTAAAAAAAGACAAAGAAGGCATTATATAATGATAAAGCATGTAACAATTATAAATATATAAGCATATATAAGCACCTAACACCAGAGTATCCAAATATATAAAACAAATATTAATATTATAGATTTAAAAGGAGAGATTGAGTGCATACAGTAATAGTAGGAGACTTTAACACCCCACTTTCATCAGTGGATAGATCAGACAATCAACAAAGAAACACTGGAGTTAAACAGTACCTTAGAACAAATGGACCTACCAGACATTTACAGAACATTCCACGCAACAGCTGCAGGATGCACATTTTTGTCAACAACACATGGAACAGTCTCCAGGATAGATCGTATACTAGGTCACAAAAAAAGTCTTAACAATTTTTAAAAAATCAAAAGCACACTAAGCATCTTTTCTGAACACAATGAAATAAAACCAGAAATTTATAACAGCAGGAATGTTGGAAACTGTACAAGTTGATGGAAATTAAACAACATGGTTCTGAACAATCAATGGGTCAGTGAAAATAATTTAAAAGATAATTAAAAGATTCCTCAAGTCAAATGAAAACGGCAACACAACACACTTTATGGGTTAAACCAAAAGCATTTTTAAGAGGGAATATTGTATCAATAAAAGCTTACATCTAAAAAGGAAAAAGACTTCAAATAAACAACCTAATGATTTATTATACTTCAAGGAAATAGAAAAGAAAGAATAAACTAAATCCAAATTAGCAGAAGGAAAAAAAAAGCAATAAAGAGCAGAGCAGAAATAAATAAAATTGAGAGTAAGAAATACAAAAGTTCAGTGAAACAGAAAGGTTTTCAAAAGATAAACAATATCAACAAATCTTTAGCTAGACTAAGAAAAAAAGAGGGAAGACCTAATAAATGAAATCAGAGATAAAAAAGGAGACATTGCGATTGATACCATAGAAATACAAAAAAATCATTAGAGGCTATTTTGAACAACTATATACCAACAAATTGGAAAACCTAGAAGAAACAGATAACTTCCTGGATGCATACAATCTACTGAGATTGATCCAGGAAGAAATTTTAAAAAACCTGAACAGACCAATAGTGAGTAATAAGGTTGAGGCAGTAATAGAAAGTCTCCCATCAAAGAAATGCTGAGGATATGACAGCTTCACTGTTGAATTCTAACAAACATTTAAAGAAGAGCTAATATCAATTTTATTCAAACTATTCCAAAAAATTGAAGAGGTGGGAATACTTCCAAACTCACACTATGAGGCCAGTGTTACCCTGATACAAAAACCCAGACAAGGAGGCACCAAAAAAGAAAACTACAGGCAAATATCCCAGAAGTATATAGATGCAAAAATCCTCAACAAAATACTAGTAAACAGATTTCACCAACACATAACAAAAATCATTCACCATGACCAAGTGGGATTCACCCCAGCGATGCAAGGATGGTTCAATATACAAAATCAATAAACATGATAATCAAATTAACAGAGTTAAGAATAAAACCATATGATTATTTCAACAGATGCTGAAAAATAATTTGATAAAATTCAATATCCCTTCATGATAAAAACTCTCAAAAAACTAGGTATAGAAGGAATGTACCTCAAAACAATAAAGGCCATATATGACAAACCCACAGCTAATATCATACTAAATAGGGGAAAATAAAAAGCCTTTCCTGTAAGATCTGGAACAAGACAAGGATGCCCACTTTCACCACTTTTATTCAATGTATTACTGGGAGTTCTACCCACAGCAACTAGGCAAGACAAACGTATAAAGGGCATCCAAATCAGAAAGGAAAAAGTCAAATTATCCTTGTTTGCAGATGGCATGATCTTATATTTAGGAAAATTTAAATACTCCACCAAAAAACTCTTAGAACTGACAAATGAATTCAGTAAAGTTGCAAGATACAAAATCAACATACAAAAATTAGCAGCATTTCTCTACACCAACAGCGAACAATCTGAAAAGGAAATAAAAAAGTAATCCCATTTTCAATAGTGACAAAAAATATAAAATACCTAGAAATCAATCTAACTAAAGAAGTGAAAGATCTATATAAGGACAACTATAAAATTCTGATGAAGGAAATACAAGGACACAAAAAGTGGGCAAATACCCTGTATTCATATATTAGAAGAATTTATGTTTTTAAAAATGTCCATACTAACCAAATTAATCCACAGATCAACGAAATCCCTGTCAATATACAAATGACATTCTTCACAGAATTAAAAAAAAAATCTTAAAACTCATATGAAAACATGAAAGTTCCCAATAGCTAAAGTAATCCTGTGCAAAAAGAACAAAGCTGGAAGCATCACACTACCTGACTTCAAAATGTATTACAGAGCTGTAGTAAGCAAAACAGCATTATATTAGAATATAAATAGACACATAGACCAACAGAACAGAACAGAGGACTCAGAAATAAATACCAGTATTTACAGTCAACTGATTTTTGACAAAGGAGCCAAGAATAAACAATGGAGAGAAGTCACCCTCTTCAGTAAATATTTATGGGAAAATTGGGTATCTATGTGCAGAAGAATAAAATGAGACCCCTATCTCTTACCATATACATAATTGAAATTAAAATAGATTAAAGACCTAAATGTAAAACAGAATTTTTTAAACTTCTAAAAGAAAACATTGGGGACACGCTTCAGGACATCGGTGTATGCAAAGATTTTTTGGTTAAGTCCTCAAAAGCACAAGCAACAAATTTTAAAATAGGTAAATGGGATTACACGAAGCTAAAATGTTTCTGCACATTAAAGGCAACAATCAACACAGTGAGGAGAAAACCTATAGGATGGAAGAAAATATTTTCAAACTATCTATGCAACAAGAGATTAATAATCAGAATATAGAAAGAACACCACTCCATAACAAATAAAACAAATAATTCAATTAAAAATTGGCAAATTATCTGAATAAATATTTATCAAAAGAAGACATATAAAGGGCCAACTAGTAAATGGAAAAAGCTTGGTATCACTAACTATAAGGGAAATGCACATCAAAACAACGTTGAGATATTATTTCACCCTAGGTTAAATGGCTATTACTAAAAAGACAAAAAATAACAGATACTGGTTAGGATGCAGAGAAAGGAGAATGCTAGTACACTATTGGTGAGAATATAAGTTAGTACAGCCACAGTGGAAAACAGTATGGAGGTTCCTAAACAAATTAAAAATAAATCTACCATATAATCTAGCAATTCCACTGCCGAGTATATATCAAAAAAAAAAAGGATATCAATACATCAAATAGATATCTGCACTCCCATGTTCATTGCAGAACTGTTCACAATAGCCAAGATATAGAATCAACCTGTGCCCATCAACAGATGAATGGATAAAGAAAATCTGGTGTATATGCACAATGGAATATTATTTAGCCACAAAAAGAAAGAATTCCTGTCATTTGCAGCACTATGTATAGAATTGGAGGTCATTATCTTATGTGAAATAAGTCAGGCACAGAAAGAAAAATATTGCATATTCTCACTCATATGTGGAAGTTAAGAAAATTGATTTCAAGGAGGTACAGAATAAAATGATATTTACCAGAGAGTGGGAAGGTAAAGGGGGGAGGGATGAAGGGAGGTTGGAAAATGTGTACAAAATACAGTTAGATTGAGGGTATAAGTTGTAGTGTTCAATAGCACAGGTGTATAGTAGGCTATGCTATCTACGTTTGTGTAAGTCCACTCTATGATATTTGCAAATTAATGAATTGCTTAATGGCACATTTCTCAGAATATATCCCCATTGTCAAGCAACTAATGACTATAAAAATTTGTATTTAATCTATTGAGAAACAGTTAACTTTAATTGAAGTTCACTTGAACTAATTTTTTATAACATGGGGCAATATAGATAAATATAAATATTTGGTACATATATTTTAGATTTTAAAAAGTCATCATTATTCACAATTCAATCCATGTAAAGTAGTATACTCCTAATGGCTAAAAAAATTTTTTCCACATGGATTGACCCCACATATATCTCAGAATAATCAGTGATACTATAAAACATATATGACAATTTCAAAATTTTGACTTTAAAAAAAAACTATGGATGATGTTTCATTCTTAAAATCACAGTGTTGTGTGAAAAATTTAATGTAACTATATAAAATATTAATTGAGAGTGATATTAGGGAACAAAAAGAGTAAAATAGATATATTCCTATTAGTGTATCAAATTCAAGGGTGGTCTTTAGGTTTCTGAATTTTATATTTTTTAATGGAGTAAAATGAGAAGGCTTCTGAGAAAACTAAAGATATTATTGAAAAGATTAAAATATTTTAAATTATAAAATATTAAATATTGAACTTTTAAATTATTCATCATGAATAATGTAATTCTAAGACATAACTCAATTATTTTATTTGAATATATGAATTTTTGTCAAAGGGATTCAATATCACATAAATCAGCTTTTCTGAGCAGTGAATATTATACAATTAAAAATTGAAGAAAAGATGTGAATTAGAAAATGTATGGATCGAATGTATATATTTACATTTTTTAATATTTGGAACTAAACTTTAAATATAGACACTAGGGAAAAGGACTGAAATCAATTTATAAGCATTTTTTAGGAAGAGGTAAAGGATGTAGAATAGGATGTAAAGTCATGCAATACTCTTTCTCCCCTTCTTCCACGGTAATCTAATTTCTGATTTGTAGTTGATATATGGCCTTCAGAATAAGGACTACATTTCCTATTCTAAAATCTTCATGTGATGGACATAGCCAGGCATAGTCATATGTCTTAGTGGCCACCACCGAGATTTACATTTTTGGTCCAAATTTTCTGTAATGTTCTTGATTTATTTTGTCTCCTTCCTTTCTTCCTTCTGTCTGCAGTACTAATGTATTATAATAGCTAAAGTATTAGCAGCTATTTGGGATCGTGGAGTTATTTTGAGACTAGAATCCATACACACTGTAGATACAACAGAAGTACCCTAGATTTATACTTGCCCTGGACTGACCTCTTCCAGTCTTTTTGAGAACAAGAGAAAAATAAAATCCTATTTAGTTTATATTACTATAATGGCTTTTAATGTTACCACTAAATATATTCCTAATAATTAATTTAATTTAACAAATCAGTAAGAGGAAAAATAAGTTAATCTAAAAATTGTGAATGTATGTACAAGGAAAGACATGAATGAATTCGATAAATAAAGAAATTATATAGAGGAGATCAAAATAATCAGAGGTTGTTCTATAAAATGACTGCTAATATAAACAAGTCTGGCAAAATGTTTTGAGGAAAAAGCAGAAAAGATACAAGTAAATAATACTGGCAATGAAATAGGAGACATTGGAAAAATTCTAGGCAAACTTCATAAAAATAAAATACAAATAAGCCAGGCAATTTTTAAGGAAACTATAAATCAGTTCTGGGTAGTGTGAACAACCAGGCTTTCAGCGTCCATGGATACCACCCTAGTTGGCAGTGGTTACTGCCAGTAAAAGTGGAAATCTAAACTCTCCGATCAGACTTTACACTATGTTTTCCCTACTCCTATCACCATGTTTTGCTGGAGTGAGGTGTTTATTATCAAAAACTTTTCTGTGCTGCTAGGCTGCTACTTTTATGGTTCTTTGGCAAGGCAGAGCAGGATTTCTAGTGACTTTTTTTTGTTGACACCCATTTGACACTTCCATTTCTGGGCTCCTTCTTGAAACAGCTTGGGATATATAGGAGAAAAAAAAAAAAACCTACAAAAAACTCACCACCATACATATCATGAGTTCCAGGGTTCCTAGTCTATCTTCTTTTACTATGCTTAACAGTCTTATTCTGTTTATTTCATATATAATGTTCAGGGTGTTTAGCTGTACTTAATGGAAGGGATAGGATGAAATGCTTCTATTCCATCTTGTCTGGAACTAGAAAAGGTATAAGATTGTTGACTGTCTGGTGATGTTGCCATGTAAAAAGTCACTCCTAGTTGACTACTAATGAGCTGATTTATTGAAATTACTCATACCAAGGAAAGTTGGGTAGAAGTCAAAAAAAAAAAGAAACAAGATTATCAATATCCACTTGGTGCAGCTTTATTAACCACCAGATTAATTTATTTTTCCTCACATGTATCTTAGCCAGCACAGTGCGATTGTTTTTTAATGATCTTGCTGCTGGTGGTATCCTCAGATTTGTTTATCAAGATGATGACACCTGAGATGTTTAACTACCGGGGTCTGTTTTTGTTTAAAGATTCTTTTAAAATGTTCAATGAGTATCTAGAGATTTAGCAATAGGGCCACTTACCAATCAAGTTTTGGATTACATGCTAAATCCTTTTATTTCTGGCTAAAGCTGATCATAAAAACTGAAGAGAGAGCCGGCATTGCATCTGCTTCAGGATACACTCTTGAATTCTGCCTTTTGGTGTTAAAAAGCTCATTCCTGGCTTTTTCAGTAGATTAATCCTTTCTTTGCTTGTAGGGCTGAATTAGAATCTAATATATTTTTATAGGAAAACCTTTAGATAAAGCCTTCAAAAGATATTGTTCAGGATCTACATTGTCCTAAACCCTTCTAGTTTCTATGCAATTCAGAGTCTTACAAATCATCCTCCCAATCTTCCTACTGTGTCTTTATCCTCCAATTTGTTCCATATGAAATTTCTCTTAGGATATGAATTAATTGATATAGATCTAGAATTGCACAATTATATATTCTCTGAATTTTGAAAATTCTTACACAGTAGTTTCAGCTGAGAATGAGAAGAGGCCTTCAAATTAATGGTGAGGACATCTTGTTTTGCCTTGATTTGAAGGGAGATTAAGTTAAAGAAGGAATTGAGCTTTCAGTTTTCTAGTCCAGAAAAGTAATAGAAGGTGAGTCAGAAAGAGGGTCATGGAAAGATGAAAGTATAGGGAAAGAGGGCTACATTTTAGGGCCATTGTGTTCACGTAGTGATTTGGGTGGCTTGGAAGAATATAAAGAAGCTTTGTTATAATTTGCCTTGACTAAAAATATTTTATCAAAACAATTCTGGAATCTGAATCTCTTTTAGAAGCTTTCATAAACTAGTACAAAATGAAAATCATTGGATATATAAAATTTTACATACACACCCTCCCTATTTTATAGGTACTTCTCAAATGAACATTTTCTTCATATCAAAAGTTTCCCAAAGGGACCAATTCTCAATTATCCTCTGTAAAATTGTACCATTTTTAAAGATTATCACAAGAATTAAAATCATAGTTTGATTACACATAGGAAGCAGTAATCTAGCACAGAGGGTACTTAAACTTAGAATGAGACAGACCTATGAGTGGTGTCTGCAAATTGTCCTTTGACTGTGTTGCATGTGCACCTTATGACTCAGGTCCCTAACTTAATGGTTGGCCACCTGCATTACAGACCTGACAAACCTTCAATTTCCAACAGATGAAGTTTTAGATAGGAGATTGCTTCCAGAACAGAAAGTCAGGAACAAAATAAGAAAAAATTGAGGAAATTTCCCACAAGGTTCTGAGAGTTAAATCAACAAAAATTTGTCTGTAAACAATAATGTTCTGTTGAAACACAAATTCATCCAGCTTGAGAAATGACCTTATTGGTCTTATGTTTATCCTCTTCCCTCTGGTATTCCTCTTAGTGACTTAGCAAAATGTGGCAAGGAGATAGTAGTGTTGTTACTAATAAGGCTGGTTTTTCCCAGGATAAAAGTTTTAATATATGATCAGATAATCAAAGCATTCCTAAAAGTGCTGCTTATTCCTGAGGAAATATTTGGGAGCTTGACAAAAAGAATTTTGAGTTCAAGCAAAATGCAATGGCTTTCTCACTATCACTATCGGGGGACCTATGAATGGGAGATTAAAAGACCCTCAGAGGAATACACTGTTTCCAAGTTGAGGATTTTGATCTGTAGCAGTGAGAGTGTGTTGACCAGATCTCTAAGTGACTTATAAGATTGTCATCTCTTTGGTTCCCCTAGAAAACCACACAAATAATCTATTACTCAAGCACAACTAAGTTTACTAAACTAACTTTAGTAAGAAAGAATATCATCTTGCTGTAGTCTTAATAATTCTTTGAATAAATTAGTTGGTCATGGGAAGATATCTATACTTTTTGAGTCCCAGATGGTTTAAGAGGTTTTGAGGCAGAAAATTTTAGAATAGTGCAAAGTCAACATAATAGTTGAGGTTTGATGGACACTATAAGGTGACAATTGTGAAGTGAACCTTGACAAGCGAATTGTTGCTTGATAAGTGAGTTTTTTTGCCCAGCTTAGCCTTCTAGTATTCTGACTGAAGAGATTTAGTCCAGATACACAAAGTGGTTCACTGAAAACAAAGGCATTTATTGGTTTATAGCCTTAACTTTCTGGTCAAGAGTTTCCTGAAACAAATAGTTATATCATATTGGCATAAATGATTTTGGTTCTATAATCAAGTTATGTGGATGCTGGTAATTGATTTCAATTCTCAACAATAAGCACAATCCCTAAAAGTAGTGGGACATCATGGCCACACCTGTAATCCCAGCTACCCAGGAGGCTGAGGTAGGAGGATTGCTTGAGCCCAGGAATTCAAGGCTGTAATGCGCTATGACTGCTTGAGCCTGTAAATAGCCACTGCACTCTAGCCTGGGCAACATAATAAGACCACATCTCTAAAAAAAGGGGAGGAGAAAGTTAATATTGATATTTGATTATGTTAAATATTTAATGAAATAAAACACACAAAAAATAATTTGAAAGGTAATCTTACCCTGTGGGAAGGTACTTGCCACACATAAAATAAATAAATGATTACTATCACGTATAAGTTAATAAGTTCTACAAATCCTCTGTAACCTGACAGAGACAAACTAAAACAATTAAATACCAATCAATAGCAATAAAATTGGCATAAAGTAAAATTTTATGAACTTTACATAAAATGAAATGTTAAAAATGATAAAAATATGGAGAAGTCTCATACCCAATAGTGGAACTGTACGTCAGTATTATCATGCTGAGAATATGAGTACTATCTTGTAGAATTGAACTCTTTTCTTATAAAGCAATATTGCTTTCAATTAGCTACAATGAAAACATTCTTGAGTATGTGTGTAAGGACACATATTCAAGAAAAGTCAGTAAAGAATTGTTTCTAATGACAAAAAATAGAAACAGGGTAAAGGAAGAATAAAATATAGAATATTCTGAAATTTGAATTTTATATGGCACTTATTTTATGAACATGACACTCCGTGTTTTAATGTATGACTCGTGAAGAAAAAAATCAGAAGGATATAGAATATTGAGCAGTTTATATTAACGTTAAAAGCCCCAAATCATGATGTTTTTGTGGATATGTATTGTATATTTTAGTGCAATATAAAAGCATTGACAAAGCATGTAAACCCAAAATTCAGGATTAGGATTTCCTTGGCAGAGAGAGGGGAATGCATTTCAACTGAAAATTTAACTCACTTTTTAATAGATCTAAAAATATGACACTGTTAATAGTTGTTAAATCTGGAAGTTAAGTACAAATCTGCTATTATATTTTCTCCTCACTCTTTTTGTTTACTTTAAATATTTCATAATGTAAAAATACAAACCATAGATTTAGGAGAAAAAAATAGAAACACACAAAAAATGATCTTACAGAAATACATTTGTATATGTGCAAAGATTTTTGTCCAAACACGTTTCTTGTTTTTTTGTAAGAAAGAACTATTTGAAACAACTTAAACAGTAAGCAGTAAGAAAAGCAAAAAACAAAATATATTGTTTTCAAATAATATGCATATATTAAAAGCAATGTGTTAGCTCTTGGATAAACTAAGGAAAATTGAACAAGTTGCCAAGATTATAGAATGTGTTACCTCATTTAGGTAAATATATGTAATGTGTATTATTTCATCAAATACTGAAACATATTAGATATACGGATCTAACATGAGGATGCATATATATGATTTTAAGCACGTAGAAGAAATACAACAAGCTGTTAACAACACCTACTTCTGGAAAGTGGATGGGACTGGGGATGGAGAGAATTTATGTATTATTCTTGTAATGGTAATAAAAAAATTGAAAATAACAAATCTAAAAAACTCACAATAAAAAAAAAGCATTCAGGAAAGATAGTGAATACATTTAGAAGCAAGACATGAGTAGAGATTTTTGTCTTTTTTTCCTAATCCTCATTTAGAAGGACATTTTTAAAGATGAGAAGTTTTTTAGTTACTCTATCCAAATGAATAATCCATTAAGAAGAGAATCATTTCTGAATTTGCGTAGACAAACTGACGTAGAAGCCTAAATGAAGAATTTTGTAGGGCATGTCATGTCAAAATGTCGTGAATCGGTTTTCAAGTGCATTGAGTCCAGATAAAGAAGCCAAATTATTGCCAGAAACACAGTGTATCATTTTGGTATAAAACTTTTTAAATTAAATTATCACATCACAAAATAAAGAAATATCTGTATTTTTGTTTCTATTTTTAACTTGTACTTGAAACTATAAAATGTGACTCAGGAAATATATTTTACTTTTTAAACCAGAACCTTCAGAGGAAAGTGTTCAGTCAGTAGTTAGCTCATGGCAGTTACAGAAACTGGACTGGTTCCAAGGTCTTAGTCTTCTCTCCTGTGGGAAATTTTGATCATAAAATTCAAAGGCCGATCTTGGTTCTGATTTTATAAGGAATATTATATTCAGTTCGACCTTCACAATCTAGATGGAAAGAAGATGAAAGGATTAGCTGAAATTGGACACTATGCCTACAGTCCAAGGAAGAAAGAAAAGAAGTTAAATTTTCGGAATCATAAATTATACATGAGAAGATATATGCTAATAGTATAATCTGAAGTCACCAGATTTTCTGTATTATGTGAAGGTGTAGGTGTTAGGTTAACTGCATGGTAATAATGGCTTTAAAAAGATGGTAAATAGCTAGGGCAGAAAAAAGATATTTTCTAAATTTGCAATTCTACAACATATAAAACACTTGCAAATGAATTAATTTTCTATATAAATAGTAACTAAAATTATCAGGGTTTTAGATACCATTTAAATAATTTTTGTATATGTGGGAAATACTATAAACACTATTTTGTCTTTATAAAAATTTCATAAAAATTATTATTAAAGTATTTACATACTTTATTTAAAACATCATTCTAAAAAGATTATTAATTACTTGTAATTTTTAAGGACATTATCTTTTTAAAAAATTATTATGGATACATAATAGTTGTACATATTTATAGGGTACAAATGATGTTTTGACACAGGCATACAACATGAATTACTCAAATCAGGATAATTGGAGTATCCATCACCTCAGGCATTTAACATTTCTTTGTGCTAGGAACATTCCAATTCTACTCTTTAAGTTATTTTAAAGTATACCCTAACTTATTGTTGATTATAATCATTTTGTTGTGCTATCAAATATTGTTCAGTATGTCTAACTATCTGACTATGTTTTTGCACCCATTAACCATCCCCATTTAATCCCCCCATCCCCACTACCCTTCCCAGCCTCTTGTAACCATCATTCTACTCTTTGTCTCCATGAGATCAATTGTTTTTTAGTATTAAGCTCCCACATATGAGAACATGCAAGATTTGTCTTTCTGGCTTGGCTTATTTCACCTAACATAATGTTCTACAGTTCCATCCATGTTGCTGCAAATGGCAGGATTTCATTTTTTTGTATGACTATATAATATTCCACTGTATATATGTACCACAATTTCTTTATCCATTCATCTGCTGATGGACACTTAGGTTGATTCCAAATCTTGGCTATTGTGAATAGTGCAGCAATAAACATAGCAGTGCAGATATCTTTTCAATACACTGAATTACCCTGCTTTGGATATATACCCAGTGGTGAGATTGCTGAGTTGTACACTAGTTCTGTTTTTGTTTTTTGAGGAACCTCCATGCTGTTCTCCATAGTGGTTGAAATAATTTACAGTCTCACCAACAGTGTATAAGGGTTCCCCTTTCTCCACATCCTCACTAGGATTCAATATGGCCTGTCTTTTTGATAAAAGAAATTTTAACTAGGGTCAAATGATACCTTATTATAGTTTTGATTTGCATTTCTGTGATGATTAATGATGTTGAGCACTTTTCATATACCTGTTGGCCGTTCGTGTGTCTTCATTTGAGAAATGTGTATTCAGATCCTTGGCCCATATTTATTCGGATTATTTGATTTTTTCCTATTGAGCTGTTGAGCTCCTTAGATATTTTAGCTACTAATCCCTTGTTGGATGGGTAGTTTGCAAATATATTCTCCCACTCTGTGTGTTATCTCTTCCCTTTGTTGATTATTTCTTTTGCTGTGCAGAAGCTTTTTAGCTTGATGTGATGCCATTTGTCCAATTTCCCTTTGGTTTCCTGTGCTTTGGGGGTATTACTCAAGAAACTCTTGCCCAGACCAATGTCCTGAAGAGTTTCCCCAATGTTTTCTTTTAGTAGTTTCATAGTTTCAGGTCTTGGATTTAAGCCTTTAATCCATTTTGATTTGATTTTTGCATGTGGTGGGATATAACGGTCTAGTTTAATTCTTCTGCATATAGATATTCAGTTTTCCCAGCACGATTTATGGAAGAGACTGTTCTTTCTGTATTGTATGTACTTGTCAACTTTGTTGAAAATAAGTTCACCATAGATGTGTAGATTTATTTCTGGGTTCTCTATTCTGTACCATTGGTCTGTGTGTTTATTTTTATTCCAGAACTGTGCTGCTTAGATTGCTACAGCTCTGAAGTATAACTTTAAGTGAGGTAATGTGATTCCTCCAGTTTTGTTCTTTTTGCTCAGGATGGCTTTGTCTATTCTGGGTCTTCTGTGGTTCCATGTAAAGTTTAGGGTTTTTTTTTTTTTCTATTTCTGTGAAGAATGTCATTGATATTTTGATGGGGATTGCATTGAATCTATAGATTTCTTTGGGTAGTGTGGACATTTTAGTTATATTGATTCTTCTCATCCACAAACATGGAATATCTTTACTTTTTTTTCCATCCTCTTCAATTTCTTTCATCAATATTTTATAATTTTAATGGTAGAAATTTTTCACATCTTTGGTTAAGTTTCTTACTAGGAATTTTATTTTATTTGTGCCTATTGTAAGTGGGATTTCTATATTGGTTTCTTTTTCAGATTGTTTACTGTTGGCATATAGAAGTGCTACTGATTTTATTAATAGTATGTTGATTTTGTATCCTGCTACTTTACTGAATTTATCATTTATAATTTTTTTTGTGGAGTCTTAAGGTTCTCTAGGTATAAGATTATATCATCTGTAAGCAAGGATATTTTGACTTCTTCCTTTCCAATTTAGATGCCTTTAATTTCTTTCTTTTCTGATTGTTCTAGCTAGAACTTCCACTACTATGTTGAGTAACAGTGGTGAAAGTGGGCATGCTTGTCTTGTTCCAGATCTTACAGGAAAGGCTTTCAGTTTTCCCCAATTCAGTATGGTACTAGCTGTGGGTCTGTCATATATGGCTTTTGCTGTGTTGAGATAAGATCCTTCTATACCCAGTTCTGTAGAGTTTTTTATCATGAAGGGATGTTACATTTTATGGAATGATTTTTCAGCAACAATTGAAAAGATCATATAGTTTTTGTTCTTCATTCTGTTCATATGATTTATCACATTGATTTGCATTTGTGAACCATCATGGCATCCCTGGAATGAATCCACTTGATCATGATGAAGAATCTTTTGATGTATTATTGAATTCTGTTTACTAGTATTTTTTTTTGAGGATTTTTGCATCTATGTTCGCCAGAGATATTGGACTACTGTTTTCTATTTTTGTTGTGTCTTTGTCTGGTTTGGGTATCAGGGTGATACAGGCCTCATAGAATGAGTTTGGTAGTACTCCCTCCTCCTTGAGTTTTTGAAATATTCTAAGTAAGACTGATATTAGATCTTTGAATGCTTGGTAGAATTGAACAGCGAAGCCATTGGGTCCTGTGCTTTTCTTTAATGGGAGACTGTTTATTACTGCTTCTATCTCATTACTTGTTATTGGTTTATTTAGGGTTTGGATTTCTTCCTGGTTGTGTTTGTCTAGGAATTTATCCATTTCTTCTAGGTTTTCCAATTTATTGGCAATGTAGTTGTTCATAGTAGTCTCTAATGATCCTTTGAATTTCTGTAATATTAGTTGTAATTTCTACTTTCTCATCTCTGATTTCATTTATCTGGGTTTCTCTCTCTTTTTTTTTTTTTAGTTACGCTGGCTAAAGGTGTGTCAATTTTATCTTTTCAAAAAACCCACTTTTTGTTTCATTTATCTTTTGCATTGTTTTATTGGTTTCAATTTCACTGATTTCTGCCCTGTTCTTTATTTCTTTTCTTCTGTTAATTTTGGGTATAGTTTGTGCTTGTTTTTCTAGTTCTTTGAGATGCATTGTTAGATTGCTTGAAGCCTTTCTATTTTTCTGATGTAGGCACTTATTACTATAAACTTTCCTCTTATTTCTGCTTTTACTATATCCCATAGGTTTTGATATGTTGTATTTTTATTTTCATTTGTTTTAAGAAATTTTTAATGTTCTTCTTAGTCTCTTCATTGACCCACTAGTCATTCAGGAGCATATTGTTTAATTTCCATTTGCTTGTGAATTTTTTAAATATTCCTCTTATTCTTGATTTCCAGTTTTATTCCATTGTGGTCAGAGAAAATACTCAGTATGATTTCAATGTTTTTGCATTTTTTAAGACTTGTTTTCTGGCCTAACATAAGGTTTGTCCTTCAGAATGATCCATGAGCTGAGGAGAATGAGTATTCTGCAGCTGTTGGATGAAATGTTCTGTAAATATCTATTAGGTCCATTTGGTCTATAGTGCAGATTAAGTCCAATATTTCTTTGTTGATTTTCTGTCTGGATGATCTGTCTAATGCTGAAAGTGGAGTGTTGAGGTCTACAACAATTACTGTATTGGGGTCCATCTCTCTCTCTAGTTCAGATAAAATTTGCTTTATGTATCTGAGTGCTCAAGTAATGGGTGCATATATATTTAGAATTGTTATATTGTCTTGCTGAATTGACCTTTTTATCATTATATAATGACATTCTTTGTCTCTTTGTACAGTTTTTGTCTTGAGACCTATTTTATTTGATAAAAGTATAGCTTCTCTTGCTCTTCTATAGTTTCTATTTGCATGGAATGTTTTTTCCATCTATTTTCAGTCTATGTGTATCTTTATAGCCGAAGTGGTTTGTTACAGACAATATATAATTGGCTTTTTTTTTTAATCCATTCAGCCACTCCACATATTTTGATTAGAGAGTTTAGTCCATTCACATTCAATGTTATTATTGATAGGTAAGTATTTGCTACTGCCATATTGTTATTTGATTTCTGGTGGTTTTGTGGTCCTCTCTTCCTTCCTGTCGTTCTTTGTTAAAAATAATTTTCTCTGGTAGTATGTTTTAATTTCTTACTTTTTATTTTTTGTGTGTCTGTTGTAGGTTTTTTGATTTGAGGTTATCATGAGGCTTACAAAAAACATTTTATAACCAATTATTTTAAACATATAAAAACTCTGCTTACAAACAAAATAAACAAGCACAGAGACGTGTCACAGAAATTCTACCTTTTAGCTTTATCTTCCCCTCTGCTTTTTAACTTTTTGTTGTTTCTATCATATATTTTTATACTATCTCCAAAAAAGTTGTTGTAGTTATTTTTGATAGGGTTGTATTTTAGTCCTCCTACTCAAGATATAAATGATTTATACACAGCAGCTACAGCAATGGAGTATTCTGTATTTGTGTAATATTCTACCATTAAGGGTTTTTCTTTCATCACTCTGTCCTGGCCTGTAAGGTTTCCACCGAGAAGTCTGCTGCTGGATGTATTGTAGCTCCTTTATATGTTATTTTTATCTTTTTTCTTGCTTCCCCTGGGACCTTTATTTTAACTGTGACCTTTAGTAGTTTGATTATTAAATGCTTTGATGTAGCCTCATTTGGGTTAAAACTGCTTTGTGTTCTATGACCTTATGGTATCTGAATATTGATATCTTATGCTAGGTTTGGAAAATTCTGTTTTTATTTCTTTGAATAAACTTTCTACCCCAGTCTCTCTCTCTACCTCCTCCTATAGGCAAATACCTTTTAGACGTGCCCTTTAGAAACTGTTTTGTAGATCTTGTAGGCATGTCTCATGCTTATTTATCCTTTTTTCTCTTCTTACTGTCTATTTTCAAATTTCCTATATTCAAGCTCACTAATTCGTCCTTTAGCTTGGTCAGTTCTGCCATTGAGAGACTCTGATGTATTTCTCAGTTTGTCAGTTGAATTCTTAAGCTCTAGAATTTCTGCTTCTTTTTTTTATTATTTCAATTTTTTGTTAAATTTCTCTGTTAGGCTTCTTGATGCCTTTTCTTTGTTGTCTTGAAGTTCATTGAGCTTCTTCAAGACAGCTATTTTGAATTCTTTGTCTGAAAGGTCACCTATTTCCATCACTCCAAGATTGATCACTGGTAATTTATTTAGTTAACTTGGTGAGGTCATTTCTTCCAGGATGTTCCTGATGATTGTGTTTTTTTGTTGATGTCTGGACATTGAAGATTTAGGTATTTAATTTAATCTTCATAGTCTGGGCTTGTTTGAACCCATCCTTCTTGAGAAGGTTTTACAGATATCCAAGGGAATTGAGTATTATCTTTGGTCACCACAGTTGTATCAGTACAGGAGATGGCCTAAGCCCAATAATGCTGTGACTCTTGCAGACTCCTGGTGGTACTGCCTTGATGGACTTGGGTAAGATACGGGAGAATTCCCCATATTATAAGTCTTTCATTCTCTTCTCTCACTCTCTGTGCTGGGGGAGGAAAGGCAGGGGCACTCCCTCATGGCCTCCAGCACCAAGTTACACCTGAAGCCAGCCTAGTCACAAACAAAGCCCATGGTGACTGTTGCCTGGCTACCCCTGATGTTTATTCAAAGCCCAAGGCCTCATTAATTAGAAAGTTCCAGGACTAGTACCTTCCCTTCAGGGAAGCATGTTTCCTTCTGGTTCAGGGTGGGTCCAGAAATGTCTTGCAGGAACTAAGGCATGGACTGAGGGGCTTCAGGAATCTGCTTGGCACTTTATTTTACTGTAGCTTAGTTGGTACCCAAGTTGCAAAACAAAGTCTACTGAGCTCTTCCCTTTCCTTTCCCCCAGTAAAAGAAGACTCTCCCTAAACTGTACTGTTTGTGTTTGGGGAAGGGGTGACACAGGCCCTGGCTTGGCTGCCACTGCTGATATCTCAGTGGGTCATGTGCACCCCAATCCACTGGCTTCTAGTCAGCACAGCCACAGGAATTGCCCAAGGACTGCAGCCTTTGTGATCAGACTGCCTTATGAATTTAGTGCAGGCCCCAGTCTGCTTTTTGTCAGCCAGTGATGGGGCTAGTTGGAATTCTCTTTTTGGGGGAAAAGCTTTTCCCCTGGCAAGGCTGGTCTAAATGCTCCCTCTACAGGCATTGGTAGCATTCTGCCCTGTGCTGTTTTCCCCTGTGCCAGGGTTGCCCTGAGTTTTAATGCTGAGTCCCACAATCACTTCAGTCTCCCTCCCCTATGCAATAGATTCTCTCTCTACTCTGAGTGCTGCTGCGGTACTGCCAAGAGATGGAAGAGGGATGGGGTAGGCAAGGCAAGATTGTATTTTCTGCCTTATTCTGTGCCTCTTCCCTTGATATAATGTTGAAACTAGATAGTATGATCACTCACCTGGTTTTTGATTCATCTGAAAGTGCTTGCATGGATAGTTGTTGAATATGGTATTCACGTGGAGGGACAATTGCTCGGGGTTTCTATTTGGCCATCTTGCTCCAAGGATGGTATCTTTGGTATCAATTGACTCTCCTTTGACTCACTTAGAAAAATATTTCTTTTTTTGATTAAAATATTGCCAAACTCACTCTCATTCAAAGTTGAAAACATTTAAAATTCATATTTCTAAAATATGCCATGATAATTAGAGTTTTGTAAGAAATAAAAGCCAAAAAAAAAAAAAGCGTGGTACAGCACACCAAGCAAAGTGTCTTATCAATTTATCAAGAAAAAGATAGTTTGTCACATTCTAAGAAAAAAGATTTTTGTCATCTTTATGTGTCAAGTACGAGACTGATTTATGCTTGCTGTTCCTATTACCATTGATCAATGTTTTCATTTCTTACTATATTCATTGTCAAAATGTACTTCCTTGAGAAGGGGTGGAAGGGTATCATCTTGGTACCACATTCCACCACTTCCGTGCCTGGTAGACAGTTCAACTCTGTCCAGATTCAGGCTATACCATGCCAACTGTTGATGTTGAAACGTGGAAATCTGCTTTGTTTCATTAATTATTATAAACTCCACTATTTTTCCATTTAAAATATATTTTTCACTTTCAAAATGTTTTGAGATTTGTGAGTAGACACAGTTTGATTGTGGAAACAGTAGTATGACCAGCGGATAACAGTGCTGCAAGAATTATGTATATATTCCCCAATATTTGGATATAAATGAAGCCAGAATCATAAGAGTCAAATGCTGGAAATTCATAAATAATGTCAGAGTCAATTTTTCCATGAATGACAAAGTGGACTTTGATTTATTTGATGCTATGTCATACAGTTTTTTAAAGTGTTCGTCATAGTGACAGGATAATTTAGAAATATAAACTGTGGTCTGTTTATCAGCACTAGGTATTTTTACTTATCCATTCCAACACAACAGGCATGCAGATATGTGTTCTTGCTTCATGGTCTATCATAGCTCAGAAATGCGGGTAGCAATTGAAGAAAATTTCCCCCAACCCTCAATCCTCATCTTGATTTATCTTCTTAAAAGCCTATGACTAGTCATTAAAGAATTAAATATTTAATGACTGTTTACTAAGTTCTCAATAATTTTAGGTACTGGGGATATAGTAGTAAAAATGACACTAGATAAGTAAGTTACCAGGAAATAAATAATTTAAAAGAAGTTGTAAATTACTATGAAAAAGTAAGAAAAAGTTTTCACATATAGTACACATATCTTTTATTCAATGTCAGAATGTTAGTGACAATGATATAGTAATTGTTAACATGTATTAAGTTTTTACTGTGTGTCATATACTGGCATGCATAGTTTATACATATCATCCATGCAATGCTCATAATCACACTGATTATTCCAATTTTAGAGTTGATATAAAAGCGAAACTTTTAGACATTAAGTAATTTGCAAGTACATGTTGAAACCAAAATTTTAATTCAAGATCTGTCTGATGTCAGAAAGAGCCAAAGGTAATCACTGAGCTATTATATGTGTATGTAAACATAATAAAATAGAACAAAGAAAAAAAACAATGTTATTACAGTACAATACTGCCTTTAATTTTAATGGGTCTTTAACTATGTGTAAAGGAAGGAAAAAATGACGCTTTCAGAAGGAGAATTAGGGAAATGAGAACACCAAGTTAAAGATACAGAGGTAGCCTTAGGTGGAGTCAGTTTTTATAAATTTTCTCAAGACTGGAAAGTCCAAGTAAGAAGAGACCAGTAACCTACTTCCTTGCAGTGGACTAAGAATATCTAGAGAATTAGGTCTGGTACACTTAAGGAGTCTAGAACACAGACATCTGGCTCCCAATTTGACCCAAAAGCAGAGGAGCCACCTGACATTAAGGAGGACTGAACATTTAGAAAATGGGCACACCAGGGGCATTTGGTATAGACCAATGACATGGGAGGTCTCTTCACATGTACCAGACAGCATGAGTCCTCTGAAAATACCACATTAAGGAAGTCTGGGGATGAGCACGTTTGTAATTATTACTTAGTAGGTGCACAGGCAATGTACGTTTGTACCCCATAATGTTCTGGAATAAAAAATAAAAATAAATAAATAAATTATCACAAAAAAAGGAAGACTGAACATTTGGAAAATGGACACACCAGAGGCATCTGGTGCAGACTGATGACATGGGAGCCCTCCTCATGTGTACTGGACATCATGAGACACCTGAAAATACCACCTCTACCTGATAGTGGGGGAGAAGGTCCTCTTCAAGACTGACAATAAATTTTTTAGCAGCTTGGTGGGGTGATTTAAATTGTATTTCAAAATTAAAAGAAATATAGTATTTTTACTCTTAAGTGATAGTGTACAATTCATACTTTCTAATTATGGAGGCTTCATCATCAAATGGTGGGTTACAATTATAGTGTAGTAAATATTTTTATAAGAAACTAAATTATAGCCCTAATAATTAGAGACCATTAATTTTGAGGCAATGGCCATGACCTTGCTGGAGAATTTATATGTAAAGACAAATGTTATATTTCATACTTTTTAGTGAATGGAGGAATCAGTGAACTATGGTAAAATTTCTGAAACATTGCCACATAAGGCTTGAAAAGCCTTAGCGGACATAAGGTGCTCAGCAGATGTAGGTACAGGAATAAGAAAAGGGCAAATGTGCTCTTCTTACAGCTTTCTGATAAGATTTAATTTGTGATTATCACTAGATTGACAAGAAAATGAGGGACAAGGAAGATGCACTTTAAATTTTCTATAACAGACTAAATTTAAAAACCAAAAAAAACCCCAACTCTGCCAGAAAATGGAAAGGCATTTAATGCCTAATGTTGCCAGTGTTCTCAAGGAAAAGACTACTTTTTTTCCCCATTGGGAAATATCACCCAAGACAGGGGCTCACAGGCTGGGAAGATCACCAAGCCCATGGAGGAAATTATTAATATAAAATAACAGAACTTGTGGTGTTTTACAGGAATGAAATTTCTTTGCTTAGATAATAGATATTTGAATCTTGATTATGGTACTCTGTTACAAATTCTGAGGCATTGGAAAATACACAGGAAGTAATGTGTTTCCGTGTTGTGTTAGGGTGTAAGGAGAGGTAACACTGGTGGAGTGTTTTTAGAAGCTTAGCTTTAAATTTGTAACCAAGGTACAAGTATTCAAAACATAAGAATATTCAGCAAAAATGACTGAATATCTGAACACTTTAAGCTTTTTGAAGCACTGTAAATGTGGGAAAACCGCAGGTTAATTTCCTAAAGTTTTAACAGAATCCAAAGAAAGACTGATTATGTTTAAAATTGAGGTTGGAGACTTGTAGAAGACACTGTACCTGGGCGTTTTGAACCAGGAATATGAATCCCACATATACTATGTGTGTCTTGGGATAATATTGAGAACAATAGTCAACTTCAAGCTCTGCTTCCTTGAAACCGTCTTCTACTTTTTTCAATTGCTGAAGATGTTGAAGGAAACGTTTCTCTGAGTAATTAAGTTATGGCTAATTCAGAAGCCAGAAACTGCCAGTAAAACTTTAAGGCCATTTATAACCCCTCAGAGGCCCACTGCTTAGATAAGTGGATCCTGGTACCTTAAAATAAAAATGATGTTTATTTTTCTAACAGCACAGAAAGATACAAATAAAAACAAACTTCTTTAAACTATGTGTAATTGCTTGCTTTGAGTTTACTTTATTTTCATCACCTTCTATATGTTTTTCTTTTGCCAATATTTTTGTCAATATATATACTCCTTTTATATTTTAAAGCATATTTATTTAAAAGTATGACCATTATTCATTATAGAGCACATCTGAAACAAATAGCTTGGACTAGGATTTTAAGAGTACCTCAATAATTGAAGGGAGCTTAAATGCCTTCTGATCTATTACTAATACAAAATTAGTAATTTTTGTCATAACAGAAAATTGGAGACTTGTAGAAGACACTGTACCTGGGTGTATTTGAATATAGGGTGATTTATCAATATTATCAAATATTATTTTAGTTAACAAAGCAGATTTTACTTAATTCTTTGTCTAGCCATCCCTCTTCTAAATTTCTCCAGGAAGCTAAATATAAGAGAGACAATCATGAATGCAAAATTAAAATACCCATTTTTAGATATAGTCCTGAACAGCATAATGTTTTGGTCAATTATGGACTGTATGTATGACATTGGTCCCATAAGATTATAATGCTATATTTATATTGTATCTTTTCTATGTATAGATATGTTTAGCTACACAAATACTTATCATTGTATTACAGTCACCTATAGTATTCAGTACAGTAACATGATATACAGGTTTTTAGACAAAGAAACTATGAGATTTGGAAGGACCGAAAGCTTCATAGTTGACATGTTTTCTTAAAATATTTTCAAAACGACTCAATGGGAATATCTAAAGGCAGTTGAATAAAGAATGGTGGAGCTCAGGGGAGAGTGACAAAGCAGAAATAGCATCTTGTGAAGCATCAGCATAAATAATATTACTTAGGGAGAGTGAGATAGAAATGCTATAGTGACCCAAAACTGAATCCTGGGAAATCTAACAATTAGAAGTAGAAGTAGAGAAGAAGAGGAGAAACTTATAAGAGTAACTGAGAAAGAATTCTCAGAATGAAACAAGGAAAATCGAAGAATGCCAGAAGTCTAGAGAAGGGAACACTTCATATCAGAATATAGAATACTTCAGAAGAGGTGGCGCAAAAAGACTGGAGTGAAAAGAGAAGTAAGTGATCCAGTAAAATCCTTGAAGAATTTCAATGTTTAGTTGGTAGACAAGTAAAAGGAAAAATAAAAGAAATTGAGAAGGAATAAGTGTAAAAATAACCTTAAATAGGAGCCTGTGGTAGCTTGGGGAAGGGGGTGGAGAAGAAGAATTTGAAAGGAAAGCATGATGAAATATGTCAAATGTTGCTTTAAAAAAAGCTAATAAAATAAGAACAAACTATATCCATTGGGATTAAAAACAAACAGATGATTAGACACTTTGGTATTAAGAACTATTACTGGAACAGAAGCCAGCTGTAGTGGGTTAAAAATGACTGGGAAGGAAAGAAGCAGAGGCAGAAAATGCAATCAATTCTTTAAATGAGGTTTGTTGTACGTGGGAGCAGCATCCTCAGCGTTCTGAAACAGGTCAACTTTGATGTCTCACTTACAAAGATGGATTTTCAGCCACTGTAGGTCATCTTCCTCTGGCACTCCAGAATTTCTCCATCTTGTTTCCTTTGCATGATTTTTTCAATGCTGCCGTCCTTCTTTTGTCAGTCCTTTTGTTTCCTTTATATATATATTTTTTCCCTATGAAAGATAGACTTCCAGGGAAAATCTGAACAGAAATCTCAGGTACCAGAATGTAAACTAATTGGGTGTCACCATGACTTTTTATATATAATTGATTGCATTTGCAAGGAATTTGAACTTAATGGAAATGTATGAGTGATCACAATACATTATCTGTTCCTGTGTATTGATCATCAAGGTGATTAATTAAGAAGAGGATGCTCCCCAAATCTCCACCTTTTTGGGGTCTGACACCTGATACTATACTGGTACAAATTAGAGAGCCCAATGTGAGCCTGATAAATTCCCCCCAGGTACCATATCAGAGCATGTTCCTGCTGAGCCATCTAGGACCAGTGACATAACCATTTCAAAGAAGAGTGTGCCTTGAAGGAACTTCATGAGAATCACTTAGAATTACACCCAGGATGCAAACCAGCACAACAAAGCTAAGTCACTTTACTATCTGCTTCTTTTCTATTATTTTTACTTTAAAATTTAGTCATGAGTTTAGGATGACTTCCTGCATTTGACAAACTTGCCCTTCAAGGATATGATATTACATAACTCTTCGTCTGTGTTAGCACCTAGATTGAGGGAATTTTGGAACCTGAATCTAGTCCTCAACCTTCTTTAGATAATTCCTCTGTGAAACCCAGGACTCCACTACAAATTGTATGCTGGGAAAAACATTCTTAGTAGAACTGGTAAACTTACTAATTAACCTGTAACAGTGGCCCTGTATCACATGTATTTTAGGATTGATGGTAGCTCAAGAAAGCTAATATTTATTTTTTGTATCTATAAATAAGCAGTAAAATGTAACATCACTTGCTGTCTTAGTTTTATGGATAAAATTAAAATATTCAGATGATTTCTCAAGTCTATTGCTTTTTATAATTTTTCCCCTATTTGTGGATTATCATTCTCCAGACTTGCTCTTGCGTGAATAATTTGCAATCTCTTTAGCTGCTGCAAAAAAACTAGCCTTAGTATAGGGTATCTATTTCATGCAGGATTCTTAATAAAAGAAGAATGACATCCACATGGATCCAGAGCTCAGCCTGTTCCATCAGACTGATAATAGTCTCCCAGCTTCTCAGTCTGAAATATGTTCTCCTGCTGGTCCTCATTATTATCACCTTCAGTGATGCCTTTTCAAGCCTGTTGTCATATAGCATGCAGTATCTCAGAGCTGTCAGGAGCATCATTATCATCTCTGTCAAGGAGTACCCAGGCATCTGACCCCAGAACCTCTAAAAGCACACTATTCCCTGTTAGGAATTTTGAGAGAGAAAAAAGTGTGTGTCTATATCTATACAAATATTTTTTTCACTTGAACTATATTACTTTCTATCAATAGAAATATGTTTAGAGATACATAAACAAATACATATTAATAGGTATGTATCTATTATATAAAATAATGCAAATTAAATTAAAGATTAAATCTTTACATCATTCCTCAAAGTAAAAGTAATTAGGATAATGGTCTTAAAATGAATATTTCCCTGACTTTTATTACTTTTTACTTTTTTATGTATGCTATACAATGTACCAGAAGGTAAAACAAAATAAAACCCATCTTTAGTGACAGAAACAATTGAAAGTTTGGGTTTTTTTTTTTAAGATTTTACGTTAGATATAAAAAGTGAGCCATCTCAATGATATTTTCTAAAATAGTAAAATATTAATAGTATCTCTTTAAAATATATAAAATTATAGTGTCTGTAGCAATATGCAAAAAAGAGAAGCCAGATTGTGGTTGTGTGTAACTAAATTTATAGATAAAAGAATAATAAAGAATTGAAAAAGTAGATAACTTGAAATTTCCAATGGTGGTTAATACAAATGCTTTACTAGTCCATAGAACACCCAATCTGAAGAAACACTGTTTTGGTCCTTAAAATAGAATGTGAATGGAGAATAACAAATATAATTTTTGAGGGAATAAAAAGCTGGTGAAATCTAAAACCAAGAGATTATAATTTATTACATCAGAGTCTTATTTTATAATATTAAAACACAAAATGTGTATATATAGACTTAACAAGGTGATATTTAAATATGTTCATTTTGAGTTGAAAAATCTTGAATAAATATGACTAAATATGAGATGACTGTCTGGAAATATCTTTGAAAGTGTAAGAGGCATTTGAAGAGGTCATGGTAATAGAAATATCTCATATAAAGGAGCTATTTGTTAAAAAATATTTTACTTTTTGTATTACTTCATATAGATCTGGATATAAGTATGTTTTAAATATATCACAAAGCTGTCCTCTAGAGTCATAACTATGTGGTACAATATTTATCATCTATAAAAAGATATATTTCTATTTCCTGCTATTTAGCTTCATAATCAAGGTATAATAAACTAAAGAAAAATCATATATAACACACAAATTAAGATTACAAATGTATCCATGCTTTTAGCAAAATTCTCAATCAAACTTAGTTGTTTATCAAAGAACTGTTGCAAAACCTAAAAATAAAGTGATATTATAAGAAAAATGTATAGATGAATCAAATTTTGCCATAAATTTGCCATTTTGTCAAACCTCTCAGAGTGCTGGTATGTGAAACCTTAGTCCAGCAGTACGCCCTGGGGCAGTCTCTTCTCCCTACGGCAGTGATCCACTCCAGCTTGTTCTTGTGCTTTCCATGTTTGGGGGTAATGGAGGGATGAGGAGATATGCCAGAAAAAGAAAAATGAGCTGTTTGAGCTGTTTGTTTTTTTTTAAAATAACTTATCTTGAAGCATCTTTCTCATATTAGCCAAAAACGTCCTAAGAATGGAAAATAAAAACAGATACTTTTAAAAAGATACATACTTCATAAGTAATGTTGAATTGTATAAACTATATAAAGTAAATTAAACACTATAAAACTATGAGAAGGGAGGCTAAGTGTCTAACTTTCACTGGGGCTAATGTGTGTAATGGAATAGATTTGAATTATCAAGAAATTAAGGAGTTTTTTAACTTGAAAATGGAAAACACTAGCTGTAGAAAAATGCAATATAAAGGGAGTAACAAAGGCTTAGAATACCTCTGAAAATAGAGCTAGGTAAGTTTTCTAAACTGCACAAGCAGAATATATAAATACTGATATAGATCCTATAGAAGAACATAAAATAAAATTTATAATATGTTTAAGTAAGCAACAATGGCATTTCCCTAATTTATTCTCCATAATGGTGGTGGTATAGTCAAAGACATAGTCTATGATGATATATGAGAATAACTTACCAGACTAATCTGAGAATTCCAACTTAAATTTAACAACACCCTGTTTTAGACAAGCTATCACAAAATTGGAAAAGGCAGAACAATTAAAATTTAAAGAAAATTTTATGGACAGTTTTCACTTTGTCTATCCTACATCCATTTCTGCTTCTTCTGGAGGTAGTACACCAATTTGCTTTAGGACTTTACCTTTTTCCCATTGAAAATTGTGTTGTATGGGTTCTCTTGAAAGCAGAGCCCAGAACAATCACTTTAGAAGTAACCAGAAAGCAAGTAGCGTTATTCTTGAAAGTTGCTGAATTATCAAATGAAATCTTTGTTTCATGGGTTTTTTGTTTGTTTTGTTTCTTTTTTGTTTTTGAGTTTGTTTTTGTTTTCAGAGAGTCTTCCTTCTGTCACCCAGGATACAGTGAGTGGCGTCATCATAGCTCACTTCAACCTCAAACTCCTGGACTCAAGTGATTCCCCTGCCTCAGCCTCCCGAGTAGCTGGGACTACAGGTGCACACAGAATTCTTGAGCTCCTTAGGATTCACAGGAAAGTAAATTTTTAATCTGAGGGTATGGGGCTGAACAACAGGAATAACACTTTATAAAACACTCCCCATTCTGGAGTACCTTCCAGAAGGAAGCAATTCATCTATTGCTTGAGGTTCATTTGGATAAATTTTATTGAGAGAAAGGATATCAAAACTTAATTCTGATAACCTAATTTTTCATCTTCTCTGTCTCATTTTCTCCTCACCATTTACCTGGGTGAGGAACAGAATGAGATTTTCCTTTTGTTACTTTTCCTATCTTTTAACGCTTTGTCCAACATCACATCCTTACCTATGCCTACCCTAAGTTTATGGATAAGCATAATTGAAAAGGTGCAGGATGAAATATCATCTGTTCTGATACTTAACTGTTAAAAAGAAGAACCTATTTCAAAAATATCAATTCCATTATACTTTTTATTTCAAAAGTTACATTATATATTTACTTTTGTTGGTGTTTCCTGGAATATAGTAAATCATTGAAATTTGACACACTTGTTTTTATATCTAAGTGAAAGTATCTGAAATTACATAACTGCTAATATTTTATGCTCATTTTTATTTTCTAAAGAATACCTATAATCCTTAACTGAGGGTCATTTCCTACCTTTTTTATTCTTATCTGTAATCACTTACTTCATGATTATCATGGTTTTGCTACTCTTATCAAATTCTAAGAGACTTTCTCATGTTTCTCCACATTATTAATTCAGTGCTCCAAAAGAAATTATTTTCTTTAGTAATACCAGAACAAGTTACACAAAGTTTTTTCACTTTTTGTTTCTGAAACTTCTTCCTTGTTTCACCTATTTCCCATTTTAAGTTGTCCTACTCTATTTTCTCCTCATTCTGATTTCTCCTCACAGCACTAACTAATGTCCAAGAAAAGAGCATGTCTGCATGTCCACTGAGGAAGTCAATAAATTTTCTAGAATTGTTTTCTTCTCATCCTCAATTTTAAGGATAAAGATATTCTACTTGCTTTGTTAATACATGACATTTCATATTCTCTTTACTCATGATTGAAGGAGGTTAAATTTCACTGTTAAACCAAAGTAACAGTACACACACTGAATTTTATGGATTTTATTTACTCTCTACATATGTAGTGTAAGTAATCTTCTCAAATATATAATGGAGAATAAGTCGATCTATATAATCCCCATTCACATTTTCTGATTCCTGAAAGTCATGTGTACAGTGTAACTCTTCTGTGATTAAATAGAATATTTTTCTACATCCACTGAATAATTATTAAATAATTTCATCAGCTATAATTAATGATGTCTGAATCCATAATATAAAATCAGCCGTTAACTATTCCTTAAATCTGTAATATGAAGAATGATTAGCTAGCAGAACTTTTTATTCCTCTGGACCTATACTGATTTATACATAAGAGCTATTGGATCCAGCTGGTAACATACAACTCTCAACTTCCCCTATTGCTATAACTTCCTGAAACATTTTCTGAAAGTTCCAGTAATAAATTATACAAACATTAAGGATATGTTAGAGAGAAGTATCTGTGTAATGGGGAAAGAACCTTCCATACTTGGAATCACTTATTCAGGGAGATATAATGAAGCCTTCATGAAATAATTTCTCCTGATTATATGCACAGTGCTTCTACATTTTTTATCAAAATCTTTCTCTCTTTATTTCTCTCTCTCTCTCTCTCACACACACATACTTCCATAACTCTAAGAAAATAAACTTTTACTGCTTAAGCTGATCAGTATACAGAGTTTCATTATGACAGCCCAAGCTGACTAACACAGTTGTATAGTGGGATTTCATGATAGTTTTAATTTGATTTCCCTCATGGATAATAATGTTGAATGTCTACTCACATGCTTATTTGTCTTCCATACATCCTCTTTAATGAAGTGACTCTTCAAATTATCCCTAATGAAGCTCTTGAAAAGCAATGAATTACTCTCCATTCTTTCTTTATTTGCTGTAGGGATATCTAAACCATTTTGTTGATGTAGAACTATGACTGATGATTTCTCATATGCTGAACCTCAATAGGTCTCTTAGAAAAACAAAAAAATCAAAGCAAAGCTACTTTGCATAAGCGTAATCAAATGGTAAAGTAGGTTAGCCATAATATAGTGGCATCAATATTTTGGTATCTTTTTTGTTTCTTCTTGTTGTTGTTCAACCACAACATATCCTAGACAGTACTGACTGATATTCTATTATTTATACTATCAAAACAAACAAAAAACTAATAAATGATTTTCACTCTATCTCATGATAGATGTTCCCACATTTCTTTGTTCCCTTCGGCAGTAAAATTTCTCCAAATACTTATCTGTAATTGCTATTTCTAGTTTACCTTCTTCTCATTTTGTAGATTTAAAAAAAGGACACAACTTTATGTTGTATATATGAAAGTCATTTTATATATAAAGAATCAGTCAGATTAAATACAAAGTGATGAAGAAAGATATAGTATGTTCACACTAATCAAAAGAGAGGTCTAGTTGCTATAAAGACTTCAAAATGGGAAACAAATGACTAATGGGTGAAGTCTACAAAACCTAACAATCATAAATATGTATGGACTTAACAATAAAGTGTAAAAATATGTGAGGCAAGAACTGATAGACTTGCAAGGAAGAGAAACAAATCCATTATAGTAAGATACTTCAACACTGTTCTTTAAGTGATTGATAGATCAAGCAGGAAGAAAATCAATAAGGATATAGTTGACCAGAACAGCATTATCAATCAACTTGATCTAATTGGCATTTATATAATATTCCATCCCACAACAGCAGACTACTCGTGTTCTCAAGTTCACATTGACATTTACCAACATAGACCACATTCTTGATCATAAAACACCTTAATTAATTTAAAATTATAGAATTTAGACAGAAATGGAATTAAAGTAGAAATCACCAACAGAAAGATAGTTGGAAAATCCCCACTTATTTGGAGATCAAATAACACATGGGTGAATGAAGAAATCTCAGAAGAAATTTGAAAAAAATTATAAAGTAAATAACAGTGGAAATACAACTGATTCAATTTTGTGAGATACAGCAAAAGCCATTCTTACAAAAAACTTTAGAACACAAAATACATATATTAGAAAAGATACAAGATATAAAATAAACAATCTAAGCTTTCACTTTTACAAATTAAAAAACACAAGATCAATTTAAATCTTAGGCAAGCAGGAGAAGAGAAATAATGAAAGAGTAAAAATAAAAGAAATTGAAAACAAGAAAAAATAGTGAAATCTGGTTCTTTAAACAGAACCTGATAAACCTCTATTCAGGCAAATAAAGAAAAAAAATTAACAGAAAATGTTATTAGTGTAAGTAAAAGAGGGGTCATCATTACTAATCCCATGAACATTAAAATAATAACAAAGAATTACCCTAAACAAATCTATGCCCTCAAATTAAATAACTTAAATGAAATGGACAAATTTTGGGGAG
Source organism: Daubentonia madagascariensis (assembly GCA_023783475.1). NCBI lineage: Eukaryota > Metazoa > Chordata > Mammalia > Primates > Daubentoniidae > Daubentonia > Daubentonia madagascariensis. The sequence continues at coordinate 2,597,670 of JAKFHU010000322.1, forward strand.
AGACATGAACTACCAAAACTTACAAAAGAGGAACTAGATCATTGAACAGCCCTATATCTATTTTAAAGATTATACCAATAATTACTAATCTTTCTCAGTGTTTCATAGTTCTACCTATAAAGAAGAAACAATAATGGCCAACAAACATATAAAAAATTGCTCAACTTCCCCAGTCATCAGTGAAATGCAAATCTAAACCACAATGAGATATCACTTAACTCCACTGAAGATTGGCTTATATCAAAAAGTCCCAATACAACAAATGTTGGTGTGAATGTGGAAAGATAGGAACACTCATTCACTGCTGTTGGGACTGAAAATTAGTACAACCTCTATGGGAAGTAATATGGAGATACCTCAAAGAACTAAAAGTAGAACTACCATTTGATCCAGAAATACCACTACTGGGCATTTACCCAAAGGAAAAAAAAACATTCTATAATAAAGACATCTGCACTCGAATGTTTATAGCAGCACAATTCACAATTGCAAAGATGTGGAAACAACCCAGGTGCCCATCAATAAACAAGTGGATTGATAAAATGTGGTATATGTATACAATGGAGTACTACTCAGCCATAAAAAACAATGGTGAATTAACACATCTGGTATTATCCTGGATGGAGCTAGAGCCCATTCTTCAAAGCAAAGTATCACAAGAATGGAAAAACAAGCACCACTGGTACTCACCATCAAATTTGTACTAACTGATCAATACTTATGTGCACATATGGAAATAATATTCATCAGGGGTCGGGCAGGTAGGAGGGGGTGGAGGGGCTGGGTAAACTCACACCTAATGGGTGCAGGGCACACTGTCTGGGGGATGAGCATGATTGTAGCTCTGACTTGGGCAGTGCATAGGCAATACATGTAACCGAAGTGTTTGTACCCTTATAATATTAAATTTAAAAATTTTAAAAAAATAATTAAAATTTAAAAATTAAAAAATAATTACTAACCTTTCAGATAAAGCACCCATTAGCACCCTCCCCAAAAAGAAATAGACGTAAATCTAATAAAATATGTACAAAATCTACATGAAGAAAAACTACAAACCTCTTATGAAAGAAAGAACTAAATAAAAGGAGAGATACTTAATTTTCTTGGATAGGAAGACTCAATATTGTCAGTCTATCAGTTCTTCCCAGTGCTATCTACAGATTCAGCAATTCTAGTCAAAATTTTAGCAAGTTATTTTGTGGATATAGACAAACTGATTCTACAATTGCTATGGAGAGGTAAAAGACCCACAATAGCCAACACAGTATTGAAGGAAAACAAAGTTAAAGGGCCAGTATTACCAAACATCATGACTTACTATAAGACTATAGTAATTAAGACAGCATGGTATTGGTGAAATAATAGACAAATAGATTAACAGAACAGAATAGAGAGCCCAGAAATGGGTATACATAAATATAGTCAACTGATCTTTGATGAAAGATCAAAGGCAATGCAATAAAGCAAAGACAGTCTTTTCAACAAATGATACTGGAACAACTGGACATCCACATGCAAAAAAAAAATCAGACACAAATCTTATCCTTTTACAAAAATTAACTCAAAATAGACAACAGAACTAAATGAAAACCATAAAACTCCAAGTTGATAACATAAGAGATGAGCTTGGGTGTGGCAATAACTTTTTAGATACAACACCAAAGGTATGATCCTGAAAGAAATAATTGATAAAGCTGGACATTAGCAAAATTAAAAATTTCCACCCTCTGAAAGACACTGTCAAGAAAATGAAAGACAAGCCACAGACAGACTGGGAAAATACATTTTCAAAAGACATACCTGATAAAGGACTGTTATGCAAACTATACAAAGAATCCTTAAATCTCGATAATTAGAAAACAAACCAGATTAAAAACTGTGCCAAAGACCTGAACAGACACCTCCTTCAAGAAAATACACAGATGGCAAATAAGCACATGAAAAGATGTGGCACATCCTATATTATCAGGGAAATGCAAATTAAAACAAAAATAAGATACCACTTCACACCCATTAGAACGGCCAAAATCCAGAACATTAACAATACTGAATGCTGATGGATATATGCAGCAAAAGGAGCTCTCATTCACTGCTAGCAGAAATGCAAAATGGTACAGTCATTTTGTAATTTGTACCAAATTTTCTAAATTTTGTACTTTGTACAAGTTTACCACTTTACTTTGTACCAAGAGAGTTTGCAGTTTCTTATAATACTCACAAAAGTAAATATACTTTTACCATATGATCAAGAAATAGCACTCCTTGGTATTTACCCAAAGGAATTGAAAACATATGTCCACACAAAAACTTTCATATGGATGTTTATAGCAGCTTTATTCATAATTGCCAAAACTTGGATACAACCAAGATGTCCTTCAGTAGGAGAATGGATAAATAAACTGTGGTACATCCAGACAATGAATATTATTCAGTGCTAAAGAGAAATGAGCCATCAAGCCATAAAAAGACATGGAGGAACCTTAAATGTATATTATTAAGTGAAATAAGGCAATCTGAGAAAGCTACATACTGCATGATAACAACTTTATAACATTCTGGAAAATACAAAACTATGGATCCAGTGGGTGTCAAGAACTGAGGGGGAATGGGGAGGGATAAATCAGCAGATTACAGAGTACTGTTAGGGCTCTGACAGTATAATGATAGATAGGGGTCATTATACATTTCTCCAAACTCACAGAGTATAGAGCACCAAGAGTAAATCCTAATGTAAATTATGAACTTTGGGTGATAATGATGTATCAATGTAGATTCACTGATTCTAACAAATTTACCACTCTGGTGGGACAAGTTGATAATGGAAAAGGGTATGCAGTGTGGGGGCAGGAGACATATGGGAAATTTCCATACCTTCCTGTCAATGTTGCTGTGAACCTAAAACTTCTCTAAAAAATTAGTCAATGGCTACAAAGTTATAGTTGCATAGGAGGAATAAATTCTGGAGTTCTAGTGCACAGTAGGGTGACTATGGTTAACAATATTGTGTTGTATATTTCACAATAGCTAGAAGGAATGATTTTAAATGTTCTTACCACAAAGAAATGATAAATCTATGATGTAATGGATATGCTAAATATCTGATTTGACTTTTTCACAATGTATACATGTATTAAGGCATCACACTGTTCCTTTTTGTCATAAACGTGTGGTTTTCTGCCCTGGTACTATTGCTTATAACTTATCATGCCTTTATTTTCATATTTAAGGCTTTATTTGTTATCACTCTTTCAAAGCAAACTCAAATGCCATTGATAATTACACACATTTTGCAAAATAAACACCTCCACCTTTAAACTGTTGCTTCCTCAAAATTTGCATAGAATATTGTCTATCGTTGTTATGCTCCTGAAAGCGATCTTCCTTGTATTAAATGTATGTTTTGTCCCCATTACAATTTAAGTTCCAAAAGGGAAAATTCCCACCAATTTTATCATTGTATTTCCCAAGGTTTCTGTTAAGTTTCAGAGAAATTAGCAGTATGAATGAAGTTATATGTAAAAGAATAAATACATGCTTACAAACTTTCATATGCAGACAGAGTAAAACAGCATTCATAACATGACTTTTTTCATTGACATGTTCTACTGTGCTCTACTTGCTTTGTGCCAATTTTTAGCAACTTGTCACAGCAAAATTTTCCAAAAAACTCCTCCACCTATCTCCAATTAATCAATTCCACAAAGTTCTCTTCTCCCCTTTCTTACCTTCCCTACCCCTTCACTTATTTGTTGCTTCCCTTCCATTCCCCTTCATTCTACCAAATTCTGTTTCTTAACAGCAAATTAATAGCTCCAGCCCATACCCAAAAGGAGGAGAGGACAACAGGGCATAATACTGGAAAGCAGACCCTTGGGGGACATCTTAGAGGCTGGTGACAGTTACCTTTTATCCTTAATTTATAGGATATGGAAGTACAACGAAGGAAACATAGAAGCATTCCAATAGTTGCAAAAAAAAAAACCATTTGGCAAAATCCAACAAAACTATCAAAAAGTAGGAATAAAAATAAATATCTGTGTCCTGATAAAGAATACATCCAGAATACCTACAACTAATAATCATAATTAATGCTAAAAGACTGAATGCTTTTACTTAAGATTGTGATAATATAACACAAGGTTGTTTGCTGATATTTCATCCCCTCAGTATTATACTTGAGGATCTAGCCAAGGCAATAAGGCAAGAAAGAGAAATAAAATGAATCCATATTGACTTGAAATAAATACAATTATCTTTTTTTTTTCACAGATCAAACATTTTTGGTAGCAGAAAACCCTAAGGAATTTACAAAAAGAAAACAGAACAAACAAATGACAACAGCAGAAAACTTTAATTGAATAAGTAAATGAGTTTAGTGAGGTCACAGGCTACAGAATAAATATTTAAAAATCAATTGTATTTCTATGTACTAGCAACAATCACTCTGAAAACTAAGTTGATGAATTTATTTTTATATGATAGCATTGAAAAAATACTTAGGCATAAATTTAATAAAGTAGTGCAATACCTATACACTGCAAACTTAGATACAGTGCTGAGATATGTTAAAGATGACACAAGCAATCTTCTATTGATTGACACCAAATTGTTAAGATGTTTCCAACTTAATTTATTGATAATTTCTCTCAATATTTCAGAAAACTATTAGTAGAACTGAACAAATTTACCTTATATTTTTTTGAACATACAAAGAATCCAGAGTAGTAAAACCAATTTTAAAATAAGTATAAAGATGTATGATATATCCTATTGATTTCAAAATTTATTATAAAGCTATAGTAATAAAAACTGTGTGTATTGGGCATAAGAATAGATATATTGATCAAAGAAACAGAATAGAGCCCAAAAATAGTTGATTTTTGACAGAGGTGCTAAGGTAATTCAATGAGACTGAAGTATTTTCTGGAAAATATATTGCAATATTTGGATATTAACATGCAAAACAATATAAAAAATTAACCTAGACCTTCGCCTCAAATTTTCCACAATAATTAATCCAAATATGAGTCATAGACCTAAATACAAGATTTTAAAAAATACTAAATCCTTAAAAACAAAACAAAAACAAAATAATAAAAATTTCTGTAAGGAGCTTTCTTATATGTGATTCAAGAAGTATAAAATGAAATATTCATAAAACTATAAATGAAAAATGATAAACTGGACTTTATCAAAGTTAGAAAGTTCCACTTAAGTGACAGACTGGGAGAAAACATTTTCAAATTGCATATTGATAAAAGAGTTGTATCTAGAATATATTTTTAAATATATTTTAAATCAATTTTTAAAACTAGGTGAAAGATTTTGGCAAACACTTCAACAAAGAAGAGAAACAGATGGCAAATAAACACATGAACTGATGTTCAACACTATTCATAATTAGGAAAATACAAATGAAAACCTAAATATAATATCATTATGCACCCATTGAAATGACTATAAATAAAAAGGCATAATATCAGGTTTTGGCAACAATATAGAGAAGCTCAAACCATTGTATACTGCTGTTAGGAATATAAAACATTACAGCCAATTTGAAAAAAATATAGGCTAATATAAAACCAGCAATTCTCCCTCAGGAATCTACCCAAGAGAATTGAAAACCTATATTCATACAAAAATTTGAATAAAATTTTTGTAGGATTATTCATAATAGTCTAGAACTGTAACAATCCAGATATTCTTCAGCTGGATAAGCAAAATGCAGTATATCCATAAAATATAATCCTACTCAGATATTAAGTTAACTATTGACACATAAAACAAACTGACACACCACAAAAACATTATAAGAAGGAAAATGTAGAGAAATCATTTAATTATTGATTTTTTATGAAATTCTAGAAAAGACAAAATTATAGAGACAGAAGTTAGATCAGTGGTTGCCTAGGGTAAAAGTTTTGAGGGGGTATTGCTGACAGAAGGCATAAAGTAACTCTTGAAGATGTTGGAAATGTTCTTTTTTATTGATAAATAATAATTGTACATATTTAAGGGGTACATGTGATACTCTAATACATGTATGCAATGTGTAATGATCAGATCAGGGTATTTATCCACCACCTCAAACATTTATCTTTTATTTGTGGTGGAAACATTTCAAATCTTCCCTTCTAGCTATTTTGAAATGTACAATAAATTATTGTTAACTATAGTCATCCTACTCTGCTATTAAATACTACAATTTATTTGTTCTATATAACTGTATGTTTGCACCCATTAACCAACCTCTCATAAGTCCCCCTGTGCTTCCCAGCCCCTGGCAACCATCATTCTACTCTTTACCTCAATGAGATCAACTTTATTAGCCCCAACATATGAGTGAGAAGTATGAAATATTTGTCTTTCTGTTCCTGGTTCATTTCACTTATCATAATGATCTCTAGTTCCATCCATGTTACTGCAACTGATAGAATTTCATTCTTTTTTATGGCGGAATAATATTGTATTGTGTATATATACCAAATTTTCTTTATTCATCCATTGTTGAACACGTAGGTTGATTACATATCTTGGCTATTATTAATAGTGCTGGTGTAAATATGGGGTACAGGTACCACTTTGATATACTGATTTCCTTTCTTTTAGATAAATATCCAGTAAATGGATTGCTGGAGTTATATTTTTTAGTTTTTTGAAAAGTCTCCATACTGTTTTTCATAGTGGCTGTACTAATTTACATTGCCACCAACAGTGTGTGAGGGTTCTTCTCTCTCCACATCCTCGCCAGTATTCATTATTACCTTTCTTTTAGATAAAATCCATTTTAACTGGGATGAGATGATATCTCATTGTGGTTTTGATTTGCATTTTCCATCATGATTAGTGATATTGAGCATTTTTTCATATACCAGTTGGCCATCTGCATGTCTTCCTTTGAGTAATGTCTATTCAGACTCTTTGCCCACTTTTTAATGGGATTATTTGTTTTTGTTTGTGATTCCATTTTTTGCTTTTGAGTTGAGATCTTTGTATATTCTGGATTTTAATCTCTTGTCTGATGAATAGTTACCAACGACTTTCTCCCATTCTACTGGTTGTCTCTTCACTCAGGTGATTGTTTTCTTTGCTGTGCAGAAGCTTTTAGTTTACTATAGTCCCATTTGTCTGCTTTCTTTTTTGTTGCCTGTGCTTTTGAAGTCTTGGCCATAAAATCTTTGTCTAGACCAATGTCCTTAAGCATTTCTCTTATGTTTTCTTCTAGTAGTTTTATAGTTTCAGGTGTTATGTTTAAGTTTTTAATCCATTTTGAGTCGATTTTTGTATATGGTGAGAGATAGGGGTCTAGCTTCATTCCTGTGCATGTAGATATCCACTTTTCCATGTTAAGAAAACCATTTTTACTGACAGTAAATTTTTTGTCTTTCCTGATCATACGTATTAAATCTAAATAGTTTTTGCACCAATGTATTATAGTTGTCCTTTCTTAAAGAGTTTTTTTTTTGTAATTTTTAAATGCTCCAAACTGAGTCATTAATAAAGATATTGAATATCACTAAAGTGAAATATTTAAGTGACACACCATGTGGGAAGAACAGAGTGCATTTATTTCAAACGAAGATGTTTGTGCAAATAGAAACTAGCCTTCATAGCACTTTTCAACTACATCTGATATAAAATTTATCACATTTATCATCACACTGCTCCACCAACCCATAAATTGCTGGCTGTTGACAGATCTGGATTTGTATCCTGGTTTTCTTTTACTGTCTATGTTTTACATTATCTATAAAAAATAATTTTAAAGGTACTTAATAAAGAAGGTTGTTGAGAGACTGAATGTGTCATTAATACAACATTTGACAAGTTAGTTGTAGCTTCTCAATGAATATTTGTTGTGGTCATTTTGTCAGGACCTGGGGTGGGGGAGCAGGAGGTTCCAGGTGCAGCTATATAATCCTTTTCATGTGAGGTAGTGCACCACCAACAGAAGCATATGCACAGAGTTAAAAGCTTGAAAAAGAACCAAAACAAGAACACAAATTCAAAGAACACTTTTATTATTAAACATTAATTGAACTTAAAAAATCATGGATTGTGATAAACTGTATTAAAACCAGTATTATCATTATTAAAACCATGACTTTGAGCTCAAATAAAATTATTTAAACTGGGTAAAAATAAATTTATGAACTCAATTTACTAAAGGTACAATGATTTAGAATTTTAATTCTAGAAAAAACTTGTGCTTTTACCAACTTTATTTTCTTTTAAAATAAACTATATATTTTGATAGCAGAATTAAGCTAAAATGGTGTAACAAAATGTGAAAAAATAAAATTATTCAAACAGTACCTAATTTCATTCTTTCCTAGCAGCATATCCTCTATAATGAAAGAGAAATGGATCATAGACCAGCTTCTTTAACTCCTTTCTCCCTAGTGATTCAAAGTGTAAGAAATTACAAATAAGAAAATTAGAAAGATTTTTATGTATATTTTTATGTAAATATACATAATGTTTTTATAACAGTGTACAAATTAGGATAAAATTCCAAAAGAAAATGGACAATTTCCCCCTGTTAGTATAAATTTATTAAATATTTCAAATATTAGAAAATATAAAAGGAGTATTACACACACCAAGGTACTAACCACCAGTATTTTAACATGTTATTATGTTGCCATAATAATAAATGTCTGTTTTACATGTTTAAATGAAATTAGATATTCATTCACATGCAGGAAAAGTACCATCCTCAAGCCTTAACATTAATACTACCCTTCCCATTAATCTTTCTCACCTTTGTAGAAATAACAATGTATAAATCTGTTCTATTGTTTTAAAACTTTTTTTTTAAATTTCAGAATATTATAGGGGTACAAACGTTTTGGTTACATGAATTTCTTTTGTACAGATTAAGTCAAAGTTATAAGCATGTCCATCACCCAGATAGTGTGCATTATACCTGTTAGGTGTGAATTCACCCATCCCCTCTCCCCCTCAACCTGCTTGATTTCCATTGAATTTTACTAGCAGACCATGGAGTATTACTCAGCCATAAAAAAAAAAATGGTGAACTAATTCCTTTTATAACAACATGGATGGAACTGGAGACCATCCTTTTAAGTGAAGTATCACAAGCACGGGAAAACAAACACCACATGTATTCACTACTAAATTGGAACTAATGTATTTTAAAACTTTACATGAAAGAAATTATACTGCACCTATACGCTTGCAATTTTATTTTTTTCACTGAAAGGAAATTATATTTTGTTAATTAGCCATGTTCATATAGGTGCATTTATTTTCTTCTTCATAATAGAAACACACATTTCATTGTTTGAATGCGTCATTGCTAGTTTATCCAATCCTTTATTGATCTACAACAAAGTGGTCTCTAATTTTAAATAATTGTAAATAGCACTGTAATGGACATCTTTGTTAATGTCTCCTTGCACATATGAACAATTTTAATGTGAAAATTTTTGAGAATTTTTAACTAGAATTTAAATTGCTTAAGAATGTACAATTACATTTTATGAGATATTACAATTTAACTTTCTGTACTGGTTATGATAATTTTCTCCTCCAAGAGCAGGGCATTTTTATTCTCATTTTTTCAACCTTGACAAAATTATTTGTAATCAGACTTTTAAATTTTGGTTATTCAGCATTTAAAAATATTTTTCATTAGTGTTTTTCATTTCACTTATTAATAGTCTGATTAAGTATATTTTCATACACAAACTTCATGTTTACATGATTTGTCAAGTTTTTGTCTAGTTCTCATCCATTTAGTAAATATATTGTAATTTTTAATCTTCTCTCTTTTTCATATATAGCAAATCCTATCTTCCATATTATGACTTTTCTTCCTTCTTTCTTTAATATACCTTCTCATATATGGTTTCTAAGGTTAAATTTCTTATTCTTATCCTTTATTATTTGTGGGTTTGTTAAATTTGTTGAATAAATTCTTCTATTCAGTAATATTTTTGTGTAATACATTCTTGACCATTTATTATATCAGTTACTCCATAGTTTTATTACTATTGTTCACTGTAATTTTAAAATTTCATTTTCTAAGTTGTATATAGAAACACTATTGATTTCTGTAACTGATCTTGTATTTGGGTAACATCTGTATTTATCTTAAAATTCTTCTTACTTGTCCTCCTCTGCTCTGATATGCTATAATTCAAATTGTAATACTTTTTTCTGGATTACTCAACCTGTTTGGAAATAAGAAATACTGGAAACGTAGTATAATTGTATCTTCCTGTTCTTATTTCCATGAAACCATGTTCTACAGATTATTACTGAGAAATTATAATCCCCAGACCTCTGTGGAGAAATCAGTGTATACACATGGACATAGAGAGTGGAATAAGACACGTTGGAGACTCTGAAAGGTGGGACTGGGGTGAGGGATAAGAAGTTACCTTTTCACACTCTTGACCCCAGAAAGGTTTTTTTTAAAAAATGCATGTTATATCTATATTTATCATATTAGAAATTAATATTGAAATTTAAAAATATTCACTTAATTTGTTTTAAAATGACAAATATAAACTCATGTCATAAAATGTATTTTTATTGCATTAACTAAGTATTCCAAAACTAACTAAATAAATAAAATAAATATTTCAAAACCAGAATGGAGAGGAGTGACACTGTTTTTCATTTTTGTTATTTTCTTAAAGACTGCCCAAAGAAAAGGCAGCTGTATTCTCATATATATTTCTGCATTCAGTCAGCAGTGATATGTTGTTTTGGTTGAATTACATGAAGAAAATCCAGCCTGACAAAGAAATACCTGGATATACGTCTTTGACGCTGCATCGAATTTTGACAAATGGTAGTTTCTTTAAGATTAGTTGCATATGGAATCTGAAAACATATCAATTAGTTTGTATACTTTCTTACACAAAAATTTATTGGTCTACTTTGCCCTTTGAATGGATTCCTTATCCATTGTGATGTTATGACATTATAGCCATTTGGAAAATACTGGCTCACTGAGTTACAAGGATAAGCCAAATATTGACATATTTGTTCATGTAATACCAAGTAATACATTTATCAACAATTACATCAACAAAGACTTTAAGGTTTGGGAATCTGTCAAGATTTCGGTGGTAGGTACACATTTTCCGAAATTCTAATATTTGGTTGAAAGCTCAACTTTTATCATTGATAACAAATACAGTAAGCCTTCCATATTTCTGGGTCCCATATCTGTTGATTCAACCAAATGTGGATCAAAAATACTTAAAAAAAATATAGTACACATAAGATAACAATAGCTTATAACAACTATTTACATGGAATTTACATTGTATCAGGTACAATGTACAAGTGATCAACCAGATGAAAAAATAAAAATGTCATATCTGTGCTGCATTGTGTACCCTGATGTTTCAGTCTTGCAATGGCAACCATCCATCCTGGAGGCCAGGACTGTATCACATTTTAGTTTTCTCCTAAAACTGGCTATCATTGACTGAGTAGCACAAATCACCCTACTTCTCCTTGTCAAGCTGAAATCTACCCTCCTGGATTGTCTTCAGCGTTCCAAGTTACACTCTGTCGTCAGTTAATTCCATACTCTCTCCATTCTCATTCTATAGTATCATCTACTAAAAAACTTCCCATGTTATTCCAGTTACATAAAGAAACTTGTTCAGGTCAGTTATTTACCAGCTTAGTAATTGGTAGCTTGAAAATTACAACTGGCAGATATGTAACTACTTCCAAGTCATCCTTGGGCACAGATTACTATGACATTGGAATGGAGCTTAAACAGGACTGCCCTGTTTTCTTAGGATTGTTCTAAATAGTATTAGATCTTATCACTAAGGTAATTTATGAAGACTAGAAACCAAATTAAACGCTGGGGAACTTTGTGTAGTTGTTGGAAGCACAGATTTCAGAATTACATTGATCTGTATTCAAGTAACAATTCCACTTGTGTAAATCATTTCTCTAAGTTTTGATCCCTCCTTCCTTTTAAATAAAACTAGTAATATGATTTAATGTAATTGTTGTTATATTAAATTAGATGATTCTTATGATGTGCTTACCAGAGTGGCTGGCACATATTAAGTCCTCAATAAACAGTGGTTATCATTGCAATCTTATTGTTACTCGGTTATTCAGAGAATGAAAGAATTTTGTTTAAGGGATCATTTTGCCAAGTTGAAGCATAACATTAGCACCATTCCAGAATTCCTAGTGCTTCTGCACTGAATAATGTGGCTTATGATGAGAATTGGCTTAGATATTTATATATCACTGAATAGGGGGGGAAAACCCAAAACAAAAAACCCCTTTGATACCTACTAGAGAAAAATAACATAGTGAATCAGAAATGCAGAATAACTTTAAAAACATAACAGACAAGAGGTGTTAAGTTCTTACATCAAACTCAGCCGCATTTTGACTATATTGCTCTATTTGGAATGATGCTCAAAATGCTCAGCGGTTAAGCAAATTTTGAGGAGATTTCAGCAGAATAATAAGGATTATAAGTAGACAAAGCAAATAAGGCCATGAAGAAAGATTCAAACTAAAAAAGAAAAAAGAAAAAAAGAAATGAGTTTGAGTCATATAATAAAATTTCCAGTATATAAAAGGATATTATTCAATAGATAACGACAAGCTATTTTCTCTCATTACTTAGAATGAAGGAAGAGAAAGTAAATTATACTGCAGCATGGAGGATATAAGCCATATAAAACAAAGGATTTCCTGGCAGTTAAGAATGCTAAATATGAAAATGGGGTACTCAAGGAAGGTCTTTACCAAGGGAAGAGATTTTCATCATCAAAGTTAGTTTAAATGTGATCTTGCCTGAAAGCCAGAAAATGGACTCAACAGCCTCTCAGGGTTCCATGCAGCCCTGTGATTCTTTGAACAAACATTTGAGTAAATGTTATTATATTTTTACAGTGGAATGGTTTTGTGCTTTCAGGATGGATTACCAGTCATATTTTAGCATCATCTTCACAAATTCACATTTATGGTAGTCCCCTGAAGAGATATTTACATCCTTTTACAAGTGAGTTTCCTATAGAGACTCTAAACGCAAACTCCGTTCCATATTGCCTTTATCAGGGTTTGACACTGGGCTCAGTGGGTATTAGAGTTTCTAAGTGAACACATTTCAGAAGCACTGAAAACTGAACTTTAAATGGCTTATATTACTAGTAAAGCCTCTAGCCTTTAGAATAAAATACCAGTTCATTTCCAGGAAATACTGTTTACTATCCCCTAAACACTACAAAATAAAATAAAATGTTAGGAAATAAGGTTTTTATTGTTAAAGGAGTGAAATACAAACATAGAATGCAGGAGAAATAGAAGATCCCTATGGTATTAGCCTGAAATTGGAGGTATCAACATCTCTCCCCCTCTCTCTGTCTTTTACTCTCTCTCTCTTTCTTTAAATATATACACACACATACACGCACACATACATATATAAAATTCTTAGCTCTGCTCACTGAAATTCCCTAAAAGCAACAAGACACCAGTGACATCAAGAAAACAGAGGTCCTTGTACAAATTAATAATTCCATTACTGGAATAGAAAGAATACAGGATGTTCCTGAAACATCTGAAACATCTTGTTATATCAGAAAGTCAGGAAGTCAGATATCCCTGGTGGAATGGTTCTAGGACACCCCACAGATACTAAAATCTGTGGATGCTCAAGTCCCTCATATAAAATAGCCTAATATTTGCATATAACCTACTCATATTCTCCTGTGTACTTTATCAATGCAATGTAAATTCCATGTAAATAGTTGTTATAATGTATTATCTTATGTGTACTATACTTATTTTTATTTTTTTAAGTATTTTTGATCCACACTTGGTTGAATCAACAGATGTGGGACCCAGAAATATGGAAGGCTTACTGTATTTGTTATCAATGATAAAAGTTGAGCTTTCAACCAAATATTAGAATTTCGGAAAATGTGTACCTACCACCGAAATCTTGACAGATTCCCAAACCTTAAAGTCTTTGTTGATGTAATTGTTGATAAATGTATTACTTGGTATTACATGAACAAATATGTCAATATTTGGCTTATCCTTGTAACTCAGTGAGCCAGTATTTTCCAAATGGCTATAATGTCATAACATCACAATGGATAAGGAATCCATTCAAAGGGCAAAGTAGACCAATAAATTTTTGTGTAAGAAAGTATACAAACTAATTGATATGTTTTCAGATTCCATATGCAACTAATCTTAAAGAAACTACCATTTGTCAAAATTCGATGCAGCGTCAAAGACGTATATCCAGGTATTTCTTTGTCAGGCTGGATTTTCTTCATGTAATTCAACCAAAACAACATATCACTGCTGACTGAATGCAGAAATATATATGAGAATACAGCTGCCTTTTCTTTGGGCAGTCTTTAAGAAAATAACAAAAATGAAAAACAGTGTCACTCCTTTCTATTTTGTTTTTGAAATATTTATTTATTTAGTTAGTTAGTTTTGGAATACTTAATTAATGTAATAAAGTACATTTTATGATATGAGTTTATATTTGCCATTTTAAAATAAATTAAGTGAATTATTTTAAATTATCAATATTAATTTCTAATATGACAAATATAGATATAACATGTATTTAAAAAAAACATTCTGGGGTCAAGAATATGAAAAGGTAATTTCTTATCCCTCACCCCAGTTCCACCTTTTAGAGTCTCCAATGTGTCTTATTTCATTTTCTATGGCATGTGTACACACTGATTAGCTCTCATTTAGTGAGAACATGCAATATTTGACTTTCTGTTTCTGAGTTATTTCACTTAAGATAATAGCCTCCAGTGCCATCTATGTTGCTGCAGAAGACATGATTGCATTCTTTTTTTATGACTGAGTAGTAGTGAATGGTGTGTGTGTGTGTGTGTGTGTGTGTGTGTATTATCCAATCATCCCCTGATGGTCCCTCTGGTTAATTAGGGTGATTGTTGGGTCAAACGGTAGGTCTACTTTTAGTTCTTTTTGGAATCCCCATACTGTTTTCCATACAGGTTGTACTAATTTCCATTTCCCCCAGCAGTCTATAAGTGTTCCCTTTCTCTGCATACCGGCACCATCTTTTGTTTTTTTGCTTTTTAATTAATAATAGTCCTTCTGACTGGTGCAAGATGATATCTCATTGTGGTTTTAATTTGCATTTCTCTGATGATCAGTGATGTTGAACATTTTTTCATGTATGTGTTGGCTGCCTATTTGTCTCCTTATGAAAAATGTTTATGTTGTTTGTCCACTTTTTAATGGGATTATTTGTTTTTTCTCATTGAGGTTTTTGAGTTCCTTATATACTCTGGATATTAGTCCTTTATAGAATGCATAGTTTGCAATATTTTCTCCCATTATGTAGGTTGTGTCTTTATTCTGTTTATTATTTCTTTTGCAATGCAGAAGCTTTTTAGTTTAATCAGTCTCATTCACTTGTTTTTGTTTTTTTTGTATTACTTTTGAAGTTTTAGTCATAAATTCTTTGCCTAGGCCAATGTCCAGAAGAGTTTTTCCTAGGTTTCCTTCTAAGATTTTAATAGTATCATGTCTTATGTTTACATCTTTAATCCATCTTGAGTTAATTTTTGTACATAGTGAAGGTCATGGGTCCAATTTCATTCTTCTGCATATGGCTACCCACTTTTCCCAGCACCATTTATTGAATAGGGTCTCCTTTCTCTAGTGTATATTTTTGTCTACTTTGTCAAAGTTAAGACAGTTGTTGGTACATAGCTTTATCTCTGGGTTCTCTAGTCTGTTCCATTGATCTATGTGTCTGTTTTTATACCAGTACCATGCTGTTTTGTTTACTATAGCCTTGTAGTATAATTTGAAGTTAGGTCATGTTATTCCTCCAGCTTTGTACTTTTTGCTTAAGACTACTTTGGGTATTCTGGCTCTTTTTTGTTACATATGAATTTTAAGATTGTTTTTTCTAATTCTATGAAAAGTGATGTTGGTAATTTGATAAGAATTTTATTGAATCTATAGATTTCTCTGGGCAGTATAGTTGTTTTAATGATATTGATTCTAGCAATCCATGATCATGGCTATTTTTCCATTTGTTTGTGTTATCAATGATTACTTTGATCATCAGTGTTTTGTAGTTCTTTTTGTAGAGCTCTTTCACCTCCTTGGTTAAATGTATTCCTAGGTATTTTATTTTATTTTATTATTTTATCTTATGTAGCTATTGTAAATGGGGTTGAGTTCTTGATTTGGTTCTCAGCTAGATTGCTATTGGTGTATAGAAATGCTACAGATTTTTTTACCTCACCTCCATGAGATCAAATTTTTTATCTCCCACATATGAGTGAGAACATGCAATATTTTTCCTTCTGTGCCTGGTTTATTTCACTTAACATAATGACATATAGTTCCATCCATATTTCTGTAAATGACAGGATTTCATTCTTTTTATGGCTGAATAATATTCCATGGTGCATATATACCACATTTTCTGTATTCATTCATTCATTATTGTACATTTGGGTTGATTACACATCTTGGCATTTGTAAATAGTTCTACAATAAAATGAGAGTGCAGATATCTCTTCAAAATACTGATATTTTTCTATTGGATAAATGGCCAGCAGTGGGATTGCTGGATCATGTGGTAGTTCTAGTTTCACGGTCTTTTTTTTTTTTAAAGGAAACTCTGTCCTATTTTTCATAGTGACTGTACTAATTCACATTCCTATCAGCAGTGTATGAGTGTATGCCTTTTTCTACAGCCTTGTCAGTATTTGCTATTTTCTGTCTTTTCGATAATAGCCATTTTAACTGGGATGAGTTGATATCTCACTTTGGTTTTAATTTGTATTTTGCTGATGACTAATGATGTTGAGCAATTTTTTCATATATTGGTTGGCCATTTGTATGTCTTCTTTTGAGAAATGTCTATTCAGATTTTTTCCTATTTTAAAATCAGATTATTTGAGTTCTTTGCTATTGAGTTGTTTGATTTCCTTATATATTGCAGTTATTAACCCCTTGTCAGGTGGATAATTTGCAAATATTTTCTCCCATTCTGTAATTTGTCTCTTCACTTTGTGGATTTTTTCCTTTGCTGTGCAGAAGTTTTTTAATTTGATGTTTCCTTGTAGTCCTTTCATAGTTTCAGGTCCTATATTCAAGTATGGAATCCATTTTGGTTTAATTTTTGTATATCGTGAGAGAGGGGGGTCTAATTTCATTTTTCTGCATATGGATATCCAGTTTTCTCAGCACCATTTATTGAAGAGGGTCTCTGCCGCCGATGGGAACCTGCAGCCTTCTGATGTCAAGATTGTTCCTTTTAAGTACCAAGGGAGGCAAGAAAAGTGTCATCTTTCTCTGCTGCACCCCTTTTAATGAAAGGATTTGTTCTGTAAAATTTGGATTTCAGTCAAAAGGCCATACTTAAGGACCTAGAAGGCCACATGTGGCCTTCAAGTGCAGGTTCTCCACCTCTTTGTTTTTATGCCAGTACCATTCTGTTTTGGTTACTCTAGTTCTGTAGAATATTTAAAATCAGGTAATTTGATGCTTCCAGTTTTGTTCTTTTTGTTTAGGATTTCTTTAGCATTTGGAGGTCTTTTATGATTACATACAAATTATAGGATTATTTTTCTGTTTCTGTGAAGAATGTAATTGGTATTTTGATAGAGATTGCATTGAATCTGTAGATCATTTTATGTAGTGTGGACATTTTAACAATATTAATTCTTCAAATCCATGGCCATGGGAAAGCTTTCCATTTTTTGTGTGTCTTCTTCAATTTCTTTCATTGGTGTCCTATAATTTTCATTGAGATTGTCCACTTCTTTGGTTAAGTTTCTTCCTACATATTTTATTTATTAGTAGCTATTATTGAAGGAATTGCTTTCTTGATTTATTTTCAGATTGTTTGCTGTTGGTATATAGAAATGCAATTAATTTTGGTATGTTGATTTTCTATCTTCAACTTTAGTGAATTTGTTTATTAGTTCTGAAAGTTTTTCGCTGAGTTTTTAGATTTTCCTAAATAGAAGATCATGTTGTCTACAAAGAAGGACAAATTGACTTCTTGCTTTCCAATTTGGATGCCCTTTATTTTTTCTCTTGCCTGATTGCTCTGGGTAAAACTCCCAGTTCCATGTTGAATAAAAATGATAAAAGTGGGTATTCTTATCTTGTTTTAGATCTTAGAGGAAAGGATTTCACTTTCTCCCTGTTCAGTATGATATTAGCTATAGGTTTGTCATATATGACCTTTATTGTTTTGACATATGTTCCTTCAATACCTAGTTTGTTGAGAGTTCTCATCATTAAAATATGGTGAATTTTATTTAATGCTTTTATGACATCTGTGGAAATGATTGATTGTCTTCTTTCAATCCTCTCAGGGACTGTGAGTATAACCGGATTTAGGACATATTTGTAGGAATCCTAGTTAGAAATACTAACATTGTCAGATATGTAATTGCCACTGTTTCACATTATGGAGGTCTCTTCCTCCTGCAATCAGTGACCCTTACTTGCTGCCTACATTTCCCAAACTCACATGCCACCATCAATACCATTTTATCACTGTACATTTCTATTATACAATAGCTTCCTCACAATTAATTTGCTTTCATTCTTGCCTACCAAGCTTCCCAAGATCCATAGTAAACTTTTTGTAGGACAACTGAAATTTCATCAGTTTCCGACTTAAATTTCTAAAAAAAAATGTAGTTTTTTCCATGGAAGCAAACTCACCCCCTCTTAACATAATATATTTAGTCCTATCTCTTCTGGCCCTTGCATACTCCTCAGCCGTCTTCTATTCCTCTTTTCCTAGTCCCCAGTGCTGCTCACTCTGTTCTAGACACTCTGACGTCTTTTTGTAACCTTGGCCTGCCCTCACCTGGCTAAATTCATCTATTCTTATCACATATGTAGGCCATGATGGTGGTACTCTCATCTTGAATAGATAACACTCTTCTAATGCTATTCTGATCAATATCCCAAAATTATTTTATTCATTTGTTTCCATGACAAACATCTCACCCGTTGGAATATAATCTCTGTGAGAACAAGAAACTTGACTATCTTGATACCTAATGTGTTTCCAGGGGCTAGTTCACAAAAGGTACCTGACATATATTTGTAGAATAAAAGAATACGTTGATACAAACACCAAATTGGAAATGTTATGTCTTGACAATATTAATATTCCTTATGAGCATTCTTTACAATTTTGGATATGGTTATTTGAAACAAAAATTTTCTAGGTTATTTATCTTTTAATATTCCTATTCCAGTTTCCTCATTAAATTAATGAACTAATGCATCAGTGGAAAGATGTAGAATATAAGATGTCATTTTATACATAATGATTTATTTTTTAAATCCTATTATGTGACAAAGTAGCTGGTTTCAGAAGTCAATTTCCCACATAATTATTTTATCTAAAGAATATTTTAGAATTTCCCTGTTCAATACATTTCCAGTGACCCAAAATGGCTACTTGAATTTAAAGTTACAATAATTTAAATAAAATAACAAATTTAGTTATTCATTTACACTGGTCACTTTTCAGGTTCCCAAAAGCCACATATGGCTAGTTGACAACTAAATATAGATCACTTTTTAAACTTTATTTTGTAAATTTTATTTCAAAATATTAAGGGGTACATGTGTTTTTGTTACATAATGCTGAAGTCAGGGCTTTTAGTGTGCCCATCACCAGAATAGTGACATTATACTTGATAGGTAAGTTTTTATCCCTCACGCCTCTCCCACCCTCCCTTCTTAGTTTCCAATGTCCTTTACAAAACTCTATGATCATATGTACCCATAGTTTAGCTCCCACTTATTAGTGAGAACATGTGATATTTCTTTTTCCATTCCTAAGATACTTGAATTAGGATAATGATCTCCAGTTCCATCCAAGGTCCTGCAAGTGACATTATTTCATTCCTTTTTATGACTGATCCTCCATGGTGTGTGTGTGTGTGTGTGTATGTACACATGCACATTATTTTCTTTATTCACTCATCAATTGATATGCACTTAGGTTGATTCTGTATCTTTGCAATTGTGAATTTTGCTACAGTAAATATTCAGGTAGAGGTGTCTTTTTGATACAATGACTCTTTTTCCTTTGGATAGGTATCCAGTAATGGGATTGCTGGATTTAATGATAGGTCTACTTTTAGGTCTACTCTTAGTTCTTGAGGAATCTCCGTACTGTTTGCCATAGAGGTTGTACTAATTTACATTCCCACCAATGGTGTATAAATGTTCCCTTTTCTTTGCATCCACACCAACGTCTATTGTTTATTGACTGTTTAATAATGGCCATTCTGACAGTATAAGGTGGTATCTCATTGTGCTTTTAATTTGCATTTCCCTGATGATTAGTGACGTTGAGCCTTTGTTCATATGTTTGTTGGCCATTTGTCTATATTCTTTTGAAAAAACTCTGTTCATGTCTTTTGCCCACTTCTTGATGGGGTTGTTTTTTCTTGCTGATTTGTTTGAGTTCTTTACAGATTCTGGATATTAGTCCTTTGTCAGATTTAGTTTGTGAATATTTTCTCCTATTCTGTAGGTTCTCTATTTACTCTGTTGATTACTTCCCTGTCTGTGCAGAAACTTATAAATTAAATCCCATTTATTTATTTTTGTTTTGCTGTATTTGCGTTTGGGGTCTTAGTCATAAATTCTTTGCCTAGTCTAATATCTAGAAGAACTTTTCCTATGTTTTCTTCCAGAATTTTTATGGTTTTAGGTATTACACTTAAGTCTTTAATACATTGTCAGTTAATTTTTGTTATGGTGAGAGATAGGTATCCTGTTTCATTCTTCTGCATGTTCTTATCCAATTTTCCCAGTACCATTTAATGAATAAGGTGTCCTTACCCCAGCCTGTATTGTTGTCCGGTTTGTCAAAAATCAATTGCTCATAGCTAAATGGTTTTATTTCTGGATTTTCTATTCTGTTCAACTTATCTATGTCTCTACCATTATACCAGTACCTGGAGCTCCCAGAGGACCTCTCCTTGTGCTCCACCATAGCCGAGGTCGGTGGAGGAGTGAGGCTAAGTGGGGTTGGGTCAGGTGAGCCTGTGTTCAGACTACACAAAAGCAGGCACAAGAGCTGTCTCAGCAGGGGTCAAGGGTCAACTCCTAGGCCTCTGTGGAAAGCCACCAGGGAGGGGCTGAAGCAGCCCCACCAAGCCAAAAAGTCTTCTCAGGGGGGTGGGGCAGTCTGGGATTCATAGTATGGAAGATGGGAGTAAGTTTTACTCTTCTTCATCTTCCCCTTCCCTATGGATCTCCTTCTGGAGTGTGGGTACAAGCAGTAGCCCAAACTAGCTGAGTTCACCAGCAATGGCACTGCAGGTTGGGAGCTCTCCTGCCCAGGATCCTGCCCTAGAGTGAATGAGTGGCTTTCCTGTGGATAAGGGATGCCCCATGAGTGCACTGTAGCTTGGACCCATACCTCATTCTTGTTTTAGTTCTGCTCACATGCGCTCCCTTGCCTTTCAAGATCAGTCCACTAATCTCTCCTCCATGCCCCTGGGCAACAAGATTGTGTCCTAGGGATATGGAATCCAGCCTGCAGGCCTGTCCTCTGATCCCCTAAGTTCAATACCTGACAGTTCCAGGGAGAAGCATGCTGGTCCCATGTTGCCCATGGAATGCTCAATCAGGCTTAAATTTGTGGAAGCCTGGATGTGGAGGGCATGCCAACAGAGGGGAAGCAGCCATTCCTGAGAGACCCAGCTCAATTTTCCCTTGGGGTTCCTGTGCCAACCCACATGGGAACAGCCACAGCTGCATGAGCAGCTGTGGACAGTGGAGGAGAGGAGGAAGCAGAGAAGAGTCTGAATGGAAGAGAGCTGGCATTCTGGTCCCCTTTGTCCCAAAGGTCCCCCTGGCTTGATAGACTCTCCTCTTCCCTGGAGGCAGCCCACCCTGAGTGTTCAAGCTCTGGGATCACACAGTTCCCCCAGGACCTACTGACCCCCTGTGGCCACTGCAGTCTGGGCAGGTGTTGGGAAATGTTTGTGTGGGGACCAGTGACAAGAAAACTGAAGGGCAGAAGCTCCCTGGGCAGGCAAAGGCACATAATTGGTGGAAAAGCTATATGACACCCATGGCTTCAACTTCAGTCTCTGGTGAGAGGGAGCAACCCCCAGTGGGACTGGCAGCCCAGTTCTCTGTTCTCAATCTTCCAGTTGATAAGCAGCAGCAGTTTTGGGGCTCATGAGGTTAGAAAAGCTCTCCAACAATTTGGAAGACTGCAGTCTGCCAGAGGTATGAGGGGAGGAAAAGCAAACACCACCATCTCCTCTTTCTAAAGGTCTCTAGACCTCTCTGCTCTGCAATTTCTTCCCATGGACTCTCCAGTAGGTTCTGGCACTTTTCCCTCAGAATTACACGTGGGCTATGTTTTGTTATCTAAAACATCTCCTTCTTTCTGAGATGATCTGGTGACTGGTGTCTCTAGTCAGCCATCTTGCCTCCCCCCTTTTCAAACCTCATTTTCGTTATCTCAGAAATTTCTATTTATTATGGGAAAAACCTGGGACGGTATTAAAAAACTGCCCTCCAAACTGAGATGGTGTTGAAAGATCAAAGAATGACCAACAAGTCCAGCTTTTAGAGATAAATGAGTTTATTAGAGGTTACTTACACAAGGTGTTCACTCCTGGGCAGCACAGGACTTTTCTGGGGAGTAAAATCAGTGCTGCCTGCGTGTTGTGGTGCCTTAATTTTTTTTTAGAGAATGTTGTGGAATCTTTCTCTACATCATTGTATATGCAGAGGCTAAATATATTAAGCATGAGCAATATATCCACCATGTGTTTCTATGTGACTCATGTTATTTTAATTTTTCTCTAAGTGGGGATTCTAGTAGTAAAATGAACTAAAGGGTATTATAGGACAGCAAAAGCAGTTATAAACAGTCTCAACCAGTTTACAAGGACATGCTTACGGGTGCCTTGGGGCCCTGTGGGTTTGTTTGGTATTTTCTGTGTTTATCTTAAGCCATTGATTTTCTATTAACCCTTAGATGTCAACTTTCTCCAGTGGAGAAACTCTATTTTTTTTCTCTCATGTTGGGCAGCACAACTCTACAGAATATGTAACACATGAATGCTTTTGACAGTATATTATCATTGGGATACAGAACATTCATAATAGGAAGAAAGAAAATTGTTTCTTTTGCAACTTATTTAAACATTTTATTTTTTAGTTCTTGGTTTTTGTGTAACAAGCCACCCTAAACTTAGTAGTCTAAAAAAATGATTTATTATTTCTATTCTGTGGATTGGCTGTGCTTAATTGGTTGATTCTTCTGTTCTACACGGTATAGCTAAACTCACCCATTTGGTTGCATTCAGCTGGGAGCTCAGCCAGTCCTTTTAATTTCCAGTACATCACCTATTATTCAGGATCTCTGTTTGTGCAGCCTCTCATCATTCAAAAGTCTAGTCTGATATTCTTTACAGCAAGGTGGTTGGCTTCCAAGATGGAGTGTTCCAAGAAGATAAGCCCTGGTGTGCATGTGCTGCCCAATCCTCTGCTTGAATTGCATTTTCTGGTGTCTCAGGGGAGCTTAAATACCAAGAATATTGGTTCTTTGGGACTGACATAGCAGTCTATTACAAATACTTTTAACAATTATCTAAGGTACCACTGACTTGAAATTAGAAATATAACTCAAAGTTTCTCAGGGTTGGAATAGACAGGTAAAAGGCCTCTGCCTCAGTCTGATCTGGCTGCCATAACAACATACCACAGCCTGGGTGGTTTAAACAACAGAAATTCATTTCTCACAGTTCAGGATCTCAGATCGAGGTTCCAGCCAATTCACTTCCTGATGGGGGCTCTCTTCCTTGCTTGAAAATGGCCACCTTTTCACTGTGTCCCCAAATGGTGGAGGAAGAGAGGACTCCAATGTCTTTTCATATTCTTCTATAAGAGCACCAGCCCTTTTGGTTTAGGGTGCCACCCTGATGACTTCATTTAACTTTTATCACCTTTTTACAGGTCCTTTCTCTAAAAATGTAGTCACAGTGGTGTTTAGGGCTTAACATATGAATTTGGAGGAGAAAAAAAAAAATTCAGTCCATCATAGCCTCCAAGTCAGAAAAAATCAAAATCAAAAGAAATAAAAAACAAAGCTGGTGTTGAAACCTCAGCTATAGTTTTTGGTGTTGTTGCTATTGTTGCCAACTGAACTTCTAGAGTATAACAGTCCCTGTACCATATATATACACATATATATGTGTATGTGCATATATATACATATATGTGTGTGTGTATATATACATATATATGTATATTTTTATATATATATAAAATGAAATTATTCACTTGCCAACACCACTCCCTTCAAATTGTGACTAAGGCATCAGAGGTCCTTCTATTCTGCAGTTCTGCCATCTCAGGCCATCATTTCCCTCCATGTAGAAGGAGCAGAGAAACAGAGAGAAATCAAAGCATCACTTTTGTTCAGAATGAATTGGTATCAGGCATATTTCCTGATACTTTTTTTTTGCATTAATGATTACTTACAATATAACATATCAAAAACATATTATTCTATACCAAAATGTAAATATAAAGTATTGCATTAATTACTTATTTTAATTACTTATTTAAATAATAGGTGACGTACTGGAAATTAAAAGGACTGGCTGAACTCCCAGCTGAATGCAACCAAATGGGTGAGTTTAGCTATATTGTGTAGAACAGAAGAATCAACCAATTAAGCACAGCCAATCCACAGAACAGAAATAATAAATCATTTTTTTAGACTACTAAGTTTAGGGTGGCTTGTTACACAAAAGCCAAGAACTAAAAAATAAAATGTTTAAATAAGCTGCAAAAGAAACAATTTTCTTTCTTTCTATTAATGAATGCTCTGTATCCCAATGATAATACACTGTCAAAAGCATTCATGCTTTATATATTCTGTAGAGTTGTGCTGCCCAACATGAGAGAAAAAAAATAGAGTTTCTCCACTGGAGAAAGTTGACATCTAAGGGTTAATAGAAAATCATTTTGCTTGATTTTGCTGTTATTAAGTTTTTGCTTTATTTTGCTGTTAAAGAGACACGCCAAAAACTAATGTGACTTCATTTCACATAATGGAACACAGTTGAGATGCAGTAACTTCCCCATTTCAATGACTTAGTAAGCAATGGGGTATTAAATATAAAGGAATATTATTGGGTGCCCTAGTTGCCATTTTCTTTTCATGCAGTCTATTATTTTCTATTTAAACGTTTTGAATGTATAAATAAAACAAAAAAGAATATTGTGGTTTCAAAATGGAACTAAGATGAGTAAATTTAATGGTGGTTAGTTTCTGACTCAAAGTGTTTTAAATTTTTACCACTTCAATTGATAAAGAGAAAATAAGAAGCAAGTGCAGTTGCACATTTAGTTCGAATGAGAATGAGAGGATTTGATGAAAAACAATACGAAACACTCTAGTCTTCAAGAAATTTTGTTATGGAAGCAAAAAATCTGTAAAATGCTATATTTTTAAAAATCAAATTCTGTAGTTTCCAATTACTCCTGACCTTTTCTATTTTATATACCATAAGCAAGCCCTGAGTTTATTAATCCTGGTCCAGCAATCTCTTCCTCATCTGTAAAAGTGCTTGAGCATCTATTGGTCTTCAGGCAGCTCTTAAATATTTATAAATCTAATTTGTCAACTTAGAAATGACAATAATGAGAAAGAAAATCTATAAGCACAAATATAACAAAATTTTCACTTAGAGTATTATCTTGATTCAATTACATTATTTTATGAATCTTTTTATTCAGAATTTGCAAAGAAGTAATATCTGCATTTGCTCTGTTTATGAAGCAAATATATTATCATAGTCATGATTATATTAAAAAGCTAGCTACATCCTTAAAAACATGTTACTTTTATACTAAATACTATAAGCATTATGATATTATTTTAAATTTAGTTTGATAATATGGGTCACATCAGACAAAAAAAGTTCCATTGTCAAATGAAAACTAAAGTAAAATGTTTAATACAGTGAGTATACCATTCCATTGACAATAAAGGGATCATACTTTTATTTTTAGAAAACAAAATGACTACCACTTTAATTAAAAGATGATGAGCTGGTTATTATTGCTGCCTGGGAAGTCTGCAAATATGCTAGGGGTTATCACTGTAATAACTTTAATTATCATCTTTGGAATATGTACAAATTATCTATGCTTTAGCTCAGCTGATGACTATATTGAAGCATTCTCATAATGCTAAGTTGCAAATTCAGTGCCAAAAAAAGCTGCAAATAAGACATTTTGTAGCAATTTAATAGACTTCTTAAATATTTTGAGATTGCTGATCATCATCCATGTAATCTTCTATATCTATAACTTTAAAGTTTTATTACAGATCTACAGCATGGGCAAATATAAAGTCTCTGGACCACAGCAGCTAACAACTGCTATTGATCTATTGTGCAATTTTGGTGGGAGGAAAAAGGAGTATATAAATGTGGTACTCTGTGGGGCAAAGTTTCTACATTGGAAGATCAGCTCTAAACTGGGGTTACATGCAGTGTTCATTGATTTAAAGTAAACAAAAATCATTTTTTGAAACGTGTGAAAGGGAGTTTTAATTGTTTTTTTTGTGTAATAAAACTTAAAAGTCAAATTGTCAGCTTGTCACCCTTTATTATCGTTACACTTTTTTTTATAGACTCCCTAGGCTTTGTTAAGAGTCTTTCTATGCTTATTTCCTAGGTACTCGTTTTTCTTAGATTTTGACTTTACCAAATTTTGAAATTATCTATTTTTAACAAAATAATATTAGCAAATAACTCCCAATTAATTATATTAATATAATTTCAAAATCATTGTAAGCTGGTGATAACGTCTTTATAAAATATCTCCTCAATTTTATATTTATGTAATCCAAAAGGTTATAAGTTATAGAATTTACATGGTATGCAGGAAAATTAATAGTAATAAATGCATTATGGTAATTTTACTGGTTATTAATTTTTTTCTTTTGCTCTAGAAAATGAACATTCCAGATGGTCTGCAGCATTGTATCTCATTTTGAATATTAAGTCAGAGATATTTGTTTCAGACAAAAGAAATATTTATAAGTAGGCCATAAGTGTAGTGAGTGGTATTCCTCAACTTGGAATGTTGCCCAATGAATTCAGTAATACCGTTGTGGTCTCCGTGAGACTTTGTTACACTGTATTTCAAATAGTTTGCCATTGAATTAAACATCATCATTTAAAGGAGCTATAGTTATTTGGGTTTGGGAGGACAGAGGTAAACTGAAACACAGAAATGAATGACTGCCCCTAGGTAGGATATGGATAAGAGAAGAACCAAAAATTATATAACTATCCTAAGAGACAGACACCATTTCAGTGAGGAAATCTGGAAAGTTTTTATGGTAGATACCTTCATTCAAATATATAGTGATACAATACTTAGAATTATAAGGTTGGTTTCTTCTCCTGAACATCTGAAAGGAAACAAGTTCTTACAAGCAAAATTATGATTCTGTGAGATAAGATAAGATTTAAGTTTATAGAAGCTAGTGGTGGAGGAAATTTTTGAGGGAATAGTCTGAGAGAAAGCATGGAAATAGGCCAGCATCCCTGGAGAAAACATTTTTAGGAAATGAATGATTTTTATATATCAGAAAAGTCAGTGAGAACTGGTGGATTGTATTCTTAGAATGATAGCTATAAAATATTTTTGGCTTTGTTTTTAAGTTTAAATTAACTCATTATATTTGTTTTTTATTTTTGTTGTTGTTGATGATGGTTTATTTTTGTAGAGGGGTAGGACAGAGATTAGTCCATGTACTGAAGCCAGATTGCATGAGTTTTTAATTCCACATCTGGATAGATTTCTTAAACTCTCCATGCCTTATATGTAAGTGAATAATAAAATGCATCCACCTAATAAGATTGCTTGGGAAATTCAATGGGTTGATATGAAAAGGTCTTATAATAGACCCTGTACATTATATGTACCACATAAATGTTTAGCATTAAGTACCAGTATCAGTACTTAATTAGATTGTTTAGTGTGAGTTAATACATTAAGTATCAGTGTTTAATTGATGAATTCCCTAGTAGAATTAATTAAGGATCTGCAGATGAATGAGTTTAAAATATCATCCTGGCTACTGCTTCAGGAAAGAGCCCTCCAAATATAAACACAACATATGTTACAGGCAAAAATTTGTTTTGTGAAGTGTTTTATAATTTATGCTTTCTCATTTTTTATAAAAGAAATTGCAGTTTTTAAATATCTTAGTTTTCCAATCAAACAAAATTACTTTATAATATTTATTAGTATTTTAATAGTATTTGATATAAAATTATAAAGGTAACAAAATAAAATAAATCAAGATACAATTAGTACATTTTTAAGACATAACTCATGAGAGTTAGTTGAATTTGAGCTACTGCCATTAAATTTAATAAGCTATCACATGTTTTTAAAATATATAAGCTCATTAGTACAAATAGTTATTTTTAAAATAAATATTAATCAGTAGCAGTACAAATAATATATCAATTTTTTTCTGAGGAGAAAAGAATGCAATTCATGTAAAACTCCCTGTATTTTAAATTTTAGAAGTGCCTTGTATTATATTGTAGGAGATAATAGCTTAGATGATTTGAAAAGATTGTAAGTTATACAATCTTACGAAGTATAATAATTATATCAACGTTTGAAGTTCAGAAATCTGTGACTCCCCATATAATCAGCTAACCACGATACACAGAGGAGTCAATATTGTTTACATCTATCAATTACTATATCATGTTTGAGTTGAATAATAACTAAGAGAATATTCAAGGACTTGTTAAAATATGTATGTTTGGAAAATATTTTGGAGTTAACAGTGACCACACTGTTCAAAACATTGCAAAGAAAAAGTGGTTAAGATATTTACTCATTGCCATTTGAGTAATAAATCAACATCATACAAAACAAAACCGGCAGGTAAAAATCTTCCCATATTCAACAAAATATTATTTATCAACTTCAGTTTTTCAACACTAATGAATAAATACATATTATTTCAAAGTTTGTTCTGTCCTTTTTTGAAGCATGGGAATTATAAATGGGAATTTTCAAGCCTATCAATAGTTGAATAAAATATTTAAATGTTCTTTAAGAAAATTCCACTCACTACATTAATATTTCTTGTATATTAAAAACTATATATTAATGGCTAATTTGAGCTTCACAGAGGAGGATTATGATAAATTCAAGGAAAACCAATATTGAGAACTTCTCATTATGACCTAACGTAAATGATATAAATGATGTTATATTGCCATTTATACAATTTCAAAAATGAGTAAAAAATATTACAGCAGGCCAAAGAAGATTTTATTATTCACAATGTGCAATGTACATTTCAATGCCTGGAAATTGAGTTGTTTTAAGTGCTATCCAAAATAAGATGGATTATAAAATCCATCTATGCCACCATAGAAAAAAGAAGTTTTAATAAAGAAACTACACGTTAAGAAATATATATCATACACTTAGGACATTGAGTTGCAGAAAATAAACAAATAAAGATATAATTTACATTTCAGGAACTAACCTGTTAATGGGGTGTGGTTTTGTTTCCTGAGGCTGCCTTAACAAATAATCACAAACTCCATAGCTTAAAAGAAGAGAAATGTATTCTCTCATGGTTCCGGCTGTTAGAAGCCTAAAATCAAGGTGTTGTTAGGACCACATGAAGGGAGAGTCCATTTCTTAACTCTTCTAGCTTTTGGTGGTTTCCCAGGCCTTCCTGGACTTGAGGCCACTGCTTCAGTCTCACTACAAGGTAACAGACGATCAAAAATATTCTAAAAAAGAATAAATCCTATAAAAGATAAAATGTTTTATTGCAATTGGGGAAGGAAAAACGATCCTAGAGAAATTTATTATGGGAAATAAAATTTGGCTTGGGTTTTCAGGAATTAATAGAATTTTTAGGTATATAGAAAAACAATAAGGTTATTATAGATGGGTGGAATTGAATGATTGAAGACAAGGAAGAGTCAGTGTACCTAGTGTGTTTGAAAAACAGTAAATTGATTACAGACAACTTATGGAGTGTATTAAAGACTGCAGTCTATTCTGAACAAGAAATCAGATGTTTTTGATGAAAAAGTTACATAACTCATAAAAATAGAATATAGTCTATAGAGAAGGTAAAAATTAAAACAAAACATTCATTTAAAAATGTAAAAGCAGTTAAAATGGCTTTTATCAAAAAAACAGATAATGGGTGCTGGCAAGGATGTGGAGAAAGGAGAACGTTTGTACACTGTGAGCTGTTGGTGGGAATATATATTAGCACAGCCACTATGGAGAACAGTATGGAGGTTCCTCAAAAAAATTTAAAAAATAGAACTACCATGTGATCCAGAAATTCCACTACTGGCTATATTTCTAAAAGAAAGAAAATCAAAATATTTACATTGTCCTGTTCATTGCAGCACTATTCAGAATAACCAAAATGTGGAATCAACCTAAGTACCCATCAACAAATGAATGGATTAAAAAAATATGGTATATATACACTGCAGAATATTATTCAGCCATAAAAAAGAATGAATTCCTATCTTTTGCAGCAACATACGTGGAACTAGAGGTCATTAAGTGAAATAAGCTAAGCACAGAAAGACAAATACCACATGTTCTCACTTCTCATATATATGGGAGATAGCAAAGTGGATCTCAAGAATATAGAGAGTATATTGTTGGTTAACAGAGGGAAGGAAGGGTAGAGGGAAGGGAAAGTAAAGAGAAGTTGGCTAATGGTACAAACATATAGCTGGATAGAAGAAATAAGACCCAGTGTTAGATCAGTAGGGTGATGATAGTTTAAAATAATCTATTGTACATTTCAAAGTATTTATAGAAGATAATAATTCAAATGTTTCTAGCATAAAGAAAAGACAAATATTTAAGGTGATGCATATACCAAATATACTGATTTGATCTTTACAAATTATATGAATATATTATTAATAAGTTATCACATGCAACCTAAAATTATGTACATATCTTATGCATCAGTAAAAATATGCAAAAGCATCTCACAAACGCATTCTTAAACCATTACATATAGCTTTGAAATGTAACTCCTACTTCAATTCATACAATTTAGGACAGGAAAGTGTTGAACTAGAAATAAGTAAACAAACAAAAGAACCTAATTTTAGACATGAGAGTAATGTTTGATAAAGTTAAATAAAATGAATTAACAATGAATTTTATATAGCAATGTAATTTAATATATTTTAATTAATGTTTCATTTGGAAGAAATTACCTACCTATTAAAATGTGCTTGGTATGTAAAAGTCAGGCAAAAAGGACCCAGCTATTCTAATGAATCCCTAAACATTTGGAGTATAAATAAGAGAACAAGCCAATTAGTAAATGTTTTCAGTCTGCCAAACCTGTAGACATCTATCCCTCTCTAGCTTTCATCTATACATCTTCATATAATTATTATTATTGTTTGCATTTAGTCCCACTGACAAAACTCTCAGGACACTGCAGGTTAATAGGCTTAATACACATTTTATACATTTTCTTCTGTATCAATTTAATTGTCCAAAATATATACTGAAATTGCTTTACTTAAATCCTACTCCTGGTGAAGGGAATCCTTAATTCTCTAAGTTTATTGAGCCTCAATAAACACTCACACAGTGATTAGGTATGAAAAAAAGGGGAGTAAACCAGGGTAGGGCCCAGGCCACAGCTTGGCCTAACATGCAGTTTACAGCCATGTAGGTAAAGCTCAGCTATATTTCCAGTAATCACTATGTGTAATTGTAAGGCTATGGTAAAATATAATTACAATCCATTATGTATTTTATATACAGAAGTATTAGGTTCTCCCTAATCTATCGTTATAAACATACATCAAGAGGTATAAGTAGAGAATATCATTGAACAAAAGAACTTTAAGCAAGAAATTATTTACTTATTTCTCTTTCTTCCCCAGTGAACATGTGAAGCCTTTTTTTCCAAGAAAAGGGCTTGGTGAAATTGGCTTACCTTTTGTGGGAACAAGAGTGGATAATTTGTTAATCCCATCATTTCTATGAGAAAGAAAATAATTGTGTGGCAGTTCTAGAGATTTCAAACCACACTTGGTGATTTTCTTTAAGATCCTCTGCACAAGTAACAAATCTACTTAAAAGTTAAAAAAAAAAGTTTAACTTTTAAAGTTGCTATATTTTATTTATTTTTTTAATTTATTTTTTTATTTGAGAATATTATGGGGGTACAACACTTTGGTTATATATATTGCCCATGCACTGCCCGTGTCAGAGCTACAATCCTGCTCATCCCCCAAACTGTGCT
The DNA here is from genome assembly GCA_023783475.1 of Daubentonia madagascariensis. Lineage (NCBI taxonomy): Eukaryota > Metazoa > Chordata > Mammalia > Primates > Daubentoniidae > Daubentonia > Daubentonia madagascariensis. The sequence continues at coordinate 2,630,056 of JAKFHU010000322.1, forward strand.
CCCCGCATCCATTCAGTGAGAGTTTTTCCCATCCCCTCCACCCCCCTCCCTCCTGCCCGCCCCCTGATGAATATTATTGCCCTGTGTGATATAGGTGTTGATCAGTTAGTACCAGTTTGATGGTGAGTACCAGTGGTGCTTGTTTTTCCATTCCTGTGACACTTCGCTTCAAAGAATGGGTTCTAGCTCCAACCAGGATAATACCAGATGTGTTAATTCACTATTGTTCCTTATTGCTGAGTAATACTCCATGGTATACATATACCACATTTTATTAATCCACTCGTGTATTGACGGGCACCTGGGTTGTTTCCATAACTTTGCAATTGTGAATTGTGCTGCTATAAACATTCGTGAGCAGATGTCTTTATTATAAAATGTCTTTTTTTTCCTTTGGGTAAATACCCAGTAGTGGGATTGCTGGGTCAAATGGTAATTCTACTTTTAATTCTTTGAGGTATCTCCATATTACTTTCCATAGAGGTTGTACTAATTTGCAGTCCCACCAGCAGTGTATGAGTGTTCCTATCTGTCCACATCCCCGCCAACATTTGTTATTTGGGGATTTTTTAATATGAGCCAATCTCACTGGAGTTAAGTGATATCTCATTGTGGTTTTGATTTGCATTTCCCTGATGATTAGAGAAGTTGAGCAATTTTTTATATGTTTGCTGGCCATTATTCTGTCTTCTTTGGAAAAGTTTCTGTTCATGTCCTTTGCCCACTTTTTTAATAGGGTTGTTTGATTTTTTCTTGTTGATTTTCCTAAGTTCCATATAGATTCTGGTTATCAGCCCTTTATCAGAGGTGGAGCATGCAAATATTTTCTCCCATTCTGTAGGTTGTCTGTTTACTCTAGTGATAGTTTCCTTGGCTGTGCAGAAGCTTTTTAATTTGATCAGGTCCCATGTATTTATTTTGGTTGCTGCTGTGATTGCTTTGGGGGTTTTCTTCATAAATTCTTTGCCTAGGCCAATGTCCATAAGAGTTTTTCCAATGTTTTCTTTGAGAATTCTTATGGTTTCATGTCTTAGGTTTAGATCTGTTATCCATTGTGAGTTGATTTTTGTGAGAGGTGAGAGGTGTGGGTCCAGTTTCAGTCTTCTACATATGGCCATCCAGTTTTCCCAGCACCATTTGTTGAATAGGGAATCTTTTCCCCAGTGTACGTTTTTTTGGAATTTGTCAAAGATCAGGTGGCTGTATGAGGTTGGTTTTATATTTGGGTTCTCGGTCCTGTTCCATTGGTCTACGTGTCTGTTCTTGTGCCAATACCATGCAGTTTTGGTTACTATAGCCTTGTAGTATAGTTTGAAGTCTGGTAGATAGATGCCTCACAATTTGTTCTTTTTGCTTAAGATTGCTTTGGCTAGACAGGGTCTTCTCTGATTCCACATGAAGCATAGAATTATTTTTTCTAGATCAGCAAAAAATGATGTTGGTATTTTGATAGGGACTGCATTGATTCTGTAAATCACTTTAGGTAGCAAAGCCATTTTTACTATGTTGACTTTGCCTATCCAAGAGCATGGTAGGATTTTCCATCTATTCACCTCCTCTGCTATTTCTTTTCTCGGTGTTTTGTAATTCTCTCTGTATAGGTCTTTGACCTCCTTAGTTAGATATGTTCCTAAATATTTAATTTTCTTTGGTGCTATTGTGAAAGGTATTGCATCTTTAATTTGTTTCTCAGCTTGATTGTTATTAGCATACATGAAGGCTATGGATTTGTGTGTATTAATTTTGTATCCTGAGACTTTGTTGAATTCATTTATCAATTCCAGTAATCTCTTGGTTGAATCTTTGGGCTTTTCTATGTATAATATCATATCGTCTGCGAATAGTGAAAGTTTGACCTCTTCTGTCCCTATCTGCACACCCCTGATTCCTCTGCCTTATCTAATTGCTGTGGCCAGGACTACCAGCACTATGTTGAAAAGAAGTGGAGATAGTGAGCACCCTTGTCTGGTGCCAGTTTTAAGGGGGAATGCTTTCAATTTTTCCCCATTCAGTATGATATTGGCTGTGGGTTTATCATATATGGCTTTAATAGTTTCGAGGTATGAGCCATCTATGCCTATATTGTTAAAAGTTCTTATCATAAAAGAGTGCTGGATTTTGTCAAAAGCCTTTTCTGCATCTATTGAAAGGATCATATAATCTTTGTTCTTGCTTTTATTTATATGGTGAATTATGTTTATAGATTTGCGTATGTTGAACCATCCCTGCATCTCGGGAATGAAACCCACCTGATCGTGATGAATTATTTTTTTGATGAACATTTGAATTCGGTTTGCAAGGATTTTATTGAGAATTTTTGCATCTATATTCATAAGGGATATTGGTCTGTAGTTTTCTTTTTTTGTTGTGTCCTTTCCTGGCTTTGGTATCAAGGTGATATTGGCTTCGTAGAATGAGTTTGGGAGGACTCCATCCTTCTGGATATTTTCAAATAATTTCTGCAGTGTAGGCACCAGTTCTTCTTTGTAGGCTTGGTAGAATTCAGGTGTGAACCCGTCTGGTCCAGGACTTTTTTTTGTGGGAAGATTTTTTATTACTGCTTCAATTTCGGTGCTCGATATTGGTCTGTTTAGAAATTCTGTTTCTTCCTGGTTGAGCCTAGGGAGGTGGTATGTTTCTAAGAATTTGTCCATTTCCTCCACGTTTTCGTGTTTGTGGGCATAGAGGTTTTTGTAGTATTCGAAGATGATGTTTTGTATTTCCATGGTATCAGTTGTGACTTCTCCTTTCTCATTTCTAATTGAGCTTATTAGAGTCCTTTCCTTTCTGCTTCTGGTCAACCTGGTGAGTGGCCTGTCTATTTTGTTTATCTTTTGAAAGAACCAACTTTTCATTTTATTAATCTTCTGTATTGTTCTTTTGTTCTCGATTTCATTTAATTCTACTCTGATCTTAGTTATTTCTTTTCTTCTGCTGGCTTTAGGATTGCTTTGCTCTTCCTTTTCCATTTCCTTAAGATGATTCATTAGTTTACTGATTTGTGACCTTTCTGCCTTTTGGATGTGGAAATTTAAGGCGATAAGTTTTCCTCTCAGGACTGCTTTTGCTGTATCCCACAGATTTCAATAACGTGTGTCCCCATTATCGTTTAGTTCGAAGAATCTTTTGATTTCCATTTGAATCTCTTCCTTGACCCAATAGTCTTTCAGAAACAGATTGTTTAGTTTCCAAGTTTTTGGATGAAGATGTGAGTTTCTATTGGAATTGATTTCTAATTTTATTCCGCTGTGGTCTGAAAAGATACATGGTATGATTTCTATTTTTTTGAATTTGTTTAGATCTGTTTTGTGGCGTAAGATGTGGTCAATTTTAGAGAAAGTTCCATGAGCTGATGAGAAGAATGTATATTCAGTGTTATTTGGGTGGAGTGTTCTGTAGATATCTGTTAGGCCCAAATGTTCTAGAGTCCTGTTTAGGTCTTTTGTTTCTCTATTTAATTTTTGTTTGGAGGATCTGTCCAGTTCTGTCAGTGGGGTGTTGAAGTCCCCTGCTATTATGGCATTGCTGTTTATTATGTTGTCTAGATCTAGCAGTATTTGCTTTATGTATCTGGGTGCTCCTGTGTTGGGTGCATAAATGTTTAGGATTTTTAAATCCTCTTGTGAGATTTTTCCCTTCACCACTATATAGTGTCCATTTTTGTCCTTCTTTACTTTTGTTGCTTTAAAGTTTATATCATCTGAAATAAGGATGGCTACTCCGGATTTCTTTTGGTTTCCATTAGCCTGGAAAATTGTATTCCATCCTTTCACCTTGAGTCTGAATGCGTCTTTGTGTGTAAGGTGTGTTTCCTGAAGACAACAGATACTTGGCTTGTATTTTTTAATCCATTCAGCCAGCCTATGTCTCTTCAGTGGGCAGTTCAAGCCATTTACATTTATTGAGAGAATTGATATTTGGGGTAAATTTCTGGTTATTCTATTGGGTGGTGTCTTTTGTTTTACTTCTTGCATCATTGTGGAATCTGGTTTCTGGGGTTTTAGCTTTTGCGTAGTTTTACATAGGTGGGTGTCTGTTGCTCTGTTTAGTGTATAATGCAGTTCTAAGCACTTCTTGCAAGGCCGGTCTGGATTTCGCAAATTCTATCAGTGATTGCTTATCTGGAAATGTCTTTATTTCTCCCTCTTTTAAGAAGCTTAATTTGGCAAGATACAGAATTCTGGGTTGGCCTTTGTTTTGTTTGAGGAGACTGATGATGTCTCCCCATTCCCTTCTGGCTTGTAAGGTTTCAGCTGAGAAATCTGCAGTTAATCTGATTGGTTTCCCTTTATAGGTTACCTGCTGTTTTTGTCTTACAGCTCTGAGGAGTGCCTCTTTTACTTTGGTCAGTCTAATAATTATGTGGCATGGTGAATGCCTTTTCACGTTGAGTCTTCCAGGAGTCCTGTGTGCTTCTTGTACTTGGATATTGAGATTTCTGGCTAAGCCATGGAAATTTTCCTCTACTATTCCTTCAAATAGATTTTCCAGCCCATGCGAATTTTCTTCCTCTCCCTCAGGGATGCCTATGATCCTTATATTTGGCCTTGTTACATAATCCCACATTTCTTGTATGCTTTTTTCATGCCTCTTGTTTTTGTGTTCTTTCTCTTCTACTGTTTTATTTAGCACATAGGAGTTGTCTTCTAGCTCTGAAATTCTTTCCTCTGCATGGTCCAGCCTATTCTTAAGGCTTTCCACTGTGTTTTGTAGATCCTTGAATGCTTCTTTCATTTCTAGGATTTCTATTTGATTTTTCCATAATATTTCTATTTCTTTGGAGAATTTTTCATTCATTTCTCGCATTTTTCTTGTGGTTTCTTTGTGCTGGGATTCAATTTTCTCTTGAATTTCATTGAGCTTTCTTATAATCCATAAACAAAATTCCTCTTCTGTCATTCTACCCATTTCATTTGAGTTGGTATCCATTGCTGAGGAACTGATGGTTTCTTTTGGAGGTGACTTTTCACTCTGATTTTTCATGTTCCCTGAGTTCTTTCACTGGTTTTTTCTCATCTGGCCTCTTGGTCAAGAGCTGGGGGTGTTAGGGCTAGTTTATGGCCCAGTCTCCAGGCCCACAATTTTCGTTCTTTGGCAGAGCCAGGGAGAGAAGTAGTGGCCTATATTGCCTTAGGTGTATTTTAGCAAGTTTGGTGGATCTTGAGTTATCTCTGACCTGTTGTCTTCTCCTCTTCCCGGTGGAGTGTGGTGAGAATGACCTCCCAGCTTGGGCTCTAAGCTAGTGAATAGTACTTGAGGATATGAGTCCACAGCTCCCTATTAGCTAGGTATTCTGCTATGTCCGTGGCAGACTCTGATCCCCCAGTTGGGGTATGTGAAAGCCCCATGCTTTGGGAGGGGCCTTGTAGCTCCTAGGGGTTACTTTGACCCTGCTCGCCCTGAGGTGCAGGTAGAAACACAATTTCTTTTGGCTGCAGTGTGAGAGCTGAGTTGGGAAAATTCTACACAGCTCAGAGGTTGCTTATCTAGCCGTGTGTGTCGGCCCTTCTGATGTGCGTCTCCGCGTGATACTGGTTGATGGGGGATCTCCAATTGTGTACCCCTTTTCCACCACTAGACCCCAAGGCGAGGTGGGTGGCCATCTCTATCCCCAGTAGTCTCCACCGGGGGGATGTTCCCACGGGGAGGGGGGAATAGTGGCCACTGGAAGCGCTCTTGGATGGCGCAAAATTCCCTAATGGAGTGGGCAGGATTATGGGGAGCTGCTTTGGTTCAACCTGTGGCTCTTGAGGTATTTGTTTGTCATGAGAACCAGCAGTTATACCAAATGAGTTGCTATAGCCAGCAACCTTCAAAATGAGCGATCTCTGGGGTACAGGAGGGTTGGGACCTGAAGGGCGGGCACTAGGACCAGCACGTAGTGGACTTGTCGGAGGCCAGAGCTGGGGTAGCGGAACCAGATGGATGAGCTGCAAACTGTTTCCAATACCCAAAGGTCCTGCCGCTACAGTTCCGGGATCTCGTCCCACCTGGAACCCACGGTTGCAGCTATCCCTGGCCACCACAGGCAAAGCCTGTCTTGCCCCAGTGGACGAGCCCCGGGCAGGGGCAGGGCAGGGCTAGAGACGCGGCTCACAGCTCCGGGCGGGCGGCTTTAAAGATGGCTGCCGCTGCCAGCCTGGTGCATAGCTGGGCTCCGATCCTGTAACCACTTGGGGGGCAGGTCGCACTGCGCCGACCTGGCGAGCACGTCCTTCCTGCGCTCTGGGCTCTATTGTGCTCTGTGCGCTCTCCGATCTTTGTGAAAATTTTGTACCTGTTTTCTTGGGCTGGGCATTCAGCGTTGTTTCTCTGTAATTCGCAGTGCTGTTTTCGGAGTGAGCGGTCCGTGCTTGCAGGCAGCCGCTGGCGTTCTTCACCTCCTTCCCTGGGAGTGGTACAGTGGGAGGACTCTATCACACCGCCATTTTTCTAAAGTTGTTATATTTTAAAAGACTTGCTAATGAACACAGTTAAATAAATATTTCTATTATTGCTATATGGGCTCTGAAACATTTTAGTCTGGTTCAACATGGCTTGAGAATAAATGCAAAGCAATTACAAGATAAGCTAAAAGAGAAGAAGAGAAACTCTATCCAATAAGATCAGACTCAACAATTTCTTTGTACTCTGTTAGTATTTTCTACAATTCCAATATTAAAGGCTTTCAAATGCACTACTATGGGAGTATCGTGTGTGTGTTTTTTCTATTAGTTTTTCTGTATATGCATATATATAAGAACGGTGTTGAGTGCTAACTAAAGTATATATAGATGTTTATTCAGTTATTATTTACTTGTTTTTTAATGAAAGTTTCACCAAAATAGAGCCAAAGAATGTATATATAATATTCCATGGAGGTACTTCTTGTTTTTCATCTCAAGAAAGGATACATAAAAATTACAGCAGTTTGATATGTGAATACCTGCTTAAATAGATGCAAACTTAGTGTGCATAACTTTTACTATTCTTCAGGGAAAAGTAGTATTAATGAAAGCTCCTGTGTGGTAATTCTCTCCATTATCCATCTCATTTAAAATTACATTTTAATGACAGGAATTGAATAATTCTCTTTATCATATAAAAATAGAGTAGAATTTTATAAAATTTTTAGTCAACAAAGTAATCCCCAAATCAATAAAAATAAGTTTGTTTTCTTTTATTGTTAACTTAAGAAATATTGGTCTTAAGAATTTTCTTGAAAGATGTTCCTGTGGTAAATATAAAATGTGTGCATGCTCACAATGTACCAGATTTCCTTTGCAATCCTTTACATTAATGTTCATATTGATTGTCATAATATCCTTAGGAAGCAGATACTCTTAATGTCCTTAATTTACAGATGAAAAAAGGGCACACATTTTTAAAAGAAACTTCCCAGCAATCACACAGCTAGAAATTACACAGCTGGTTCCAGTAATGGCAGAGTAGCTTGAATCAAATTAATCCTCTTGCAGAAAACATTACCAACTCTTAAGCAAATTTTAAAAACCCTATTTAAGGGCACTGAAGAGTGACCAAAGGCAGGCAAATATTAGGAAGAATTTCACCCTTGAAAGAAAGGGCTTATACTGGGTGACATGTTCGTTTATACAGCTTTTCTTCTGAAGCTACTTCTCAGTTCTTACTGGGCAAAACACAAGCAGAAAGGCAAAATCTTATTGGCCTGAGGAATATGGGGCATTAAGAGAAACTGGAAAATGAAGGGGTTATGTGGATATGAGAGAGCCACAGATGGATAAGTCACAAATTCTGCATATAAATTCCCTTAGATTGTGGGTTGACTTCAGAACTGCAAGTTTCCAAGGAGCTGAGGAAGAAAATCCAAGGCTGAAAATCTGAAAGACCTGAGCAGAGATTTCAGTGGCTACCCAATAGAGTTTGGAGTTTGAGTCTTGACAATACAGAGGTATTTGTTAAATGCCTTGAATTTTCCATTGATGTTCCAAGAGGACTACACCTTATATGCTAAGATATTTTCCTTAGGAGTGGACCTATAGAGGCTAAATAGACTCCAACTACTAAATATAAAACCAAGTATTCACAAATCCAAGGTAATCTTTTGGTGATTTAACTGCCCATTACCACAAACATCAACAATCTTCAGAGGAAGATTGCAAAGTCCAGAGTATCATATTATGACATATCATCCAGCATACAGTTAAAAATTACTAGAATTGAGAAAAATGATAAAATGTAGCCCAGAATCAAAAGAAAAAAATCAGCCTATGAAAAGACTCCCACAAATTGAACAGGTGAAATTAGGAAACAAAAACTGTGAAATAACTATAAAATAATTTTAAGACTAGGAACAGTAGGAAATAGTGGGAGAAGAAATGGGCAATTACACGGAAAGTGAGGAAAGTATAAAATGGAATGGAATAGAAATCTTAGGACTGAAAAATAAAATATCTAAAATGAAAAAAAAACAGGTGGGATTAAGAGCAGATTGAGAATTTCAATTCCTTCTTTAGTAACTGAAGCACAGAAAGGAAAAGAAAAAGAAAAAGGGCAACCTTAATTCAAGTTGGGAAGACTAATGTTTATTAATTTCAAGTCCGACTACTGTGTTCAGTTTTAGGTGCATTGCTTTAGGGATGATATGAAAAAGTGATAGGGCCTAAATGATGAAAGATTATTTTGTGAAAAGCAGTTGAAAACATGCATGTGTGTGCTTTGAAGAATGCAATTAGACACAAGAAAGTTTCTAAATGTTTGAAAGATTGTAATGCAAATGTGGTAATAGAAAATGTTATGTTCTCCCTGGATAAAACTAAGACAAATAAGTTAAAACTAAAGACACACTTGGGTTTATCATAGGACGATTTTAGTAAATAGAACTGCTCGCTGATGGAATAAGCTGTCTTGGAATATAACAGGCTCCCTTCTCTACAAGGAAATTTCATGGAATCAAAATGGCCATTTGTCAGCCTGAATTCTAGCTTGATCTTTGATACCTTGCTCATGCATGAGCAGTTTAATAAAACACCTCTGTTTCTGCATCTGTAAAACAAGTAGGTTTAGAGAAGTGATCTTAGAGTCACTTGCATGTCTAAGTCATTCTATGGCTTTCCAGAGACTTAGGGAAACAAAGAGGTGATAATCAAAAGTAGACTTGAGGTATCAACTTTCTAAGTCAGCAAAATTAAAATTTAGACACCAGACTTGTATAACAAAAATAGGAATTGTGTGGTAAGAACACTTAACATGAGAATTATCCTCTTAAATATTTTTTCAGCTTTATTTATTTATTTTTTCTAGAATATTACGGGAGTACAAACACTTTGGTCACACAAATTGCCTTTGCACCGCCCGAGTCAAAGTTACAAGCATGCCCCTCCCCCAGACAGCGCACACCACACCCATTAAGTGTGAATTTACCCACACCCTCTTCCCCCCTCCCCCCTGCCCAATCCCTAATGAATGTTACTTCCATGTGTGCACATAAGTTTGATCAATCAATGCCAATTTAATGGCGAGTACATGTGGTGCTTGTTTTTCCATTCTTGTGATACTTGACTTAGAAGAATTGGTTCCAGCTCCATCCAGGATAATACAAGAGGTATTAGTTCCCCGTTTTTCTATGGATGAGTAGTACTCCATGGTATCACCTCACAGTTGCCTTTTGTGTGTGTGTGTGTGTGTGTGGGGGGTGAGAATATTTACAATCTACTCTTTTAGCAAATTTTAAGTGTACAATACTTTATTACTAACTATAGTCACCATGTTTTCCATTAGGTCTCCAGAACTTATTTATCTCATAACCAAAAGTTTATACCCTTTGAAAAATATCTCCCATTTCCTGCATCCCGCAATCCCCAGTAGGCACCTTTCTAGTCTCTGTTTCTGAGTTCAGAGCAATTGGGGGAAAGGGTGAGCAAAGAGTTATAAGGAAACTTTTGGAGGTGATGAATATGTTTATTAACTTGATTATGTTGATGGTATCCTTGGTGTGTGCATATGGGTGCCAAACTCATCAGATTGTATATATTAAATATGTACAGTTTTTGTACAACAATCATATCTCTATAAAGCTGTAAAAAATAGGAATGTGTCAGAGAAAATCTATTTTGTTTCTCTTATTCTTTGTATGTTTATTAAACCTGAACCAACCTTTCAAATAGGTAAAATAATTATTAAAACCACCAGCTCTCTATTGCTTATTATACTTGGAAAGGGTTTCATGCTACAGCAATTATTTGAACTAAACTGCATGTTGAACAGTAGCAGACAGGATGGAATTTGAGCATGGCTGCAAGTGAAGCAGAATGAGAACCATAAACTTAGAATGTAAAATTTGCTTTCTGTTGAGAGAGTAATGGCATCAGAATATTAACTATGACATGTGATATTCCAGGGAACGGATTTTTGAGTGAGGATTTGGAAAGAAAATATACTTCACATCTTTTATTTTTCTAATCTCATGAAAGAAAAATAGAATTGATGTGAAACTGATTTGTTGGCTTATTTTTATCCTAGCTTGGCTAATGCAATATTCTACTGGGAAAATTCTTTAATTCTTTCACTGCAGCCGAGGAAATGTCTGTACATTAATAGACAGAGAAGTAAAGCATAATTACACTGGCCCCCCTTGTCTACTAATCTTAAAATATGAACAGTTAAAATAAAATTTCATCACAAGTGACTAAACCATGGCAAAAATGCTAATGTGGACAGTATAGGAGGTTTTTCTGATTACTTGGCTTCATGATTTCTATTTTATTATTGTTATTTTAAATCTAACTTGTCATGTTAATTATGTTCAGAGGCAAGCATTTGAACATTCTCAGCATAAACTTCTATTTAAATTACAACAAAGTTTGCCAGTCTATACCCAACAACAAACAAAAGAACAGAAAATTGCCTCACAAAGCTTTGATTTTGTTGCAAAGTTAAATGTACCTTGAATTTATTTTAAGAGCTTTAGAGAAGGAAAATTGGATTTTTTAAACCAATAAAGATATGACCTCTCAAGTAGATAAACTGAGCTATAATGTATCTTTGTAAATAATTTCCTATAAAATTGTTACATTCCTCACCTCATTGATTTCAAACACTGGGCTATGGCTATGTGTAGCATGAGTCACACAGCCACAGATAAACATACACACACAAACACATACACATGTGTATGGACACAAACATTATTTCTTGATTGGATGAAGACATTTCTGAAACACATAAAAGTAAAATATAAAAACATTTAAATTAAAAAAGGATAACAAGTATAAAGGAAGTCAAGCAATGGGCAAAAACTAAAATACAGTTGAATAAGCTTGAGAAATGCCAAGACACGTTGTTGGAGCTGCCTGCTACACACGGAACTGAAGAGCTGGTGCTATGAGGTAGCAATGTGGATCTCTTGAGCTAGAAGATCAGAACAGAAAGCATAAGATCCTGGCAAATGCTTTATTTCAACCCCAGAAGAATCAGAAAATAAATGTCATTTTGACATACCGTCTTTTGGCAAATAAAATAATATTGAATGCTGACATATGCCAAGAGCTGTCCCCAATGTAGGGCATAAAACAAGGAGCAAATAGACAAATTCTCTGATTTTATTGACCCTATCTTCTAGTGGGTAGGCCAAATGAAAAAGAAGAAAAAAACAAACAAACGAATACCAACTAGAAGAGTGCTGTAAGAACACTTTAAGCAGAATAAGAAGATAAAGTATGACATGGGATCAGGAAAGGCCTCTCTGAGGAAGTGATTTCTGAGCAGTAATCCAAGGTAAGTGAATGAAAAGAAGTGTTACAGGCAATAAAAATGGTAGATGCTAAGGTAGGAATAAATACTTTAGACAGATCACGAGGTGCAGGGCAGAACACCTGGAGTTCCATGACCATAGGAAATGCATTAGAAGATGAAGTCCAAGAGAAAGCTTTGTCTATCTGATAACGTAGGACCTTCTATTCTGTGGTAAGCATTGGGAAAGTTATTCTACATGGTTGTGAAACCATTATAGCATTTTGTCTGTGTGTGAGGGAGAAGACATGAATGAATTTACATTTTAAAATGATTACTAGTTGCAACTTAATAATGGACAAGAAAAGACTCATTGGAATGCTATGGCATTGTTCAAATGAGATATGATGGTACATTGGTCTAAGATGGAGGTAGTAAAAAGTGGTCTATTTTCAGAACTTATATGGAAATAGATATGACAGGATTTGATGATATTTTATATGTGAAATATAGAAGAAAGAAAATAATCCAGAATGGCTCTAAGTTTTTGACCTGAGGTAATCAATCATTGAAAATACTAATTTAGTAAACACAGGAAGAAGCAAGTTAGGAAGAGACAAGAAGTTTGGTTTGGGACATATTAGGTGTGACATGTCTATGAAACATTCAAGAGGAAATAGAAAGTAACAAGTTTGAAATGTGAGTCCTGATATAGGGGAAATGACATGGCTGAAGATATAAATTTGAGAATAAAATAAAAATGGCATTTAAGATCATGGCGCTAGGTAGAGATAGCCTACAGAGTAAGTTAAAATAAGGAAGAGATGAGATCCGAACGCAGTGAGCCACAGAGCATTCAGTGTTTGAGTGGTCAGGAAAATGACATTTCAGGAGAAATAGCCAGTGAAATAGGAGAAAAAACAGGTGAGTATTGTTACGCCGAAAGGAGAAGTGGAGAAATTCTTACAAAAGGGAAAAGTGATTGATTGTATCAAGTGATTATGAGAGGTTGAAAAAATAAGGAAAATAATTTAACCTGACAACAAAGAAGTTATACATGATATTCACGTGAATGAGTTTAGGGAGATGATAGGTATAGAAGCCTGGAGGGAGAAGAAATGGATGGGAAGGGACCTAAACTCTCCCTAAGAAGGCCCATTCTCATATCAACTCATCAGAGCCATCAAATTATGGAAGTGTCCACTGCTTTTCAAATTATGGTCGTCACTGTTGTGAACTCTATCCTGACCTAAATTTTCTGGTATGCTCAGATTTACAAGTTCATTCACTAGATATTCAGACTCAAAAGTTCTATCAAATGCTAAACAATTTTTCAGATGATATACAAGGCCATGTGGTAAAATCATGACTGGATAAAAAATAAAATCACCTAGAAAGCTTCAAAATTGCAGATTCCTAGACGCCACCAAATGAGATTTAACTTCAATTTGCTTGCAAATGGGGCAGACATTTGGTAAATTTTAAAATCTTTAGAGAATATATTGAGAATCTATGTTTTTAATCAAGAGTAATAACAAAAAGTGGGGTGGGAATGACATTTCTTAAATGCTCTGTGTCTAGCATTGTGCTAGATGTTACATATATTTGTATTCAATTTTACATATGAGAACCAAGGATATATTAGAGAACTTAAACAATACTTCTGTGTACCTGAGGGCCTTTGAAGCCCATAAAACTCAAACATATCTGTTGCTGTAATCTCTATCTTGCATTTTAACCTTGGTTCACATCTTAACTTTCATTATTTCTGTTTGTACTAAACTTCACAGCAGTCTTCTCCCTCCTTTTCTGTTGGCCTGAAGCACAGATAAATCCTCCAGTCCATATGCCAGATACACATGTGGTGAAGGCTTTATGAGGAATATTATACTAAATTAAAATAAACAAACAAATAATACAACATTGCATTTGTACCAATCTGCTCTGCTCTGCTGCTGACAGATTTTTTTAAATGACCAACTTGTAATATACAAAGAGCCATTTGAAGCCAACTATTCAATTAAATTCCTTTTCTTGAGCAAACTCAACATTCATTGTTTTTTAAAACTCAGCTGGTTATGAACGAAAGATTGTTAAAATTCTACTAAAATCTTCTGCATTTTTCCTTTCTCTGATTTTCAAACCCTTAACTACAAGGCTGCTTATCTAATACCTCACTTAAACATTGTATTAATTAACAATACAATGTTTAAAACTACTTGCAAAAGTGATTTTTATACAATGAATAAATATTTTTAATGAAAAGTCCAGGAAGAAAAAGTATGCAAGATGTAACTAGGACAGAGGTTGGAACATTAAATATATGCTATTAATTCCAATACACTTGCTAGAAAGTGTAACAAATTTAGAACTAAGCTTTTCAGCAGCCAATGCAAACAGGAGAACATTATCACTTTCTTTATTTATAGTGCACTTAAGATAAAAGCAAACCAGATGTTCCACAGAAGAATGTCTATGCTCGGTCCAAAGATGAGAGAGAAATTTCTCCCGAGAAGCCTTGTAGTGAACACTGTGCTATATAGTAAACAATTTGAACCAAACTGTTATAATAAGTTCAGCAAGGACTTTGTAGGTCTCTTTCTGGTAAAGCAGAATAATGGCATCACGCCAAAGAAATTCAGTAGTGTGATTGTTAGGGAGACTCGAACAATATAGGAAACAACCTTCTATACTTTTTCTTTTCCTTAATTGAGTTCTAAATTTACTCTTCAGATTACAGCAATGTGGAATGATGGAATAGCCATGATTAAATGCCATCTGTGCCTCAGGTAAAACACAGAATTAGAGAGGCAAGGCTTATTAATATGCACCCTCTTAGCCTATTGGAATAATGAAAGGAAAACTATTAAAAATAACTCAAAGTATTTGTAATTGTACTAGGTTTTCAAAATTATTTTATTATATCAAGTACCAAGAGAAAATATCCTGTAACTATTTTTGAGTAGTACATATTTAAGAATAATAAAAATACGCTGTATGATTTATTTCTCTTTAAATTACGATTGGAGGAAAATTACCCTTGAGAAGAATTTGTTATTGCATGCATTAAATATTTCTGCCTACATTACGAAGATTGGTTTTCCATACACCAAATTTTATCATCAGTGCACTTTTAAGGGTTATTTTTGTTTTGTTTTCTTTTATTATGTTTTGGCATGGATATAGTTGAGTAATTAATCTGAACATTAAAAATTTAAATGTTTCCAAAATATTAAACTTATCAACACCTAAATGTTTATATATAATTTTCATTTCTTTACATACTGCTTTTTGTTATTAAATCCACAGTAGAAAATTAATAATTAGAAGAAAAATTATGTGTAAAATATTAACATTATTATTAATAAATATATAATATAAAATATATATTTAAAACAAATTTAGAATTCTATAAATATTTGAAAAATAATATATATACACTATACAATTTCTTTAAGTTACTTTTATGAACTCCATGGTTTGACTCTGAATTTTGATATATGAGCATATCAAAAATAATATTCACAAGCTGAAATAAAATACTGTGTTTTATTATGTATTCAATATTAATTGGCTACAAAATCTGCATTAAAAGAAGGAAGTAATTGCAAATCTGCTTAGTACTAGATCTGCAACCTGAAAATCAATCTTGTGAAATTTTCACCAAGCACATTTATACAGTTGTTTGCATTAGTCTTCCCTTTATTATTCCTTTGAGGGTGACAAAATACCAATTCAAGTGACTGATTATAGAATGTAGTTACTTGGAAGAGGAGGAAACCAAAGTGGATATCTTGCTAATATATTTCTCTACTGTCTTATTTTCCTAAATCTTTAAATATGTATTTGTGTTAGGTTGAATATGTTATCAACATTTTTAAGTTTGTTGCCACTTTCATTTTTCATGAAATTTAACTTTTTAAATTGTGTATGCTTTCTAAGTATCTAACTGTGATTTAAGAAAAGCAGCTTCAAACAACATACATTTAAAGGCAGAGACCCTTTAAATATTCAATGATATTTAGACTCAGATTTTCTTCATATGCAAACATATCTTTAAGATTATTAATGGTAACTGGTAACAAAATTATCTATTTTCTTTTCTACTTGGCCAAACAAGTACTTAAAATAAATTTTAGAAAATTGTTTCAAGGATTTTTTAAAAGAAAACAAACTTTGGGCACAGAATAACAAGAATGTGCCTATTAATCCATGACAGCCTATATCCAATTATGAGCATGCCTTCTAAATTAAATGTAACAAAAATGAGCACCAGAACTCATTGAGACTAGCAGTGAATTCATCAGATTAACTCTGGTAGAAATTAAAGTTGAGGCTGAACCAGGCAAAAAATTAAATTACTATTTTTAAAAAAAATATTGGACTTCCAAATATAAAACAAATAGTATAATGGTAATAAAAGACATACTATATGAAGAGGACAAGTAAAAAACAACTATTTTTCTTCCTGTCTAAAAGAAAAAGAAATATATAAGGAAAACAGAGACACATTGTCATTAGACAGCTATGAGCATACACTTAAAAATAAAAATATATTTAGAAAATAGTGAAGGTTTAGGGCAAAATTAAATTTACTTTTTATCTTATGTACTTATTAAAGGGGAAAGCAATTCAAGTAATAAATAATTTGGAATAAATTTTAAAACTAATGATTTTATGACTTAGTAAAGATTTCACACACTGGAAAATTTACAGATGAAACTGGTAAAAATATAGAAATATATATTAGGATAAATCTTTATATATATTCTCCTCTCTTATCCAATTCAAAATTGAAAAAAAATAATTCAAATTTGTTAACAATGTAGATAATTTTAACCCCCAGTTCTGAGCTTGTTGCAATAGCAGGGTATCAACTGCTGCATCAACATACATCAACAATAAGAAAAGAGAAAATATAGACATTATTCAACTGCCTCCTTGAAGGCAGTCAGTTTTCATGAGGCAGTGGTAACTAATGGAACTAAGACAAAGAAGAAAAGTAAGACTTTTGGAAGAGCAGCACTATCTCTGTAGCTGCTTTTCCTGAGGGCCATTTTTAAAAAACTGACTATAGGCAGAAGACAGAGGTTATGGGTGTTGCAACTCTGTAAGACCAACACTGATGGTGAGAAAAATTAAAAGAGTATTTGGCAGACCTCAAGCAAACCACCAGTTTTTACCCAAGAACTTTAGCCGAATACTAGAAATTTAGAAATGAAAAGGGATCCAACGGGGAAATTTCCCTTTGGCCCTCGGAAGCTTCACTGAAGAATCAACTTGCAAAAGGCTGATTAGTTGGAGAAAAGGCACACCGATTTATTTAATATGTATACACTGATGCCTTCGGAATGAAGACAAAAAGATTCAGGGGAAATTGTTTATTTTTTATGTTTAGGTTCAACAAAGTATGGACAGCCATGTAAAAATATCATGGGACAAAAAGCAAAAGATCCAATGCTAATGGACTGAGTGGGGAAACCCAGCAAGGCTTGTCTGTCTAAATTCTTCTTGACCTCTCTGAACACGCATTCCTTCCTTCTGGGTGTGGGGCAGGGCCCTCTCTGGAAGCGGCGGGGTCTAATGACCTACAGTCAAACAAGGTAGGTCAGATAATTTCTTTATGGCTAGTTTTTACACAGATAAGGCAGAAGGAAAGTTAGAGTAATATTTTTAGGTTTTGTGAATGGCCTTGGGGAAAAGGGGTTTTGGTTTCTATGATTTGCCTTGGGGAAGAGGGATTCTAGATTCTGTGGCTAATCCTGGGGAAGAATGGTATGGAGAGACCCCAGGAACTTCCCCAAGAAGTTTCACAGTCCAGAAATTTGGTTGGTGTATTGTATTATTAGCCATTGAACCAGTCTGGAAATAGGCCAGTCCAGTTAAACAATTAACAGTTGTGTCTCATTTTAGACAGTGGTGTTGCAGAAGTGCTTCCTCCAAAATCAGGCCTCTATATGATTTGAGCAATCAGATATTTAGTAAGAATCATTACTATGGAAACAACATAAAAGAAAGGATAGAACAAATTATAAACTCAGTTTTTTGAGTTCAGAGGGCAGCCAGTCAAGATGATTTTTACATGTTAGGCTCAAAGCATCTTCAGATGAACAGAGAGCAGATAGTGGCAACCTGAAATATTTTCAGCTTGCATCAAGTATCCCAAGGAACTTTCTGAGTAGTCTATACACCAGTAAGCACAAAGACTATTTACATATAAGTTGCTATGGTGATTTCTCCCGAAGTTCATATCAAATTGTCTAGTTTCAGCTTGTAGGGCTTCAGGAAAAAGCAATTTTAATTTCAATGATTTCAAGTCAGAAAATTGGAAAAGAAAACAATGGACAAGGCTGGAATCTAATGACAGATGTACTTCAGAAACATAATATTTCTGTCTCCAATCCCCCATTTCTACCAACAAATCATAGTAGGACCAATGCACTTGCAAAATAAATTTTAGTGTTATTATATCTTGCCTGATTATTTGCATAAAGTGCAGGAAGAATAGTGATTAGCCATATAGGCTCTTTTAGGTTGGCTTTGCTGAAGCTTTGTTTTCATAAGGAATCTCAGAGTAGATGTTTAAAAGCCTCTTGAGGCTAGCCAAGCCAAAGATTTGCCAGACTGTCAGTACTGCCTGTATGAATTGGGTGAATTCATCTTTTCTTGAGGTCCCCAAATAACTTGAGTTCCTAGGCATGTCAGAAAGTGACATTCTTTATTTGCCACAGGTCAGGAACGTTGTAAAGGAGTCTAATAGACAAGGTACCAGGATAATCTTTCCAACGGGCTTTTATCGGCTATATAAAGTCAAACTCAATTCCTCAAAGGTGTCTGGGCATATCTGAAAATAGGCCATTCTAGTCAAAGCCTTGGTAAAACAACCGGTGCCTCCAATTTGTTCTGCTGCAAAAGCAAACAGATTCTTATTGAATTTATGCAAATAACTATATTGCTATAAATTAAGAATACTCAGAAATAATTTCCAAATTCTGGAAAAATCAGGTAGAGAGAAAGAAAAATGTTTCAAATTTTGTTCACAAAAGTATACATATTCAATTTGTTGTAAGCTATAAAAAGCTCAAAAGACAAAAAAAGGTTTTCTTTTTCTCCAGAACACATAAAAATAATCTAAAATATTTCAAATTTTAAAAGTCATAAAAATTATTTTAGTTCTCTATCATATCTATACCATGTAATTAACTCTTGTTCTGCTTGATGTTGGGTTAGCAATCCTCATGAACACATCAGCTTTTTAATTAAAGTCTTGGAAGTTTTTTTCTAGGCAAATGGTGTGATCTCTAAAGTTATTAGAAACCTGTACTTAAGAGTATTTGTCAGAGTCTTTTTCATGTATTTTCTTAAAGAAGCAAATTTTGGACTGTAGCTGATTATTGACTGCTTTTTGAGAAGATTCAAAGCAAAACAATGATTGTTTGTAGATGATAAAAGTCTCAGAATTGCCATGGTTAAAGACAAAATTTGCAAGGAAATTTGCTTATTTCTGTGGCATATAACAATTTAACATAATCATAATTATTGCTGATAACATACTAATATATATCGGAATTTTAAGAATGTCATACAATTTTGGAGCACATTAATAACATATTTATACAAATATAACCCAAAGAAAGTTAAACACCATTTAATATTTGATAATATTTTCCATACAATTTTAACATACTGAATAAGCCTAACCTCTTGGACTTTCAGGGGCACTAATACCAAAAGAGTTACTTTGAGGTCCAAAAGACTGAATTTAGAATTTGAAATTTTGATTTTGGAAAGTTTGTCAAATATCAAAGGTTTAAAATATTTGCTTAAAATAGGATCACAGGTCACTGTAAAATAAAAATCATTGACTTTGCCAAAGTGATAATTCAAGGATTTTAAAGAGCAAGTATATTTACTCACTGGTAAAACAGGAGACTCAGGTTCCCAAACAATCACAGCATCTAATAAGCACCATAAGGCAAACAGAATCTGTCTCTTTCTCTATCCCCTCTTTTTTTGTTTTTTGAAGTTTCTGCAAAAGGTAAACAAAAATCTTTTACTATCTTTTATTATTACATGAAAATCTTACTTAAAAGAGAAAACCAAATTTTGCCTTCACATTAGTGAATTATTAATGCTAAAGCTAATTTTGATAAAAGCTTATAAACAAATCCATTCAATTTCAATTTTTGACCACACAAAATAAGATTTCTACAAACTCTTTGTAGCCTCTTATAATTTTTTCCACTCTTTCTCTTTCCCCAACTCTTTATATCCATTCAATTTTCTTTATCATTTTTCTCCTTCAATTTAAAACAACTTTTACAATTTTTAAAACTAGATAGAAATAATTTCCCAGTAACAAAAACCACATTCCATATCTTCTTATAACTATTCATACCAGAAATAAATTCTATATTCCCTAAATTTTTGCATTTAAAATTGTTTCTTCTATATTTAGTAGTTTTAATTGCATATATTAACTACAGTGTTTACTCTTAATAACTCTTATTTTCAGTGAAAAACCTAGGATGTAAGCAATTTTAATAATGTGTCAGATACAGAGCCCAGGACAAAGGGCAATGCCTGGAGCTAGGACTCAGCATGGCTTAAAGGCTGAAATCCAAAGACATAAGGTCACAAACAAGTTAAGGAAGTATCAAAAGTACTATGGAAACAATGGTTTTATAACCTTAAAGCACATAGCAGAAATAACCTAAGCTGATGTGATTAGTTGACTCAAGAAAAATATTTTTATTTTATTGTACCAACAATTTTAAAATGATCTTTGTTTACAAAAGATTACTCAAGTCACATGAACTTGGAAAGTATTTGGGCTAGTTATTTAATTTATGAGTACTCATTTATCTTTAAGTAAATTTGGTACCAAATGTAGACAATATATAAATATATGTATAGACATATACATATATGTTGACAGAACACATAATATACATATATACATACACACACATACATGTACGTATCTAAAAGACAAAGAGATTAAAGAGTTTTATGCAAAAGAGACTAGAACTTTGGACTTGAGAGAAATCTGTACACTTACAATTCTTTCTCCATAAGGAAAAACAGAGGTTCTCCCAGAAATGAGGAGTCTGCGGTGTCTTCTCTGTTTTCCTTAAGGAATCCCAGGCTGTCAGAATTTGTTTTTGGTCCCCTCATGTCACATTGATGATAATAAGGTGAAGGAGGGACAGCCAGAATTAAATGGAAAAATATACGGAGAGAGTGGTTATGGTTAACAGGGGTGTAAGAAAAGAGGAATTCAATTCATTGAGAATTTTTTACCTAGAGAGAACAGAGGCCTTAAAACTGTGTGTGTGTGTGTGTGTGGGTGGGTGTGTGTATATATATATATCTCCTAAATATCAGTTTTATGTCAACATTTGACTATAGAATTCTTTGAAAAAATTCTTTCTAATCTCTTTTACTAGATTTTATCCAGGACAAACAGCCGATATTTTTACTTTTTGCATTTTTTTAAACCAAAGTTTTTGGGTTTTTTTATTTTTAAGTTAAGCCTTAAGTGAAATTTTAACTATCAGACTACAAGGTAGGGCAGCATCTATTATTAATCTTGCAGGGGATCTAAAGCAGGCAGTTTAAGCTTACAAAGGATTTTAAATTCTTTGCCATATTTTTGTTCTTTAATTTAGTAAAGAGAATTTTTAGTGCTAGCCATAATACTATTATGCCTTTTTGATCTTTTCACAGGTACAAATAAAGCAATTGTTTAAAATAAGAGATCTCTAAATTCTTTTTTTTTTTTTTTAACTTAGGAGTCTAATTTAAAAGATCCATATTCTGGCCATTGACAATTGGAATATTCAATAGTGTACTAATTTCAACAGCGACTCAATCCAATAGCCTTTTCAGAGAAGACACAATCCCAAAGATCCTCCCACACTCTCAGATATAGGCTAAGATAGTAAAAGTTTTTCATTGTCACAGAAAATTAAAGATGATGTTGTCTGGTAATGCACAAATTTGTAGAGGGCTGCCAGTCACAGACTTATTTATCTGTGATAACAAGTAAGCCCTCTTGGGACTGGACTTTCCCAGCACTAATCAGGCAATAAATGTTGAGATTACAAAAGCCCCTTATGGATGGGACTTCTTAAGACAAAACCCTCTTGAGAGCTTGATACATTTGGACCAACAAAATTTTGGGCTTCCGGCCATTTTCAGGCTGGCCACCTGACGTGACCTGAAAATCACACTCCCAGGATGGTGGAGACCAAGAATGACAGCTCCCACTTGGTCACAAGAGTTTAAGGACATAAAACAATATGAGAGAGGGCCTTATCCAATACCCTTCTTTATGACAAAACAACGCAAAATAAAAAAGAAAGGAAAAAGTCTATTTGGGGGGAGGAAAGGGATCAAACAATATGAATATTCACACCACAAAGTACCAAAAATTACACAAGAGTTGCTACACCATGACTATACATAAATTTCTTTCCTCATTAATCAAAATTTTGCAGAGGAAACTGATTTTTACTATCCATTAGACCAGATTGTGCAGAGACAGGCTGGTAGACTTGCTGGTAAGTGATTCTTAACCCTTTTCTGGTTTGTCAGATCTTGGATTCTCTTAAGAAGAAGATTCACTGAAAAATCAACTCACAAAAGATAGGTATTGCTTTATGAGCCCCAACAGAATGACCTGAGCAGGAAACAATAAACATAATCAGAGACCTCTAAGAAGCAGAACAGATCTTTCTTTGTTTTGGGAGAACAAAGATTAGAGTTTAAGTAATTCCAGAGAGATCCACTACTCTGGAAGCTATAAGCTTTAAGTCTTGGTGGTATCCACATGGTACTGGTACTAATGCTGCATGTGCAGAGAATTCAAGAGCTGTGAGCCCATAGTGGTGTCCACCTAGATTTCAAAGAATGCATCAGACAACCTGAGGGTGCAGGCAAAAACTTACCACAGGGCAGAAGTAGAAAGAGTCTTTACCCAGGCAATGCCTGCAGGAGCATGGGAGTGGAACCGCCTTCAAGACCCCAGAATTGTAGAGCCACCAGCATGCAATGCCAGTCTGGAAAAGCTGCAGGCACAAGGATCCTACCTTTGAGAGATGCTGAGTGAACTGAGACCAGCAAAGCCATAAACATGGGGCTCTCTGAGGCCTTAGAGGACCCAACCTCTG
Source organism: Daubentonia madagascariensis (assembly GCA_023783475.1). Lineage (NCBI taxonomy): Eukaryota > Metazoa > Chordata > Mammalia > Primates > Daubentoniidae > Daubentonia > Daubentonia madagascariensis. Next base: position 2,652,918 of record JAKFHU010000322.1, read on the forward strand.
TTTCAATGTGCTCAGAAGGTGGGGCATGTAGTCAAAGTGCCTTCTGCCATGCTACGATGGAACAAGAAGGTCCTCACCAGATAAATTCCCTCAATTGGACTTAACATCCCCCAGGACCATGATCCAAATAAATATCTATTGCTTGTAAATTACTCAGTCTGTGGTATTCTATTATAGCAGCACAAACAGACTAAAACTGATTTAGATATGGTAGCCCTCCCTTATCAGCAAGAGATACTTTCTGTGGCTTCCAGTGGGTGCTTGAAACCTCAAATAGCACCAAATATAAGCACTGCTATACTTCAACAGTTGATCTGATAACCAAGGCTGCTACTAAGTGACTAATGGATGTGTAACATATACAGCACAGATATGTGGACAAAGAGATGATTTATGTCCCAGGCAGGATGGAGCAGGAAGGCATGAGATTTTATCACACAGCTCAGAAAGGTGCATAATTAAAAACATATGAATTGTTTATATCTGAAAATTTTCCCTTAATAATTTCAGACTATGGTTGACCGCGGGTAACTGAAACCTAGGAAAGGAAAATATTACATAACTGTGAATAAAGGGGGGAGTATTGTATTAATAGTACATAACTAGGATTTTAAAATAACTTTGACTTATATGTCTAAAAAACTAAAAAAAAAAGCAACAGAAGGAGAAATATAAGAAAAGTGCTAATTTTCACCAGAAGTTGAAATGCTTAAATAAATAATCAGATAAATACTCTTGAAGTAGAAAATAAAATGTATGTAATTAAGAGCTCATTAGATATTTATCAGATATTTAATTTACCAAAACATTACACAGAGCAGATGACAGGATAGGTGACCTGGAAAATAGTTCAATGAAAAATATTAATATCAAAGAATAGAGACAATTTTTAAAAAAGAAAGATTTATAAGGGTATTAGAGACATATGGAGTTGTGGAATTGGGTTTATTTCTTTTGTTCACCAAGGTGGCAGCTCAGGGGTTCTGTTAGCTAGCCTCATCCACTTGGGAGTAGCAAAATAGTGTAGGGATGAACACTGTAAGCTTTTATTTAAGAAGACCAAAACAAAAGAAAAAAAAAAGGATACTTCAGACCCCAGGGAAGAGAAGATGGGCAAGCAGCCCACATGGTGGCATTTTGTTGAGAAAAGTGAATGAAACCCCAGTACGTCAGAGAGGCAGAGAGTCTCCCTCTGTGACTCAACTTTCCACTGGGGAACCTTGCAACCCAGACCACATGGGAGAGCATCTTATTTCTCCTAAGCCCTGAAACTAACTTGGGGAGAGGCTGGGAGACTGGGAGATGTATAGGCACCAGGAAAAGCCACAGGCATTTTCCCAGATCCTGGATTGAGAAGAGGACGCTATTCTCAATCTGGGATCTTACAAAACTGCTCAGTGTTTGGCAGGCTGGCAGTGGTGGCCACTGTGGGCATTCGAGTCTTGGGCCAGTGATTTGGGCACATGATCTGGAGAAGGGGAAGGTCCCTCACAACTCAAATTGAGTGGTGAGTGTGGAGTGCATTACAGCCATTGCTGCTAGAGTTGGGCTCTCTCCCCTCACAAAGCTGGAGTGGGAGTTGATTTGCTGAAAGGATGGTTTTGCAGCCTGGGGCTAGTCCGTGTATGACATTGCTGGATCCCTCAGCCTGCTCCTTTGGTCAGTAGAGGTAGTGAGCCCTTGGAGAGTGCTCCCAAGGGAGGGGAGAGGACAGCACACCCAGAGGGCACAGCTTAGGACAAATGGAACCAAAATGTGTCCTTTCCTGTGCCTGAGAGTCCCCTGCTTGTTGGCAAAGAGTGACTGTGCCACTTTTTGTGGAGATGTGAGCACTGTTTATGGCTCAACAGGGGAGGATTGTGGTTCCATCCCAGTGGCCAAGTGGCCTGAGAAATCAGGGAAGGATGTGGAGAGAAGAACTTCCCCTTTCCTTCATCCCCCAGACACTGCTGCAGACACAGCCATGGCTGCTCTAATGGGAAGTTGGCACAATAGTGGTGGGGGACAGCCAATCTAGGGCTTTAAAGTCTGTTGCAGCCCCACTGGTGATGGATCCACCAGACCCAAGGTTGTATGAACTGTAGGGCTTCTCTGCCTCTCTACACGGAGTGGCAGCATTCCTGCAGTAGATAACAGGAGAGCCACTAAGTTTTCTTTCTGGAATGGAGGGAGGAGCTTCCTTACTGAAGGCATATCAGCGGTGAGATACAAGGCAGGCATCTTTCACAGCACTCAGCTAAATCGCAGCCCAGAAATAGTGGTGACTGCCAGATCTGAGTGTCCTGAGAACCAGGACAAGGGCATGAGAGGAAGCAGATTGCACTACTGATTGCCCAGGCCCTGGATCTGGGACACCAAATTCCTCTGTGGACATCTAAGCAGATTTCGGCAGGAGCTCCAGGAGCACCCTTCCCCCTCCCCCAGGGATGGTGCTTGTGCCTATGGGTATCCCAGGATGGGCTTACAGGTCCATCTCCATCCAGTTTTTTTCCCCCCTCAGGCTCTGAGCAAGGAGTTCAAGCTGCTATGAATTCCACAGCCTAGCCACTGCCTGAAGCAATGGAAAACTTCCACTGGTAAAGAAAGATAATGCATATACCCACCTGCTTTTGCTACAGTAAGTGGCATACCCATAAGCACCACCTACATGCCTAGAGGTTGAACTGCACAATCCAGCACAAAACCTGCTGACACAAGTACACAGTGCTGGGGAACATGATACACTTTTTGAGACTTCAGTTATCCTGTTCCTGCAGGAGTTGGTAAGCCTCCTCTTATGACCAGCACAATACTACTAAAACCAGCATTTGAGAAAGTCACTACACAAAGGCTATCTATAACCAAGGAACTCATTCCAAGGATTTACCACTGTATCCAGGACTAAAGCCAAATAACCCTATATAACATAAAATATACTCATATTTTCAAGGGGAAAACATAATCTTCTCCAGCTGAAAGTAAATACAAATATAAAAAGAAGAGATAGTTTATCCAGATGAGAAGGAACCAGAGAAACAGTTTTGGGAGTATGAAAAATAGTGTTACATCACCCCCAAAGGGTCACACTAACTCTCTAGCAATGGATCCTAACCAAAATGAAATCTTTGCAATACAGATAGAGAATTCAAAATATTGAAATTAAGAAACTCAATTATATGTAAGAGAAAGTTGAAAACCAACACAAAAAAATCAGAAAAAACAATTCAGGATATGAATAAAAAATTTATGAAAGAGTCTGATATTTTTAAAAACCCAGAGCTTTCGGAAATGAAAGATTAATTGAAGGAATTACAAAATACAATTGAAATCTTTAACAATAGAATAGACCAAGCAGAAGAAAGATTTTCAGAGCTTGAAGCCATGTCTTTCAAATTAAGCTAGTCAGAAAAAAATAAAGAAGAAATAAGTTTTAAAAGAATTTTTTTAAATGAATAAAGCCTTGAGGAACTATGGGATTATGTAAAGCACCCAAAGATACCATAGCTATCCATAGGTAATGATAGGTATCCTGACAGAGAAGAAGAAAAATTAAAAAGTGTGGAAAACCTACTTTAAGAAATGATTGAGAAAAAGTTCCTTGGACTTGGTAGAGCTTTAGACACCTGGTTACAAGAAGCTCAGAGAAATCCTGGGAGATACATGGCAAGTTGGACTTCACTAAGGCATATAGTTATCATATTTCTCAAGTCAACATAAAGGGAAGAATCATAAAAGCAGCAAGAGAATACTGTCTAATCACCTATAAAGGTAATTCCATCAGACTAAGAGCAGACTTCTTAGCAGAAACCTTACAAGCCCAGAATAGGCAGTCTTCTCAAGGAAGAAAACTGTCAGCCAAGAATTTTATATCATGTTAAACCAAGCTTCATAAATGTAGGAGAAATAAAGCTTTTCCCAGGCAAGCAAAGGCTAAAGGAATTCATCACTACTAGGGCAGCCCAACAAGAAATGCTCAAAAGACTTTTAAACATGGGGGAAAAAAAGATTGATACTTGCATTATAAAAATGCATGAAAGTATAAAACCAGGTAACAATCGGTACCTCACATATCAATTTTAACCTTGAACATAAATGGACTAAATGCTCCACTTAAAAGTTTGAGATTGGCAGAATGGATAAAAAAACAGGATTTAATCACATACTGCTTACAAGAAACCCATCTAACGGGAAAAGGCATTTATAGACTCAAGGGAAAGGAGTCAAAAAGATATTCCATGCAAATGGAAACCAAAAGCAAGCAGAATTAGCTACACTTATATCAGATAAAACACATTTTAAATTAGTAAGTATAAAGACAAAGAAGGTCATTATATAATGATAAAGGGAATTCAATAAGAAGAAATAAATACCTTAAATATATATTCATCAAGAACGAGAGCACCTGGATTCTTAAACCAAATACTACTAGACCTAGGAAACGTATAGGCAATGCAATAATAGTGGGAAACTTCAACACCCCATTGTCACCACTAGAGACATCATCAAGGCAGATAATCAGTAGAGAAACTCTGAACTTAAATTGGACTTTAGACAAAATAGACCTAATAGACATTTACAGAACATTCTACCCAACAACCACAGAATATATTCTTCTCCTTAATGCATGAAACATTTTCCATTAGACACCATATGTTAGACCATAAAACAAGTCTCAATAAATTCAAAAAAATTGAAATCATAGCAAGTATTTCCTTGAATCGCAGTGGAATAAAACTATGTATCAATATTAAGAGGAACTCTCAAAACTGTGCAAACACATGGAAATTAAGCAACCTGCTACTTAAAGATCTTTGGATCAATGACAGAATTACCATGGGAATTGAAAAAAAAAAATAAAGCACATAAAAATAGAGACACAACTTACCAAATCTCTGAGACACAGAAAAAACACTGCTAATAGTGAAGTTTGTAGCATTAAATGCCTCCCTCAAAAAGATAGATCACAAATTAACAACCTAACATCACAATCCAAGGAACTAGAAATACAAAATCAAACCAAACCTAAAGCTAGATGAAGACAAGAAACAACAAATATCAGAGTAGAACTAAATAAAATTGAAGCCAAGAAAAAAATACTAAGTATCGATGAAATAAGTTGGTTCTTTGAAAAGATAAAATCAATAGACCAAGAGAAAGAATAAAAGGTATCCAAATCCAAGAAAAGGAAGTCAAATTATCTCTGTTTGCTGATGATATGATCTTATACCTCGAAAACCCTAAAGACTATTCCAAAAGAGTTCCAAATTTGGCAAATGACTTCAGTAATGTTTCAGTATACAAAATCAATGTACAAAAATTAGTAGCATTACTGTACACCAATAATGATCTAGCCAAGAATGAAATCAAGATCTTAATCCCATTTACAATAGCTACAAAAAAAAAAAAACAAAAAAAAACCTAGGAGTATATTTAACCAAGAAGGTGAAAAATCTCTGTAAGTAGAACTACAAAAAACTGATGAAAGAAATCACAGATGGCACAAACAAATGGGAAAATCCATGCTCATGGATTGGAAGGGTGATTATCATTATAATTGCTATACTGTTTATAGTAATCTACAGATTCAATGCAATCAGCATCAAAATACCCACATCATTTTTCACAGAATTAGGAAAAACATCCTAAAATTCAAATGGAACCAAGAAAGAGACTGAATAGCCAAATCAATCCTAAGCAAAAAGAGCAAAATTATAGGTAACACTGTACCTGACTTCAAATTATACTACAAGCCTATAGTAACCAAAACAATACAGTACTGGTATAAAAATAGACACATAGATCAATGGAACAGAATAAGAGAACCCAGATATAAAGCCACATACCTGGAACCAACTGACTTGAACAAAGGAAACAAAAACATACACTGAGGAAAGGACATCCTAGTCAATAAATGGTGTTGGGAAAATTGGATAGCCATATACAGAAGAATGAAACTGGATCCATATTCTTAACCATACACAAAAATAAACCCAGCATGAGTTAAAGACTTAAATGTAAGACCTGACACTATAAAAATCCTAGAGGAAATGCTAGGAAAATCTCCCCTGGACATTGATTGGCCTAGGCAAAAAATTTATTACTAAAACCCCAAAAGCAAATGCAACAAAACAAAAGTAGACAAATGGGACTTAATTAAACTAAAAAGCTTCTGCACAGCAAACAAAATAACCAACAGAGTAAATAGATACCCTACAGAATGGGAGAAAATATTGAAAACTATGCATCCAACCAAGGCCCCATATCCAGAATGTACAAAGAACTCAACAAGAAAAAACAAACAACTCCATTAAAAAGTGGGCAAAGTACATGAATAGACATTTTTCAAATGAAAATGTACAGATGGCCAAGAAACATATGAAAAATTACTCAACATCACTAATCATCAGAGAAATGCAAATTAAAACCACAGGAAGATACCATCTTATCCCAGTACCAAAGGCCACTGTTAAAAATATTAAAACAAAATAAATATTTTCAAAGATGTGGAGAAAAGGGAACAAATACAGTGTTGCTGGGAATGCGAATTAATAAAATCTCTAGGGAAAATAGTCTGGAGAGCCTAGTTCTTAAAGAACTAAAATGAAATCTACCATTCAATCCAGCAATCCCACTGCTAGGTATACACCCAGTAAAAAGAAATAATTACTTTAAAAAGATACCATCATTCATATGTTTATTGCAGCACCATTCACAATAGCAAAGGCATGGAATCAAATTAAGTGTCCATAAGTAGATGATTGCAGAAATAAAACATGGCATATTTATACCATGGAATATTACTCAGCCATAAAAAAGATGAAATGATGTCTTTATCATGTCTTTTGCAGCAACATGGATGGAACTGGAGGACATCATAGTGAGTGAAATAATACTGAAATGTAACGTCAAATACTGCATGTTCTCACTTATAAGTGGGAGGTAAATGATGTGTACACATGGACATAGAAAGTGGAATAATAAACATTATTAAGGGCTGCAGGGTGGGAGCATGGTGGGGGAGTGACATAAGAAATTATCTAATAGGTATTATGTACATTAATCAGGTGATTGTTACACAAAAAGCCCAGACTTCACTGCTATGCAATATATCTTTGTAACAAAACTGTACTTGTACCTCCTAAATGTATACGAATAATAATAAAAAATATTGTAGGGGAGAAATAATGACTTTCTCTCTACAATTCATATCTCTGAGAAAAGACAAGAACTTGTATTTGAGGAATGCAAGTCTTTTTAAATTAGCAAGCCCAGAGAGACATTCAAATGAGACAGGAATCATGTCCTACTCCCTAATTTGAGCAATGTGTTCATCTCTTCAAACTGCTGGCTATTGCCACAAGTAGGTATAAATTAACCTAATGATGTCACACCATACACTATAACCCACACCCTATAACTCAACAATGTATAGACAATCAGTAGTCAATGTTACTTATGTAAAATCAATGAGAATTCCTGACAAACAACTTTGTATCAGCTCACTCCCTGTCCCCTTATTTTGCCTTTAAAAACCTGCTTATAACAAAGGCCAAAGGGAGCTGCCTATGAGTCTTGAGGCAACTATCCCTAGTTTGGCTCAAGTAAATTCTTATAATCATATTTTGTGTTTCATCCTTCTCCTTTTGGGTCAACATTTCTTAGTTGGATTGATATCTGTAACAAAAGATAGATTAACAGTAGAAAGATAAAAAGAAGTTCATTTACACATACAAGTCATGTAAATATGAGCAACACCTAGCAAAAAAAGAGTAAATCTCAAAAAGATGGCTTTGAATTCAGGCATAAATGCCATGATTTGTTGATACCAAGAAAGAAGGGTTTGAGGAAGCTGGTTATGGGAAAAAATTAAGAAGAGTTGGTAAATAAGAGCAAAATTTCTAATGCAGATTTGTTAGTGCCTTCTCCATCATGAGTCTCTAATTATTTCTTCTTCCTTCCCTTCCTAATACAGAGAGGAAGCACCCTTACAGATGGAGATTTTCTTTATAGATGCAAATTTCTCTCAAAAAAGGTAACTTCTACTTCCATTTTTAGAGCTCTTGTGTCTGCAGTTTCTCAAAATAATCAGCTCAGAATAACCCTTATGCAACAAAGGCATATTTTGAGTAGGCATATTCTGGTCTATAGTTTTTTGGGTGGGTGGCATATTTCTGCAATATGACAATATTTGAGTTCTAAAAGGAGAGTAAGAAAAAAATAAAGTAGAAGAAATTTTTAAGTTAAAAAAATTGAGAATATTCTTCAAAGTTTGAAAGTAATTAACATATAGATGCCAGTAGAACTACAAACCACTAGGAGAATAAATACAAACAAAATTAATCTAAGTCACAACATAGTAAACAATTCCCAACAAGGAAAAATATAAAATCAGGATCAATCAGAGGAGCAAACAGAAGTGGAATTCAAGAGCAAGAGCCAAGAGTTAAATTACATTTAAAATGAATTATTTTTGTTTGTTTTTTTTTTCTTTCCCTGTGTTTCACCATTGCCATTTTGGAATGTTGTCAATTTTTTCAAAATTCATAACTTCTAACTTGGTGAAATTCAGGTTATCAGTATTTATTTGAACATTACTTGGCATATCATGCCTATGCAAGAATTAGGAAATGCTATCAGAGATGTAAAAATATATATGTAACATTTTGCAATCATTTGTGTTTTAAATATCTTTCTCATAATATGGTTATGGCATTACTATTCATAATAGAAAAGAAAAGATTATTTAATATTTAATATAAAATATTAAAATATATTTTAATGTTAGTTATACTCAAAATAACAAAATATAAATAGTCCACAAGCTGGTGATTTAATCCACCCTAAAATATTGACAATATTTATTTTTAAAGTGTGATGAGAAGATAGGAAGAACATTTAAATATTACTCCTTACATTTTAGAATTATTTGAATTTTTGGCAACATGTATGCATCTTTTACTTTGAAAATTCTCTTTGGAAAAATGGGATTCATTAAAATATATGAAAAGATTGTCTAAATGTCTATACTACCTAAAGTGATTTACAGAATCAATGCAGTCCCTATCAAAATACCAACATCATTTTTTTGCAGATCTAGAAAAACTAATTGTATGCTTCGTGTGGAATCAGAGAAGACCCGGTCTAGCCAAAGCAATCTTAAGCAAAAAGAACATACTGGGAGGCATCAATCTACCAGACTTCAAACCATACTACAAGGCTATAGTAACCAAAACAGCATGGTACAGGCACAAGAACAGAGACATAGACCAATGGAACAGGACCGAGAACCCATATATAAAACCATTCTCATACTGTTATCTGATCTTTGACAAAGTAGACAAAAATATACACTGGGGAAAAGAATCTCCATTCAATAAATGGTTCTGGGAAAATTGGTAGCCACATGTAGAAGACTGAAACTAGATCCAAATCTCTTACCTCTCACAAAAATCAACTCACAATGGATAACAGACTTAAACCTAAGATGTGAAACTATAGAATTCTAGAAGAAAATGTTGGAAAAACTCTTACAGACATTGGCCTAGGCAAAGAATTTATGAAGAAGACCCTCAAAGCAATCACAGCAGCAACAAAAATAAATAATTGGGACCTGATCAAATTAAAAAGCTTCTGCACAGCCAAGGAAACTATCACTACAGTGAACAAACAACCTACAGAATGGGAGAAAATATTTGCATGCCACACAGCATAAAGGGCTGATAACCAGAATCTACATGGAACTTAGGAAAATCAACAAGAAAATATCAAACAATGCCATTTAAAAGTGGGCAAAGGACATGAACAAAAACTTCTCAAAAGAAGACAGAATAATGGCCAGCAAACATATAAAAAATTGCTCAACTTCTCTAATCATCAGGGAAATGCAAATCAAAACCACAATGAGATATCACTTAACTCCAGTGAGATTGGCTTATATCAAAAAGTCCCAAAATAACAAATGTTGGCAGGGATGTGGATAGCTAGGAACACTCATACACTGGACTGCAAATTAGTACAACCTCTATGGGAAGTAATATGGAGATACCTCAAAGAACTAAAAGTAGAACTACCATTTGATCCAGCAATTCCACTGCTAGGTATTTACCCAAAGGAAAAAAAGACATTCTATAATAAAGACACCTGCACTCGAATGGTTGTAGCAGCACCATTCACAATTGCAAATATATGGAAACAACGCAGGTGCCCATCAATACACGAGTGGATTAATAAAATGTGGGATATGTATGCCATGGATTATTACTCAGCAATAAAGAACAATGGTGAATTAACACATATGGTATTATCCTGGATGGAGCTAGAGCCCTTTCTTCAAAGCAAAGTATCACAAAAATGGAAAAATAAGCACCACTGATACTCACCATCAAATTGGTAATAACTGATCAATACTTATGTGCCCACATGGAAATAATACTCATCAGGGGTCAGGCAGGTTGGAGGGGGCTGGAGGGGATTGGAAAATTAGCACCTAATGGGGTGCAGGAAGCACAGTTTGAGTGTTGTCCATGATTGTCGCTCTGACTTGGGCAGTGCATAGGCAATATATATAACCAAAGTGTTGTACCCCAAAAATATCCTGAAATAAAATTTAAAAAACCACATCCTTTCAAGAGAGAAAAAAATATATATATATGAAAAAACACAATAATTTTTACCCTCCATATTTAATATATTTTCTTTATTAAGACAAAAAAAAACACGAATTCTACAGTCTTCTTGAAAATATAGTGCCTATTATCATTCATTTGATTTTTGAATTCCTTTAATAATATCTCCTTATAAATTTTTAGATCTTAAAGTGTACAGTGAAGTTTATGTTTTCAAAATTAACAAAGAATTGAAAAATAATATTTCAATGTAGATGATATTGAAAATAATATTTCCAGGATAAAATCAGTGAAATTCCTTGAAGTTTTTTTTTCCTATTATTCTAAATTACTGTGGCTTTTTCATTGCCTTTAAGATTTACCTATGATGGTTAACACAGACGGACAGCTTCAATATTAATAAATCTGAGGGATAGAAATAGAAATTATCTTGGACATTTTTCCAGGATTTTCTAAACTTTTTAATCCTGAATTCTACATAAATTATTTAATGGTTTGTGGTATTTCATATACAACCTCCCTTGAATTCTTTGCTTGGAAAAAAAAAACTATGCTAACTGACAAGGAACATTAATAATCCTTTAATGCTAACTAAATTTGTTACAAATGTAGCTATATATTACCATTAATGTAAGATTGTGGAACTTTTCATTTGACAAAGTAAGCAAAGAAAGAATAATGACATAAATGCCAATGGTCATTAACATAGGTAGAAGCTAGTACATTACTGAAAATGCCACATGGGGCTGCTCACATAAGGATTCCCATGGATGTAGAGAAATTTCTTGGTCCAAAAATTTTCAGAGTCTGCCTGGGTGAACACATGTGGTCTCCAAAGCATAGTCCCCAAAGGTCTTAGCTTCTCAGTTGTCGAAACACTGTACCTGAGAAAGTATTCTGTTGCTTGCCTTAGTCCGTTTGTGTTGCTATTAATGAATACCTTAGCCTTGGTGATTTATAATGAAAGAGATTTATTTGGCTCACAGTTCTTCAGGCTGTACAAGAAGCATGGTGCTGGCATCTGCATCTTCTGAGGGCCTCAGACTGCTCACGTTCATGGCAAAAGTGGAAGGGGAACCAGTGTGTGTAGATCACATGATGGGAGAGAAGCAAGAGAGAGCGGAGGAGGTGCCAGGCTCATTTCAACAACCAGTTCTTTCAGAAACTAAAAGTGAGAACTTACTCACTCCCCTGAGAATGGCACAAAGCCATCCATGAAAGATCCACTCCCACGACCTAAACACTTCCTACTGGGCCCTACCTGCAACATTAGGGACCAAATTTCATCATGAGATTTGGAGGTGATAAATATTCAAACTATGTCATTGCTAATTAACTGACAAGCTGCCAGTCAATATACAAAACCTACTTTGTAACAGAAATGACCTGATGCCCATTCTCAAGATAATTGTCCTGGGATTAAATAAACCTTTGTATAGCATGTGATACAATCTATGGGCAGATAACCCCATTTTTTTCCCTTTTCTACTTTCATTTTCCTTAATAAGAATTGCTAATTAAGTATTCACTGGGAGTGAATATAGTTTGTAGTCTAAAATAACCTGGGTCTAGCAATAAAGACCCTTCACATTCAACAGCTTTTCTAAAAATAAGGTTTAATTATTTTTTCACATTTACTATAATTATGTATAATATTCAATGGTATAAAATTTTCTAACTCAGAAAGTAGCAAAAAATAGAACATTATAATTGTAAATTTTTTATACCATATCTATGCTGGTTTATCTAATCAGAAAAATTATTTCTGTGACTTGCACGTACTGAAAATTATGCCTTGGGCAAAATCCTTCTGCAAAGAAAATGTCAACTCAAAGATTTCATATTTGGAGAACACATTTAGTAAGGCATTATTCCTAAAAGATCATGTTAAGAGTTTTATAATTTTACTAACATGCATAAAATCCCTCACATTAATGGCAAGAAGTGATAGGAGATATCAATGTGAGGGAAAGTAAAGAGTTCAAAGCATTCTTTCTTAATATTTATCTTTAAACTAGATTATTTATATAATAGCATCAAAGATTCACTTAAAGTATATATTAGAGCTGTAAATTAATTATAATAAGAATGGTATTACACAATGAGATACTGTAATGTGTTTTACAATATGTTTACCAGTTTCTAATACAGCTGGAATTTAATTTTTTGTCCAAAAGTTAACACACTATAAACAATAATGGCATCACCACAGAACAAACAAAATCAGAGTAGATATATTCTATTCAGAAAACAGGAGAAAATATACTCATTGTTTTTTTTTTATTTTTATTTTCAAGCAGATTATTTCCTTTTTTGCATGTTCTACTTCCTTAAGTCCTACCTTTATGACTTCATCAATAACCATAGACTAAATTACTTAATTTGTAACTGAAGTTTCAAACACAGCACATAGTCTGAGGTACTACTTGTCTAAGTCCCTTTGGCCACTATTACAAAAATACCAAAGAATTTTGCTTTGAAAAACAACAGAAATATATTTCTCGTAGTTCTGGAGGCTGGGAAGTTCAGAATCAAGGCATTGACAGAATCAGTGTCTGCTGAAGGCCTGCTTCCCCATTCACAGTGCAGGGACAGAAAAGGTGTGACACCTTTCCTCACTCATCTTAGGGTCGCAGACAGCATTCTTATAAGAAAAGACAAAATTAAGAAGAGAAAAACATAACAAATTTATTTAATCAAACTTAAGTGGCATGGGAGGCTTCAGAAATAAGGACCCAAAGACTCAGGAAAAACTGTCTGTTTTTATGCTTCTTTGATGAGGAATGGAGAGCCATGTAGAAATATCATTGGACAAAAGTGTATGATCTAATGGTAGTAGACTGAGGGAAACACAGCAAGGCCTATCTGTTCATATTCTTCTTGGTCTTTCTGTGTGGCATTTCTTTCTCCGAGGTGTAGAGCAGGACCCATTCTGGAATGAGGGTCTTATGACCTACTGTAGGAGGTCAGAGAATTTCTTTATGGCTAGCTTTTACACAGAAAGGCAGGGGGAGGTTAGAGTAATAATTCTGTTTTCTATGACCCATGCTGGGGGAGAGGAATTCTAGTTTCTATGGCCTGTCTTAGGGAAGATAGAGAAGCAGGAAAAATAAGGGCAGGAGAAAGTCAGAAAGAGACTTTGCTTCTGAGACCCTTTCAGCGTCCAACCCCTCAGAGTCCTCAGCATGCCAAAGTGCCATACTTTGTAGTATTGATTCCTAAGCCTCAGCAAATAGACCACCATCTTCTTGCTATTTCCTCACGTGGCAGAAGGGCCTAGGGAGCTCTCTAGGAACCCCATTATGAGAGCACTAATCTAATTCATGAAGGCTCTGCTCTCATGACCTTATTACCTCTCAAAGGCCCCACCTACAAATACCATCACATTAGGGATTAGGTTTCAGCGCATGAATTGTGGGGCCACATAAACATTCAGTATACAGCACCATAGACTACAAAAGTGTGTTTGTAACCAGTATAAATTTTAGGAATCATGTGTCAATGGAGTTTCTACCAAACATCATAAATAACCAGAGTTATATTTTTTTGTGTGTATGGAAGCAGTTTTTATTTTATTTGATCTCTAGTTTCATAACTGGAATTATGAACTATTTATGGAAATAAGTGCCAGACCTAGGAAATTATCAAAGTACTCCAAGATTTCAGTAGAAGCAAGATACTCTTATTAGAAATTATTTCATTGAATTCTGCTGTAGAGAGAAAGGTTTTGTTATCTATTGGTCCAGTTGCCTATCTTTGATTCCAGTTGCCTATCAAATTTTTGAATAATTGGTGGTCCTACAGTGTCTCTCTGATGTGCAGTATCTGCTGTGTCATCTGTTGGCTGGACTCTTTGAACCCCCGGCCTGCCTTTTATTTCATTCCTGAGATACCTACTAAGCACACAATGTCAGAACCATTACTATAAACCTGCTTGAATCTAGACAGAGTTTATTATTCCCAGATCCCAATAACTCTCTGGCTATCATTAAAATAATCTTGATCCTAATATGAAAATTAACTATTTTCAGGTTTAATGAAGTTTGATCTATAAATATTTACACTAAATTTTTTATAATAAAATTATTTTGTTATTAATACATCATTTCTCAGTGTTCGTTTTTGAAATTCGGATGTATGATGCCTATTTCTACATTCCAGGGAGCACATAATAATAAATGGTTTAAGATATTTGTTTTAGAAATATGCTTTTGAGACCAAAAATATGAGACCAAAGCAAGTCTCAGATTAATAATGAAGTATTTCATAGTTGTGGTATTTCTGTATATTCAAGAGATTGCTTGAAGTTGCTTGAAGGTAGTATCTTTTAACATATTATTTGGAAGAAATATGTGAGAGCAGTAGAAAATAATTGAAAACACATACATGAGTACATAAAAAATACATAAAAGTTAAGAAAAACATACCCATAACTCTTACATCATTATTTCTACAATTTGTTACATGGTTGTCGCTGGTGTATAGAACTCCCTTCTTCCGTTACTCATTTCATATTCCCTTTGTGTTTAGAAAGTACCTAGGTTGGTCTTGCTTTTTTGCTTGGTAGAGTGATCCAACTGTATATTCCTAAAACATCTGAACCATTGACAATTCTTCTTGTATTGAGTGGTTCCAGTTATGTATTATCTTTCATCACATGGCACTAATGTATTAAGTAGTATCCCAAGGGATTTCCTGCATCCCTTACATACTTCTCCTTAGCCCTATCAAACAGTGTCAACCATAATCAATCAGCCTAACTATAGAGACACCTTCTAATCTACCTGATAATTTGCTGGCATGAAGAGCACAAAGTACCCAGGTGACAGACAGACTCAATGAAAAGATATCGGTGTCCCTTTTGGAACCATTTCTTTCTTCAGAATTAAGACCAATAGACTAACAAAGCCTAAAACTGTGGTTATAGAATGAAAAAAAAGTATTTCTATATTAGATCTCTAGAGGTAAAAGTGAGCAGAGTCATTCCCATTTCTACTCTTATATTCTGAGACCTGTAAATTCTGGCTTGTAAAAGAATCTATCAATCAACCATGACCAGAAAGATATTATAGTGGTACAGAAAGGTATTACCATTCTTCTGGTACTGATATTAAATCTTCCAAAGGCCACTCAGGCTATATGCTTCAGTATGATGGAGTGATGGTTAACTTCATGTGTTAACATGATTGGGACACTGACTGACCATATATTTGTTTAAACATTCTGGTGTGTTTGTGATAGTATTTATGGATGAGATAACATTTGAATCAGTAGATTGAGTAAAGGAGATTGCCCTCCACAATGTGAGTGCACCTCATTCAATCTGCTGAAGGGTTGACTAGTAAAATAAAAAGACTAAGTAAGGAAGAATTTGCTTTCTATGCCTGACTGTCTTTGAGCTAGGACATCAATCTTCTCCTGCCTTTGGACTTGGACTCAGACTTGAACTAAATCTTACAACTTTTGCTCTCCTGTTTCTCATTCTTCAGGCTTGAATTGGAACTACACTATTAGCTCTCCTGGGGCTTGCTCACTGCAGATATTAGAACTTCTCTGTTTCTATAATCACTTGAACAAATTCATTACAATTCATTATGATAAATCAATCTCTCTCTCTCTCTTTCTCTCTCTCTCTCTCTCTATATATATATACATCTTCTATTGTGTCATTTTTCTAAAGAACCTTGACTAATATAAACTAGGAATATAGTAACATTTGTGAATTTCAAAAGAATAAGCATTCTATTATATCATCATGATCATTATGATTCATTTGCTCCAATTCCTTCTTCAGAAACAAGGATGGTGGTGAATAAGTAATTCTGTACAACTACAAATATTTGTTTGTTTCTGTAGAAGCACTGTGGTCAGGAAAAATATAACCCAATATACTGACTAAGTATTTACTACAGTGAGGTGTACTTTGAACTACACAAAATACCAGTACTTCATAATGGAAGTAATCCAATGTAATCAGTCTGCTACGTAATGTCCAACTGATACTCTGAGGGGTGGTGCCCTATCTGGGACTCACTGTTGATCTCTGCCAACTCAGTAGGGGCTGTGGACATAAAAGCCTTGAAAATGGACTTGGTTAGCAAATGGAAAACGCTCATTCTTTTTACCGTAGACACTTCATTAAAAAACCCATTAGACAAGGATGGGATGGCTGGGAGGAAAAGCTGGCTGATAATAAAAAAATAGACATCTTTCCTCATATTTTTACCTGCTTATTAAGATACAAAATAAAATGTCTTGGCTCCTATGTAAAATATGTAGTTATTCTTTGCCTAGCCTTGTAAAATTACACAATACACAGTCATAGCTTAATATTATGTTAAAGATTCAAAGTGGTCTCTGTGTATATTTCGTGAATTCTTTGCCTGCAGTGTTTCCTCTTGCATTCTTTTCCACAAATTCCAATATCTCAGCTTCCTTAAACTCTGGACCCTGTCCCTATATTGTGTTAGTGTGTTTTAGAAAATGCCCACAGGCACCAAAGTTGGAGAAATTATATAACTTACTTCTTTTGTTTCCTTTCTGCAAAGAGTTAAAGCCCACAGTAGGTATATATCTATATATCTATATACCTATATATATAAAAGACATATATATCTCATATGTATGATATCTTATATATTTTAAAGTTTTACATATTATATACAAATATGTGTATATTTTTTCATTCCATACATTGTTCCTGGAAGAGGAAGTCCCAAACCCCACACATTTCACACATTTTCTTATTACCAATGGCACGTGCATCAAACATTTTTATAGTGGTAAAGATGAAAAACCTATGCAGTGTTAAGTATACAACTGCACTAATCAACTTTATAGAGGTACGCAGATAATGCCAAAAGTTACTAATATTTTTGATGTTTTGTTTTACACCCCATGTAATACATTAAAACTTTAAACATTTAAAAGCTTTCCCTTGGAGTACATCTCATCTCAAAAAGAAAATAAGAAAACATTAGAGAGACATCAGTACCCCTGGGTGCTGGAATATAATAGAACAATACTTTCAGCATTCTAAAGTAAAATTATTTTCACTTGAAATTTCTATAAGAAGACAAACTGTCAGTTTGACTTCAGAATTAAGATATTTTGACACATTCAAAAATTTTTTCTAGTCGCTTTATGGACATAACAAAAAAGCCACCTCAATATTCAGAGTTGTCCAACAAGAAGTAAGTGTTCAACTCCTGGGTCCTCAGCTTAGCTAAGTGGATTCTGCTCCAGTCTACCCAACCGTGAATAGCTTTAGGCAGATTGGCTCCACATGTTTAATTTAGGTGACACGTTGGAGAGTGAGAAATAAGAAAACATTGGGGAAATGCTCCAGGACATTGGTCTAGGGGCAAAGATTTCTTGAGTACTGCCTCAAAAGCACAGCCAACCAAAGCAAAAATATACAAATGGGGTTATATCAAGGTAAAAAGCTTCTGCATAGCAAAGGAAGCAATCAACAAGGTGAAGAGACAACCTACAGAATGGGAGAAAATATTTGCAAACTACCCATCTGACAATGGATTAATAACTAGAATGTATAAGGAGATCAAACAACTCAATAGGAAATAAAATCCAAATAATCCAGATAAAAACGGTCAGAAGGTCTCAATAGACATTTTTCAAGAGAAGACATGCAAATGACCAACAGGTATATGAAAAAATGCTCAAATCATTAGTCATCAGAGAAATGCAAATCAAAACTACAACAAGATATCATCTCACCCGAATTAAATGGTTTTTATCAAAAAGACAAGCAATAATGAATGCTGGGATGTGGATAAGGAAGAACCCTTGCACACTGTTGGTGGGAACGTGAATTAGTACAGCCATTGTGGAGCCAATAGTAAGGAGGTGCCTCAGAAAGCTAAAAATAGAACTGCCGTATAACCCAGAAATCCCACTGCTGGGTATATATCCAAAAGAAAGGAAATCAGTATATTGGAAAGATATCTGCACTCCCATGTTTATTGCAGCACTGTTCACAATAGTCAGTATTTGGAATCAACCTAAGTGTCCATCCTTGGATGAATGGATAAAGAAAATGTGGTACATGTACACGATGGAGTATTATTCAGCCATAAAAAGAATAAAATCCTGTCATTTGCAACAACATGGATGGAACTGAAGAACATTATGTCAAAAGAAATAAGCCAAACACAGAAAGACAAATTTCCTGTATTCTCATTACGATGTGGGAGCTAAAAATTAAAACAATTGATTTCATGGATGTTAAAGGGTAGGATGATGGTTAGCAGAGGCTCAGATGGGTATAGTGAGGAGGGGTGGTAAAGTGGGATATTTAATGAGTGAAAAAATATAGTTAATTAAAATAAACTATCTAATATTTGATAGCACAACAGGGTGACCACAGTAAAAAATAAAGTGTTGTATATTTAAAAGTAACTAAAAGAGTGGAATTGGAATGTTCCCAACACAAAGAAATGATAAAAACTTGAGATGATGCCTACCCCAATTATCCTAACTCGATAATTACACATTGTATGCCTGTATCAAAACATCACATATACCTCATAAATATATACAACTATTATGTGTCCATAATAATTTAAAATTAAAAAATAAATGTAAAGCAAATATGTATTATATATTTTATATTTGATGTATATTTATATATTTATCCATTTGACTTGACATTAAGGCATACTCTTTAAATGAATCAAACTTTTTTATCCCCTACCCATGTAGATTAAATGTAATACTCCATCAGTATTTGAATTTTTATTTAATGATATTGTAGGGGAGACAAAACTATATTTCTGCCTTCTTAGGGCTTTTCAGTTGGACCTGAGAATTAAATTGACATTAGATTGATCAGTAGGAGAAATGCATACAAATTTATTTAATACATGTTTTGTGGCATGGGAGCCTTCAAAAGGAAATTAAGACCTAAAGGCACAAATAGAGTTGTACATTATATGCTGAATTGGATGCAGTGTACTAAATTATGAAAATAGAACAAGGCAAAGAGGCTTGGGCTAGAGTAGTTAATTAGGTAGAAAAGTGGATAGAAAGATAAGGGTTAGTCTAACAAGCTCTATTTGTACAGATTTCTGTTGGCCTAAACTTCCTACCCTTGAGGATAAGAATGATACTTTATTTCTGGATAGGGAAGAAATCGTTCACCTAAGAATTTCATCTCCTAGTCTTAAGAAATAGCGTGAAAGTCAGAGAGATCTTGCACCTGCTGTTTTTTAAGCGCTTTTAACATAAAATAGTCAATATGCCACAGCAGCATACTTTGGAGTGGCCTGGTCTGACTCCTTGAATATTAATATATTAAAATGTTTTAAAATGCACTTATATGTTTCATAATTATTAGAATAAATTTATAAACAAAGTAGAGAACACTTCTTTGTGATTGCAATAAATAGTACTATATTAATAAAAGGGGGAAATGATTACAGAATTTGGAATATTACATCAGACAAGAAAAGATGCAGGAAATTGGAGCAATACTTCTTTTCATAACAGGATTTAAAAAAAAAAAATAGAAGGTATTATACCCAGATAACTTTGGCTCTGAAAAATAAAAGAAAATAAAATAAACTACTTATATTAGAAATAAAATTAAAACTAAGTTAAAATGTGATATGCAAATAAATTTTATTTTTATAAAATTAATAATAACTTTATTGGAGAAATAATGCAAATTTTATTATACACACAATTTATGTTAGTAACTTAATAGTATAACTGAGTAGTTAAAACATTTTAAACATTTTACAGTCTGCATGAAGTTTGTCCTTATAGAATAAATCTCAGTGATAAATATGTCATTAAAATTACCTAATATAAATTATATAGTCACAATTTCCCATTCCTATATGCAAGATGGAGGAAACTGCTTTTAAAAGAAAAAGCATCTGGATAGAGTATTACAAATGTACATAATATGTAGATAAATAATTTGGTTTTGGAATGGTCCCTACACCTTTAGTCCAAAGTTAGGCCTATTTACAAATCTGAGAATAGTACCAACAATGATAAAACCAAGAATCATTTACTAAGGTCTGTTTCCTAGGATGTGTAAACATTTCTACAACATGTATCAACAAATATAACTTTCACATATAGTCTACAAATCAGACATTATTATCCTGCTAATAATAGAGTCAGAGAAAGGTTTAAGACTTAAGCCAGAGCAACACAATATTTTAAGTGACAAATCAAAGATTCTAATCTGTGTCAGTGTTTTTAATCATAGCAATGTACATTTCCTACTTAATTTTTTCATATATTTAGTTATTTATTATTTGTTCAATTGTTTATTCAATACCTACTTATTGAGAATTACCTAAATGGCAGAAAATATGCTAGGCAATGGAAGAATAGGGAATAAAAATAAGGCCTGCAGCAGTCCCTTAGTAATTTAATCAATTGCGAGACATAAACACAAAAGTAATTGCAACATGGACACAAATAATTAGCAAAGCATTCAGCTTTCCTCCTCAACATTGCTTCTCCCACAAAGGCTAATTCTGCAGCACCTCCACTATGTTATAAATCCGAACCTTTGTTCTTCCTATCCTCTGTTTTAGAACAAGCTTACTTGCCTGTTCATTTGGCTATTTGTAATAGGCGATATCAGGGATACTTCTCTCAGGTGGGCTTCACTGATTCCAAGACTAGAATAAGTGCCTACATTAATCTTCCCATAACACCTTGCACAACTGCTATCATGAATTCCACATTTTATTAGGATCTTTTTCAGTGTGTGAAATAGCGATTTCTTTGATTCTCCCAGAATTTGAATGTTTCTGAAGGCAAGTCCTGTTATCTTATTAATGTTTGGTTCCTAGTGTCTATTAACATTATGTGACATAAAATAATGCTTAATAAAATTATTCCTTAATTGTAGGCAATCTAGGAGATTGGAATATGAAGACAAAATTGGGTAATTTATTTGAAAGCATGTTACAAAACCCAATGTATCATCTATGCTTTAGTTATCATTGTGACCATCCTGAGAGTACTTTTAACTAAAAAGGGGAATTAATTTTCACATACACATTCTTAGAGATTGTCTATATTCTACAATGTAGAAATAAATTTAGTTATTTTTCTTTGCAAAATAATGTATAGTAGAGTTTGATGAAATTTTGGAAACAATATATCCATACAATATAATGTCGCATTTAAAATGTAATTTTTAAAAATCTTTTCGTTTCCTTTTACTTTAGGAAGATATATTGCAGGATAAGTTATTGTTTGCTTTTGTCAATATCCTGTGGCATTTCCATGCAAGTATAATAATACTGGAGAATTTTATTAGATTTCCACATGAAGTGACCATGATGCCTAAAATATTGAACTTATCAAAATTATAATAGCTTTTGAAAATACATAATTTTTGGGGTGAATGTAAGACATTAAAAATAGAACCTTACTTCTAAGTTCATATTATGTTGCTCTTGTTCTAGGCATCACATATTGTAAAGTCACCTTTTGACACGTTTTATAAACTGAGGAATATTACTTATAATATTGTGGTACTTTGATACATATAATTATAAGTTCATATTTGAATCTCCCAGACACAAACACAAATAATTATATTCCAACACAGGAAGTTAAAAAAATACAAATTTCTTCTTGAATAATTTCAAGAAAACTGTTGCATACACTCCCCTTCATTTTATAGGAAATAAAACATGCCTATTTAAAAGTGTATTGAGTATATTATATATTATTGCAACTTAGAAAATTTGATTTTGAAAAATAAATGTGAATTTTTCTCATTATTGCAGAAAAGTTTTTCACTTTATATTATTACATAATCAATATAGCTGTCAATTTTTCAACTTTCATTTTTAAAACATTTTGTCTGTGACATTGTATATATTTTGGTATATATTCAATATTTATAAAAAGTAAGTGCATGCATATTTATACACACATATATATAACTAATCAATAGTATGGAATAAAATACTTCTTTCTATGTAGAATGTATGTTTTATATATTTTGAGTGTATAATAACAGATGACACTTAAAACAGACATAAAGGAAATTAGGTCTAACTCCTGTCTGAAATTACTTGTGTTCTGATTTTCCCTGATCTTGAATAATGCAAGTCTTCATATTGCTTTATTTAGTTTCTATCCCATTTTCCTCTTTCAATATTCTTTGAAACCAAGGTCAGACCTTCTATATCGGTTCCCTACGGAGTAAGAAATGGCTTATGAGAAAGTACAGAAGCTTTTTTGGAGTTGGAGATATAACTTTAAA
Source organism: Daubentonia madagascariensis (assembly GCA_023783475.1). Taxonomy (NCBI): domain Eukaryota; kingdom Metazoa; phylum Chordata; class Mammalia; order Primates; family Daubentoniidae; genus Daubentonia; species Daubentonia madagascariensis. Next base: position 2,675,787 of record JAKFHU010000322.1, read on the forward strand.
GGAAACATCTAAAAACAAAAAAGTTGGAAAGGCCCCAAGTTTTCATGTGCAACACATGAAGGAAAACAAAATAAAGAAAGGTCATACTAAAGCTATATATGGGTTGATTTCAACTTTGATGGAAAGTTCTTTCACAGTCTGAGTGGAAGAATGGTAAGTAATCACAGTCTTAAGAGAGTTCTTGCTCGTTGTTACATCAGGAATGTATTATATATTAATATTTTCAGTGTATAGCATTTTCATCTGTAATATCTCTCATTGCTTTAGCTATGCATGTGGGCAAAATCAGTTTCTTTCAATAGCTTTTCTAGAACCAGTGACAAAATTCAATTTATAAACTTTTATGTTTGTTATATGTGAATAAACATGGGAATGAGAAGGAAATCACAGTGCTCACTGCTTCCGATGGCTAAATCTAAAATAAAACATGTTTGAAACACGCACTCACATTTATGTATGATACAGTTTTATAGTTGTATAGTTTGTAAGTCTGAAATTGGTGATGTGGGAAAAGTAAGAATTGAACATTGATGTCACCTAGTACAGAAAAAACATTTAATTGAACATATCTGTTTCCTAGGGCTGCCATAACAAAGAACTACAAAAGGAGTGGCTTAAAACAACATAAATTTTTTCTTTCATAATTCTGGAGAATAGAGGTTTGCATCAAGGTGTCAGCAGGGCCACGCTCTCTCTTCAGGCTCTGGGAAAGAGTCCTTCCTTGCCTTTTCCTAGGTTCTTGTCATGGCTGACCATCCCTTTGCTAGTAGCTGTCATACTCCAATTTCTGTCTCTGTCTTCCTGTGGCTGCCTTTCTTCTGTGTGTGTCTCTGTGTATAAATTTCTTTCTTCCTATAAAGACATTGATCATTGTATTTAAGGCTCATGCTTATCTAGAATGACCTCATTTTAACTTAAGTACATTTGTAAAGATGCTATTTTCAAGTAAGGTCACATTAACCAGTACAGAAGATTAGGGCTTGACTGTATCTTTAGAAGGATTCAACTCAACCCAGTGCACTGAATGTCTTTGGAATTAGGTTTGTCTTAGCCGTTTGACAAAGGAGTTTCACCTGTGCCCGTATTTGGTGAATTTTGAGACAAAGTGATATCAGGAATCTAATCTATTTCATAAGTCATACATAGGATTTCCATCCAAAAATATCCATCGATAGAATCTTTTTTCATATGCCTTTTTGTTTGAGAGTACATTTATGGCCTTTAGGATATGGGCACAAAATAAAGAGTGAATTCCTGCTTAGTATCTTACTCTTCAGACTAAATTTTTTTTAGTGAATTAGACATTGCCCAAAGGCACAAAAATATAATTTTTATATGATTACATTTTGTTTTCTTCCAATTCTTCCATCCTTCATTCTCTTCCTTCTCTCACTAAACATTTTTCTATTAAAATTATATTAAAGTTATGATAAATAAGACAGGGACTTTGCCCTCAAAGAGAGTACAGACTAATGGCAAAAAAAAGTAAAGAGATACATACAAATGTCCCTATATTGTAGTATGTAAGATTTGTGATAGCAAAAATAACTGTATGCCATGAGAATCCAGAAAATATACCTTAGACGGTGAGATGGAGATATTCCTGCAGGAGGTAGTAACTGAGGTGAGTTCAAGAAAGAAAGCATAAAGTAATCAATATCTGAAAAGACATAAGCTTGTGAAGCTACTCCTAAAACTAGTTTCCTAATATGAAGGAAATGAATATATTAAGGAAAATGAAAATTTGACAGGTGCCAAATTCTGAAGGACTTTATTCATACTGCAAATGTGTATTTTTCATTTTTATTTATTTAACACAATTATTGTACCCAAATAAACAAAAAGTAATCAAAATGAATTGTATGAAAGTTTTTGTTAAAATGTTGAGTATATTTTCACAAGCGTCAACTTATAGTCCAACTGACCTAATATACTATCCATACAAGTTGAAGCAAATCAGCTCCTTTTTCATGTTTTTATTCTCACCTGAAATTTATTTCTCCTTTGACTATTCCTATTTGTTTTCAAAACCCCCAGTTCATGATTTTTAATAAACTTTATATTTTAAAATAGCTTTAGATTTATAGGAAAAATGCAAAAAATAGTACAAATAGTTCCCATATACCCAACATCCAGTGTCCGTATTATTATCTTACATAGTATGATACATTTGTTACAATTAATGAACATTACATTATCGTTAAGCAAAGCCCACAAAATTCATATTTCCTTGTTTTTAGCTAATGTCCTTAGATGTCCCAGCATCCCATTTGGGATAGCACATTATGTTTAGTTTCCATGTCTTCATGGGCTCCTCCTGGCTGTACAGTTTCTCAGACTTCTCTTGTTTTTGATGACCTTGACAGTTTTTTTTATCATGATGTTGAATTTATAATTTCACAAGTACATGAACCCTGATAAAAATTGACATTTTATAAACAGAAATAATAACATCTTATACATATCTACCAGAGATTAAAATAATTGAAATTTAAATTTTAGTATTAGTCAATTAAGTAAGGTGCTTTGTCTAGTCCTTTGAAATAGAAAACTCTGAGGGTTCATTTCCCCTCTTTGACCAGTGGTTTTCAGTAACTTCTTGAATTTGCTTTCACTGAATGATTTCAAGAAAACTTTAACAAGTTCAGGGTGGTCTATGCTTACTCAAGCAATTACTTCAACATCTCTTTCTTAAGCTGTACGTCCATTTAACAATATTCTTTTCAAACAAAATTGAATCAAAAATGACTACTAATTGACATAAATTTCCTTCTACTACATATAATGAAAGAAAACAGTTTTACAAGGATGTGAGGTTGACATGTATGATTTTTACACACTTTTGTAATCAGTTATATGAACAAATTTCAATGATCCCTATATGTTTTTTTATAATCCTCTTCTTTAACTAACTACTTGACTTTTTGAGTTGTTTCCCAGAAATGGTAGATTTGCTGCAAGTCAAAAAAGCTGAGATTCTGAAGGCCCCTGGGCAGACTTCCTGAAGCCAAGATTCACCATCCCCCACAACCTGCCACCAGTGCACATAGACACCACCACCTGCCCCAAGGCATATGGCCCCTCCTTTAAAAGCCCATGAGCTATGTTAGTTTGAGAGACAGATTTGAGGAAGCTTCTCCCACTCTCCTGACAAGACATCTGCCATATTAAAAAATTCTTTATCTCTTTTTTTTTTTATTTCAGAATATTATGGGGGTACAACACTTTGGCTATATATATTGCCCGTGTCAGAGCTACAATCGTGGTCATCCCCCAAACTGTGCTCCCCGCATCCATTCAGTGAGAGTTGTCCCATCCCCTCCACCCTCCTCCCTCCTGCCCACCCGCTGATGAATAGTATTGCCCTGTATGATGTAAGTGTTGATCAGTTAGTACCAATTTGATGGTGAGTACCAGTGGTGCTTGTTTTTCCACTCTTGTGACACTTTGCTTCGAAGAATGGGCTCTAAGCTCCAACCAGGATAATACCAGATGTGTTAATTCACTATTGTTCCTTATTGCTGAGTAATACTCCATGGTATACATATGCCACATTTTATTAATCCACTCGTGTATTGATGGGCACCTGGGTTGTTTCCACATCTTTGCAATTGTGAATTGTGCTGCTATAAACATTCACGAACAGATGTCTTTATTATAGAATGTCTTTTTTTCCTTTGGGTAAATACCCAGTAGGGGGATTGCTGGGTCAAATGGTAATTCTACTTTTAATTCTTTGAGGTATCTCCATATTCTTTTCCATAGAGGTTGTACTAATTTGCAGTCCCACCAGCACTGTATGAGTGTTCCTACCTGTCCACATCCACGCCAAAATTTGTTATTTGGGGATTTTTTGATGTGAGCCAATCTCACTGGAGTTAAGTGATATCTCATTGTGGTTTTGCTTTGCATTTCCCTGATGATTAGAGAACTTGAGCAATTTTTTATATGTTTGCTGGTCATTATTCTGTCTTCTTTGGAAAAGTTTCTGTACATGTCCTTTGCCCATTTTTTAATAGGGTTGTTTGATTTTTTCTTGTTGATTTTCCTAAGTTCCGTATAGATTCTTGTTATCAGTCCTTTATCAGATGTGTAGCATGCAAATATTTTCTCTCATTCTATAGGTTGTCTGTTCACTCTACTGATAGTTTCCTTGGCTGTGCAGAAGCTTTTTAATTTGATCAGGTCCCATGTGTTTATTTTGATTGCTGCTGTGATTGCTTTGGGGGTCTTCTTCATAAATTCTTTGCCTAGGCCAATGTCCATGAGAGTTTTTCCAATGTTTTCTTTGAGAATTCTTATGGTTTTACGTCTTACGTTTAAATCTGTTATCCATTTTGAGTTGCTTTTTGTGAGAGGTGAGAGGTGAGAGGTGAGAGGTGTGGGTCCAGTTTCAGTCTTCTACATATGGCCATCCAGTTTTCCCAGCACCATTTGTTGAATAGGGAATCTTTTCCCCAGTGTACGTGTCTCTGGAATTTGTCAAAGATCAGGTGACTGTATGAGGTTGGTTTTTTATTTGGGTTCTCGGTCCTGTTCCATTGGTCTATGTCTCTGTTCTTGTGCCAATACCATGTTGTTTTGGTTACTATAGCCTTGTAGTATAGTTTGAAGTCTGGTAGATAGATGCCTCCCAATTTGTTCTTTTTGCTTAAGATTGCTTTGGCTAGACAGGATCTTCTCTGGTTCCACACGAAGCGTGGGATTATTTTTTCTAGATCAACAAAAAATGATGTTGGTATTCTGGTAGGGACTGCATTGATTCTGTAAATCACTTTAGGTAACAAAGCCATTTTTACAATGTTGATTCTGCCTATCCAAGAGCATGGTAGGGTTTTCCATCTGTTTACATCCTCTGCAATTTCTTTTCTCAGTGTTTTGTAATTCTCTCTATATAGGTCTTTGACCTCCTTAGTTAGATATGTTTCTAAATATTTAATTTTCTTTGGTGCTATTGTGAAAGGTATTTGCATCTTTAATTTGTTTCTCAGCTTGATTGTTATTAGCATATATGGAGGCTATGGATCTGTGTGTATTAATTTTGTATCCTGAGACTTTGCTGAATTCATTTATCAATTCCAGTAATCTCTTGGTTGAATCTTTGGGCATTTCTATGTATAATATCATATCGTCTGTGAATAGTGAAAGTTTCACCTCTTCTGCCCCCATCTGGACACCCCTGATTCCTCTGTCTTGCCTGATTACTCTGGCCAGGACTTCCAGCACTATGTTGAATAGAAGTGGAGATAGTGGGCAACCTTGTCTAGTTCCAGTTTTAAGGGGGAATGCTTTCAATTTTTCGCCATTCAGTATGATATTGGCTATGGGTTTATTGTATATGGCTTTAATAGTTTCGAGGTATGAGCCATCTATGCCTATATTGTGGTCAAGTAATTTGCAGAATGTTCACTTACTAGGATTTGTATGAATTTTCTAATCATGTTTCTCAGGATTAGACTGCAGTTACATGTTCGGGGAAGGTTGACCAGAGAGGTAAAGTGCTGTTTTTAGTATATCATGTCAGTGGTGCAGACTGTCAACATGCTGTCAATCACTGTTGATATTAACCATGATCACCTGGCTGAGGAAGTGGTTGTCAGGTTTAGCCACTGAAAAGATGATATTTTTCCTCCTTTATATATTGTGTTTATAAAAGATAGTCACTATAAGCAGCTCACATTTAAAGAATGGGGAGTTATACTCCATCTCCTTGAAGGCAAAATATCTATAAAAATTATTTGGAATTCTTCAAAAGAGATTGGTCTCTTCTTTCCTATTTTTTTACTTATTTATTCATTCCTTTTTAACAGTATCACTCTTGGATATTTATTTTATACCCTGGTTTCTAATTCCCTGCTACTTTATTGTGTTGCTCAAATTTTTCCAGCTTAGGCTATTGAGAGACCCTTCAGTTATCTCCTGTGTCCCTTTGACATACCCTCACCAATGTATGTTTTTGCTTCTTTGCTTTTGAGCAGCTCATTTCATATATTTTCTGCCCCATTTCTCAAAGGAGCCCTAGTTCCCTTTATTGGAGAATGGTGCTAGAAACCAATCTTAGGGAGCTAGGCATGTTTACTGCTATTGGGGTGTCATTGTTTTTTGGCCCTCACAACTGATAAAGCGGACATATACATGTGTATATGAAACTCATATTTATAAATATTTCTATATGTAACCATCTGTATCATTATTAAGGTAAACATGAGTTAATACTAATGTCTCCAAGTCTAATTCACTAACACATGAATCAGTTGGTTTCCTTTGCTTGCTTTTCTATAAACTCCCAAAAAGTGAGAAAACTGTCATCTGTCCTCCATTTATTTAATCAATCAATTCTAGTCTAAATTTATAGCAGTACCTGAATTATTAAAGCACATACCTGTGGGAAATAACTTCATCAACTACACTGTAGGGCTTATGAACAATTTCTTTTGTGTTTAGTCATATGGATTCACTCATTTCTAAAGTCACTTAGGTTAGCAACTTTTCCCCTCAACCTATTTAACAAGATAGTTTCATACATTAATAATATATTTTGATTTTTTTCATGTTCTTCATTACATCCTAGGATCATCCGAACCCCTAAATGATTTTTAATGTGCATACATACATTAAAGTTTATTCTTTGGTCTATAAAGTTATATGGGTTTGACAAGTGCATGGTGTTATATATCCACCATTACAGTATCATACACAGTAGTTTTACTGCCCTAAAAGGACCTTTATGCTTCACTTATCCAACCCCCAAATCCATTCCAAATCCCTGGCAACCACTAACTTTTAAGTGTCTCTAGAGTTTTGCCTTCTCCAGAATGTCATATATTTGGAGTCATATAGTATGTAACCTTTTTAGGTTCAATTTTTTTCACTTGGAAATATACATTTAAGATTCATTCATGTTTTTGCTTTGCTTAATAACTCAGTTTTTCAATTTCTGAATAATGTTTCACTGTTTGGATGTGCTATCATTTGTTTATCCATTAACCTATGATGGACATTTTGTTTGTTTCCAGTTTCTGGAAATTGTAAATAAAGCTTTTATAAACATTTGTGTGTACATTTTTTGGAGACATAAATTTTCAGATAAGTTGGGTAGATACCAAGGAGTATAAAATGTCAAGCATAGCAGTGAAATTGCAAGTTCTTATGGTAGAACTATGTTTAGCTATGTAAGAAATGTCAAAACTGTTTTCCAAAGTAGCTTTGCCATGTTACATTCTCACAAGCAAAAAAAAAGTATTCCTCTTGCTCCCCAACATCTCTAGCAATTGGTATTACCAATTTATTTTTTTAATCTTAGCTGTTATACTAGGCATATCTATTAGTGATATCTCATTGATGTCAAATTTGTAATTCTCTAATGACAATGATGTTGAGCATCCTTTCACATACCTTCTTGATATCTGTATCTTCTTTGATAAGCTGTTGTTTCAGATCCATAACTCTTTTTTAAATTGCATTTTAAATTTTGATGAAGTACTGTTTATCTACTTTTTCTTTTGTTCCCTGTGCTTTTAATGCTGTATCAAAAATATCACTGTCAAATCCAATGCTGTGAAGATTTCCTCCCACGCTTTCTCCCTATGTTTTCTTATGAGTTTTATAGTTTTAGCTCTTATGTTTAGGTATTTCATCCATTCTGAGATAACTTTTGTTTATAGTATAAGGTAAGCGTTCAACTTAGTTATTTTGCATGTGAATATCCAGTTTTCCCAGCACCATTTGTTGAAAGGATTGCTCTTTCCCCTCTTTAAATGGTCTTGGCACTCCTCTCAAAAATAATTTGACCCTATCTGTTAGGGTTTATTACTGGGATTTCTATTCTATTCCAGTAGTCTATCTATCTGTATTTATGTCAGTGCCACAAAGTTTTTACTAATATTGCTGTAGCTTTGTCATAAATTTTGAAATCAGCATATGTAAGACTTCCAAATTTGCTCTAATTTTTCAATATTGCTTGTATGATTTAGGTTCTTTTGAGAAACCATATGTTTTTAGGGTGAATTCCTCTACAAAAATGTCATTGGTATTTTAATATAAATTGCATTGTATCTGTATATTGCTTTGGGTACAATTGAAAACATTACCAAGATTTCAATCCATTAACACATGATGTCTTTATATTTTTGTGTGTCCTTTAACTTCCTTCCTTTCAGCATTTTTTTTTTTCACTGTATAAGTCTTTCACCTCCTTGGATAAGTTTATTCCTATGTTCTTAATTACTTTTGTTACCAATGTAAGTATAATGGCTATCATTATTTCCTTTTCAGATTTTTCATTGTTATTAGAAATGCAACTGATTTTTGTGTTTTGATGTTATATTCTCAAACTTTACTGAATTCATTTATTAGTTCTAACATGTTTTTCTGTAATTGTGGAATCATTGGGGCTTTATAAATATATATGATTATGTCATCTATGAATAGAGATAATTTTACTTTGTCCATTCCAATTAGGATTCCTTTTCTTTTCTTTCTTCCTTTTTTCCCTACTTGTTCTGGATAGAACTTCCAATAATACGTTAAACAGAAGTGGCAAAAGCAGACATCCTTGTCTTCAACACTCAGGTTGAAGCATTCAGTCTTAACTAAAGCCCAGTTGCAAACCAAAGCTGTCACTCAAAAAAGTACAAATTATGTTCAGAAGATGGCAAGATTTGCCCTCAAATCCTCAGGGCCTGTGTTGATTCACCTATAGAGGCCTGTCAAGGACTCCACATGGCATCTTTATTTGCCACTAACACTTCTGGCACCATCAGGTCTATTGAATCATATGGCCCAAGTGGCAGAGCAGCTTTCACAGCAGCCTGGATTTATTTTAAAGTCATCTCTTCTTCTGAACCCCTCATCCTTTGGATACTTTCCTCTATAGTACACCAAAGAAGTTCTGGCATTGTGACTTCATTTATTTCGTGCCAACTTTGGGTTGTTTCAGACAACCAACCAAATGAGTAGAGTCCTTTCACCTCTTTGGATGAGATATTACATCTAAAATCTGCTTAGCTGGCCCATATGGATAAATTCAGCCTGATCCAATATTATGTGCCTTCCATCATTACACCATACTCTTAAGATTTATTCCCATACATGTTCCCAATATTTATGTCTGTATAGATTAGAAAACTCACCAAGTGTACTTTGGTGTATAGTACACTTTCTTGGAGTCATTTTGCACCTCACCTTTTGGTACTAGTTGAGACTTAAGTTTAGTTATACGTCTAGAAGATAAAAGTGTTAATGGGAATAGATATTGTGGAGAATTGATGGTGCTTTGCAAGGCAACTACCTCAAAGGATGCCATTACAAGTTCTTCATGCAAAGAACAGGTAACCTTCTCAGGCAGAGGTGGAACGGCTGCTTCTACTGGCAGGAAAACTTGGCAGAATGTAGAGATTATATATAGCCCGATCCATTGGATCTGCTTATATGTCCCCATTATAATTTTCATGGTTCCATTCCTTACCCAGACACACTACAAGATTGGAAATTTAATTTGTGCTCCAACTGAGTCACTTGCTTGATGAGACTCTGGGTTTGGTTTTCAGAAATTCTGTCCCTCAGCTATAAGTTAAGGGTTTCTTTCAAGGCAGGTATAGAAGTTTTAAGGTCATTGATTTCAGTTCAGATTTTGAAGTTGGAATTTGAAGCTCTGAAGCCCTGAGCATGTATTTTATTATACCCATTTTCTCCAGTGCAATTGGGAGAAACTAAACAATCCCACTATACTTCTTATTTTTTATTTTGACTAAAATATTCTAAGGTATCAAATACATAGTAACCTCAATTTTTTTCTTCTAGAGTATTTGATTAAGATCATCCAATGGCAATATCTTGCATACATATATATATATGTGTGTGTGTGTATACACACAAATACACATGCATATATCTATTGCCACATTAGTCTGTGGGCTACCAGTGCCCTCTATAATACCACAATAGAGTCATTAGTACCTTTCAGTTTAATCATGTTATAGAACAAGTTTCAGAAAACCCCAGAATCAATTCTGAAATCATTTTAAAGATTCTGTTACACTAGAACCACTTCTGGTAATAAGTGATTCAATGTATCAATTCAACCAGAGAAACAAAACCTGTAGAATACATAATGATGACAGGTAAATAGACAGATAATAGATTGATCCAGTTAGATCCATAAATGAAGATTTTCTGTGCTAAATTGGTATATGTGATTGTGGGGTTGGATAAGCAAATTTGAAATGCATAGAACAAATCATCACAAAGGCAGGCTAGAACTATCGAGCATAAGCTGAAGCTACAATCCACAGGTAGAATTCCTTTTTTCCCCAGAAGTCTCAATTCTGCTTTTAATGACTTTCAATAGATTGAATCAGACCCAGTCAGATTATGTAGGATAATCCTCCTTGTTTAATGTCATCTGATTATGGGCTTTAATCATACCTACAAAATACCTTTAGAGCAACACCTAAATTCATGTTTTATTGAATTACTAAGGACTACAGCCTAACCAAATGGTCCATAAAACTTATGAACACATGAATGATAATTGCCAACTGGACCCATCTACAAATTGGCCATGCATGGGCTTAAGGATATGGTTATCTTCTCATATAGGTTGATCTGGAAACTTCCACTGCTATATGCCTACTCTTTTAACAGTCTAGGCCAACACTGAGCCATTAATATAATACCTTCCACCATTCACTTTGTCAGGATAGTGGTCAGGCTAGCCACATTGGTAACATGTTGATTGACCTTTTACTTAATTTTGGCTTAATTGTTGCCATGTTGATTAATTTGATTCCTAATCCTTAATAAAGGACCGGAGGGTTGTCCTCACTGAAAATGTTTGCGTTTTGGATAGAAATTTCCTTCCCTATATGTATTGATTATGACAGGAAGTACAATTTAAAAAATGGGTGAAAAACCCTGGTCAAACATGTGGCACAAATGATAAGTACTCTTTTAGGAATTGTTGCATTGAGACCCAAGACTTCTCACTTGAGATATGTAGTTCATGCTGAGGTCACCTTGTCCTCACCTTGTCTTTAAGGGTTAGCACTTCAACATATGAATTTTGAAGGGACAAAATTTAGCCAAAATCTGAATAAAATTTGTTGCGACATGTTAGTGGTAAATGTAGAAATGTGGAAATGTCTGCAAAACAGACAGACTTGATTATGACTGCCAAATCTCATTGCTTTGCTGCTGAATTTTAAGCAATAAGCTATATTCCCATCTTACAAGAAAATCACAGAAGGCAAGAAATAATTTTAGGGATGAGTTTTTAACTCTTTTACTTAAATTTCCTTCGTTAGTCCAGTCTTGGACAACACTCATTTCAGTACCCAAATAGTTCATTTATTAATGATGAGAGAGGTAATTTAAGTTTTAATTTGACAGACTCATTTCTACTGTAGCATATTGAAAGTAGTCACTCATCTTCAAATAGCAGCTGCTGACATCTCAGGAAGAATTTGAAAAATTTTACTTAGAAACCAATCTGCTTACACATAACTTATGTAAGTTGTTTACCTCATTCTTTACTGCAGAGTATATCTGCATAAAAAAAGGAATCCTTATTTCTCCAGAATTCATCTGTGATAGCTATTTTGCCACCTGAAATGATAATTTTTTTCTCTGTGGCATCAAAAATGATAGCTTTGGAAAGACTAAAACTTGCAAAAGTGCTTTTATTTCTATACACACAATACATACTTTCTCATCATAGCTACGCCTAAGATCTTCTTGGAAGTAATACTTCCACAAAACTGTTAAAAAAATTTTCAATACTATTTATTTGGGACAGTTTATATCTGTGTTTATCCTCCACATTTAATTCTAATAGTTCATGCCCATGAACTGATGTTCATGATAGATTATTTTATAGTTTTTAAAAATATTAAAAAATATTTGCCAAGTGTCCCTCCTTTGATCTTCTCAGCAATGTTATAAGATAGGTGTTATTTTGTCACTAATGAAGAGATTGAGCCATTGACATCCATCTACTAATGTAAACTAAACCTTGATCTTCTCATAATAAAGTTAACAATCTACCATACATTGTCTTTTTAAACATTATTTGCAATTTTCTTGATGGAGGAGACTATTTTATGCTTACTATCGTAACTTACATTGTCAAACACACTATCTTTCATTAAATATAAATTTAATATGTATTTTAGATCTAGGAAGCAAGCAATTTTTAACTGTCTGTTATATGTCAGTATTTTATAAAGAAATATTTATAACTTTAGAAACATGTTTTTCCATAATATAATTTTTAGATGTATTAATAGAACCAAATATATTTAGTCTTTCTATAAAATGTAAGAAGCCAATGCAAACTTATACTTACATTCAGCACTTTGCTTGAATTTTTTTATCTTATTTGAAAATGACCCAGACATTTAATGAGTAACTGTCAATTAATTTAACATAACATAGCTATAAGATTTCAAATTACAAGAAATGTTTATTTATAAATGTTTATCTCATTTACATTTATGTAATTTATTTATTTTTAACAATTATACATATATTACTCATGAAAACTGAGGCATTAGACAAAGCTAATCATCATTTCCAGTTATTTCCCTGTTAACCGTTTTTATAGCCAGTGAATATCAAGTGTTCATGTAAGAACCTTAAAGTTAAACATATGGGTATTATGATGGTAACTCAGAAGATACAACTGTTTTTGTTAGACTGGCAATATTAAATTCATCTTACTTGTCAAAGAGTTACATAATGATAATTTTGCTTTAGGCTGGGTTTGTAGTTTTCTGACCTTAAAATATCTATCAGAGACAAATATCTTCCTGGCTGACCAGTAAATTCAGGCAAAAATGTATGCCAACAATTTTGAAGATTTTTCTATTTTTATTTTAGCAATAATTTCAAAGCTAGCTTATTTATCAAAGGTTTACTTAAGTCATGTGAGCTAAAAGGCATTTGGGTTAATTACTATATATTTTATATGAATGCTTCTTTATCTAAGCCAATCTTAATAGAATTCCTTGATTTATTTCTGTCTCCACCAGATTTTACCACATAGACACAACACACATCTAAATGCATATACACATAAACAATTATCTTATATCTTTCATTTTAGGATATTAGTTATTAGATAGTAATACAAACCCATGGTTTATAAAATACAGTTGGATCTAAACTTATAATTCTGACAAAATGAGACCTGTTCTCATGACTAAATTTTATTTGCCATGATAGGTAATTATGAAGACTGTGGACCAAATTTTGTGGGTAAAGCAGTTTGGTTTAAAAAAAAATCTTTTCACCTTTTCTTCCCTTTTTTTCGGTTTCAAATGAGTTTAGGGTTATATTCTCAATGTTTACATTTAACCTAGGACTGGCAGAATTTATAAGAAAAACAAAATCTCCAAGTAGCCTTGAACTAGTAACACATCTATTTTTTGTTTGCAAATTTGATTTACTTGACTAGTCAAAGTAGTCAAGGACATATTTTAGCTTTTTTTTAAATTATTTTTTGGCTTTTTCCAGGCCCTTCATGGCAGACAAATCAAAATTTTTATGTTGGACAAAGGTATCTTATATTTTTGCTCTCAGCTCAAGATTTTGACATGTTTGATCTGAGAGCTTAACTTTTATAAACATTTATTTATTTTTCTAATAGACTATTAATACTTCAATTAGCTGTTCTATCACCATAAGTGATTTTTGGCCAGGTAAACCTATATTTACATTTCTAAAAGGTAACTAGGTTGCTGTAATTTGTAAAGCTATTGATTTGAAAGTCCTTTAAGACTTTTAAAAAAATTCTTAACTGGAATGCCATAATCAGTGCATTTTATCTCAATACCCATAGAAGACCAAGCAAATTCAAAGTAGGTAGAGAAAAAGTAGAGATTTTGAAAACTTAGAAAGCTCTCCATGTTAAGTTTATAGTTGTAGTCTCTTAATTTGGTACTAAGGAAAAACAAACTGGGAGAGTTCAAGTGATCCCCAAGACAGCGATTGATCCAAAAACACGTACAAAGAAAAGTCATGTAGCTGGCAGGAACCCCAGATAGCTTGGAATGTCAATGTTTGAGAATTTCATTCCATTTTTTATTAATCTCTTGAAAGCAAAGAAAATCCTATAAATTATGTCAGGGGAGGTCAGGACTTTGAACTGGTGTTGTAGATGGTAGCAACTGCTCTAGTGGATTTTAATTAGCTGTCTTGTGTACAACACTCAGAATGTTTATTTTTGCTCTCAGAAGATTTTCCAAAACAAGCAAGGGAAAAAGCCAAATCATTTTAGATGTGTGTAATCAAACCAAAATGAAACCAAAATCAAAGTGGTCACAAAAATTTTAATCTAGGCATGAAGATCAAACAAAATATTAAAGTAGGCCTGCAGAAAGAACCAAAAGTAAATTCACCAGAAAAGGCATGCCTCACAGACAGAAGTAAATTCTGCAGAAACCAGAATATTCAAACAAGAAGGACACTTAACTTTATACCAGAATAGGGACTGTCAGGTCCAGCCACTTGGCGGACTGTTGTCCTGGTTCTTTGGCTCCTTGCTTGGAAAATTCACAAGCAGGGCCAGGGCAACAGAGTGACCACAGACAGGAAGCAATTCCACACAAACAGCTTTTATAACAGACAAGAAAGGAGCTATACTAAGCAAGAATATGTTCCAGAGAAGAATGGGTCAGTCTCCATGAGTGGAGAAAGATATTGAGGACTCCCAGGTGGTTTCCTTTTATCGGCCTGGTCCAGGGGCGGGCTTAAGGGTAGTGTGGGATGTTACCAGATGATTGATATAGATGACTGACAGCTGTTCTTATAACAAAGTTGCAGCTCCACAGGTGTGTATGCCTCAAAACCTCAAGTTCCTGCTCTTTGTGGTTGTCAGCTGTGTTTTCCTGCAGCCCCTCCCCCCATGGCAGCCCCCCCCCATCTCCCCCAGCCCCAATGCTTCTCTGCCCCTATGACTGCCCTCCTGGCCTGTATCTGCCACCTGCTGCAGATTTGGTCCCTGCCTAGTAGAATTTTCCAGAAAAGACAAAAAAGTCTTTTTATCATCCCAGAAGGAATGTAACATACTTTATTAAAGATGGCCTTATAACTAAAACAAATCTCAAATAAAGTGAAAAAAATCTCTACCAAAAAGAGAGAGGCTCTCAGCCTGAGAGAATACTCAGGAAATAAAACACAAACAATGGAAGTGGGGAGCTCAAAGAGTTCAAATGAGTACTATATAACAGTCCCAGTAATTGCCCATTCCTTATAAAAGTGATCTTGCTTCAGGTATCACTTCTAAATACAATTTATGTCAATGTAAATAACAAACAGAAGGAGGCTCTCAAAGAGGAAATGATAGTTGTTCGGGAATAGGGCATTGTAATAAGAATACATGTACCAAGTACTGTAGTAAACTATGCGCATATTCAGAATGTAAAGAAACACAAACGTTATTAAAGAAAAAATGAGGAGGATTACATCATTGTTTTGAGGTAATTATCCTCGACTACAAGGATCAATAGTAAGGGTGGCATAGATCTGAGGTTGGACAGGCAGTTGCTGGGCTAATGTCCTTGCAAAAGTATTTTTTTGTATAAGGTTGAGATGGCCTTTGTGCAAGGTTGTGTTTTTGCAGTCTAGTGATATTTTGTGATAGTTCTTGTTATAAGGCATTTATGCATGAGAACCTTCTCTTCATGGCCTTCCCTGGCTCTACTTTTCATACTTTTTTTTTTTTTAACACAAGTGATTGCATTTTGATTCTGACAACTTTCACAATATGTTACACATCAATAAAAAATTTTATACTTTTTTACCGCTCACATATGTACCCATTTTTAAAAGTTTGAATAAATAACATGAAAAGTACCAAAATATTTATCAAATGTTTCTTTTAAATCTTTGTGGTATAATATGTCTGTGACTCTCTCATTTTTTCACATACTTTTTTCATCCAGGTTACCAGCGCAATAAATATTTAAGTAAAACTAAAATAAATATATTTATTGATACATTTCATTATTTATAAAATTAGCTACTAATTCTTCGTTAAAAGTGAATGGATAGGTATTTTCTTTTGCTTCAGTTGGTTGCCCTTTCAGGGTCTTGATCTAAACTGTGAAAATTAGGATATAAAGGAATACAGGTACAAAGAGTAAAATATAATTACTTTTGTGCTCCATGGTCTTACATTGTGATGTTACATGCAAAAGAGAAATGAAGTTGAAGCTAAAATTTGACAATTTTATTTTATCTCTTCTTGGAAAATGTATTATTTTAACAATCTTATTATTGTCACTTTTTAAAATTTTTAGTTTTTCGACACAGGGTCTTGCTCTGTCACCCGTGCTGATGTGCAGTGGCATGATCATAGCTCACTGTAACCCTCGAACTCCTGAGCTCAAGGGATCCTCCTGCCTCAGACTCCCAAGTAGCTGGGACTACAGCCATGCGTCAGCAGGCCCAGCTAATGATTTTTTTAAAAAATTTTGTAGAGACAGGGTCTTGCCCAGACTCGTCTCGAACTCCTGGCCTCAAGCTATTCTCCCACCTTGGCCTGCCAAAATGCTGGGATTACAGGCATGAGCTACCACGATGCCCGACCTATTGTCACTTTTAAGGTCTAGTCTATTTGATTACAGTGAATGTATTGAACTTGCACATCATTATAAAAATGTCAGAAACTGACAGTTTATGAGTAAAATCTTCCTACATTGTCACTTTCAGCTTTTAGTGTTTATGAAAAACAAAATCTAAACTACTTGCCCAAATTTAAAATTTAAAAATTTCATATAAATATCTGTATTTTTTTTTCTAAAACATTCTGGACCTATATTGACACAATTACAAATTTTGCTTAACCTGAATTGTATATATTTTCCCTATTAATTTGTACTGATTGTCTCTAGTTTATTATAGCCCTTACTATGCCCAAATAATTATTTTGATTCACTTAATATTTCATTTTGCTCATTTATATTGGATCCTTGTCTTTGGGCATTTGACTGTATAATGACAGAGCGTATATAAATAATTGTATTAGTCTGTTCAGACTGCCATAACAAAATACCACAGACTAGGTGGCTTACACAACAGATATTTGTTTTCCCACAGTTCTGAAAGCTAGAAGTCCATGATCAAGGTGCCAGAAAATTCAGTTTCTGGTAAGGACTCTCTTCCTGGCTTATAGATGGCTGCCTTATTGCTTCGTCCTCACATGGCCTTTCATTTATGCATATGGAAAGAGAGTAATCCCTGGTGTCACTTCCTTTTTTATAAGAATACCAGCTCTGAGGGATCAGGTCCCAAACCTTATGATTTCATTTAACTTTAACTTAATTACCTCTAACGAAGACCCTATTTCCAAATACAGTCACACTGGGAATTGAGGCTTTAGCATATCAATATATGACTTAGGATGAGGGTAGACAAAATTTAGTCCATATATTTATATTTTGTTATATAATCATAACAGAACTGAACCCACTGACAGTCATTTTAGTATATAAGTTTTTCCACTAATTTCTTGGTCGAATATATTCAATTCTCACTGGCATTTTACTCTACATTTTCTAGTCATCTATTAGTCCAACAAATATTTGTTGTATTGCTTAATGTCCAAATACCATTATATGAGTTGGAAAATCTCATGAATAAAAAGAAAAAAAGTCTACTCAGGGAGGTCTTGCATTGTAGTAAGAAGGCGAGACACAATGAACAAAACAAGAAAAGTATAACATGTTAAAAGGTAATAAGTCCTGTGGTAATAAGTACTATAAAAAAACAAAGAAAGGAGAAGAGGATAGAGAATAATAGAGGTAGATTCACAGAGCACAATTGACAATGGAGTAAGCCGGAAAATTATCTTTGGAAAGGTAGCCTTGAACAGAATTGAAGTAGAGGAGGGACAGAGTCATGTGGATATTTGGAGGAAGAACATTCCAGACAGTGGGAACCACAATTGTAAGGGCTATAATTCAGGAGCATTTCTGGTGTGTTCAAAGAATAGCAGAGTCCCGTGGGGCTAGAGCTGATTGAGCGGCTGAGAGAGAGAGGGGGAACTGTCAGAGAAGTGTCAAAGGGGCCCTGTAGGACATGTGGGAGTCACGTTTATTCCCTGATAGATTACTTCAAAAAGACCTAGGAAAAGTAGTCAATGATTCTTACATGATCAAATCTGTCATTGTCTTGATAATTTTATCAGGCCAAAATGTATCTGAGTGAGATATTCTTTCATTGTATTCCATTGCAGAATTTTGCTACAGAAATGTTTGCTAATAGTCTCATTTTTTCCAACTTTTTAATAAATGTTTATTTTGCCTGGTTTTTAAGAGAACTATTTTTTTATTTGTAAAATCCACTGAATTTCTTTTTAGATTTTAAAACACAATGTGCCATTTTAAAGGTACATTAATATTTTTATTTAAATTTGGATAATTTTTAATTTTTAAATTTTATTATTTTATTGTTTTAATTTTCCAGGTAGGGCATATGTTGGAGCTCCATATGTTGGAACTCCTTTGGCCATTTTACATATATATTGTTGTCTTTCTAATCCCTCTTAACTCTTCATTCACATGCCATTTTATTTAATTTGCTCATTCTTACTTTCTATATTGCCTCCTGTATTTGGAGGAGTATGTATTCTGCCTGGTGCAAATTATAATTTTACTTTTGTTTGTATAACAACTATATTATTTACTTGTCCTTGGAATTCTTCTAGTTCACACTTGATTTTCTCCTTTTGGCCGAGGCTTTTGTTACATGAGCTGTTGTAGCTTTGCTTTGTATTCTTGCCTCATAGAGGCAACTGCTTTGCTGTATGTATGTTTGGGGATAAAGTGGTGTGGGGAAGTGTTTTTCTTTATATTTATGGAGAAATACTTGGCCACAATGTTCTCAGACTCTTTGAATTATTTTTCTATTGATTGCTTTTTAAAAATGTTTGCATGTATTTTTTCAGTTTTTTTATTATTTTTATGATTTTTATAAATTCTATAATACTTCCATTTTTCAGAATAGTTATTTATAAAATGTTTATGTCTAGATCCCTATGGCAGGAGTTGATAGCTGTGACAGATATTCAGAGTCATGTAGAAAAGTTTCTAGAGATAAAAAGGTGTGAGTGTGGATTCAATTTTACCTTTAAAACTTTTCAGCCAAATCTACAGAAGGATTTGGGACATTCACAGTGCAAGTACACCTCAACCAACAGCTAAGACTCAGATCACTTTCTGAAAATATGATTTGACTGTTTTATTACATATTAAACCTCAAATTCTGTAGTTTTTAGAGCCAAAATATTCATTTTTCTTAGTTGGGAGAAGGGATTTTGCTTTGTACTTCAGGAAATGCCAGTTAAGTTTGAGATACATGCCTTAGAATTGATACTGGCAGCCATGGGTTCTTCTCTACTCTTCTTGAATTCACCTCTGCTTCGTTTTATTGCTTTGGGAGTTCTTTCTATCATTGTGAAGTTTTGAGGGTTTTTTTGGGGGGTCAGGTTTAATATTTAACTTTTTTTGCCAAACATGAAATATTTTTCTTAACTTTTGTCCCCTGTTGCTTTTAGATGAACAACCTTTGGGATGCAACCTTTGATTTCATTTAAATTTTCTCAATGTTTCTTACTCTTTTACTATTATTTCTTCATTAATTTTTGACTAACAGAATTTTGTTAAATAGCAGTTTCTTCTGGAGAAACTCATTATAACTAGATATCTAAATATAATCACATACAAAATATACTAATCTGTTGCTTTTATATATGAATAAAAGCTTAACAGGACTTTAAAATTTTGAACCTTGATTTCTTCCTCAAGGACATGCTAGACCTTATTCTGGTATTTCCATATGGTCCATGCCACTGTAGAGATGTTTCCCATAGATTATTGCTGTGTCCTATTTGAGAGAATATCTTACATTAGATTGTGTTTCTCATTTTAACCACCATAACTTGATACATTGGGAAGATTTATATGTATAGTCTCATGTGCAATATATTTACAAAGCAGAGCTTTAGAGTGTCCATTGCTAGGAACAACAAAATTACAAAAATCAACTCAAGAACCTATCATATTTTTATACTGTACTTTTAACTACTAATGGTGCTAAGCATCTTTTATGTGATTTTCAGAAATTATGCAAACTGGCTATTCAATAAGACAATATTAAAAATTAAATTACAAAACTTTATGTTACTAACAAAAAGAAATACCGAAGATCCATCATTGCTGAGTATTTAACTTCATTTATCATTATTTATGCTCTTAAGTTCATTTGCGTCTATTTTCTGTGTGGTGAAAATACTACAAATACTATGCATCTCTTCTAAACTATGTATTCAGTGATATCACACTTGTAGATTGAAATCAGTCACAATGGCAGTATTGGCACTTTGATTAGGCAAAACTAAAAATTAGGGCTTGGTTTATTTTGTTGTTTATTGTATAGACTTAAGTAAGTGGTAGAGAATATGTTAATCTAATGGAATTATTTGGTATAACTTGTACTGTCAATCTCTAAATACACCTGCTTTTCATTTGCTACATTGAGGTTAGATGGTTCACATGGGAATATAATTATGAGAGTTTGCTTCTCTGAACTTTGAAGAATTTCAGAAAATTTCAAAGGGGAAAAATATTTTCCTAACTGCCTCAATAAATCACACTAATAAGCTAAGTGGCATTTTAGTTTCTTTCTCTATTTGCTAATCCACTATCTAAATTATGCTTCTCAAGGTATTTTAAGAAGTAGGAATGGCCTGCATTTCATTTAATGGTTGCTCCCATTGTTAAAAAAGAGAAAGGATTTCAAGTGAACTTGATGAATGTAGTCAGCTAGGAGACCATTTTAGTCAAGGGCTCTTGTTTTCTCAGTTTGAGTCAGGAGAGGGAAAGAACAGGAAGATTTTTCCATTCTGGCATTCTGGTAGCAAATAACTTCAACAACTGAAATGAAGAAAACCTGTTAGCTTTAGGACCAAAAATTAAGAAGGGATTTGAAACTAATATATTGATTTGTGTAATGCTTATAGCCTTTCTTTATTACCAAAAAAACAAATGATGAAATAAATAACAAATTGATGAAATAAAAAAGAGGGACATAAAATATCTTATTTTCTTTAGCTATAAATGTTATCTTAACTAAAGCCCTCCTAGTCAAATATTAGTAGAGAAACAAATATGAAAACAAACCAAAAAAACCCACATCTACTTTGGCTGGTACCAACTCATACAGATTATCATAAACTCCCCCACCTCCTAAAAAAATTCTGCAAAGCCAATCTATTTAGATGCATTTGAAAACACATTTACTATAGGACTGTGAAAACCTCTCACAAAATAAACATTGACTTAAACACTGACAAACAGCAACTTCTTTTATTGTTTGTTTATTGCTTACTACATGATGCTAGACAGTGCTAAGGGCTTTATATGTATTTCGTGCTTTAATCTTTATAATAAGAGTAAAAATTTGATTGTACTTCATATATGTTTTAAAATATTTTTTAAAGTTTTTTTAAAAATAATGTGTTCTATTGGGTCTTGTATTGAAATATATTTAAACATGCATGTATAAAACATTAACAATGCATGTTAGTATTGATGATAAAAGAACTTGTAAATTTACTTTATGCATACAAAAAAATTAAGCACTTTTTCTATGATATTGCCTAAGGCGATGTCGATGATACTGAGTAAAATTTTCATGAGGTGAAAACTGCTGATAATACACAAAGGATCTGGTAGTAGGAGTTAGATATTTTACTCCAAAGCACCTTGCAACTAAAAGATAATGTCATTGCACAACGAGTTTAAAGGATACTTTCACAGATTGTGAGAATCAAATAAAAATCGTTTCTCTAATTATTAGGTAAAAAATTAGGTTAATTGCGTATCTTAAATATCTGTAATAAACATTATACTACTCCGTAATTGACTGATCAATAAATGTCACAGAAAAAATTTTTATAGAGTTCTAAAATCTATTACTTTTCCTACTTTCTGCCCATCTATACTCCCTATACTTTATCACCATCTGAGCACCCACCATTTAACTTGGGTAAAATCAGAAGTGAATTATTATTCATTCTGGCAAATTAAGTATGTAGGTTATGCTTTAGTGGGCACACAGTGTTTAAACAGAATAAATCTTAAGATCCGTAGACAGAACATGCAGCCAGAAAGAATAATTAATGAGATTATCAATTAATAAAGACACTCTGTATCTGTCCCTTGTTCAAACTATTTCCAGTTCACAAAGTTCAGCTAAGGAAATTTCTGTTTTTACCAAAGGATATGAAATATAGCACTTATCATTGGTGAAACAATGTAATGCAGAAAATCTTCAACTATGGAGCCCAGAACTAGACAAGGTCTCAAAAAACACAATCTAAAAGAGACAATATTTACAGGACAATATCTAATACCTAAGAGAAGATAACTTTATAAGAAATACTAGAAACAAAGCAAAACCTCCTTAACCAAAAATTGATAGTGATTCTTTTATTTAAAGGGTAAAATATAAGCAATCAGAGTAATATGTAGATATATTTCTTTGCAGTTTTCATAACACAGGAACATGAAATTGTAGGAGAGACAAGCATGGGTTAAAAAGCACACTGAATATTAGGATGGAATATCATCCATCAACATTGGCAATGCAAGGAGAGGAGAATTTAAACATAACTAAAGCCTAACATTGTGTAGCTTAATTTTTTCACCACTTCCTTAGTAAAAAGCATACATATGAAACAAAGTATGTTTGCAATCTGTTTTAGTCAAATTTAACTCTACCTAATTCTCATTCTATGGTATGAGGTCGGTCATCCACAAGGAATCCCTTAATCATTCATAAAGAATCCCTTCATGGATTCTTAGAGTGTATTGTTTAAATTGGTGGTGATTCTGGATTCAATATTGGAAAAAAATTTAGTGAACAGAGACTTTTTCAGAATATTTCATTTATAAATCCTATTTTTGTTGAGGTTCAAGATACATGTAATTTTGGTAAATCAATGTTTTCACCTTTTATATGTGGATACTTAAAAGGCACATATTCTACAAATCCATTTTAAAATAATAAATGTAACACCATGCAGACAATATGAACTGTTAAAATATAAACTGTTAAAATAGCAAATATGCACACAGAGGTACATGGAAAAAGCATTATGTTACTAACTTTAAGGTGTTTTCTTTAAAAAATTATAATTAACACATAATTGTACATATTTATTTAGTACAATGTGATGTTTCAATTCATGTATACATAAACCAGAGCAATTACCATATCCACCACTTTAAACATATATTTCCTATTGCAACAACATTGAAAATATTCTATCTTGAAATATATACTATATTTCAAGATATTTGCTATAGTCATCCTGCTATATAATAGCAGTTTTTTAAAAAATCAGGTACATCTGTTTTCTCATATAGTTGAGACCCGTATGTATTGAATATACTTTCCAAATAGTGTTTTACTTTTAACTTGATGAACAGACTACTGTTTATTTACATTTAAAAATAAATATTGATATTCTGGAGGTTGCTGAATAAGGTGGTTGAAGTAGAAGACAAAATTCCATCAACTAAGATTTTAAAAATATGAAATATTTTCTTGGGGATGAAAGGAAATTAACATTTCTAAAGTCTCCACTCCATTCTTTATATCTTTAGAAAGCTATATTGACTATTTTGCCATTTTTGTTTAATCTCCTTTAATCTATTTACATAAAAACTCCTAAAACTGCTGAACTGAAATGCTTGAATTTATATTTCATCCAGTGGTTTACTGAAATTTCAAGATAGAAAGTTTCACTTTACCATGCAGAAAGATGTTGGCTGAAAAAGTCAGGCTGACTTATTTCAAGAAGGGATTTTAGAGGGTAGCATATTTGAACTTTCTGTATATTGGGTATGTCAGGACCTTCAAAATTTAGTCATGTCTTAGGCTTCCTGTGTTTGTTCAATTTAAGTAAGATTTCAAAGTTGGAGGATAAAAACAAATGCCAGTCTATGAATTTGCAATTAGGAATGCTACTATGTGAGCTAGACTATTCATGTTAACATGACTAGTACATTTTCTGCCTATGAGAAGACTTATATAGGGTCCCAGAACATAAAACAGAGGTTGCTCTGTTAAGGATTCTGAATAAGAACCTATATAATATGCACGTTTAGTGGCATTTGCCTAAGTGTTTAAATTCGTTCTCCTTTGTCCTTGGAAGTAGAATACTACAAGCTCTTTCCTCTGGATTCCTGTTCCCTGATCATTGCTGGGATAAAAATAGCCAACTTTTGCCTCACCACTTTTAATCTTCAATGACTAATACAGTGTTAAAAGAAAAACTTTAGACAAATGAATTAAGCAGCTTATTTGAGAAAAGAATGATTCATTAATTGGATAGCACCCTGAATCAGTGGAGGTTCAGAGAGCTGCGCCCAGCAGTATACGTGAGCTTTAAATAAAGTCAGACACAGAAACAAAGAAGAGAAATTAGCTGATTGGTTACAGCTGACATCTGCCTTATTGGGGCATGGTATGATGAACCGGCTGCCTGTGATTGGCTAAAACCCGGAACTAGCGATTGCCTGAAACTTGGCTGTTTGTCATATTCTTAAATAGATTTGTTTACATACATAGTTAGGATAGAGTTCCCTACATAAAGAGTCAACATACCAGGTGGCCTCAGGCCAAAGTTAATTTAATTTAACAACAGTTAATATTACTGACTCCAGTTAGAGTCAAGTTTTGAGAATCATTTTGCTTCTTGGAGGTGACTTTGCCTCTCACTGTTCTTATCCATTTGTGTCATAGGTTTTAAAATTTATTTTAGGTGGCAATCTTATTTTCCTTCTCTTTGTTTTCTTCAGAAATGCCTCCACTGCCAAATCGTGGCAATAATTATTATTGTCAATTGAAGACAATCAGAAGAACAAAACTTGAGATGGATTCGTGTAATAAGTAATGATGCTACATATAAAAATCTCTGAGAGGTCCTTACAGAGTCCTCTAATTGATCATGGTCCATATTGACTTTTAAACTGAATACTGTGAGAAGTAGCTATGGATACTACTACTGCTCTTAACAATACAACCCTGATTGGTTACTGCTAACAAGGGTCACAATACACAGCTATCTTTGCTTAATTATATATAGTTACACTTTGGTTAATCAGCAAGAGGGAACATTAATGTAAATACAAAAACTACCAGCCCTCTATTTCTGTTCATATGTGTGACCTATGAAAATAGACAAAATAGTAATAATAGCTAATATTTATTAATATTTTATTATACATTATGGGAGTTTTAAATGAGGTGCTCAGTCTAATAAAATTACTATAAGAGCTCATCACAAACAATTAGCAGTAACAAAAGTACTCAAAAAGTTGTACCACATACTAAGATGGTTTTCTTTTATATTTAAGTTGCTAAGATTGTTTTTTAATTGTGTGTGGATATTGATTTTTTATTAAGCATTATTTTTTGCCAACCCTGTAATGACCCTATGAGTACTTTTCTATAATTCACTAAGATGGTAAAATACATTAGTCAAATTTCTAGTATTAAGCTAGCACAACTTTTCTGGAAAATTTTCATATGGTTTACTAAAATCTTATATATGCTGACTTAATTTGCTCATTCTTAAGAGGACATTTATTTCTATATTTTATCAGAGACTAATACTTTTGTCCCAGAATCCTTTCTCCTTTTCTTCCTTTTAGATATAGAAACCTCTCCATGCGTTGTCCTCCCCACAAGCTGTCCAACCTGATGGAGTTTTAATGGTTCACTTGGCTGCTTAGCTAGAAGGCCACATATTTCAGCCTGCCTTAAAGTTTGAACTCATCAGCAGAATGTAAACCAAATGATACATACATTTTCCATGACCCGTTCTTAAAAGGCAGCTGCTTAACTTATACTTTGTCTTTCTTTTCCTGTAGGCTGAATACAAATGTGATGGCAGTTAGCCAGATTTATCCATTCTCATGAGATCAGCACCCTAGAGATGATGGAGTCTGAGTACCTGTATTATCTTGTAGGGCAGGGCTTTCTACCAGCCATTAGCTCTCTATCCATTTTTATACTCTTATATGAGACATAAACATAACCCTACCTTATTGATACCACTGCATTTTGGGGTCCTTTTATTATAGTAGCTTTGCCTATATCTTCACTAATACATATTGTCTCACATGAGATAAATTTATCATTTTCTTTTTCTTACTGGGCACATATGGTTTGGTATGAAGGTTATGCTAGCCTCGTAAGTATACAGAGGAGTCTTACCATCCTTTCTATTCTATTCAAGGGTTTATTTAAGATCGGAGGTATCTGTTCCTTGAATATTCTCTTACATTTATATTTAACGCTTTCTGAGCCTAGTGTTTTCATTGTAAAATATTTTTAATTATACATTCAATTTTTTAATGGTTATAAGATTATTCAGGTAGTGTGCTGATTTTGATTCTGTTTTGACATTGGAATTTATTTGCTTAGCTAAGTTTTCAACAGGATGTTCTTTATTATGTGTCCTAACTAATCTCCTGCAGCATCAATACTTATGTAACATTATTGTTTCATAATATGTTCAATAATACCTTCTATTTTTCTTCAAGATTAGTCTTGCTAGAGATTTATCAATATTATTCAGCTATTCAAAAAAATTTCTTTTTCCTTCAGGCTGTTTTACTGCATGTATTTTTATTGTATTAACTTTTTAAAAAAAAGTTATTGTTTATGCTTTCAAGTTTCTTTGCCTAAATTCTTGAATGGGATGCTTGGCCATTATTTTTAACTATTTATCATTGTTAAAAATAAGCATTTAGAATTTTTTATGTCAGTCTACTTACCACTTTAATTGAATTCCACAGCTTTTACTATCTTTTAAATCATTATTTCTTCTTTAATACATGATTTGTCTAGGAGTATGCATTTAAATTTTCAAATGTATGGAGAATGTTTAGCTTTTTTTTTTCATTAATTTCTAAATTATATTGTGGCCAAAGCCACATATGAGACAAAATTTTTGAAATTTATTATTGTGTAGCATTTGATCAGTTTGCATAAATATTACATTTGTGGTTAAAAAGAGGATGCATCCATCAAATGTGGGGTACAATTTTCTACACGTCCAACAAATAAAGTTTATTAAATTTTCTTTTCAAATGTTAATTATCTTTGTTGTTTTGTTGGGTGCCTGATCCATTATTTACTGAGAATCTATATTAAAATTTTAAACTAGGATTATAGAGTTTTCTATTTATCTTTTTAGTTTGTTAATTTTGTGATAAATATTTTTAAAACTTATCAGGTGTTTAGAATTAATACATGCTTAGAAATATGTGTGTGTGTGTGTCTTCCTGTTAATTTGAATACACAGTTATTTAGAAACACTGCTTATCTCCAGTAATGCTTTAGAGAGTATTTTGTCTGATATCATTATAATTACATCAAAATTGTATTGCTTAGTATTTCCAAAGTGTATCTTTAATCAATGCCTTGACTTTCAACTGTTGTGATCCTTATATGTTAGGTAAGTCTTATAAGCATCATATAGCTGTTTTGTATAGGAGTTATATAACCCATTCCAACAATCTTTGTCTCACAGCTACAAGTTTTAACACTTTACATTTATTGACATTGTCATATAGTTGGACTTATTTCTACCATCGCATTATGTGCTTGCTTCTCCCAGTTTACTGGTTTATTTTTTCCATGAGTGGATTCTAACACTATAGTATATTCACATGGACCTAGAAATTTCTTCTTGGGTAGATATTTTTACCGCTGATGCACCATCTTTAATTGTTTTAAAACTACGCATCTATTCTATTTTTCCTTTATCCCATTTTGGCAAATTATATTGTTTTCTAGAAATAGAATTCTAGTTACAAATATTTCATATTAATTTGCCTACCTTTATTTTAATATCCTATTATTTTTTTCATTGTCTATAATTTCTTTGGTGTTATTTTCTTCCTCATTTCTGATATTGTTTGCCTTTTCTCTCTCTTTTTCTTTTAATCAGTCTTTCAATTTTATCAGTCTCAATAAAAATTTGATTCTAGCTTCTTAGTCCTCCACATTATATTTATGTTTGTTTTGAATTATTTTTCTTTTAAACATTCTTAGTTCTTTTAATTTTCTATTTTCATTTACTTTGCTGATATTTTCTACTTTATTTAGTTAATCAGTTACCACATTATTTTTTAAATACTCATTTGCATTCAACACATTTTAATATATTTAGTATAACACTGTATTTTTAATTCTGTTAGCTAAAATATATTCTAATTCCTATTATTACTTAATGATTCATGAGTTTTATTAGTAAAATAGTTTCTTAATTTACAAAAAATGTGAGGTATTTCTAGTTATTATTTTGTTCCTGATAGCTTATTTCCGTTGGGATCAGAGAATGTACCTAAAATTAGTTCAGTCATTTCAAAAGTTTGGAAACTTTCTTCATTGGCAAAAATATGTAAATATTATGCTGTTTGGTTTTAAAATTTTTATTCTTCTGTTTTAAAATTAATATTACTTACATGACGTTTAGGTCAAATTTTTAAAATATATTCTTAAAATCTTTTCCATCCTTATAGATCTCAAATCTCTCTCTCTCTCTCTCTCCCTTTTTCTCTGTCTCTCTCTGTCCAGTTTGTTCTAGTAATTAATGAGTGATAGGGGTTAAAATTTCTCATTATATTTAGAATTTAACTACATTTACTTATAGTTTTCTCTGTTTTTGCTTAATATATTTTGAAGGTATGTAAATTTTAAATGATATACAAATTAGCTGCTTTTTGGTGAATTTTACCAGTTTTTACAATAAAGCAACTATACATTTTTGCCTTAAACTCTATTTTCTTTGATACTAATATAGTTACCTCACATTTTTGTTTTTGTTTGAATTTGCAAGCTTTATATTTTCTTTTATGAAATACCTATCATTGCAGTATATTTGTAAAGTACTTTGTAAACAGATGTAATTGTATTTTTCTTCAATCCAGTTGAACAATCTTTATCTTTTAGCTGGATTATTTAATGTAATTGCTGTTATAATAGGGCCTAAACTTATTATCTTATTTTGTTGTGCCTTCTATTTTTGTTCTTCCTGTTCTATGTGTTTTTCTTTCCTTTCTTGCCTTCTTCTGAATTTATTGTGTTAAATATTATTTCATTGCACGTTTTCCTGTTACAGGTTGAGCATTCCTAATCCAAAAATCTGAATATGAAAGGCTCCAAAATCTCAAACTTTTTGAGTGCCTACATGATGCTACAAGTGGAAAATTCCACACCTGACACTGTTGCTTTCTGATAGTTCAATGTACACAAACTTCGTTTCATGAATAAAATCATTAAAAATATCGTATAAAATTGCTTTCAGGCTATGTGTATAAGGTGTATAGGAAACATAAATAAAATTTTTGTTTGGACTTAGGTCCCATCCCCAGGATATCTCATTATGTATATGCAAATGCTTCAAAATATAGAGAGCTTTGAAATCTGAAACACTTCTGGTCCCATGTATTTCAGATAAGGGGTACTCAATCTGTACTAGTTTTGAGGTTATAATCATTTCAGTTCTTTTATGGTTACTGATGAAATCACTAAATTATTAATTAGACTATACAAAATCTAAACTTAAACATTAACTGTCCTTATCAATATAAGGACCTCAATGTACTTTTAGCCCATTCCCCTTTCTAAAGCATGTGCATTATTGTTGTTGTTTTATATAGTTAATGAGTTAATTTTGTTTTCCATTTGTTTTTAATCTTCTTGCTTCTCAGATTTTACATGTGACACTTTAATTCTGCCTTTGGTACTTTAACATTTTAGTAGCTGTCTATTCATGATGAATTCTCTCGTATTCTTTCTCCTTCTCCCTCTTCTTCATCCTTCTCCTCTCCTTCTTTTTCTTCCTTTCTCTCCTCCAGTTTGGTCTGAATACATTTTTATTTTTAATTCTGTTTTCTCTGGGCATAGCATTCTATTAGATTATTAAGAATGAAATGTCCGATTTCCTTAAATACTAAGTTTGGCAGTTGATATCTCTGACATTTCACTTCGACACTTCTTATTTTATGTTTCTCATGAAGGTACATCCTCCGTCTTTCAAATGTACATTTTGGCTTCTGATAACCTTTCAAATTTTTTTTTGTGAAACCATGGATAAGTCAAAATTTCGTGTTATTTTTGAATATGAGTTCTGTCATGGATCCAATGCAGAGCAAACAGCTCGTAATATCAATGAAGTGTTTGGGCAGAATGTGACTGGTGAAAGTACAGTACGTAGATGGTTTGAGAAGTTCTGTTCTAGTGATTTTCATCTTGAATATGAGCCACATGGGTGACCTGACACCAAGGTGGATAATGATGAGCTAAAAGCTGTAGTGGAAATGAAACCATCTCAACCTATGTGTGAAATAGCAGTAAGGTTTGATGTTACTATTCCAACAGTATTGGACCATTTGAAAAAATTGGACAAGGTAAAGAAGATGAATAGATGGGTTCCACATGAATTAAATGAGTGTTAGAAGAGAAATCATCTGGAAGCTTGCCTTTCTTTGCTGTCACTACATAAAGGTGAAACATTTCTACACCATATTGTTATGTGTGATGAAAAATGGATTACTTTTGACAATTGCAAGCATTCGGCACAGTAGTTGGATAAAGATGAAGTGCCGAAACACATTCCAAAAGTGAATATTCATCAAAAAAAACTAGTGGTGTCTGTTAGGTGGTCCAGTGCTGGTATTATCTATACAGCTTCATGAAACCTGGTCAGTCGATTACAGTGGGTGTCTACTGCAACCAATTGGATGAAATGATGAGGATGCTGCCAATTAAGCAGCGGAGATTGATCAATAGAGACAGGCCAATCCTCTTGCAAAACAATGTTCGACCACATGTCGCACAAACAACGCTGCTCAAACTACAGCATCTGGACTTGGAAACGCTGTGTCATCCACCGTATTCACCAGACCTTGCACCAACTGACTACCACTTCGTCCAGCCTTTGGGCCACTTTTCACAAGGAAAAATATTCAATTCTCAACAAGCTGTGGAAAACGCCTTTGGCGATTTCATCACCACTTGCTCTCCAGGCTTCTTCGCTGCTGGAATAAACAAGCTACCATTAAGATGGCAAAACTGTGTTGATAGTTTAGATGCATACTTTGATTAATTGTACTACTTCTAGTTTGAGATATAATAAACTAAACTTTTGATTCAAAACCGATTTCATCAGACATTTCATTCAAGAGACATTTCATATAGATTGGTGGTCATTTTCTTTTAGAAATTGATAACATCTCACTCTTTCCTGTTATTGTTACTATTAACAATTTGGCTGTCCACCTAATTGCCAATGATTTTAAGGTAATCTGTGTTTTCTCCTCTATGTGAGTACCTTTGAGATTTCTTCGTATTCCTTGGTTTTCTGCAGTTTCACTATGATGTATTACAATGTAGACATTATTTTATTTATACTGCTTTATATTAATTTGAATTGATTGCTTTCATTATTTAAAAAAGCCAATATTTCTTCAAATACCATTGCCCACTTTTTATGCTTCATCTTGAGATTTCAGTTAATCTTATGAATATATTTATATTCACTCTATCTATTCTGCTGTTAAACACATAAATTCAGTTTATAATTTTTGCTATAAAATGACTATCTTTTGTGCTTTATTCCTATAGCTAGTCCATATATTTTGTCTCAATATTGATAGTTTCCTATTTTTTCAATATACATTTCAAACTTGCTCTTTCTTTTATTTTTTAACATGTGCATTACCTCACATACTTAATAAGTTTTTGGGGTGAGAACACATAAAGTCTACTCTTTTAGAAATTTTCAAATAAACAATACATCCTTATTATAGTCATCATGCTGTTCAATAGATGTCTTAAACTTATTCTTCCTAATTGAAATTTTGTATCCTTTGACCAACATCTCCTCAAACCCCTCTCTCATCCAGTCCCTGTTCATCGCCATTCTACTCTCTACTTCTAAGAATTTGACTTTTTTAGGGTCTACATACAAGTGAGATCATGCAGTTTTTGTCTTTCTATGACTGGCTTATTTCACTTAACAGACTGTCCTCCAGGTTCATTTATGTTGCTGAAGATTGCAGGATATCCTTCTTTATAAAGATTGAATAGTATTCCCGTTGTGTATATATAGCATGCTTTCTTTATCCATTCATTTTCAGATGTATACTTAGTTTGATTCTATATCTCAGTTATTGTGAATAATGTTGCTATGATCACAGGGGTGCAGATACCTCTTTGACATACTGATTTTATTTCCTTTGGAAATAAATATTCTTTGGAAATATCACCCAGTAGTGATATTGCTGGACATGATCTTTATTTTTTAAGCATTGCATGTCTATTTGTTTTGTAGTCTATGGTGGATAATATTAGACCCTTTACAAGTTTGTCACTTACATTTGTTTTTGTGATGATTGCCTTTTAACTTACCTCCTTGAATGATTACCTTTGGCAATGTACTATTTATACTTGAAATAATATTTTTAGGAATAATAGGTGACTTAACATGTAGATATTTTTATTCATGTTTGCCTTTTTTCCTTTAAAACAATTAAGATTATTTGGATCTAAGTTCAAATTTTGAGGTAATATATACCATGCTATTTATGTGAATATGAAGCAAAAATTCCTCAAAAGAGCTGGTTTACATCTGGTTCATCCACCCCTGAGTTTGCAGAACATTATATTCTCATCTTATATTTGAAGAAGAGTGCTTTATTAGATTTCCCAAAGTTCAAGGGCACTAAACTTTGTTTTCTTAAGCCTTTGCGCTGATGAAGCTATCAAAATGAATTTAAAGTTGTCAGTAATTGCAAGTGCTCTCAAAGAAAAAGTAGTAAATGCTTCTATTTAACAATCTAGGTTTCCCTTTTCCCTTCATTACTGGTTAGATATTCCCTTAATATCTTTTTATCTTTTTAATATGTTCAAAAATTTTTTTCTACTTTATTGAGCATTTTTATATTTTTATTATACAGAGATATTTCTGAATAACCTACCTCACTATTACCAGGTACCAGAAGTTTCATAGCAGATATTTTTTTTTTCACCTTTTGATCCATTTTTTTATACTTAGCATCCTTTGGACTCTCATTAATAATAAATATTAATGTAAACACCAAACTATCTTGGGAGAATCAGGTAATGTTTATATAAAGGGACATATTGGATTTCTCAATTTGTACATCTTCTAAAATATTTTTCCATGTATTGTTACCAGAATGAATTACCACAAATTTAGCAGCTTAAAACTAACCGGATTTATTATCTAACTGTTCTGTATACCAGAAGTCCAGTTTGGCTCAGCTGTGTTTCATATGAAGTCTGACAGCCTCTGCTTAGGATCTCGCAAGGCTGAAATCAAGATGTGGGCAGGGCTGCTGTGTTTGTTACTAGAGCCTATCAATGGGTAGTATTTGCTTCCAGACTCCTGGAGAAAGTCAACAGTATTCAACTCCATGAGATCCTGGGGGAAGTCCCTGTTTCCTGGCTATATGCTGGGCATAGGTCCCTTTTCCTTGAAGCAGCTTTCATTTCTGCCTCATCCCTTCCTTCCTGCATCTTCAATGCCAGAAATGGTGGGTTGAGTCCTCACTATTTAAATTTCTCTGAACCACCCCCCTTTCTGTCTCATCTCTCCTGCCTTCCTCTCTTGTTGTGTCTGTCTCACAAATTTCTCCGCTTTTAAGATTCAAGTGATTAAATTGGGCCCACCCAGGTATCCAAGATGATCTACTTATTTTAGGATCTGTAACCTTAGTTAAATTTGCAAGTCACTTTTTCAGCAATACAAAATTAATATTTGAATAACCAGGGAACTGAAATCTTGGGAGGGACATTTTTAGACATCTGCCTACCATGAGTAGTACTTCCATTAGGAGTAGATTTGGTTTCTTCAATCAGAAAATGCTAAATTTTTGTAGTATAAACCAAATAAAGATTTATTTTCTCTTAAATAAAAGAAATTTGGATATTGGCAGTCCAGACTGTTATGATGCCCAAAGATTTCACAACATAGGCTTTTTTTGCTATTTGATGCATCATATAATACCACATATTTATTTACAGAATCACTTTAGGACATAAAACGGTTTCTGGAGCTCCTGCCGTCATGTCAACTTATTAAAAATGAAACATAGCAAACACAGGAAGTGAAAAATGTCAGTAATTGTCCCCATTTCTGTATCCGTCAGGAGAGTCCATCCCACAAATGCGGGCTGAACTTAGTCACCTAAACACATGGCTGTTGCTAACTGTGAGGGATATTAGAAAACACAATCATTAACTGAGGTTAGTGTCACCCCAAATGAGATAGGGCTTCCATTGGACAAGAGGTGGGGATTGGATAGGCGACTGGTCATGTCTGCTACCAACAGTTTAATGAAAAGTTCTGTTTTCTTTGAGTGGATCTCAATGTTGCTGGAAAGACTTCACAAATACTTTGAAATATATATTTTATTAAAATTTTTTATAAAATATATTTTGAACTTTTGTTTATAGAAATTTTTTCATGAATGTTTATAGATACATGTTAATCAGTGTTGTTGTCTCCGGGTTAATACCTTCCCCAATACTGTGCACAGTCATGTGCTAATGATTACAGATTTAAAAATCACAAAGTTGGAAAATGATGCCTTAGGGGAAAATCTTATGACCAACTGAATTTTTGCACCAAAAGCACCAATTTGAAATGATTTGCTTTGGCAGGTGATGAGTAAAATTGTATTGGAAACAAACCAAATACTTCACTTCTGCATTATTCTGATCTGCTCTCTCTCTCTTTTCCATTACTGTGAATATTTGCAAAATGCGTCAGAGTCCTGACAGTTTAAAAGTAATTACGTGAGAAAACACCATTCTACAACTGAAAAAGCATTTTTGCCTTGACTGTAGTGACATTCTCATCAATGAGGTAATGGTCTGAGTCAGTAAGCAGTTGTTCTCCCTGTTTGCATCATTTATACTTGCTTTCTTTAAAAAAAAATAATTAAGACTCAGGAACACCTTAAAAGTACATTAAGAGAGGTATAAAAACTAAATCAAATAAATTTGCAACTCAGAAAAAAAATTGCAACTCAGAAAAAATAATGAAGACTTGTAGCAGAATTGACCAAACCTTTTGATGAAGTCATGTGTTCTGTATGGGGTAAATCTAAGACATGCAAAACTCCCTTCAATAAAGACTATAATCCAAGTATGGTGATTGCAACTCCTAAAGCCCCATAAACTGGAATATGTCATCAATTATTGGAATCTCATTGAGAATTATATGATGACATAATTTAATAAGAAAAAACATTAGGAAATATGCAAACTTGAGGAGATTGCAAGATCAGACCAATGCTGAAGGAGGTAGTAATGCTACTTTGGGGGAGTGTAAAATCAGGAGAAAGATGACCAGGAATTGTGAACTAGGCTTTGTTCAATATTCCTATTTAGTTTTGCAGTTTCTCTGATTGCAATATCCCAGTTTAGCAGATGAGAAAAGTGAACATCAAAAAATATCAAGTAACATTGTATCCTATAACTTTATTGAATTCATTCATCAGTTCTAACAGTTTATTGTGGAATCTTAGGGTTTTCTATATAAGATTATACCATCTATAAAAAAGAACAATTTAACTTCTTCCTTTCCAATTTGGATGCCTTTTATTTCTTTTTCTGCCTAATTGCTCTGGCTAGGACCTTCAGCACTATATTGAAATAGAAGTGGTGTGAGAGTGGCTTATTTGTGATCTTAGAGAAAAAAGCTCTTGAATATAATGTTAGCTGTGAGTTTGTCATATATGACCTTTATTGTGCTGATGTACATTTCTTCTATATCCAATATGTTTTTATCAAGAATTAATTTTTATCACAAAAGGATGTTGAATTTTTTCAAATGCTTTTTCTGCATCTAGTTTTTTTGAATGTTTTAACTTGTATTATGGACATTTTCAAGCATATACGAAAGTAGAGCATATATTTTGCCAATTTTGTTTATTTTATTCCCTTCACATTATTTATTATTTAGTGCTGAGTTACATTTTAATTGATACATGCCAGTTGGACATATGTGTACATGTGATGTTTTGATACATGCATGTAATGTTTAATGATCAAATCAGGTTAGTTGCGATATGCATCAGCTCAAACATTTACCTTTTTTTTTGTGTTGGGAACATTACAATTCTTCTTTTCTAGGTATTTTGAAGTAAACAATAAATTATTATTAACTATAATTTCCCTACCATACTAATGAATGCTAGAAATTATTTCTTCCCTCTAAATGTATCTTTATACCCATTAACCAACTTCTCTTCATCCCCAAACCTCTTCCCTTCCCAGCCCCTGGTAACCACCATTCTACTTTCTACCTCCATGAAATCCACTTTTTTAGCTCCCACATATGAATGAGAACATTTGATATTTGTCTTTCTGTGCCTGGCTTATTTTACTTAACATAATACCTCCAGTTCCATCTATGTTGTTGCAAATGACGTGATTTCATTCTGTTTTATGGCTGAATAATATTCCATTTGGTGTATATACCACATTATCTGTTCATCAACTGATGTACACGTCAGTTGATTCCATGTCTCGGCTATTATGAAGAGTGTTCAGTAAACATGGGAGTGAAGATATATCTTTCACATATTGATTTCCTTTCTTTTGAATATATACCCAGCAGTGGGATTGCTAAATCATGTAACAGTTTTATTTTTAGGTTTTTTTCTTAGGAAATTCCATATTGTTTTTCATAATGGTTGTGCTACTTTACAATCTCATCAACAGAGTATACATGTTCCCTTTTCTCTGGATGTGCACCAGCATTTGCTATTTTTTGTCTTTTTGATAATAGCCATTTTAACTGGGGTGAGATAATATCTCATTGTAGTTTTGATTTATATTTCCCTTATGATTAGTGATATTGAGCCTTTTAAAATTTTTTTGGCCAGTTATATGTCTTCTGTTGAAAAATATTTATTCCAATAATTTGCCCATTTTTAAATCAGACTATTTGTTTTATTTGCTTTGAGTTGAGTTCCTTATATATTCCGGTTATTAATCCCTTGTCAGATGGCTAGTTTGCGAATATTTTCTCCCATTCTGTAGGTTGTCTCCTCACTCTGTTGATTCTTTCCTTTGCTGTGCAAAAGCATTTTTTTCATAAAAGAAAAGAAAAAAACTCCTCTATTCTGTCTAGCTCCCATCACCATGCTCAAGAAATACTGGCTTTTAACAATTTTAAGTTAGATATTTCTTCTGGTAATTATGGTTGCATAATGTGGTATAATGTTTTTTAAAAATTCTTAACTGTCACTTCCTCTTTTTCTGTACTCATCTTCCTAATAGCAATGTATCACATTATTTGGTTAAATTAGTGAACATTACATTTCATTGTAAACACAGAACAATAAATACAGTTTGTATCATTTATACATGACAGTCTTACTTTTTATTTCATAGATGTAATTCAATTCCTTAATTTTTACATTTTAGTATTATTTTTTCAAATGTTCAATAGATCTATAAAATATCTAATGACAACTTTTGCAGTCTTAAGATAAATAAGAAAATCTCTTAATTCTATTTTATTTTTCTTGGCAACCTCCCATGCAGGCAGCTCTTTACCATTTTTCTCAATTCCTTACTGATTGTTTACACATGGTACATAATTCTGATGCTGAAGTGTCTCTTCCTCACTATTTGTTTAACGAACACCATTTCTTTTTGTTCCTATGTTATTTTCCAAAGCACGTCTTCCATTAGTTGAAATAAAATGATATATTGTTCTTCCCTCACAGCTTGGCAATCAAACTACAAAGTAGAAAATAAATAATATATTCCCAGAAATGTGAAGATATTATTTCACTCTTTTCTTAAGATCAATTGCTGCTACTGAGAATTCTGATGCTAGTTTAATTCAAATTCTACTTTGCGTGACTTTTCCCCACCTCTGAAAACTCTTAATATCTACGCATTATCTATGGTATCCTGAAATTCTCAGGGATATATACCCTGATAATCATATATATGTATGTGTGTGTGATTTAACTGTGTGTGTATGTATAATTTTTTTATTGTTGTAAAAACTTGGTGGGCTTTTCCAGTCTTGAAACCCAAATCATTTTTTTCTGGGAAATTTTAATTCTTTGAATAACAATCAATAATACCCTATCCTTTCTCTTCTCTTTTCATTAAAACATAATCTTTTTATAAATATTGAACCCAAGAGATTAATCATGTAATTTAATGTATTTATCTTTTTTTAAATTATATATTATTTACCATCTCTTTTCTCTGTGCTTTTCTCTACTTCACTTTCTAATCCACTCATTGAATTTCTGAATTTTCTTGTCATGATAATTTTCTAAAAATTTCTCTCTTTTTTAAATCACTTCTCTTATTATTATATCATTTACATTTCATAGCAACTTTTTCTTTTGCTTTGGGCACAAACTATTGTACATGCTGTGAGAAGGGCACCTGGCATGGTTTATCTGTCTTATTTAAGTGGATGTCTCCTTTATTTTAGTAGTAACTTTACTGTTCACCTTCTAATTATTCAATGATCAGCTTTGATATTTTGAGTCATTTGTGTTGAATTTCTAACAATAATTTATTTCCTCTGATCTTATTTGCAAAGTTTTCTACTATTATGCAACTATTGCATGAATAAGTTCTCTTTGAGCAACGTTATAAGACTAGTTAATGATTTTCAAATACATATTCTAATTCCAATTATGGGATGGAAGAATGGCTACATTTTATATTTTTAACTCTTTTCCTCTCACTCTCTCTTTCTTCTACTGATTATCAGAAAAAACAATGTCGAGGGAGCTAATTCACAGAAAAAGATTACTGTGACAAATATATTGATTATTTGATTTTTTCATCTTGCATCCTGGTGAGAAAATGGTTTCAAAGTCTAAAAATGTATTTGGTACAAAAATAGCAGTGAGAATGACTTTGTCTCTTGTAAGCTATATATGTTTACTCTATGAAGAGCATATTAAATTGTTTTTATTCTTTATTAATTAGCTTATGGTATAAAATATTTTATTTTATAGTTGATTTATGATGTATGAAGCAAAATATATAATTTAAATAATGAAGATAGAAGAGTATGATTTTTTACATATAAAATAAGTTGAATATGAACATCATTGCTATGAATAAAAAAATTTTTCTTTATAGAGTCACATTTGTTTCTAACCACAAAGTTGAACTGATTTATTTCATTTGTTCTGACATAATAATTAAAGATAGAATTTCATAGGAATCATAATTGGAAAAGAAAGAATGGTGATAATTCTGATCTAATTTTTCAGGTTTCTTCAGTATTAAAAATTTGTAAAAGTTACAGAAAGATTTGCTCATACTTGGTTTTGTTTTTACCTTTAAAATGTCTACAAAACAAGTCTTACATCATTCCTTTGTCATTACATCTTGATTTTTAAAAATTAATTTCTATAAAATTTCTAGGTCAATACAAAAGAACTTTAAGATAATCTGAAATGCCTAATTGTATCTATATTCTTTTCACAATAAAGCAAACAGAATTCTGACTCTTTGAATTATTTGCCTTTAATGGTCTACTTTTTAGACAATATCTAATTCTGGGTTAAAAGTCCTGGGCATAGTCTTCATGCTGTACGTGAGTCATTGTCTATAAACACTCTATTTCAACCGAATTTCCACAGAAGATCGTCCTATCATGGATATAAGAATTCATTCCCATTTTAACTGTTTAAGAACAAAATCTGAATGAATCCTGGCTGGTGAAACCAAAATGAAGGAGAGAGGCCAGCCCGCATGGAGACTCGACATGTTTATGAAAGTAGTTATGGTAGAAAGACATTTAGACCGACATCCTCCTGGTATTCAATGGGTTTTGACTTCACAAATGTCTAAATTAAGTACCTAGTCATTCCACTGAAATGATTTTTTTAAAAAAACGGCATTTGCTATATAATGAGAATTATCAATAACTGCAGAACACGTGCTTATACACTACAAGACTAAAAAAGATGGATGGTTGCTATGTGGTAAATAAATACAGAGATTTTGGAAATTAAAGAAACTTAGGTTTGAAACTTAGCTTCACCATTTACAAAAACTGAGAACTTGGGAATTCAGTTACTGTAAGCATATACTACCTTCTTTATCCATAAAAGGGAAGGTTCTAATTGGTATCAGGGTTAAGTTTTAAAGGAGTGTGTTAGTCATCTCAGACAGCTATAAAATACCATAGAATGGGTGGCTTAAACAACTGATGTTTATTTCTCGTTGTTATGGAGTGTGGGAAGTCCAAGATCAAGGTGCCAGCAGATTTTGTTCCTAGTGAGGACTCTCTTCCTGGCTTGCAGTTGGCTGCCATCTCCTTCTGTCTTCATGTGGCATAGAAAGAGAGCTCTGGTCTCTCTTCCTTTCCTTATAAAAACATCAATTCTGTTATGGGGGTCCTACTCTCATAATCTCATCTAAACCTAATTATTTCCCAAAGGTCCCACCTCCAAATACCATCACATTGAGGGTTAGGTCTTCAACATATGAATTTTTGGGGAATATAAGCATTCATTCCATAACAAAGAGATAATGTGTATAAAGGCGTACTGCAAGCCTGACTCAATGAACTGTAGCTGCTAATGTTTTCTTATCAACAAATATATTGTTATGCACAAATAAGAGACCCATAATGGGACTGGCAAGCACTAGACAGAATTTCAAGGGTAACATGGGAGGAGGAAATGTACTTGTGATTCTCTTCCTTGACTTATCAGAACTAAAAAGATTTTCTGGGCCTATGGAACTACTCAGAGAGGGATCTGGGTTTAATCTGGAAATAAGATTAGCCTTTCAGAAAGTATATTGCATGCCAAAAGGGAGAGACAAGTAAAGCAAAAATCAGTTAACATATTTCCTATACAGTCAGAATTGTTTGACCTTGATTTAAATTAAGACTACTCATATTTTTATTTACTTTTAAAAGTTAACAGTCAACTTAGAAATTTAAACAACTAATACCTTTTTATTCTTTTGAGTTCAACTTGTTTATCCCGTACTGGAAAATTTTGAAAATTCACTATTAAGAGTCTTTGACTAATAATTAGTCCTACTCTCAAACTTAGGTAAATAAATACCTTCAGCATTTTAAAATTACATTTATTATTTTAATACTTTTGACTTCGTTTCTAAGTACTCTCATGATTAAACAGACAGAATTTTCAAGGAATGGAAGTTCCAATCCTCTATATAAGCTTAGTAAAATGATAATGTAAACCACTGTGCTTTTCTAAATATTAGTTTTATTAATTAATTAATTTATTTTCTATCAAAATATTAGTTAAGGGGGTACAAATGTTTTTGTTACATGGATATCTTGTATAATGCTTAAGTGCCTATCACCAGAATGGTGTTCATTATATCCAATAGGTAAGTTTTTATACCACATTCACCCTCCAACCCTCCCCTCTTCTTGTTTCTCATGTCCTTTGTACCTCTTTGTGCCCATGTGTATCCACCTGTTAGCTCCCATATATTAGTGAGAACATATAGTGTTTGGTTTTCTATTCCTGAGACACTTCACTTAGGATTATGGTCTCCAGTTCCATCCAAGTTGCTGCAAATGACATTATTTCATTCCTTTTTGTGGCTGAGTAGTACTCCATTTATTTATTTTTATATGTGTGTGTGTGTGTATATATATGTGTGTATATATATCCCACATTTTCTTTATTCACTCATTAGTTGAAGGGCACTTAGGTTGATTCCACATATTTACAATTGTGAATTGTGCTGCAAGGAACATTCAAATGCAGGTGTCATTTTGATAAAATGACTTCATTTCCTTTGGGTAGATACCCAGCAGTGGGACTGCTGGATTGAATGGTAGGTCTACATTTATTTTTTTGAGGAATCTCCATACTGTTTTTCCATAAAACAGTACTAATTTGCAGTCCCACCAACAGTGTATAAGCGTTCCTTTCTCTCTGCATCCGTGCCAGCATCTATTATTTTTTGACTTTTTAATAATGACCATTCTGATAGGGGTAAAGTGGTATATCATTGTAGTTTTAATCTGCATTTCCCTGACGATTAGTGATGTTGAACATTTTAATATGTTTGTTGACCATCTGTCTATCTTTAAAAAACTTCTGTTCATGTCTTTTGTCCACTTTTTTGTAGGGTTGCTTGTATTTTTCTTGCTGATTTGTTTGAGTTCTTTGTAGATTCTGGATATCAGTCCTTTGTCAGATGTATTGCAAATGTTTTCTCCCATTCTGTAGGTTGTCTATTCACTGTTGATTATTTCTTTTGCTGTGCAGAAGCTTTTTAAGTCCTGTTCATTATTTTTGTTGTTGCTATATTTTAAATCAGAATTTCCAAACTTAAAATAGTAGTGCATATTTGCTAAATCTTCACAAAAATGTATTCAAAGTGGTGAATTTCTTTACAAAAACAGTAACACTATGAGTTTTGATTGTATTAAACATTTCCCTATGGTGAAGTAGAAGTTTGGCTTCTCTTTGGTCCTTGTTGGAAGCTTGCTGTAGAAAGTAAGGCACTGACTCCCACCATTTCCTAAACCCTGAGTAGGATTGTTAGGTTACCTGCCCCAGAATTCCACTGACAGCAGAGTGGGGGAAGCCGACTGGGTCACCCTGACATCAGAATAGGGGAGAAGAAGAAGGTGATTACCACCCAGCTCACATCACACTACCTAATTACACCTATTGATGCCAGGTGGAGGTGGAGGCTCAGCTCTCTGCTGAGCCCCATCAACACGAGGGCAGGGGAGAAGTGAAGCATCAATTAGCCCCATCTCCAACTGCCTAATTCACTATTGTCGATTATGAATGGTGGTGGAGGCTCAGTGCTTTACTTAGCACCACAGACAATGCGAGGAGATGGAGAGACTCAAGTGCCTGTCACATGCTGCCTGGTTCAATTTTGTCCTGCCAAGTGGGTGTGGAGGTCTGCCTCCCCACCCTGCTGATATTATATAAATAGTCTGGGAATGGTGAAGTGCTGATGAACCCCAAATGGCACTGCCTTGTTGCATCTTGTTGCTGCCTGGTGGGAGTAGAAGCTCTGCTTGCTGCTGTACCCACTGATACTATCCAGGCTGGACAATTAGGACACTGCCTGGTTCCATGAAGGGAGAATGGAAAGTCAGATGCCCCGTAGGTCCCACCTATACTACCCAGCCAGGGAATCAGAGTACATAATTAAGTCCATGTAATAGGGGCTGAGAGTGAGGTGGAAGATCAAGTACTTGCTTGGATCCATTTGTAACAACAGGGGCAGGGGAGATGCTTCCACTGATGTTTGGCTGGAGTAGGATAGGAATAACCATAATTATTATTCAGTGTCTGTTAGGTCACTCTCTTCCTGATCCTTAGGCTAGGGGAAAAGGTTTTGCTGGTAATTTTTTGTTTGTCTGTGTTTGCTGGCTGTTATTGGTTGGAGGCAGCTAAAGGACCTGTCTATTATGGATGGGAGACAATAAGGAAATTCAGAGAACTGTCATCATGTCATTCTCCAAGTTCTGAGGTCACTAGGTGGTTGACCTTCTTCTTTCCACCTTTCAGAGTCTTCCAATGCTTGTTAGTCTTAGGGCTTTTAGTTGTAAGAGGGAGGACCTTTAAGGAATAAAAAAAGCTATCACCATCTTGGTGAGAAATGGAAGATCATAACCAAACTCTTTAACATAAGTAATAACATGATATTTGTTGGTGACTATGATGGAACATGCTGATCACTGTTTAAAGTTACTTTATTAATAGTGTCATAATTTTAAAATGGACATAGTGAAATATGTCCTTTCTATTCAAACTTTACACATTAACTAACTCCTCAGCCTATCTATGGAATTCTGCAAACTCCCACTAGTTGACCACTCTTTATAGTTTGTTTCTCTAACTTTCACTACATTTAACAAAATCATGTTCTAAAAGAGTGAAAAGACTTTCAGCTTTTAATGGGATGCAGGCCATAGGCTGATTAAATTGAGAAAAGATGAGAGACACAGAAGCAGGAATGATGAGTTTTTAATATTTCATTTTGGGAATAAACTTTCATTTTTATATAAGAGTTTTGCTATTCTATAAGTAAAAACTTTCAAATATTCAGGGAATATTAAGCAAAGTTAAGTAAAAGGTATTTTTATGTCTGCCTAAATTATAGGAGAATGTAGTATTGTCAGTAATAAGTTTAATTGAAAATGATAATTCACTTATTATATAAGAGGCTATGTCCCAAATTATTAGATGTATTATTTGAAATAATCCTCACAACAGCAGACTTTATATGGAGATATTTACAAAATTTACTTATACATTTTGACTCACTTTCAGAAATATATTCTAAGATAAAAAGTCATGGAATTTAATTATGGTTTTTGACCCAATTCTTATGAATTTGTTGTAAAAGATTAAATGAATATTCAATATTATTTGTAGAAATTCTTTTGCAGCAGTCTTGTTATCCATAATTTAAATGTTCTTTAAAAATAAATAGAATATTTAATAACTAACAGCCAAAATATGAATTTTGCCTAATTAAAGATAAAGCTTTTTTTCGTTTATTGAAATGCACAGTGTGACCAAAACGTAATATTACCAAATAATATATGTTCAATAATATAATGTTTGTAAGATTATATAACATATAATAACAAATTTCAATCCAGGTTTTGGCATTGACATTTTTAGATTTAGTTTTCTCAGTGTATATATACAGTTTTCCACTTTTCTTCAGTAAATATTACTTTTTTTCCTCTCTAGGCTATATTTGGGTTGAATTTCTAAGTGGAAATATAA
This sequence comes from Daubentonia madagascariensis, assembly GCA_023783475.1. Taxonomy (NCBI): domain Eukaryota; kingdom Metazoa; phylum Chordata; class Mammalia; order Primates; family Daubentoniidae; genus Daubentonia; species Daubentonia madagascariensis. The sequence continues at coordinate 2,720,657 of JAKFHU010000322.1, forward strand.
AATTTACTAGTTTTATTTTCAATGTACTTAGATTAGAACTTGTGCAGTTTATTTATAATTTAATTCTGATAACTAACTTTTTATTTTAAAGTTTTCACCAAATCTCTTTATGATCTTTTCTCCTTAACATTTCTGTTTTGTTTTATAATTTTTCATATCTTTAAACATCCTATACATATACATATATGTATTATAAAGTTTTCAGAAGATTATTCAGTCAAATTATTGTTATTATGTTAGGTGGTAGTTTTAAAATTTTCTTTGACTATAATTCCCAGCTTATAATTTCTTAAAATGCTTTCGGATTTTAGTTTAAAGTCTTAATTTATATGAGAGGGGCTCTCTCTCTCTCTTTCTTCTCTTCTTTTTGTAATGGGAGTTGGAAGTTCCTGCTCTGTGCTATGTGGTGATGCATGGGATGGGTTGCAGAGGCAGTCACAGAAATAATTAATAGGTGGACTCAGCTCTCGATTATAAAGTGGGGATGTCCTCCATCTCCCTAATCCGATTTTTCTAGAGATTGTAGAGATTTCATTGTTTAGCAGGCGTTTTTCAGAGCCTTATGTTTTGCCATGAGAAGGAGTTGGCAGGGAGGGTAAAGAGCCCCTGGACTGAAGCATCAGTTGATCGTATGCAGAGCTCCACAGAGGCCCATTCCCAGCTGAAAGTTTGGCAGGCCAAACTGGAGAATGGCAGGCCCATGGCTTTAGCTTGGATCAATTTCCAATTTAAAAAGGTAAAAATTAGCTTCTATTTGAGCAGCATTATATATTTATGGTGCTTTCTTCTAGAATTTCTTCCTTACATGTGGTAGAGAACAGTCATTTATCAAAACATAAACTCAGTCATCTTAATCTGGAAATACATTCCTTTTTGCAAGAATATAGTTAAATAATTAGACAGAATTAATAGTATTTGATAGTCAACAATAAGTTATATTATACTTTAAAATAACTAAAAGAGTGGAATTGAAATGTTCCTAATAGAAAGAAATGATAAATGCTTGAGGTAATGGATACTCCAATTTTCCTGATTTGATTATTACACATTGTCTGCCTGTATCAAAACATCATATGTTCCCTGTAAATATATGCAACTATTCTGTTCCCATAACAATTAAAAATTTTAAAATTTTAAAAAAGTTATATAAATTTAAAAATTCTAAGATCATATTAAAATTATCTACTATCATATTCTTAGGCATTCTTAGATATAATTTATTTTATTAAGCAAAGAATCCATTATTTATTTGCTTGATTTTGATGGTATAAGAAGTGATTATGTACATGACCACAGATCTGATAATAATTATTGCCCACACATATTTGAAAACTATCGCTTTGACAACATTATATCAAATTATATGTAAATCAAAGAATTTAAAAATATGATTATTATAAAGATAATTTTTTTATTTCAAAAAATTTAGGTAGTACAGGTGTTTTTTGTTATGTGGATAAACTGTATCATGCTGAAGTCAGAGCTTCCAGTGTACCTGTCACTAGAATAGTGTACATTGCACTCGATAGGTAGATTTTTTTTTTAGGTAAACATGATTTTATTGCTTGAGCTCATAGACAAATTTATGTAACCAGGGCAGAGGCTGTGGATTACTAATACTTCCAATTGGGAGGGATAATACACTTGGTCTTGTAATATTGAGCCAATCAATGAATCTGGCTTTCTATCAGAATCAGACAGAATTTAGCATCCTTATCCTTCCTGTTCCTCTCAAGACACTTTCAATAGGTAGATTTTTAATCCCTCAGCCCCACTCGGCCTTCCCCCTTCCTAGTTTCCAATGTCCATTACTGCTTTTTATGACCATATATATCCTTCATTTAGCTCCCACTTTTAAGTGAGAACATGTGGTATCTATTTTTCCATTCCTGAGATACTTCACTTAGGGTAATGGTCTCCAGTTTCATCCAAAAAAAAAAAAAGAGTATATTTTGGCAATGCTGTGTCTAATTTGTAATTGATAGGGTCTTTATACACAATGTTATCCAATTAAAATATCTACAATGGTAATATGAAATTAATTTCATCACAAGGTATTTTCATTAACATTAAATTCTGTCTAGATTAGGAATTGCTTCAGCTGCAAATATCAGGGAAACAAATCAACGCTGGTTTAAATGCATTTGTGGTTCTTAGAAAGGTTTACAGAGTCCAGGATTCAATAAAACAATATTAGTAGAAAATACAGCTCTATTATTTTTTTTATTATTACTTTTGCCTTACTCACCTTAGCATGCCATTTTCTTGTTTCTACCCACATGTATATATAACTCTTTAATCTTCTTATGTCAAAGTCAAGGTCATAGATGGCAAAGATGGAAGTAAAAAACTCCAGGTTTTTATTCTCTTGTTTGTCTCAGTTATTGAAGAGCAAAAGTTTAATTTTGTTTTAGAAGCCCTCCAAGTCTTAATTTCCAGAACTCAGTCAAATGTCCATACTTGGCTGCAAGGCAGGCCATGATGATTTAGCCATATTTCTGTAGCTGTGAAATGTTAGCTTATTGTGAGAATCAGATTTCTATCCAATTGAAATAGTTTCTCCAACTAATCACTGTCACAGTGTTGTGGATACTTTGACAGGTTTCCAAGGTTTCCAATGAGGGTTTTTCAGAGGAGATAATTCAAAGGAATAAAAAAGAGTTTTAAAATTCCTTCATATAAATTGTCAATGAACAATTGATTATTCCTGGAAAAATAATCAATAAGTTAATTTCTCAAAAATCTTATCAATGACATTAATAGATCACTAAAATTTTATAAATCAAGTAAAATATAAAGCTTTACTTCTATAAATACAAGTTAAAATAGCATGTCAGAGAATATTTTTTTAAAAACTAGAAATATTGGTATATGGATATAATCCTATATAATACATTGAAGATTAAGTGATAGTTTTTATTATAAAATAAATAGTTTGATATAGGATTTTCTGTGTAATACATTAGTGGCATTTTAAATATGATAATAGAATTAAGATTTTACCACAGAAGTGTTATTCAGATGGAAAGTTGAAGACATAAAACAAATATAAAAGTAAGCAAACTGTAAAAAAAAGAAGGATACTATTTTATAAACAATACACAGTTGTTTGCTGGTAATGGCTTTAAATCAAGTACTCAGAAAAAATAAATAAATAAAACATAATTAAAAGTATTTTAAGCTTACTCCAGTACTTCACTGTACATGATTCTTTCGTGCATAAGACATATCTAAAAATTATAAATAAACACATTGTTTATTAAAGTTCAATAAGGAATATAACAAGGAAAAAAACTCTAGATATTTTTAGCAGAAATTCAAAGAAATAAGTACTTACAAAATAATTGGAAGCACTGTATTAAAAGAAGACAAGAAAGGATATTACCTTCTCAAGTCAGAAAACTTCAGGAGTCTGCTAATGAACCCACAGCCAGTTCCTCTTAGTAGAAGAATCTAAAGCAGAGAGCTACTGGAAATGGATTGCAGAATATGTATTCAGTCATTCCATCACCTAAATACATTTCAGGGGTATGAGGATAATCTGCATGGCAGTGGGCCATAACTAGTATAAAATCATATTATATTTAAATTCAGCATGATACTATATGACTTAAAGATTTGCTACCATGTTATATGTTATATTTTACAGAGCTTTTTATTTCTTCTATTTTAAATTTTAAAATAACTTTTAAAAATTATCTTTAAAATTATCTTTATAAAAGTTATCTTTAAATGTAAGATAAATTTTATATGCTAAAAGTTATTGTAATATAATGCAAAGTAGCAAATCAAGTAAGTTAAAATATCATGAAAAAAGTGTAATTTCTTAAAATGTGTAGTATATTAACATTATAATTATAAATTCATAACACTGTGAAACTCAGATACTTGAACAAAGATCCATGTATAGGAAAATATATTACCTTAAATTGGTTTTGGGAAGCATGCATTTATTTTTCTAAAAATTGTAGTGCAAATTGAAAGGACATGGTCAAAAATATTCTTATCCAATTGATAAACTGAATTTCCTTGAGATTTTCAATTTAATATTAGGGACTATAACAGCATTATGATGAAAGGGTAAAATTTTCTTCAATTCATAAGATACACAGACATATCTGTTATCTTAGTTTCCAAAAGGGAAATGAAGGAAAGTTGACAGTAACTTTGAAAGGCATTTATTAGTGTAACACTGAGGATTGTAAAGCTCTTAAATTAGCCGCACTGGATTTAACAACAAAAGGAATTGCATGTTTGTTCTCTTTACCAGTACCAAGGGAGTAGTATGTTTTAAAATAAACTGTTATTTTGTGTAAGTAAAGGTCTGGGCAGAAATTCTACACATCTATTAAAGTGATATTTACACAATTCTTTCTTCAGGGGAAGTATATCTATTCTGGTCTCCTTTTTAAGTATAAAACAAGCTGTAAAACATGAAATCCCAACAAATCTTTAATCCATCATTATTATATTTATATATTCTATGTAACTTCATAATACATATAATCTATACTTGTATAATCTATTTTTTATAATTATATATTATTATATATAATAGTATGTGTGTATTTATATATAGATAGATAATAGAGAATTACCTGTGATTTCTTCATCCCTTTTACCTAATTTTAATACTGATTAGCACCTTTATTCACCTAAAATCCTAGGTACCACAGTTTTGAGTAATTTAGGCTTCTCAAAAAAAAAAAAGTAGGTGTGAAGATCCATAGGGAATAACTGATGAGGTAGACAAAACCTAAAGAGCACAGGAAATGATCTGTATTTTTGTTATGTTGTTATATTGCAAGACACTGAGTTAAGTTCAGTAATTAAGAAACACTTCAATTCTCAGAAACAATCTTTATATATCAATTCAGTTAGGGTTTTGATAACAGACCTTTTAAAAAGAAAAAGGAGCGTGACTATTGGTTGTGCTGATAAACTTCTCTAACCATTAGCATCAGGGTGGGATACAATTTTGATTTCAGGCTGGTCCAGCTCTCAATTTACTTCCACTCAGCTACAAATTCACTATTGCTCGTTCTGTGACAATGTAGATAGGCCCTTTTAACATTTATCTTTTTCTGGTTGGCACAAATGTTAATCTTTGTCAATAGAAGATGCTGAAAGAACACTGGAGGAGGAGGCATTTCTGTTCCTGACTCTCATATACTTTTCTCACCACAGTCCTGCACTGTGTGCAGCTTCTCTAGAACCCAGCTCCTGCCAAGGGAGCAGTTTCACTGGCATCTGGCTTCTGTAGGGTGGCAGCCAGCAGTGCCCAGCTGCCAGCAGCTTCACAGACGAGGCCTTTTAGTGAGGTTCTTCCCGCTAATGACAACTCTTGACTCCATCTAAGGTCTGTGAGTTCTGAAGTATGGAAACTCCTTCTGGATGGTTTACCCTGGCACCTCAGAGTACGAATTTCCAGTAAGTTCCACTAGCACGGAATCTCAGAGAATTGTCTGCCATGCAGTAAGCTGTGCCTGTACACTCTCCAGTGAGAATGTAACTGATATTTGTTGTTTCCTCTACCACTAACCATTTTATATATTCACTGCTTCAGCCATATCTGCTTTTTAGGGTTCTTGACCCAGTGTAGTGACCCAAACCTTCATTCCTAAAGGTCCTGAGTCCACAATTTCTCTCTCTCCTTTTGGTTGTTATTGTTCTCCATTAACATTTACTATTGGACATGGAAGTATTAAGAGGCATCCCAGAAACTCACTTTGGTGGTAGCCACAGTCCTCCTTGCCCTCATTGTCTAGTAGCAACTGAATTTCCCCTTTGAAACTGGATCAATTACTCCATCCTTTAGAGCACCTCCTTTTCCTGCTTTTTGATTTAATGGCATAGGAGCTACAAATGGCTAACTTCCATTTTTATCTTCCAATTCAAGGAAACATTGAAGCATTTCCACTTTGAGAACTTAGACCTAAAAACCAACAGAGCTCAAGTTTGCTGGATTAGGAAGCAAAAATTCTGCAAGTATATTATTCCATCCCATAGTGAGAGAAGCCACTTCCAGTTTTAATTCTTGATTTCTAGACCTGTGTATTCTGGTTCTGGGGGGAGACAGCATCTGTCACAGCAGTCCCTCCTTTGCGGTAAGGGAAGATTTCCAAGACTCCCAGTGGATGCCTGAAACTGTGGATAGTACCTAACCTTATAAACACTAGTTTTTATACATACATACCTACAATAAAGTTTAATTTAAAAATTAGGCACAGTAAAAGATTAATAATAATAATAAACAATAACAATAAAAATAGAACAATTATAACAATGTACTGTAATAAAAGTTACATGAATGTGGTATCTCTCTCTTTCTCTCTCTCACAAAATTAGCTCTCTCGAAGTTTTCAGACTATAGTTGACTGTGGGTAACTGAAATCATAGAAAGCAAAACTGCAGTTAAGGAAATATTACTGTAATGATTTTAATTCAAAACATATATAGCACCTGCAAGACAGTATCTCAATTTTTCAGGTTGTTGTCTTACAATTATCATTGTAACTGAGTCTTCAGTAAGCAATTTCACCTTTCAATTAGGTAACTAGGAAGTCTATATTGTTGAAGTCATATGTAGACTTCATCTCTGCCCTCGTAGACAGTAAATTTCTGGATCTATTGAGCAAGCACTGGAATGGCTGGGGAAAAAGTTATGATATCTACAGAGAATATCATGGGTCCCGTTTGTTGGGCAATCATATGGCACACAAATCTCTTCACAGTCTATGCTTATTCTGGAAGTTCCTGACAATACTTCTTTCACTTGTCACTAATCTTCCAATCCTGTTCCATCCAACCAAACCATAGCAACTTCCCCAAATCAGTGTTAAATCTATGTTTCTGGCTACGTATCACTAAATACAGAGCAGACACCCAAATGTACTACTCAAATTCTGCTTACTTGAAGGATATTCCTCCACCAGTGTTCTTCAAGGTAACCTGGAAGAGTGGGTAGTGCTACATCTGTCCACTTTCAGATGGTATCCACGTGGAATGTATACTCATATATAAATCAGGCTCACCATTTATCTCCTCTGTCAACTGGTCAAGAAGAGTCCCCCAGCAATATGTAAGCATGGACTAAGGGAGAGGAGGCAAGGCAACAGGAGTTGGTATTGAAGTCGTCTGACCTGCCAGCTCATGCAACTTACTCATACCTTCCAGATCTACTCATGCTAAATCTCTTATATACCATTTCCATTTACTAATATATTACTATGGGACATGCACAAAGTTATGGCTAGGTGTTTGAGACAACACCAAATACATGATGAGCCCTTAAGCTGCATCATCATCTGTGCTCTGCCTCTTCAGCAGGATGTGTGAAGGGAGAAAGGTGTTGGGTGTATGTTTGGGGATTACTAACCAGAAGTATTGGCTATATTTTATCAGATTAATTGGAACTTTCTTCTGGAAAGTTTTCACTGATGGCTTGAAATATATTATAGATATCTAATGGATTTTGAGCTAACATTTTTACTGCATGACAATAGCATATCAGCATGACTTATATTTATCTTGAAAAGGTAAATACATTAAAATATACTTTTGAGAAAATTCTCTACAAGAGCTTATATTTTTAATAAAACCTTTACAAACCCCTTAGCATTATATAATCACAGAGTGGAGATTATAAAACATATACTACATTTATTAAGTCAGTCTGGTGATCATGTAATTTCTAGAGTTGTGCATATTATCAAAACTAATTATAGAATAAAATTTATGTCAACTTTTATAAAAAAATCAATAGATTTTGTTTTAGTTTAAAGACCTAATAATTGTGTCAATAACATGTCAACATATGGATTATTCCTTAGATTAAACCTATATTAGTCTCCAATATCAAATAATAACTATATATACTCCAGATAATTTTAAAACATAGGTATTTATGGACTTTTTGAGGCATTCCTTATGATGCAAGGGACAACAGTCTCTTAGTTAAATAGCTTCATTTTTTATCACTGTAGAGATTGAAATTTTGAATATTTGGAAGAATAAAATATATTCAATCAAACCATTAATCTTTTACAGAAATTTTAATTAAGAATTCCAAATATAAATTAAATATTTTCGCAAAACATACTCATACAAATAGGAAGATTGGACTCTATAGCATAACAAGTAAATCAGCATAAAATAGATGCACTTAATGAAGTGCAAACATTTCAAATATAATGTGATTAAAAGAATGCCTTCAGCAGTCTCAATAGAAAATAAGTATGGCTTGAATTCCTAAGATCTGTAGAGTTTACCAAAGAATGGGTTAGATAGAAGGGTTAGCTCAGGCATGCAGTTTTACATTGTTGGGGAAAATAAAATATATGCTTGTCCCATTCTGTGCCCCAGTGACACACATAAATATATGTACACACACACACATGAGTGCACACACACACAGATATGTATCTATATCCCTTTTCACTAATTCAAACTTGGTTTGTCTTTTTTTGATTCAAGACTTTATTGGAAGTATATTTTAACAACTTAAAAAGGGAAATGTGTATTAACTCTTTTCATCATCAGAAATACGTGAATAACATTTTATACCTACTTGGGGTCATTTTCCTAAGTAGTATATGCATTAAACTGGACTCCAACCTTAGATGTGAAAGAAAGAACAAATTGTGCCAACAATTAGGCCATGCAGGCCATATATCACCAATCCTGATAAGGTGTAAGTAACCCAACCTCAAGACCTCAAGATACATGAATGAGTAATCACTATAAGTGGAAAGCACAAAAATGTGTGTATATATTTTATATATACACATACATACACACACATATATAATATATGTATGTTTGAATATGTGTGTATATTTGAACATATATGTGTATATATTACTCAAATGTTTATTGCATCATGAACACTTTGCTAAGTATTTATGAAAAAATATCTTTATATATGAAACTTTTAAAGAATAATATAAAATTGCATTTAAAATATTTCTAGGTTGAATTTCTCTTAACGCGCTACAGGTAGTCTTGGAAAGCAAATGTGTCTGCAATGTGGAATATGCTGACTAAAGTTAATGCTTCCACTTGTTCACTCAATATCCACTTGTCTACCAACTACATTCCACTCACTTTGCTGAGAACATTAGATACAAATATTAATAACGCATGATCCCTGTCCTTGAGAAGCTTATTGTGTGAGGAAAGAAGACAAAGAAGAGAAATCTTGGAGAACTACCGAGTGATGAACAGTGTGCTGTGGAAAACTTTAGAACATGAAGTGGGCCTTGAGGGAAATGCAGATTTCAAATTAAAGCATAACAAGGAAAATATTTCAGAAATTATAAGGCACACAAAATAATTTTGGTTCATCCTCCATGATTTATTGGCAATATATGCATACTGCTAATCAATGTGAATTCATGACATATAAAAACTTAAACATTGCCAAAATACAATATCAAAACTTACAACAAATGATGCATTTTAGTAAGAAAACTCAATTAAATGTGTAGCCATTGTGGCTGAAGGACAAAAGAAGGAAAGTTACCCAGGGATCTGAATTTTTTACAAGCAATTCCAAATAAAGAAAATAAAAATGATGAGAGTTTCTTATTTATCTTTGTAAAACAATGAGCTTGGGGAGGGGCACATGGTTGTCAACTGGTACCATTCCTCCTCCTCATTCCAGTATTTTAAAGGGTTTGGGATTATATCTCAAAGTATGATCAGCTGATTGTTCCTAGATCAACAGTTGTATTTAGTCAACTCAGGATGCTATAACAAAATACTATGCACAGGGTGGCTTAAATGTAGAAATTTATGATGTCACAGTTCTGGAGGCTGGATATTTAAGACCAAGGTGTTCACAGTTTAGATAGGCTTGGTTTCTTCTGAAGCCTCCCTCCTTTCCTCACAGATGGGTGCCTTTTCTCTGTGTCCTCAGACCGTCTCTGCTCTGTGTGCATGCATCCTTGGTGTCTCTCTTTGTGCGTCTAAATGTCTTCTTCTTGTAAGGACACCAGTCAGACTGGTTCAAGGCCCAACCGAATGACCTAATTTTAACTTCATAACATCCTTAAAGACCCTATGTACAAATACAATTACAATCTGAGGTATGAGGGGGTTAGGATTTCAACATCTAAATTCTGGGGAGAGACAATTCAACCCATAACAGCAGTGGAATATGAAAGCCCCTTCAGAAGCAAGGCTATGTGTTGTTTGAGATTCCGGCCCCAGGAATTGAGGAAAGGATTCTAGGTGTCGTGTCTGAAAAAGTCAGAGGAAAGTGAACTCTCACTATTTGAGCCCCTCTCTCCCCACTGTTGCATGGTATTCTTACAAAAAAATCTTCCTCTTTTACCACTCATTTCCATCTTTTTGTGTAAAAATTTTAATCTATATATGTCTATGTATCTTTCTGTCTGTCTGTCTGTCTATATTTCCAAGTGTTAATATGTCTTTCTTCCCACTTTTTCTTCTTTTAAATCTATGCTTCCTTGTCTTTTGGTTTTGCCTACTTAAGACTACAACATACAAACACTCAGATCCTATATACACAAACATGTATTAACTTTTAATGCCAGATTGTTTGTCTTATTGTGTTTCATTAAAAAAAAAGAGCAAAGAGAAAACATGGTGGCAATACTCACTATTTAATCTGCCAAACTTTCAAAAAGCAAATTATGATATATTCAATAAAGGAAATACCTCAATTTTACTCTGGGATTGCAAAACCTATGACTAAAATACCTTAGGTTTAATTTCAATATTCTTATATCAGAAGATTTTAGAGGCAAAACCCTTAGTCTTGCAGTTCTGCATGATGCTGGGTTACTTATATTTACTTTGTAGGATATTTACAGGTTTTATTAATAGGAGATGGGAGACAAATTATTGGGATAACCCTGAAAGCACAACATCTTGTTATAATCTGTAAAATATGCATGGAGTTCTTAAAATATAATTCATATGGCCATTAAATATTTAATCTTGATTGGTTGTGTAAAGAAAATGTAGAATGTGAACTCTTAGTCATTTGTGTTTGCCATGACAACATGCAATAAACCTTAAAGAAGAAAGAAAGCCTGTGCTAAGTCAACATTTTATAAGGGATGATGTTTAAGAAGTTGGTTCCCACTTTCCGCCATATCTTCATTAAAATTGGCAATTGAAGGAGGCATTCTCAGTTGATATATTAGTATTTAAAACTATAGGGAGGAATTATTTACCTTGAGAATTTATTCAGATACATTGTATGTAAAGATGCCTAAACCTGCATTATGGAATATTAACCACATATAGTTTACTGTACAGTGAGTTCAACATAATCATGTATTGAACAGGAGAAATTATGTTCTTGCATCAGGTTAGTCAATGTCAATTTTCTATATTGTTCAATATTGGTAAGACTGTAACCCAGTATATATAGTAGAGAACTATGAAATAAGAAATAGAAAGTTAAACTACAGAAACACAGTCAAGTATCGACAAGGTTTAACTTTCTGTTTACCTCGTTAGTTTGAAATCCTAAAAGAGGAATCCTTTGTTTCCCTTGCTTATCAGAAAAATAAGAAGCATGCCTTTACTTCTGTAGAATGGCCTTTCCACTTTTGTTTCTCTGACTTCTGCTCAGGTCTATTTACATAGTTTTTATGGTAGGGACGATTTGTAACTCCTAGATTTTTGCAAGGAAAAGTAACCACAAGACTCATTCTGAACCTAAAATATTTTATGTTGCACAGAATTTATAAAAGTGGCCTAATTCTTGTTCATAGTTTTAAACAGCTTTCTGACTGCAGCCTCCAAGAGTTTCACAATTTATAAAGTTCATACTGTCTATGCAAACTCTAAAGGGGTAGTGGACTGCATAGGACACATTACTACTTCCTACCTTTCGTGATATTCCTAAGAACCAGAAGGAATGTGTTTGCTGTTTTCACTTATTCCCAGTTCATTTCCATCAATCCTTTTTCAAAGAAGAGTAAATCAATTCTCCCACAGGCTTTCCAAATTAGAACCACCTATCTCCTTGAAAAATGCAGTACAATCCCTTGAGATTCCCTGACAAGTGTATAAGATGATTAGAATAGTTCCTTTCAGTAAAGGAAAATGATTGTTCTATGGTGGGAAATTAAAGCTGTCTATGACTCATAATTTTTAATCTTATTAAATTAATGGGTAAAATTAAACACATAGTCACATTTGTTTATTTTTGTTTGTTCTCTCAAATGTGTAAATATTAAATATAACAACTGTTTTAAAATTCAATGTTTATAAATTTTGCTGACTTTGGGGCACAAAGGTATTCAATTAATAACCTAAGCTGTCACACAAAAATAAACATAAATTACTTAAATTGTGATTAACAATATTACTGGTGTTATTTACTAGACGGGCAAAAGCATATATTAGATCTGTTCATTTAAATTTACCTTTTAGTTACATTTATATTTCATATTTACATTTTACATTTACATTTTGATGAGAAGTGGAAGTTAAAATTTTTATCAGTTGGAGGTAGGATTTGGACTTCAGCAGGAATGGTGCAGGGGACAGCTACTATTCAGTCTAAGCCTTTCTGTATGGTTTAATAATTTTTGTCATTTGTATTTTGATAACAATAAAAAGGAAATTAAAGAAAAACTAATACACAAGTACTTCATAATGAAATATAAAGTGAATATAGAACATAAATGCTTAACACACAATTTTGGAGCAAGCGTATAGGGCTTCATGTCTGAAGTCAATTTTATTGTTCAGAATGTTTGCACCCTTTCTCTGTGGGCTCCTCCTTAAGTGAGTGTAGACTTCCCACTGATGTCATACTTGCCTGTGAGGTGTGCTTTGCTTAGTAATATATGATGGGAAGTGATGTAAAGCACTTCCAAGCAGAGCAAAGCTGTAAGAGCTCAGACAAGGTCCTCTCCTTCAGTCGGAGTCCCAAAATGCGGACAAGACCAAGGTTTCACCTCATGTACAAATGACATGCAACGTGAGCAAGAAATAAGCATTGACTTTTGTCAGTTCACTGAGATTTTGCATTTATTGTTCTCCCAGCACAATACAGATTAAGCTAACTGTTGTAATCAGAGAAGACCCACTTCCTTTCCATTTCTGCATTGATGTTGCATTCATAGTCTTTATACTTTACAGGTAATCTTGTTCTCTTGTGTGGTTTTACATACATGCACTGAGTGTCTCTAAATTCACGTCTCTATCTCAGACTTCTCTTGTCCTCCACATTACAATACTTTCATTTGCCTACCTGTCATTTCCATTTTATAATCTCATAAATGTCTTCTCCATGTGCAGAGGGGAGTCTTGATTGTGGTCACATTTCCAAGCTCCCCCATTCCATCCTGTGTTCCTCATCAAAGGAAATGCCACCACCACTCACCCAGCCTTTCAAGCTAAAACTGGAGCTTCCTCTTTGATCTCTCGCTTTCTTTTACCTGACAAGTTCAAATTATCAACATATTCTATCAATTTCATCTTGAAAATATTTTTCAAATTCATTGACTTCTCTTTATATCCACGGCTACAACTCCAGTCTAGGCTTCAGCACCTTTCACTTACACTTCTGTGACTGTCTTCCACCTTCAGTCCTTATTTTCCTGGAGATTATTTCCAAAGTGCAGCTAGAGTGAGCTTCTTAAATATAACTCACATCAAGTTATTTCCTGCTTTTAAAAAAATTCACTTTTATCCTACCACTCTTACATAAAACTTGGAAATCCTCTCCATGTCCCAAGACTGTGCATTATCAGGCCCTTGGCGGCCACCCCCTCCCTCAAGCCCAGTTTATGGCCCTGACAACTTGGCTCACTGTGATGCAGCCGCACTGGAGTTCTTCTGGTTCCTGGTACAGGCCTCCTTGATTCTTTCCCAACTCAGAGGTCTGTTCAAGCTGCTTTCTATTCCTGGAATAATTTCTCCCTTCAGTTTACTTGATCGACATTTTTTCAACCTCAAAGTCTCAACCTAAATAACATATTCTCAGAGAGATTTTCAATGACTCACCTAATTAAAGTCGCTCACTGCCTCTATTTTTCCCTATCCTTTTGCACAGATGGATATGATTTTCTGTTCTCAGTATTCTTCATTGTAGCTAATGCAATGTGTTAATTTTTTTTGTTTTCTTAATTATTTTTTTTTGGTCTGTGTCCACCCTACACCCCAAAAAATGCAAGTACGTGACAGCAGTTGTACCAATACCAGAGCTCATTAAGTAGAGAAACAATATACTGTAAAGTTGAATGATAGGAAAAATAACTAAAATGTTGTTTTGGAAATTATCATTTATTTAAATTATTTTCTTAGTGTTGACAAAAATCAATTTTGTATGGTGATTTTGGAGATCAAAGGAAGTTTTTAAAATTTAAAAATATAAAAAATTATTAAAATTTAGCATTAATTTTAAGGAAAAAATATTTAAAGAGATTTAAGACAATTTTAAGAAAATACTTTTTTCACCTAGTATAGTTACCTATATATAAAGGTATTTTATAATCCCATAAGAGCTGTGGAGAATTTATAAAAGAATTTCTTAATGTTACAATAGGAACATGTCAATACGTGCCTTGAAACATTCTATTAAATTGACCCATTAAATTTTCATTAAAAGTTTGTTAGCTTTAGTGTGTTTATACATTTGTTATACATGCATGTGTGTGTATGTGTGTGTGTGTGTGTTCTGTATATTGTGCCAAATAAAATTTATACAGGGCTTATTTCCTACTTCACACAGTTTATTAATTTTATTAATTTTTATGAGAAGGTCAAAATTTTATGTGTATCAGAGAGTTTTTAATAATTGTGGGAAGGGTTAAACAATGAACAAAGCAAAACATAGGATCCTGAGGAATCTAATATTCAGATTTTATCACAGGGATATTTTGGTGTTAATTTGAGGCCTGTATAGATTTAAAAAATTACCCAAGTTCACAAAATTTGTCAATGAAAAAATCAGAAATTTGTAGAAAGGAAATAAAAGGTATTCATATTTAGTGATGAGTAAATAGAGAGGCTATAGCAAAGGTTACAGAGGTTAAACAGCACATGATACCACAGCAAGTAGTTCAAAAATGTCTCACAGACTAGAAGTCTGATTTCCTGGTTGAGCTTATGTCCCTTTTGTATTTGTTCAATATGATAGCCTTCTCACATTTTCTGTTTTTATTTCACTGAAATGTAAGTCAGTTACTAAGAAATACACATACACATGCATCTATATGAATAATTATACATACAAATATATGTATTTTTATCTACATATACACTATTATAAGCAATGATATAATTTTATAAGGTAGATAGATTCACCCTTTATGATATACTGAACAAAGGAGAAGAAAGAGGAAGGATAATATCCACAGATAGCTGTGCATCCATTACACAAATGAGCTTCATACTAAATGTGTATATGAATGCTAGGTTTTCATAAGCTTTAATTTTCCATATTTCTTGACAAAAATAATCATTTTGGAAAAAAATTTCTAAGATGTTTGTTTTTAATCTGTTTTTGGTAATACTATTGTTTGTTATAACCCTTTTAAAGACTGATTAGACAATTAGCTCCCCATTCAAGACCACGAGCCATATTTTAATGTATTTATCTTACTGAGCATGCATATACATGTGTTTGTATGTATTTTTTGTGTGTATATATGAAAGTATTAAACAAATTACTTTTTTCTCATTATTTCTTTTTCTTAAAACTTGTTCTCCTGAAGATATTTCTGCCATGATATGTTCAAGGATGGGTCAGCAGGAAAGCAGATGCTACCTTTAGAAGAAAGAACCCATGTCACTTAATTACAAACACCTACAGGCTGTGTGTGTGTGTGTGTGTGCATGTGTGTTTTCTTGTGTGTATATTGGGTCACAATATAACATTCACATCTGTTCTTCAGTTTTGATAAAAAAAAGTTTGACAACCACTGTAGTACTTTCTATAATCTTCTCCCCCTTCATCTTTCAGGGATGAAGGGAGAGATGGATGTGGAATGACTTAAGTATTTGATCAAAGGAAGCCTGAATTGGCTAAGCATTCCTGCTTAGAACCGGAACCAGACAAGGTTACCCACTATCACCACTTCTATTCAACATAGTGCTGCAGGTCCTAGCTGGAGCAATCAGACAAGAGAAAGGAAATCAAGGGTATACAAATGAGGGCAGAAGAGGTCAAACTATTGTTCTTTGCTGATGATATGCTCTTATATCTAGAAACCCCAAAGATTCTGCCAAGAGACTACTGGAATTGATAAATTCAGAAAAGTCTCAGGTTACAAAATCAATGTACACAAATCAGTGGTATTCATATATGCCAAAACAGTCAAGCTGAGAACCAAATCAAAGAACCAATACCTTTCACATTAGCAACAAAGAAAATAAAATACCTAGGAATATATTTAACTAAGGAAGGGAAAGACCTCTACAGGGAGAACGATGAAACACTGAAGAAGGAAATAGCAGAGGATGTAAATCGATGGAAAAACAAACCTTGCTCATGGATCAGTACAATCAACATTATTAAAATGTCTATACTACCCAAAGTGATATACAGAGTCAATGAAGTCCCTATCAAAATACCAACATCATTTTTTGCAGATCTATAAAAAATAATTCTATGCTTTGTACAGAACCAGAAAAGACACTGTATAGCCAAAGCAACCTTAAGCAAAAAAAAAAAAAAAAAAAAAAAAAAAAAAAAAAAAAAAAAAAAATTGGGAGGCATCAGTTTACCAGACTTCAAGCTGTATATACTACAAGGTTATAGTAACCAAAACAGCATGGTACTGGCACAAGAACAGAGACTGAGACCAGTGCATCAGAACAGAAAACCCAGCTATAAAACCATCCTCATATTGCCATCTGATCTTTGACAAAGGAGACAAAAACATACACTGGGGTAAAGAACTCCTATTCAATAAATGGTGCTGGAAAATTTGGATAGCCACATGTGGAAGACTGAAACAGGATCTGCACCTCTCAACACTCACAAAAATCAACTCATGATGGATAACAGACTTAAACCTAAGGCATGAAAACATAAGAATTCTAGAAGAAAATGTTGGAAAAACTCTTACAGACATCAGCCTAGGCAAAGAGGCAAGGAATTTATGAAGAATACCCCCAAAAGCAATGATAGCAACAACAAAAGTAAATATATGAGACCTGATCCAATTGAAAAGCTTCTTCACAGCCAAGGAAACAATCTTTAGACTGAATAGACACCTACAGAATGGGAGAAAATATTTGCATGCTATACATCTGATCAAGGGCTGATAACTAGAATCTATAAAAAACTCAAGCAAATCAGCAAGAAAAAAATCAAACAACCCCATTAAAAAGTGGGCAAAAGACATGAACAGAAGCTTTTCAAAAGAATAGACTAATGGCCAAGAAATATATGAAAAAATGCTCAGCATCAGGGAAATGCAAATCAAACCACAATGAGATATCACTTAACTCCAGTGAGAATGGCTTTATTCAAAAAGTCCCAAAACAACAAATGTTGGCATGGGTGCAGAGAGATTGGAACACTCACACTGTTGGTGCAACTACAAACCAGTACAACCTCTATTGAAAATAATATAGAGAGACCTCAAAGAACTAAAAGTAGAACTACCATTCGATCCAGCAATCCCACTATTGGGTATTTACCCAAAGGAAAAAAAAGACATTCTATAAAAAAAGACAACTGCACTTGAATGGTTATAGCAGGACAATTCACAATTGAAAAGATATGGAAACAACCCAAGTGCCCATCAATACATGTGTGGATTAATAAAATGTAGAATATGTGTACCATGGATTACTACTCAGCCATGAAAATATGGTGAACTAATATCTCTTTTTATTAACCTGGATGGAGCTGGAGACCATTCTTTTAAGTGAAGTATCACAAGAATGGAAAAACAAACGCCTCATGTACTCACCAGTAAATTGGAACTAATCAATCAACACTTATATGCACATATGGAAATAACATTCATCAGAAATCAAGCAGGTGGCGGGAGGAGGAAGGGATGGGTAAATTCACACCTAACTGGTACAATGTACACCATCTGGGGGATGGGCACACTTATAACTTTGACTCAAATAGTACAAAAGCAATTTATGTAATGAAAACATTTGTACCCCTGTAATATTCTGAAATTATAAAAAAAAGAAAATATTTAAATATCGAATTAGCAGTCCAAACACATATTTTGCCATCTGATTCAGGGCAAAGATGACATTGTAGTGAAGTGGAGAAAGACTGGCCTTTTTAAAATGATACTGACCAATTGGATATCCAGAAAAGGAAAAAAATAAAACAGAAAAGACTTCCTCACATCATACACAAAAAACAGTGTCAGGTGGAATTGATATAAATGTGAAAGATATAATTGTAAGACTTTTAGCAGAAACTATAGGGGAACAACTGTCCTTCAGCTCAATAAAGATATCTCAAAATCTCTAACTAAAAGGGAAAAATCTAATAAGGTGTGCTATGTTAAAATTAAAATTTTTTTCAATCTAGAAGATCATTTAAAATATGAAAATTCTACCATAGAGTGGAATACTTTAAATTTTATATATGTATGTACATAAGTATGCTTATATATGTATATACATATGCACATACACATATATACACTTAAAACATATAGACATATACACATACACACATACATACATATATGTATATACATACACATATATGTAATCCTGATTATTGTCTTATATGAACATTATTTCAAGAAGTAAATCAACAAAACAATATAATGGAAATACTTGGAAAAATTTGAACAGGGCTGTTAGATAAGAAGATATCAAAATACCAAATAAACTTGAGGAAAAAAATTTATACCTCATCAGGCAATTTAAAATACACCCACGATAAGATACTATGAAACAGAATACCCACCAAAAGAACTAAATGAAACATACTGACAAGACCTAGTGTTGGCAAGGCTGTGAAGAAACTGGAGCTCTTATATATTGCCACTGATAAGAATTTAAATGTGTATTTCCATGTTGGTATTCTCTTTAGAAAACTCTTTCAGAGTATCTCTAAAAGCTCATGATATGCAATATCTATAAGCAGCTATTCTGATTTTAGGTATAAATTCAATAGAAACAGACACAGTTATGTGCTATATAATGACATTTCAGTCAGCCACAGACTGTGCATACAATGGTGGTCGCATAAGATTATAAAGAAGCTGAAAATTTCTATTGCCTAGTGATGTCATAATATCGTGGCAGAATGCATTACTCATGTGGTCATGGTGACATTGGTGTAAACAAACCTACTACACCGCCAGACATAAAAGTATACCATATACAATTATGTACAGTACATAATACTAGATAATAATAATAAATAACTATGTTACTGGTTTATGCATTTTTTAATCATTATTTTAGTGTGTACTCCTCCTATTTATTAAACAATAAACGTTAACCATAAAATAGCCTCAGGCAGGTCCTTCAGGAGTTAGTCCAGAAGAAGGTACTGTTATCACAGGAGGTGATTTCTCCATGTGTGTGGTTGCTCCTGAAGACCTTCCAGTGGGACAAGGTGTGGACGTGGGAGACAGTGATACTGCAGATCCTGACCCTATGTAGACCTAGGCTAAGGTGTATGTTCGTGTCTTAGTTTAAAAAAAAAAAAGTTAAAAAGTAAAAACAAATTTAAAATAAAAATAGAAAAAACCTTATATAATGAGGATATAAAGAAAGAAAATATTTTTGCATAGTTGTACAACGTGTTTGTATTTTAAGCTAAATTTTATTACAAAAGAGTCAACAAGTTAAAAAAATTAAAATTTGTATAAAGTAAAAAAGTGGCAGTAAGCTAAGGTTAATTTTTTATTGAGGAAAAGTTTTTAAAAAATTTAATATAGCCTAAGTGTGTAGTGTTTATAAAATCTATAGTAGGGTACAATAATGTCCCTAGGCCTTCACGTTCACTCACCACTCACTCACTGGCTCACTCAGAGCAACATCTAGTCCTGAAAGCTCTATTTATGAAATGTGCTATATATAGGTGTACTATATTTTTTTCTTTCATGCTTTGTTTTTACTGTACCTTTTCTATGTTTAGATATGTTTAGATACACAAATATTTACCATTGTATTACAATTACCCAGATTATTAAGTACGGTAACATGCTGTGCACGTTTGTAGCCTATACTGTAGTCTGGCTATACCAAACAGCCTAGGTATGTAGTAAGATTTGTGTAAGGTTTTTGTAAGTAAACTCTATGATGTTCACATAATGATGAAATCACCTAACAATGCATTTTTCAGAATGTATCCTATTAAGTGATAGATGACTGTATATATACGTTCACCAAAAGAAGTATACAAGAATATTTATAGTTGCACAATTTATGATAGCTAAACCTTAGAAATAGCCCCAAACTATCTGTAGTGGAGTGGATTAAGGAATTTTGGTATGTTCACACTTTTGTGCAACATCAAGGATGAATGAACTGTAAATACAACTATACACAACAACATAGATATGTCTGGAAAACATAATGCTAACTAAAAGAATTCAGTCACAAAAGAGTTCACACTGTTTAAATCCATTTTTATGTATTGTGGAATAATCTATGGTGGTCAAAGTCATATGCTTGCTACCTTTGGAGAAGGTGGGTAGTGAAGGAAGTTGGTGCATTACGGCCTTTATGATATGATAACGTTTATTTCTTGTTATGAATGATCACACAAATGTACTGAGTTTGTTAAAATTTATCAAAATGGAACATCACAATTTGTGCATGCTTTCTGTATTTATATTTCAATAAAAGTTTACTTAAAGCATTCTTAAGTTGAATTTCACTGATTGCATAGTTTTAACTCAAGTTAATTTTCTGCTACCTACCCAGGTGATAAGGAATTTGTGAGAAATAACTGATCAGATATAGAAAATTTGAAAAGTATAATGCCATGTGCAGTTTTATAGCCATATATGCATATATTCATACCTAGTCCAGACCTGAAGAAAGAAATTTGTATTAAGACTGACTTTATTGTGAATTCCAACTTTGTCAGTTACAAAACATGTGACTTGAGCTACATAAACTGTCTAAATTCCATTTGTTCATCTTTAAAAGAAGGTACTACCTGTCACAGATTTATTTGAGATTTTATTGAAATAGTATGACCTAAAGACTGAATACATGGTAGACACTCAATAATTCTCTCCCCCTTTGTTGCCTAAAAGGATTTGAGGTTGCTCATATTCTATTAATACTCTGTTTCTAAATTTTCATTTGGATCAAATTGTATGCAAACATTATCAAATGTTTTTCAAACCATTAAGATTCTCCATTATATAATAGGAAAAAGGAAAGCCCTCTCTGATTGTGTTGGCTACCAACACACTGTTAGTCAGCAGGTTTGCCTAACTATCTTTGCCAGAGAAAGCAGTTGTGGTGTAACAACTAGGTCACCTTCTTAACAACTTTATTATACAGTATTCATGCATTTTCTTGTTGACAGATTTAGAACCCTTTGTGGAAGCAATAATTGTACTGGGACTACAGCTGACAGACTTTCTTAGTGAAAAAAGTAGAATGAACTTGCTACAATACTTCTGTTAAAAGGCAAGTGAAGCAGTCCGTGTAGTTTTCATTAAGGAATTACGCTGTCTCTAACATTGGAACTAATTAAAATTGTTTTGAATAAACAATAGCGAATTGCTGTGCAATGTCTTCTCAAGTATATGTTAGTGGATTCTTCATAAAAACGTTTTTAGAGTTACCAGTACCAGAGGGATGTTACTTAAACACAACAAGTAAAGGAGCCATAAAATGAATCATTTGGGTGTGTTCAATTTATTGAAATTCATCTTTCAATTAAAATCACGCATATTTTCCAAATTTCTTATGTAAATGACCCAAAAGGGAAGATAGACTTGGCGTTTCATCGCCATTCTTCTTACTGTAGTATATTGTAAATTGGTCATCCTTGTTAAATAAACAATATGTGCATAGATGTGCAATGACTCTTCCGACACTAATTTGGCTGGGTGTGTTTTGTGATAAAATAACTCCTTGTTTTAGACAAAAATTATTTTTCACCTGAACACCCAGGACTCATCATTCCCTTATTTGGGGAAAATCATACTACATAATCCAACATTTAATTTTAAATGTCTACTTCCTTAAGAGATGAAAGAGGTTCTCAAACGTGCTAACATTGTAAATATTTGAAATCATATTCTTTTCTGAGAGGGTATTGATATGGAGAAAGTTTCTGTATTTTCTAAAAGTGGTGTGGGGGGAGGAAAGTGAGGATATCGTAGATTTGGCACAGAAAAATTGACTAATATCAGGAGTGGTCCAGCAATTATTATCAATTTTCTAAAAACTGATATGTCAATAATATTTAACTTTCAAATGCAATGCATATTATTTAATATGTATTAATTGAGAATATACTATAAGGCATTGAGCTGTCATTATTTTTAAAGAATATGTCATTGTATAATCTTCAGAGTGAAACTACATTCAAAGGAATACAACAGGAACATGATAACCAATAAGAATAATTATAAAGGTACATAAATACAAAATAAAATTTTAAATTTCAAAACACAAATTTATAATTTTATTGACTATTATGGCTGGCACAATAATGAAGCATTCAATCAATTTAGTTTGTGTATGGGGGTATGCATTTTTATACTGTTGCACTGTTTTTTATTTTCAATATCCTGTAAATTTTAAGCTTCTTTGAAATCAATAGGAATACTAGAATTCTCTCCAATGTTAAATTATGAAAAAATTTATATTTTCTTACAATCATATTATATTAATATCATGCCTAACTACTTTTAAAGCACTTTCCTATATGTCTCAGAAATCTAGAACTGTTAAAGCAATGTAATTTCCATTTAGATTTTTTTCAGTTTCATATTTTCTAACGTAAGAACATAGTAGAAAAATGAGTTTCTGGTAATCTTAGCTTGCTGAAGAGAGACTACTGTACCTCAAGGTGATTATGGAAGGAATTTTGAACAAGTGTTTTTCTTTTTCATACATAGTGAGTTGCTGCTATATTTTACAGACTGTCTGGAAGTCTAACTTAGATAAAAGGCATTATCCAATTTTACTATAAAATATGGTTTATTTTATATTAGTCAATGTATCTGCATAATAGTTATAAACCTCTCTTATAAATTATTACAAAAATGTTCCTAAAACATGTTTGATGAACTGAAGAAAAATAAGAGAATTGTTTCTTCAATGTCTCTATTTCATCTGACATATAAGAGTCATCCAAGGAAGACAGAAAGCACTTGGAAGTTTAGATTCTGGACAATGAGAAAATATTATAAAAGCTAGATTCACTGATATAAATGGCACCATTTGTTTGTGTATCACTGATAATTGATGTACAAAATTGCACACTTAACCATAACTCTAGAGCTTGCTACTAAACTGCAATTAATGATAAATAAAAATTAACCCTAATATATTACTGATTATGGTTCATAAAAAATGATGCAAATAGAAATCAATCTGTAATATCATAAATATGAATTTATATATTTTATAAATGTTGATTTCACTAATTTGGAGTTTATGATAATATAGACACTTTTTAAAAATTAGCTTTAGTTTTTGTTTTCCAAAAGAAAAAAATCAGTGAGAGAATTTCTTCCTCTACCCAAAACGAAGTAACAGGGTGAGTGTTCTTCCTCTAATCTAAAACAACCAAAAAAGAAAACAGACCAAATGCATAAGGAGGTGTCTTCCAAGCCCTACACTCAGAAAATGAAAGACAGTGATACATGAGACAAAGAAAACAAACAATTGTCATATCTATCTCACTGCCTTGAGAAAATTTTCAGTCTATGGTATACTGAGAGGGAACTAAGACACAGCCCAGCAGTGTTTAGAGTTCAGGCAGAGCAAAATTAGTTTGCTTCATTTGGTAACTGTATGTCAAGCTCATAAGACCAAATATTGGAGGGGAGAGAGCTATCTAGACACAGAGAGAGAGAGAGAGAGAGAGAGAGACAGAGACAGAGACAGAGACAGAGAGACAAAACCAGTGATATGCAGGGACCTTCCACTTAAATGTTCAGGATTCCCCCTAACACCAGAAATAAGACAAGAATGTCCACTTCCACCACTTCTATTCTTCACTGCATTAGGAGTTCCAGCCAGTACAATCAAGCAAGAAAAAGAAATAAAATGTGGGAGGAGGGAGTGGAGCAAGATGGCCAGATAGAAACACCCAGTGATCATCGCTCCACACTAACACCAAATTCAACAAGCGTCCATGCATGGAAGCACCTCCAGAAGAACTAAAAATCAGGTGAGTGACCACAGTACCTGGTATTAACATTATATCAAGGAAAGAGGCACTAAAGGGGGCAGAAAAGACAGTCTTGCCTTGCCTACACCAACCCTCCCTCATCCCCCAGCAGTGCCACACCAGAGCAACAAGTGGAGAGAGAATCTGTATGCCTGGGAGAGGCAGAGTGAAGTGATTGTGGGACTTTGCATTGGAAGTCAGGGCTTCTCTGTCACAGAGGAACACAGAATAGGGCAGAAAGAACTCTGCAGGCACTCCTAAAAGGAGCTTTTAGACCAGCCTGGCCAGTGACAAATCCATTCCCCTGAAATATGACTTTTTGCTAACCCCAACCTGGCTGGCAAAATGTGGCCTGAGGCTTGGAATAAATTCATAAGGCAGTCAGGCCACAAAGGCTGCAGCCCTTCACAATTCCTGAAGCTGTGCTGGCTCAAAGCCAGTGGACTTGGGATGCACTTGACCCAGTGAGACACCAGCAGCAGTGGCCAAGCCAGTGCCCGTGTCATATCTCCCACAACTTCAGGTAGAGCAGCACAGGGATAGTCTTCTTCCACTTGAGGAAAGGAAGATTTCAGAGGACTATGTTTTGCAATTGGAGTCCCAGCTCAGCCACAGTAAAAGAAAGTACCAAGCAAGACCAAACCCCTGATTCCAGGTCTTAGCTCCTAGACAGCATTTCTAGACCCCCCATGGGCCAAAAGGAAACCTGCTGCCCTGAAGTGAAGGATTCAGTCCTGGCAGGATTCATCACCTACTGACTAAAGAGCCCTTAGGGTTGGGCTTTTAATAAATATCAGTGGTAGCCAGGCATCAGCCACTATGGGCTTTGGGTAAGATTGAGCTGGCTTCAGATATGACCTGGCACATTTCCAGCTGGGGTGGCCACCAGGAAGTGCCCACGTCACTCTTCCCCCAACTCCAGCAGCCCAGCACAGAAAGTGAGGGAACAGAGTAAAAGAGTTTTCCCAGTAATCCAGGGAAATCTCCTAAATCTTATCTAAATTCTCCAAGGCAGTACCAACAAGACTTTGCAAGAATCACAGCATTTCTGGGATTAGGACATCCCTAGTGCTGATACAGCTGCAAGGACTTAAATAACAACACTCAATTCCCTTTGAATAACTGGAAAGCCTTCTCAAGAAGGAAGGGTTCAAACAAGCCCAGACTGTGAAGATTAGCATAAAAACCCAATTTTTCAATCCCTTGACATCAACAAACATCCACAAGCATCAAGAATATCCAGGAAAACATGACCTCACCAAACGAACTAAATAAGGTACCAATAACCAATCCTGGAGTGATGGAGATATGTGACCTCTCAGACAAAGAATTCAAAATAGCTGTTCTGAAGAAGCAAAGTGAACTTCAAGACAATGCAGAGAAGAAATTCAGAGGCCTATCAGAGAAATTTAACAAAGAGATTAAAATAAAAAAAAATCAGGCAGAAATTCTGGAGCTGAAAAATTTGATTGACAAAATAAGAAATGTGTAGGAGTCTCTCAAGTGCAGAATTGGTCAAGCAGAAGAAAGAATTAGTGAGCTTGAAGACAGGCTAATTGAAAATACAAGGTGAGAAAAGAAAAAAGAGTAAAAAAGAATGAAACACACAAGATCTAGAAAATAGCCTCAAAAGGGCTAATCTAAGAGTTATTGGCCTTAAAGAGGCCACAGATTGGGGTAGAAAGTTTATTCAAAGAAATAATAATGGAAAAGTTTCCAAACCTGGAAAAAGACATTAATATTCAGGTACAAGAAGGTCATGGAAACCAAGCGGATTTAGCCCAAATAGGACTACCTCAAGGCATTTAATAATCAAGCTCCCAAAGGTCACAGATAAAGAAAAGATCTAAAGGGAAGCAAGAAAAATAAAATAACATACAAAGGAGCTCCAATATGTCTGGCAGCAGACTTCTGAGTGGAAACTTTACAGTCCAGAAGAGAGTGGCATGACATATTCAAAGTGCTGAAGGAAAATCCCTAACCCTAGAATTCTATATCCTACAAAAATAACCTTCAAATATGAAGAAGAAAATAAAGACTTTCACAACCAAACAAAAGCTGAGGGATTTCGTGACTATCAGATCTATTCTACAAGAAATGCTAAAAAGAGTTGTTCAATACAAAAAACATTAATGAACAATAAGAAATCAACTGAAGTTTTACAACTCACTGGTAACAGTAAGTACACAAATACAGAATTCTCTATTGCTATAATTGTGGTGTATAAACCATTTATAACTTGAGTAGGAAGACTAATATCCAAACATATTAAAAACAATAACTACAACAAATTTTTGAGAGAGAGATAGTATAAACAGATATAAATGGGAAAAAAAGTATAAAAAATGGGGGATGGAGTTAAAGTGTAGAATTTCCTTTAGATTTCTCTTTTCATGTGTATTTGTTTCTTTGGTCATAAGCAGAGTTAAGTTGTCATGTGTATAAAATAATTGGTTATAAAATGTTTTTTTCAAGTCTCATGGTAACCTCAAAAAAAAAACCTACAACAGATACTCAAAAAATAAAAAGCAAGAAGTTAAAACACACTACCAGAGAAAATCACTTTTATCAAAGAAAGACAGGAAGGAAGGAAAAAAAAAAGAGAGGATCACAACAAACACATGAAAAAATGTTCAACATCTCTAATCATCAGGGAAATGCAAATCAAAACCACAATGAGATATTACCTAACTCTAGTGAGAATGGCTTTTACCAAAAGTCCCCAAACAACAGATGCTGATGAGGATGTGGAGAGAAAGGAACACTTTTACACTGCTGGTGGGACTGCAAACTAGTACAACCTCTATGGAAAGTAGTATGGAGATACCTCAAAGAACTAAAAGTAGAACTATCATTTGATCCAGCAATCCCACTACCGGGTATCTACCCAAATGGAAAAAAAGACATTTTATAAAAAAGACACTCATACTCGAATGTTTATAGCAGCACAATTCACAATTGCAAAGATATGGATTCAACCCAAATGCCCATCAATACGTGAGTGGATTAATAAAATGTGGTATATGTATGCCATGGATCACTACTCAGCTATAAAAGAAAAGGTGATCTAGTATCTTTTGTAACAAGCTGGATGGAAATGGAGGCCATTCTTCTTAGTGAAGTATCACAAGAATGGAAAAACAAACACATGTGCTCAATACTAAATTAGAACTAATCAATCAACGCTTGTGTGCATATATGGAAGAAAAACTCAAGGGAAATCAAGTAGGTGGGAGGGGAGAGGAAGAAATGGGTAAATTCACACCTAACTGGTACAATGCACACAAACTGGATGAAAGGCACACTTACAACTTTGACTCAAACTGTACAAAAGCAAATTATGTAACCAAAATGTGTGTACCCCCATAAAATTCTGAAATTAAAAAAATATATAACAATAAAAAATAAAAAATAAAAAATAATAACATGGCAGTAGTAACTTTCCAATCAAAACACATAGAATGGGTGAAGAGAAGACACAAAACAGAGATGAAAAAAGAGACATTAGAAGCGATACTGCAGAAATCCAAAGAATCGATAGAGACTACTATGAGCAACTATTAATATATGCCAATAAATTGGAAAGTCTAGAAGAAACGGATAAAGACCTTAGCACATACAACTTGCCATGATTGAACCTTGAAAAAATCCAAAACCTGAATAAACCAATAACAAGTAATGAGAGAGAAGCATTAATAAAAAGTCCCCCATTAAAGAAAAGACCAGGCCCTGATGGCTTTACTGCTGAATTCTACCAAACACTCAAAGAAAAATTAATAGCAATCTTACCCATACTATTCCAAAAAATTAAGGTGGAGGGAATACTCCCAAACTCACTCTATGAGGCCTGTATCACTGTTATACCAACAGCAAACAAAGACACAACAACAAAATGAAACAATAGTCCAATATCTCTGATGAACATAGATTCAAAAATCCTCAACAAAATACTACCAAACTGAATTCAATAACACATTACAAAGATTATTCATCATGACCAAGTGGGATTCATCCCAGCAATGCAAAGATGGTTCAACATATGCAAACCAATCTATGTGACACGTCATATCAGCAGGACAAAGGACAAAAACCATATGATCATTTTAATTGATGCTGAAAAAGCATTCAGTAAAATTCAACATCCCTTCATGATAAAAATTCTCAAAAAAACTCCATATAGAAAGAACATAACTCAACACAATAAAAGCCATATATGACAGACCCACAGCTAGTGGTGGGTACTGAATGGGAAAAAACTGGAAGCCTTATTTCTACAATGTGGAACAAGACAAGAATGCCCACTTTCACCATGTTTATTCAACAGTACTGGAAGTTCTAGCTAGAGTAATTAGACAAGATAAAGAAATAAAAGGCATCCAAATTGTAAGGAAAAAGTGAAATTATCTTTGTTTGCAGAGGATATGATAGTACATAGAAACCTAAAGACTCCACCAAAAAACTATTACAACTGATAAACATACTTAGTAAAGTTGCAGAATACAAAACCGAGATACAAAAATCAGTAGCATTTCCATATGCCAACAACAAAGAATCTGAAAAAGAATCCAAGAAATTAATCCCATTTGCAATAGCTACAAATAAAATAAAATACCTAGGAACAAATTTAACCAAAGACATGAAAGATCCCTACAATGAAAACTATAAAATATTGATCAAAGAAATTGAAGAGGAAACACAAAAAAGGAAAGATATTTCATGCTCATGGATTGGAATAATCAATGTTGTTAAAAGGGCCACACTACCCAAAGCAATCTACAAACTGAATGCAATCACCATCAAAATTACAATGACATTCTTCAGAGAACTAGAAAAAATAATTCTGAAATATATATGGAAACGTAAAAGACCCAGAATAGCCGAAACTATCCTGAGCCAAAAAAGCAGAACCGGAGGAGTCACATTACCTGACCTCAAATTATACTACAGAGCTGTAGTAACCAAAACAGCATGGTACTGACATAAAGACAGACACAAAGAAAAATAGAACAGAATGGAGAACCCGGAAATAAATTTACACTTCTTTTGTGAACTTATCTTTGACAAAGTTGCCAAGAACATCCACTGGGGAAAGGACAGTCTCTTTAATTTAAAGTCATGCTGGGAAACCTGGATATCTATATGCAAAAGAATGAAACTAGACCTGTATCTCTTGCCATATACAAAAATCAGATCAAAATGGATTCAATACTTAAATTTAAGACCTGAAACTATGAAACAACTAAAAGAAAACATTAGGGAAACACTTCAGGGCATTGGCCTGGACAAGAACTTCTTGAATAATATCCCCAAAGCACAGGCAACTAAAGCAAAATTGGACAAATAGGACCACATCAAGCTAAAAAGCTTCTGTGATCTCTTTCCTTTTCACAGCAAAGGAAACAATCAACAAAATGAGAAGACAACCCACAGAATAGAGGAAAATATTCGCAAATATTTACCCATCTAACAAGGGGTTAAAGTAGAATATAAAATGAGCCCCAACAACTCAATAGGAAAAAAATTAAATAATCCTATTAAAAATGGGCAAAAGATCTGACTAGACATTTCTCAAAAGAAGACATACAAATGGCCAACAGATATATGAAAAAATGCTGTCATAAGAGAAATGCAAATCAAAACTATCATCTCACTCCATTTGGAATGTGGAGAAAGGGAACCCTCATACATTGTTGGCAGGAATGTAAATTATTATAACCCCTGTGAAGAACAGTATTAAGGTTCCTCAAAAACTAAAAATAGAACAACCACATGAGCCATCATTCCCACCTCTAGGTATATATCCAAAAGAAAGGAAATCAGTATGTCAAAAAGACATTTGCACTCATATGTTTATTGCAGTGCTATTCACAATAGCCAAGATTTGGAATCAACCTAAGTGTCAAATGATGGATGAATGGATAAAGAAATTGTGGTACATATACACAATGGAGTATTTATAGCCATAAACAAGAATGAAATTCTGTCATTTGCAACAACGTGGATGGAACTGGAGAAATTATGTTAAGTGAAATAAGACAAGCACAGAAAGCAAATCCAACGTGTTCTCACTCATGTGGGAGCTAAATGTTAAAACAATTGCACTCATGGTGGTAGAAAGCAGAATGATGGTTATCAGAGGCTGACAAGGGTAGCAGAGAGAGGCGATAAAGTGGGGATAGTTAATGGGTGCAAAAATATAGTTAACTAGTTATTTACAATGAACAATATTTGATAGCACAACAGAGTGACTATGATTAACAACAAGTTAGTGTGTGCTTTAAAGTAACAAGAGTGGAATTGCAAAGTTCTTAACACAAAGAAATGATAACTCCTTGAGGTAATCGATACTCTGTTTACCCTGATTTGATTAATACACATTGTATGCCTATATCAAAACATCATACGTACCCTATAAATGTATATAACTATTATGTAATCATAATAATTAAAAATAAAAAAGTAATAAAAAATTAAAAGTTATAAAAACAAAATAAAATGCACTCTTAGGGGAAGCAAATTCACAGATGATATGATAGTTTAGGTATAAAATCCATTGGGATCTATAAAATAGTATTCAAAGCAATAAGTGAAGATAATAAGGTTGCACAATATACAACCAACATAAAAAATTGTGTTTCTACATATTAGTAACAAACACTAACAAACTGAAATTTAAAATACCATTTATCATATCATCAAAACATGTAAAACATTTAGAGATAAATTTGACAAATGTGAGAAAGACCCATACACTAGCTAACATCTACAAAACATTTTTGAGAGAAAGTAAAGAAAAACTAAATGGGTGGAGACATATTTGCTGTTCCTGGGTAGGAAAACAATATTTTACAGATTTCATTTTTCCCAATTTGATCTATATATTCAATAAATTCCAATCAAAATTCCAGTAGGCTTTGTTTTTAGAAATTGGGAAACTGACTTTAAAATTAGTAAAGAAATGCAAAAACCAAAATAACCAAAAAGACTTTGAAAAAGAAAATATTTGGCAGATAATCACTAAAATATTTTAAGACATAATCAAAATAATCTGGATGTAGTGTAAATATAGAAAAGTAGACCAATGGAACAAAATAGACAGTTGAGAAATAGACTCAGACATAGATGGATGACAGATTTTTGATAGTTTCCAAAGCAATTCAGCAAAGCCCATACTTAACATAAGAGTTGCATTTAGAATATATAAGGAACTATTATAACTGCGTAAAAGTTGGGGGTGGAGGGACAAAGCAACCCTGTAAAAATGAGCAAAATATTTTAGCAAGAACTTTACCATAGAAAATACATGGATGGCAAATCATTTTACGTGCACGTGTTCAACATCATTAGTCCATTGGAAAACAAAAGTTAAAACTACAATGATATATCTCTATGCACATAATATAATGTCTAAAATTAAAATATTGAAACATACCAAGTATTGGCAAGGATGTGAAAGAACTAGAATACTTATGCATTTTTGGTAGTGGAAACGTCAACTCGTATAACCACTTTGAAAAACATTTTGCCAGTTTCTTAAAAGGGTAAACATGTATTTTATATGATCCAGACATTTCACACCTATGCATTTGCCCAAGAGAAAAGAAAGTTTATATCCTTACAAAGATTTGGGCATAAATATTCACAACAGTTTTATTTGTAACAGGTGAAAACTGGAAACCACCCAAATATCCGTTAACAGATAAATGGATACACAAATTATGGTACATTCAGATAATGGAATACTACTCAGCAATAAAGAGAAACAAACTATTGATACACACAGCATGGATAAATCTCAAAAATAGTTATAAATGACAGAAGTTAAACAAAATAGTACATAGTACATATTTATATAAAACTCTAGAAAATGCAAAGTAGAGTGACAAAAGTCAAATCAATGGTTGCTTGAGGGGATGGCTGGGGAAGAGTAGGAGGGAAGGATTATAATGGAGCAAGAGAAAACTTCTAGGGGTAATAGCTGGACTCAATAATGTGATTTTGTGATGATTTCACTGATGTATACATATGTCAAAACTTATCCAATTGTACGTTTGAAATATATACAGTTTATCATGTATTAATTATACCCCAATAAGTTTGTTAAATACATTGATAAGTCAAGCAAGAGAGAGAGAGAGGGGAATCATTTACTTGTACAAGAGGGATAAGTATAAAGTATAAATACTTTAGAAGTATAAAGCATAAATACTTTAGAAGTATTTGTTCACGTTGAGTATTATTACAACGTCAAGAGACATTATCAAATCCTTAGGTTAGTCTGCTTCATTTCTGTCATGAAATTACATGAAAACACAGAGTTTTCATCAGGTGACATTTTGTCAATTTAGGTATGTTATATAATGAATATATTTAAAAGTAATAATTTTAGAGATGTTGATTGAAATAGCTTATTGTTAAAATTTAATGATAGTTTAGATCAATATCTCTTAATTTCTATAAATAGTTTTTATTGCCCTCCAAATTTATAATATAAAATACACTGAATAACACATTAAACAGAATGCTATGTGCCTGACATCGTGCTAAATGCTTTCCATAAATTATTGAATATATGCAAAATGTGGAACTTTATGTAAATAGGCAGCTAGAACAATTAACCAATATTTGTTCATTAAGCCAATATTATTAATATTTTAGTACTCACAGCTTTTGCTTAATAAACATTCAGAATACTGAAATGTATATATTATATATTTATATATGATATTTATAATATATAAGTATAATACATGTAATTATATATTATATAACATGTAATTATATTTTATATAGTATATAAAATATATTAGCATTATATATTATGTAATATATAATTATAATCATTGTATATTATGTATATAAATTTCACACATATATATAAATTGCCTCCTGAAAAAATACCTAAAACTATAGTGCACATATTTTTTTCTTATTGCCTATACACCAGAGTTGTTGTTTATATGCTATATTTTAATGTATTTACAGTTTATTTTAAAATATTCTTTGGAATTGCCTTGTGTTAAAAAATTAATGTAGTATGGAAAAGCACTCGCATTTAGTCTTAATTAAAATGTAAATTTTCAAACTCTTTTGGAAGGTACTCTGATAACATATACTTAATTTTATAATAAGCATATCCTGTGATTTTATATTACATATATGTGTGTGCATGTATGTGGACATAAATGTTTTGTAATGGCAATTCATATGTCATTAATACATAATTGGTTCGATAACATAGTCATAAAGTGGATGCTATGAGTTTGTTAAAAATAATTAGGCAAATTTATCTACCTAACTCTCTCGCTTTCTATCAATATATATTTTTTATGAATTGAGCTCCTTCTTAAGTAAGGATAGAGAAAACAAAGATGTAAAACAGAGTCTGCATGCTACCCTTTGTGTCATAAAAAATAAAAAAGAGCACATACACATATAATCCATAACTGTAGAAATATATAAAATAAGCTAGGCTTAGTGGTTGCTCTTGAAGAGAAAAACTGTGATATTAGGGTAATCGGAAGTAGAGGATTTATTTTTAAATCCACATTCATTTTTACTCACTGAATTGCTTTTTCCATATATATTTTTAAATAAATATCTCATGACTTACAAATCAAGAAGAATTATTAAAGGAACATAAAGACATAAAAAAAGAAGTTAAAGGAACTCAAAAGCAAAGAAATAAAACACCACTAAGAATCACCGCTCTGAAAATACTTTCCTTAACAGCAAGTTCACCTAACATCAAGGATAAGTCAATTTTTAGCAGCTGTAGACAACTATTTAAGTAGAAAATATGAATCACTCCAGCTGGAAATATAGTAAAAGATAACATGCTGTTGTCACATTGGAATTTATGTCTGTTTAAGTGAAGGCAGTATGTACAGCCGGTGTTCCAGATATCAGAGGCCAATATAACCTCCTCATGTTGGGATCAATATGCTCTTAAATGACCAACTGAAAATTGATAGTTTATTTTTTGGAAGTACTGAATTCATTCAAAAGTTATCATAACACATTGTTTTTACCACCAGGGGAAACTTCTTAACTGAATATAGTATTAATTTCATATTTTTTAAGCTAGGTTTGAAAATACATCCAAAATAATATGGTCAAACAGGACTGATAAGGATGTTTCCATACACTGTGGCTCAGTTAGCAGCACCATTTGACCTTGGACATATTTCCCTTCTTTGTGTCTGCAGATTTTTATCTTGCATGGGTCATTTAACTGTCCATAGTCAGTAATTACACTTACTTTTTCACCCATGAGATATAAGAATTAGAGTTAGCCTAAAAGTAAGGTTAGGATAAATATTCACTTACCAATAGCTCTAGACTTCCTGAGTGGCTTATTGCATTGTATA
This sequence comes from Daubentonia madagascariensis, assembly GCA_023783475.1. Classification (NCBI taxonomy): domain Eukaryota; kingdom Metazoa; phylum Chordata; class Mammalia; order Primates; family Daubentoniidae; genus Daubentonia; species Daubentonia madagascariensis. The sequence continues at coordinate 2,755,331 of JAKFHU010000322.1, forward strand.
AAACCTGCCACCATCTTCTCATCTAATGACATCGATTAAACTGACTGATAAAGAGAAACTGATTAATAAAGGGTCTGTACTTAGCAAATATTTTCTTTGCAACCAGTTTCCTAGGTCTAGCAAAAATTAAATATTCCCTTCGTGGGGAAGATCATACTTAAGTATTTTATGATCATAATGGACCAAATGCACATATAAAGTTAGAAATGAGCCCAAAGTGTTTCATTGTCTCTTTAGTCCACATTAAACAACATGACACACAAATATTATCTGCTCTGCTCTTGCCTTCTGATGAAAAAGTGTTCAATAATCTGAATAGCCCAGGGCTTCATCACCAGTGCAGATCATATGGCAATGTGAGCATTTGCAGAAGCAATTATCCACTATCTGCTAATCAGAGCTAATTCCAAATCAAAAGATAGAAGATATTTAATCACTTTTATTTTGCTTTTAGTCACAGAAATTTTTGGTTAATTGTAATATTTAATCACAATTATTTTATTTTATTTGGGACATCAAGATTTCTATTATTATTATTTTGAAAAAATTAACATGAAAAAATTTCTAAAAAAGGAATTATAATAATGAAATTTATAGATATTCACTTTTTCTCCTTTTTTCTAAAATCTTGGGAATGGGTACACATCACTTCCTCTATTTTTCTTAAAAACAAAAGATAAAAATTACAGTATTTTAATTATATCTTATCTAAGAATAAGCTACTGTAGGCCCCCCTTATCCATGGTTTTGCTTTTTGTGGTTTTAGTTATGGTCAATTGTGGTCTGAAAATATTAAGTGGAAAATTCCAGAAATAAACAATTCAAAAGTTTTAAACTCCACCCATTCTTGGTAGTGTGATGAAGTCTCACACCGTCCCTTCCATCCCATGCAGGACATGAATCCTCCCTTTATTTAGCATATCCATGCTGTCTGCAGGACCTGTTCATTAGTTACTTAGTAGCTTTCTCAGTTGTCAGATTGACTTTCACAGTATCACAGCACTTATATTCAAGCAACCCTTATTTTATTTAATAACGGTCCCAAAGCACAAGAGTAGTGATGCTGGCAGTTTGGATATGCCAACGAGAAGTAGTAAAGTGCTTCCTTTAAGTGAAAATGTGAAAGTTCTAGATTTAATAAGGAAAGAAATATTATAATATTATATGCTGAGGTTGCTAAGATTTATGATAAGAACAGATCGTCAATTCCTGAAATTGTGAAGAAAGAAAAAGAGATTCATGCTAGTTTTACTAGTGCACCTCAAACAGCAAAAGTTACAGCCACAGTGTATGATACGTGCTTAGTTAAGATGGAAAAGGTATTAAATTTTTGAGTGGAAGACATGAACAGAAATGTGTTCCAATTGACAGCTATTGGGTTCAGTAATATCTGAGGTTTCCGGCACACATTGGGGGCCTTGGAAGGTATGCCCCGTGAATAAGGGGAACTACCATATCTACCTATCTCTCTTTGTCTAAGACAAGCAAAAGCTTTCCTATGATCCCTAAGCAGAATTCTGCCCATATGTAATTGAATAAAACTGTGACATTGACACACTTAATTGTAAGTACTTAGCTTTTACAGTTTTTATGATTGAGGTGATAGAAGAGATGGGTTGGAAATGATGTTTGTTAGTGCCACCTACAGAATCTGACATATTTAGTGCAAGAGAGAAAGAAGCTGAAATAAGCAACCTCCAAGATGGTCCCTGATGTCTTCACCTCTTGGTATTCACACCCTTGTTTAATACGCTTCCTTTAAGTGTGGACTGGGCCTAGTGATTCACTCCTAATGACTAGAATAAGATAAAAACTATGAATGTGACTTTCCAGATTAGGTTACCAAAAGATAATGGCTTCCTTCTTGGACTCTTTCCTTCTCTCCCTCAAGTATTTGCTTGCTGGCTCTGAGGAAAGCGAGCTTCCCTGCTCTGAGCTGTTCTAACATTTGAGCCATGTAGCCAGAAACTGATATATCTGGCCAATAGCCACATAACAGAAACTGATGGTGGATCCTCCTTTACATGAGCCTTGAGATGACCACAGCCTTGGCCAAAACCTCTGTTGCAGCCTTCTGAGAGATTCTGAGCTAGACTGCCCCAATTAAATTGTACCAGTATTCCTGATTCACAGAAACTGTGACATAATAAATGTTTTCTGTTTCAAGCAGCTAGGCTTTGTATAATTTGTTACTCAGAAATAGATAACAAATGCTTATTTGTAGCCACAGATGGTTAGATAAGATACAGAAAAGTCTTGAAGTATCTATACCAAAAGTTATCTCTGAATAATTGCATTTTCAATATTTTATAATTTTCTTATTTGATTTTGCTGATTGTTTTAACAAAAGCATGTTACTTGTGAAATTAAGATACATACAACATATAGCTATAAATTAACAAAAGTATCTATGAATCCAAACAAAATTTTAACCTCATTTCAGAAGACGATTAAGCAATTCTTTAATATACACTATTAAGAATAAAAGCCAAAAGAAATAATTTTTCTTTTAAGTCCAATCATAACTCTATGAATTCCTGTGGAATAAAGCCATAATGGAAGAAAAGTAGAATTGAAGAAACAACTCTATTTTGCAACTTGTAGAATAACATTGAACCAAAGCAAAACAAATAAACAAACAAAAAACAACACACACCAGAATGAATGCACTAGAAATGTCACCAAGGATTCTCTTAATATAAATTCTTACCACTATCATTTACCAAGAATTGTAACTAACTCTTCAATACTCTTTTATGGAAATAATCCTCATGTTGATCCGTCACACCAATTGATCTCCAGCTTAGAATTTCTACTACTGATTCCTCAATTCATTCTCCTTTAGTTATCAAAAATGCTTTTTGTTTCTTCAAAATGTGTGTGTTAGCTTATCTAGGGATGTTTGAATTTTCATTCAGTGACTTAGTATCTAATCATTAATTGCCATTTCATTAAATATTTTGGTTAAAATAGGCTTCAAAAGTGAAACTATAACTGTTTAAAATTCACTTAATTGTCAGATAATGCAAACAGAAGAAAGTTTAGAGCATGTAAAATCACAGTGATTAACAATGATGGCGGTAATACCATTTGCATACAAATTAGACAATATACTACATACTCTAAAGTAGTAAACAGAAAATAATTACAACTTTAAAACCAGGACCACTTTTTGGAGATTATATGATAAACAATAATTCAATTATCGAGCAATTTTGAAGAGCCAGGTACTATATTAGATTCACTAATCTCATATGTTTAATACCTAGGTGGAGAAATAATTCATACATAGACATATAATATAATATATATACATAAATTACAACAATAGAGTCACTATCTCAACTAGGTAAACTTTATGAATTGCTCCAAATCATTAGTATTATAATTTGTCTTGATCATAGCTGAATTTTGCAGATACTGTAGTAGAATACTGTGAAACATCAGTGAGTTTTATTTCCTAGCTAGCTTACTGGTATAGCAGATGGACCCCCTACAAATTAGCTGATAGAGCAGGAGCTAAATATAGAAGCTAACCAACTCTGTTCCACATCCATTTCTCATACTTCACTTCTAAACATTTTAACATTCTCCATTTCACCTCCCTCTCCTACAGTTTTATTTTCACTATGCAATGGGTGGAAAACCATCCATTGCAAAAAATAATAATAGTAATTCATTTTAGACATTCCATCGCATGCCATTATTCTGTTTACCTTGTCTAGTACGATATCCAGTTATGGTCCTTACAGGGCTGCCTGCACTTCAACCTATGTCTTTAGAGTCTTTTAACAGACTATATCATATGTCAACTGTCTTAGTCTATTTTGTCCTTATCATAAGTGAGCAAGCATACCTTGACTATGGGGCATTCCTATCCAAATCTAAAATGCCCCTACTAACTATGGGATCAATAACAACTTCTTATGATTTTGCCTGATACCATATTTGTCAGTATAAAAGGAAAAAAAATTCACATATTCACTAAGAACCTAAGAAATCCTTGAGTAAAGTCAGTGTGTAAAATGTATTCACCTCAAATACTTATTAAATTTGAAAGTGGGTATATATCACACCGAAACCAAAGAAGAACTCTTCTGTCAATGTGTTTATTTTGGCCCTCTTCGAGCCACATAAGAAATTCTAATAGCCCTAGAATTGACTTCTGACTGTACTGAAAATCAACATGATTATTAGTCACATGAAACATGATATTACATATTGTAAATATGTTATAATGGCTGTCATTCATTACATTTTAGAGGGTTCAGTGTATATAATGGGAAGAATGTTCTGCCTTACATTGATCAATAAAACTTTATTTGTCCTCTGCAATTGTTTTCTTTCATTTTATAGGCAATGTAAATTATTTCATTGACAAGGTTCCTTTGTCCTCCCAGCTGTACTTTAATTGGCCACATTGCGAAGCTGTTGCAAAATAACTTGCTACGTGCCACTCTCCCTGGTTGGACTCTCTCAGCCCAAGTGTTCAAGAGGAATGCTGTTTTATTCAAACTAGCATCTGACTTTTTAATCTTTTTCAGGTGAAAAGTTGATGAAATCATATCTCTCTCGAATGTTAATATACATTTATTTAATTATGAATATATACAGACAGCTTTTAATGTCTTAAAATCCATTAACGTTTCTTATTTAACAAAATATTTCTTCTTGTATCTCACACATTCAAATTGTGCTTTTTCCCTATTTTCCTGAAGGATCATTTACATATCAAGTAAATTAGTTGTATCTTGGTCATGTGTGTTAAAAATTATATTTTTCTATTTTTATTTTTATTCAATTTTGTTTAGAGTGTTTGTTGAATAAATATTTTATTGAAGTAAATTTTTTAATGATTTATTAATATTTTTATTAATATTATTACTTTTAAATGAAATCTTTCCCTTCTTTTTAATTTCCATTTTTATTAAAATGCCTCTCTTGTATTTTATCCAACATAAAATTGGATCTTGCTTTTCTATCCATTCTAATAATTTCTGATTTTTATTGGAATGCTTGGTCTATTTATATTTAATGTGAATATAGTGCAGTTGAATTTTTTTCAGCTTTTCTTTCTTTTATTTTTTGTTTTGATTTCAAAAACTTTAGAGGTTACATGTGTTTTTTGTTACATGGATGAATTTTATCATGCTGAAGTCAGGGCTTTCAGTGTACCCATCACCAGAATAATATACATTGTACCCAATAGGTAGATTTTTATCACTCAGTCCCTTCCCAGCCCCCTCCCTTCATAGTTTTCAGTGTCCATTACACCACTTTATGACCATATATGTGTCCCTTGTTTAGCTCCCACTTATTAATGAGAACATGGAGTATTTGCTTTTCCATTCCTGAGATACTTCACTTAGTATAATGGTCTCCAGTTCCACACAAGTTGCTGCAAAAGACATTATTTCATTTCTTTTTATGGCTGAGTAGTACTCCTAGGTATATATATTAATATTAACATACACCACATTTTCTTTATCCACTCATCAGTTTGTGGGCATTTAGGTTGGCTCCATATCTTTTCAGTTGTGAATTGTGCTGCAATAAACATGGATGCAGGTGACATTTTTTATAAAATGACTTCTTTTCCGTTGGGTAGATACACAGTAGTGGCATGGCTGGATCGAATGGTAGGTCTACTTTGAGGAATCTCCATACTGCTTTCCATAGTGGTTGTATTATACAAGTTTACATCCTCACCAACAGTGTATAAGTGGTCCCTTTTCACCACATCTGTGCCAACATCTATTGCTTTTAGGGGCAATTCTGACAAGGGTAAGGAGGTACCTTATTGTGGTTTTCATTTGCATTTACCTGATATTACAATTAGTGATGTAGAACATTTTTTCATGTATTGGTTGGACATTTGTCAATTTTCTATTGTTCATATATTTTGCCCACTTTTTGATAGGATTATTTGTTTTTTTCTTCTAATTTGTTTGAATGCTTTGTAGATTATAAATATTAGCCCATTGTCAGATATATAGTTTGTGAATATTTTCTACCATTCTATAGATTGTCTATTTACTCTTTTGATTACTTCCTTTGTTGTGCAGAAACTTTTTAGTTTAATTAAGTCCCATTTACTTATTTTTGTTGTTGCTATATTTGCTTATGTGGTCTTACTCATAAATTCTTTAGGTAGGCCATTGTCTAGAAGAGGTTTTCCTGTGTTTTCTTATAGAACTTACGGTTCCACATCTTACATTTAAGTCTTTAATCCATATTCAGTTAACTTTTGTATTTAGTGAGACATAGGGATCCAGTTTCGTTCTTCTACATGTGGCTGTCCAGTTTTCCCAGAAAAATGTATTAAATAAGGCATCCTTTCCCCAGTGTATGTTTTGGTCTGCTTTGTGGAAAAGCAATTAGTTGTAGGTATATTGTTTTGTTTCTGGGTTCTCTATTCTGTTCCATTGGTCTATGCGTCTACCTTTACACCAGTACCATACTGTTTTGGTTACTATAGGCTGTACTATAATTTGAAATTGGGTAATGTGAAGCCTCCAGGTTTGTTATTTTTGCTTAGAATTACTTTGGTTATTCAGATTCTTTTATGGTTCCATGTGAAATTTAGGATTATTTTTTCTAGATCTATAAAAACGGTATTGACATTTTGATGAGAATTGCATTGAATCTGTAAATCACTTTGGACAGTTGGACATTTTAACAATGTTGATTCTTCCAATCCATGAGCATGGGATGATCTTCCATTTGTTTGTGTTATATATGATTTCATTCATCAATGTTTTGTAGTTCTCCTCATAGAAATCTTTAACATCTTTTGTTAAGTATATTTCTAAGTATTTTATTCCATTTTATTTGCAGCTATTATGAAATGGTATTGCGTTCTTGATTGAACTCACAGCTTGACTGTTATTAGTATATAGAAATGCTACTGATTTGTGTACATTGATTTTTTAATCTGAGACTTTACTGAATTTATTCATCAATTCTAGGAATCTTTTAGTTGATTCTGTAGGGTTTTCTAGATATAAAATCATAGCATCAGCAAACAGGGATAGTTTGACCTCTTCTTCACTGATTTGGATGCCCTTTATTTCTTTCTCCTGCCTGATTGCTTAGGCTAGGACTTCCAGTACTATGTTGAATAGAAGTAGTGACAGTGAGCATCCTTGTTTTATTCCAATTCTTAGCAGAATGCTTTCAACTTTTCCCCATTCAGTATGATGTTGTCCATGGGTTTGTCATATAAGACTTTCATTATTTTAAGCTATGTTCCTTCTATGCCTCAGGTTTTGAGGGTTTTTATCATGAGGGTGCTGGATTTTATATACTGATGTTTTCTGCATCTGTTGAAATGATCAAATAGTTATTATTTTAATTCTGCTTATGTGGTGAATCACATTTATTGATTTGCATAGGTTGAACTATCTTTGCTTGCCTGGGACAAACCCCACTTGATCATGGTGGATTATATTTTTGATGTGCTTTTGAATTTGGTTTGCTAGTATTAGTTTGCTAGTATTTTTTGAGGATTTTTGCATCTATGTTCATCAGGGATATTGGTGTGTCATTTTCTTTTTGTTATGTTCTTTCCTGGCTTTGGTATTGGGGTGCTACTGGCTTTGTAGAATGAGTTAGGGAGGATTCTCTCCTTCTCAGTGTTGCAGAACAATTTCAGTAGAATAGTTACCAGTTCTTCTTTGTAAGTTCAGCTGTGAATTAATCTGGTTAATGGTTTTTGTTGTTGTTGTTGTTGTTGTTGGAAGTTTTTTCATTATTGTTTGAATCTCTCTACTCATTATTGGTCTGTTCAGGATATCTATTTCCTCCTGATTCAGGATTGCAATGTTGTGTGTTTTGAAAAATTTGTCCATTTTGTCTAGGTTTTCTAGATTGTGTACGTAGAGGTTTTCATATTAGTGATGGATTATGTTTTGTATTTCTGTGGTATCAGTGTAATATCTCCTTTTTCATATCTGATTGAGCTTATGTGAGTATTTTCTCTTCTATTTCTGGTTAATCTAGCTAGTGGTCTATCAATCTTGTTTATCTTTTCAAATAACTAACTTTTTGTTTCATTGATCCTTTCTATTTTTATTTGTTTATTTGTTTCCATTTCATTTAGTTCTGCTCTGAGCTTTGTTATTTCTATTCTTTGGCTAGCTTTGAGTTTTGTTTATTCTTCTTTTTCTAGTTCCTTGAGGTGTGACACTAACTTGTTATTTTGTGATCTTTCTGTCTTTTTATGTAAGCATTTAAGGCTATTTACCTCCCCCTTAGTACTACTTTTTCTGCATTCAATAAATTTTGGAAGCTTGTGTCATCTTTTTTATGCAGTTTGAAAAATATTTCCATTTTCATCTTAAATTCATCATTGGTCATCAAAGATCATTCCTCAGCAGTTTGCTTAATTTCCATGACTTTGTATAGATTTAAGTGTTCCTCTTGGAATTGATTTCTATTTTTATTTCACTACAGTCTCAGAAGACATATGGTATGATTTTGATTTTTCTGAATTTGCTGAGACTTATTTTGTGGGCTAACATATCATCTATATTGGGAAATTTCCTATGTGCTGATGAGAATAATGTATATTCTGCAGTTTTTGGGTAGAATGTTCTGTAAATGTCTGTTAGGTCCATTTGTTCTAGAGTTCCATTTAAGTCCAGTGTTTCTTTGTCGATTTTCCACCCCAACAATGTGTCTAGTTCTATCACTGGAGTGTTGAAATCTGCAGCTATTATGATGCTGCTGTTTATTTAGTAGAATTTATTTAATGAATCTAGAAGCTCCTGTGTTAGGTGCATATATATTTAGGATTGTTACATTCTCTTGTTGAATTGATCCCTTTATCATACAATGACCATCTTTGTCTTTTTTTAACCTTTGTTTATTTAAAGTTTATTTTATCTGCTATGAGAATATCTGCAGCTGCTCACTTTTGCTTTCCATTTGCATGGAGTATTGTTTTCCTTTAGTCTATGAGAATCCTTGCACGTTACATGGGTTTCTTGGAGACAGCATATATTTGGCTTGTATTATTACATCCATTCATCCATTGTATGTCATTTAAATGGAGTATTAAGACCATTTACATTCAATGTTATCAATATGTGTGAGATACTATTCTGTTCATGTTGAATGTATCTAGTTGCTTTGTTTTCTCACTTGTGTTACTGTTTCTTAAAAGCTGTGGGCTTTAACTTTTGGGGGTATTTATGGTAGTGGGTATCAATTGCTCTGTTTCATGCATAGACCACTTTTTAGCATATTTTTTTTAGGGCAAGTCTAGTGGCAACATATTCCCTCAGTGTTTGCTTGTCTTGGAAAGACTTTATTTCTCCTTCATTATGGACCTTTGTTTTGCAGGACACAAAATTTTTGACTGGCAGTAATTCTGTTTAAAAAGACTAAATATGGGACCCCAATCCCTCCTGGCTAGTAAGGTCTCAGCTGAAAGGTCTGCTGTTAGTCTAATGGATTTTTCTTGGTAAGTTAGTTGTTGCTTTCATCTTGCAACTTGTAGGATATTCTCCTTCACTTTGACTTTGGCCAGACTGATGACTATTTGCCTTGACGATGTCCTATTTGCTATGAATCTTCCAGATGTTCACTATCTTGTGTATCTAAATCTCTATCCATACCAGGGAATTTTCTTCAATTATTCCCTCAAATAGGTTTTCCAAGCTTTTTGCTTTTTCTTCTTCTCCCCCCTCAGTGATACCTATGATTCTTATATTAGCTCATTTTACATAGTCCCATATTTCTTGGAGTGACTGTTCATTCTTCTTTAATCTTTTTTCTACATTTTTGAAGAACTGGGTTAATTTTAAAGCCTTGTTTTCAAGCTCTGAAAGTGTTTCTTCTGCTTAATCTAGTCTATTGTCAAAATTTTCTGTTGCATTTTGAAATTCCATAAATGACTCTTTTATTTCCTTAAGATTTGTTATATCTGTTTTTAATATTATCTATCTCTTTAGTGAATTTTTCATTTATGTCCTGAATTTTTATTGTTTGTTTCTCTTGTTGGTTTTCAACTTTCTCATCCAGTTCATTGATCTTACCTGACATCCATATTCTGAATTCCATATCTGACATTTCAACAATTTCATTTTGGTTGCTGTCCATCGGTGGAGAACTATCGTGATCTTTTGGTTTTTCATGTTGCCGGAGTCTTTATGGCTGTTTCTTCTCATCCAAAACCTCTCCTCTCAGCTCAACACAGATAGGTTTACAGTCCACCTATTCTCCTGTGCTAGGAACTCTCTTACTCAGTGAAGAGAGGGAGGGATCCCTGGATGTCACACTTGCATTCTTCTCTGGAAGATTGACCTGTCAGGAGAGACACAGATGGACTGTGACCATTTAACACTGCTGCTCTCCAGCATCTCACATCTCACTGTTCCTCTGTGGTTGTCACAGGCAGTACATGTGCTGCAGAGTGATCACCCCGCCTGGTTCTGTCAGTGGCAGCAATTGACCCCCCGTAGCAGCTTGGGTGCTGCCCTGCCCACATGCATGGGCTATGGCAATTGTCAGCCTGGGGCAGTTTGAGCACTGCTCCACCCACATCTGTGAGCAGTGGCGATTGTCAGCCTGCATTGACTTGAGTGCTGTCCCACTCATATCCATGGACAGTGGCATTTGTGTTGCCTTGGTTGCCTGGGCATTCCCCCTGCCCAGGTCCCTTGGTGGCAGTGGGGATGCACAGCTCCTACCCATGGGACACGTGAGAGCACCCAGCCTCCTCACTCTTTCCCTGGTGCAACAGTGGCAATGGGAAGGCAATAGCAATGGATCTGACCACTAGGTAGATGCAGCACTCTGGGTCTAAGATCTCAAAATGGAGTCAGCTGCAGTACCCAGAGTTTGCAAGCCAGTGGGTCCCTGCTGTGCCTTCTATCTGGAGCAATGCCCCTACACAGTCTCCAGTCAGCTTCCTATGTCAGTTCTGCAGCCTGGTCGGTGGAGAGTCCCTCCCACAGCTCAGACACCAGTGTCCACTGGGGGAGCATGGAACTCTGAGATGCTCTCCTCTGTCCCTTCCCCATGTGTGGGCACCTTCCCCATGTACCTCTGATCCCAGAGAGCATGTGACCCCTCTTCCCTCTCCTTAACTCTGGGAGCTTCTTGTCACATCTTTGTTGATTCCCAATGCTCTTCTTGGATGATCCACCTGAAGGTGAATATCCACTTGTAACTTTCAGTCCTCTTAATGAGTGCAGTGTGTACAAGTTGCTTCTAGTCCACCATCTTGGCCCTCTTTTTCATGGTTGAATTCAGATGTGCTTTTTTTTTGTGCAATCTGTTTTATATTTCTCTCACCTGATTGTTTTTCTTGCTGTGATTGTTCTTCCTTTTCTTCATTGCTACATTCCTGTTTTCTTTTCTCTTAATCACATATGTTTAATATCTATATTAATGCTTAACTTTGCTTTCTAGTTAAAACAATTTGCATTATTTTTACGTTGTTAGAACATTGGTGAAAATATGTGCTTTATCATTAAAAGTTACTTATTGTTAACATTGTTAAAATATAAGAATTACATATCAGTATATATTTTTCTTTACTATTTTTAAGATTTTCTTTTCATCCTTGACTTTTAGAAGTGTAACTATAATGAACTTAGTTGTGGATTTCTTTGTATTTAATTTTTATTTGATTTTTTGAATTTTTGAGATCTCTAAGTTAATGGTTACCATCTAATTTTAGAGTTTTAAGTCATTATTTCTACACATAAAGTTTCTTCCTCTCCCTTTGCCTCATTTTTGCTCTTTGCACTTTGTAGATCTTAAATTACGTGTTTATTTGACAACTTGATTTTGTCTCCCATGTCTCTCAGGTTCCATGTATTTTTCTTCAATTCCATCCTTTAGATTATTCAAAATAGATAATTTTCCTTAATGAATTAACAAGTTCACTGACTTTTTCTATTCCCATGGCCAATCTGCTTTTAAGCCAATATAATGGATTTTAAAATTTTAGTTATTATGCATTTATGTTTTAGAATTTCCATTTTCTTCTGTTATTTGTTTCTATTCCTTTGTTGTGTTTTTTTTCCTATCCATGTATTCATTAAGATGATATTTTCCTTTAACAGTGTGAGCATTTGTTTTAGTTCTTTGAATATATTCAAAATAGCTAGTTTGAATTCTTTTTCTGCTGCAGCAAATAAGCACATGAAATCAGTTTCTATTTAGTGGCCCCTTCCAATTTTTCCTGATTATGGTCACATTTTCTATTTTTATGCATGCATAATAAATTTTACTGAAAATTGAACTTGTAGGGTAAGGTGATTTAGTGACTTTTTAAATATTCAATTGTTTGTTTTGTTTTTTAGTGAAGTGGTTAACTAATATGGACTCAAACTGCAAAATTTGTCTCTTAATTCGTGACTACCAATCAATGTACCTGCCCAGTTATTTCAGCTTTTGTCCACTATTTTCCTTTTATGATCTCCTGCATAATTTACAATCAGTACCTTACTGATTTGAGGTATTAGAGGATGGAGTTTGGGAATGACAGTGCCCCAAAGCAGAATTGGAAACTTAGCCACTTCAATATAATTTCTAAAGATATGATTACAGAATTAAGATTAAAAATTTTTAAGTTAATCTTTGTATCTTAATAGTTATTTAATACATTCTGTCAAATTCTGTCTGTGGTTTTGCCACTAACAAGAGATACACTAGATCACTTTGTTCAATTTTTCTCCAATTTTAAAAGCTTGATGTATTTATTATTTTATTTAGATCTACATTTATGTAATGCATCATGTCACTCCCAATCTATCCTAGAAGTGAAATCTAGCTTCAAACTATGGTCTCTTAGCACTGGTCTCTCCCTTCCCTTATGGTTTACCTTTTTTTATTCATTTTTAGTATTTATTATATCATTTACTCAAAAATGAAAGGATAAACATATGAATACATATATGTATATACATATATATTCTTTCTCCAATGTAAAAGTTACATATATAATGGCTCTATACTTTGTTATCTTTTCTCTTTTCACTTTAAAATAACCCCAGTATTTTTATATAAACTCTTTTAATTAGACAAAAATTCCTCATTTATATTATACCCTTAATTAGAATAAATTTATGCATCAATGTATAAGAAATATTGTTTTCATTTTATTGAGTCTTCAGCACAAAAGAAACTCTGCATATAATTTTATATTAAATTTTATTTTGATATAATAGTATAATAAGAACACAATGACTAATTCCAATTCTTTTAAAATTGATGAGTTCTGTGTAATGGCCTAGAGTATAATTTGTATTTGGTATGGTATAAATTTCATAATATCTTGAAAGATATATTGTATATTCTACTGATGTTGGGTATAGTGTTCTATAAATGTCAATTATATTCTGTTGGTTAACTGTTTTGAGTGCTTACTATATGCTTACTTTTTGTATATTTTATTTTGGATTGAAGTCTCCAAAAATTATTGTAGATTTGTTATATTTTTTTACAATTATGCTTCATATATTTAGCAGCTCTGGTGTTTAGTGAATAGACATTTATGATTGCAGTATCACTTTGGTTTATTCACTCTGTAATCATTATTTAATATTACTCTCTGTTTCTGATAATTTTCTAGCTCTAAAGACTTCTGTACCAGATATTAATATAATCGCTTTTGCTTTCTTATAATTAATTTTTACAGGATATATCTTTTTCTATTTCTTCACTCTGAACTTGTTTATAGGATTTGAAGTAAGTAATTAAATACAGGATATATGTGAACAGCATAAAGTGGCTTTATTAACAGACTCTGAAAATATCTGTCTTTTAATTTGTGTATTTAGAACATTTGTATTTAATGTAATAATTAAATGGTAGTGCAAAAGACTGCCATTACAAAATATATACATGTATATGTATATGGTTCTGTTTATGTATTTGTTTCTCTGTTTTTATTTTTTCTTTCTTTCCTTAGGTTACTTGAATATTTTTTAGAATTTGATTTTTATTTATCTACAGTGTTTTGTCATATATTTATATATCTAAAAAGTTTGTTGAATTTAAGTCAATGTATTTTGATTATCTTTGGTGCTTATTTTATATTTTTTCTCTCTTCTTTTGACCAACATATTTAGTGAAACATACTAAAAATTCTTTAATTCATTAATGTTGAAAGATATCTACATTCTTAAGAAATTCATCTTGTGGTTTATTTACCTAATACCATCTCTTTCTATATATTTTTTTGGTATTAGATTATATTTGCTGTCACATATAGTATTTTTACATTATGTCATACAGTAGTTGACTCTATTGTTTACTTAGTAAATTTTTTTTAGGTTTTAGTTTAAAGGTTTTTCTGGCTTTATAAACAAGATATTTTGTATGCCTTTAAATTTGAGGGCACATCAACTTTTAAAAATATTAATAGAACATTTAGAAAATTTGACATATTAAGCCATAAAGTCCTTAACAAAGTTATAAATAAGTTAAATTTAAACTTTATGTTAATACAATATAATAAATTTAATGTATTAAATTTTATATTACACTAAAATAAAATAACTAAGATAAAAAGCACAAATATTCAGCATGTAAAATTATTTCTTAAAGTCACACAGCATATTATGTCAAAAAAAGGTTGGATTAGCTGGAAATATTGACAATAAAAACAATGTTTTTCTGAATAGATGAGATTTTGTTAAAGAATTACTTACAGTAAAGTTCATATAATTAATGCTACATTAATAAATATGAAAACATGACAATTCAGTCCAAAGTAAAGCAGTGTAATAACAACAAATTTAGGAATTAGTGAATTAGAAGGCAGAAATGCAGTAGAGTTCATTATTGAGCATAAAAACGTATTTCTAAAGAAAAATAAACAATTTTCTTTCCCAATCTAGAAGCTCATCAGTAAGATATGACCAGTATGCAAGATTAGAAGTAAATCTGGGAAAATATTTTCATTATGCAAAATTTTGCTTCATTTTTAAAAATTTATGGAAAATATTTAGTAAAATAGCTTATTTGAGGTGGTGCTTAATTTCATAAATTGAACATAATTCTTTACTTAACATCTGTTTAAAACAGTATGTTTAAAGATCTGTAAACAATTAATACAGTTTACCTGAGGATCCTTAGTAGCCCTCACCTTGTCAACTTTTGAACTTCCATCTGTATTTAGTTTGTGTGAAACACCTTCACTTTTCTTTCTTATTACAGCAGCCAGGACTCACGTAAGTCCTATTCTTACAAAACATCACATCCTGCCCCGGAGCACACCCCCCCACACACACACACATACACAAATACACACACTCGTCTGCATTTCTTCTTTTCTTCCCTATCTATACTCACTGTCTGAAGATTTCATTTAGTCCCATGGCTTTAAAAATCTCCTATTGCAAGTTCCCAAATTTGTATGCTAAACTTAATTCCAGTTTTATATATCCAATAACCTACCTGATGTCTAATAGATACCGCATACCTAATGTGTAAGAAATCGAACTTTGTCTCTCTTTAAACCTGTTCATCTTAATCTTTCCCAGTCCAGTAAATGGAATATATGTTCTTGGGTTTATCAAGTCAACATCTTGTAGTGATACTTTGTCTCACTTTATACAAGTACACTACCAGCAAACATGTGGGCTGTATCCAGGAAAGGGCTTGAATATATCCAGCATCCAACCACTTCTCACTTAAGCTGTCACTGATGATAAAATATATACACGATCTGGTCCTTTTCTACCTTTTTTTAAAATCTTATTTTTAAAATTTTCTTCTCTTTAATTATTCTATTACATCTCCACTTGCTTTCTTGAATTTCTTCAAGTTATTTCTCTTACTTCTGATTCATAGCCCTTGTTTTCATCTGCTGTATTACAAATTTGTGTACATTTATTTTCTGTTTTCTTGAGCATAGCCTTATTTAGTCTCCCCTGTATGCCCATAACTTGGAATTCTGAGTGGGACGTAGTAATTTATCACTAAATATTTATTGAAAAAATAAGCAAGCAAATACATAATCATTTCTAAATGAAAGTGCTAGGGAAGTTCAAAGAAAGACTATATGCTGTAAAAAGTTAAAGAACACTAGTTTCCTTTATCTAATTTTGCAGTATTGCAATATTTTAAAAAGGGACAAAAATCTGGCTTAGTAAGGTGCAGAAAATATTCTGTGCCACATTTGATGACCTAGTGGCTTCTTGAAAAAAGTATCATGGCTTAATTTCATGAATGAAAATAAGACTGAGAAAATAAGAAGGTAAGTTAATGGAAAGGCAGGAAAAAAACTATAGTAGATTCTGTTACATGCCAGACAACAGGTTTAGTGTTAGTATAAATAATATTTTTAAAAATACTTTACTTTTTAAGAGGTATAACTGAAATTTAGTGAATAAAATTTATTTAATAATACATTATATCATAAGGATGAAAATGCTGGTTTGTGTAATCTCAAAGTTTACACTATTTACTCAAAGCCATGTTTCCTCTTGCCTGGATAAGTTATGTGACATGATTTTCCATACAAGATTAATCTTGTTTTTCTGAAACCACTTACATAGTCAAAGATCCTTTCAAGACTTTGAAGAGTATATTAGGCATAAAAAAACTCTTCACTGTCTGAAGGTGAGATAAAATATCAAAAGCAAGCAATCATACAAAAAAAAACAAAAAAAAATATTTCCAATGGTTTCTTTTACATGACCTAAGGTTGAAATGTGGAATACATGTGTAAGTAAGATGTTATCAAAAGTCAGAATGCATTGTCTCCCACTTAATTTGAGTGTCATATACAAACTGTCTTGCTGGGCTATTAATCAGATATTCAGAAATACAGGCTGCCTGTTTGATGCATACATATAAAATCAATACACAAAATTGCTACTTTAAAAATTCTCTTAATTTTTTTTACCATATTGAGACTATCCTTCATATGTGATGGAAAGAACAACAATTGAAAATATTTGGAGAATCATCCAATGTAAAATTGAAAATGATCATTTTTGCACTAAAGATGCTGGATTTCTGGTGGGAGTTTGTAACATTAATGGCAAAATGCGAGTTAGAGAGATCAGTATGAAAATAATTGGAAGAGGCTAGGAATCTGAAATGAGGTGCTTGGCCAGGTTTAACTAGGAAGTTTGTTTTTTACATGGTGCTTAGGTAGGTGAGGAGAAAGTTATATGTGCTTAAAATTTCATCTGAAACTTCAAAATAAGGCAAAAAGCTGTATTGCACTTCTTTCTACTAATGTCATACAGGAGTAAAGTCCCCCAAAAGACTGTCTAAGACAGTGTGCTTAGTTTGACTCACTTTTTACTTAATGATTAAGTGTCCCTGAAACATCATCATTTATGACTATGCAGGACATTAAGAGTTTTAGATCTAATCCAGCAACTGTATCTATAAATACCATAATTTTTCAAATGTTCTTTAAATGGGCCATAATACCTTACTCATGCCATTAATTAAAAGTTAATTTGAATCTTAGAAAATTTCATTTTATATTTACATGCAAGTAACAATTTTACCTTTTTGAAAATTATGTTTTTGACACTCATTAATTAATGGATTAAATTTTTGGCACATATATAAACAACATGTGTCAAACAAGTCTATAACAAGACTGAAAGCTTATATTCATAGGTTGAAATCCTAACCCCCAATGTAATGGTATTAAGAGGTGGAGCCTCTGCAGTTAATTAACTCATGAGGGTGGAGCTCTCATGAATGGGATTAGTGCCCCTATAAAAGAGACCCTGGAGAGCTCTCTCACCCTCTTTCTACCATGTGACAGATACAACAAAAAGTGGGCATTCTGCAACCCAAAAGAGGACCCTCAGCAGAACCAGATCATGCTGGAACCCTGATCTCAGACTTCCGGCCTCCGAAACTGTGAGAAATTTATTTCTGTTTTTCACAAGCCACCCATTTTATGGCATTTTGTTATGGCAGCTAAACTACTAAAACATATGTTTATTTTGTGTTTGTATTTTTAGTAGAGTCATGATTTTATCCTTTTGAGTTAGGCATTTTAGATGTACACTCAAAAGAAAAAAAATGCCACCTGGTAAATTTGCACTGTGTCATATACAAAAGCTGATAACAGGAGAGCAAGCAATGGGGTAATTTGTTAAGAGGAATGAAAACAAGGATGAACAAAATGGGAGAAATCAGTCAAATATGTTTCTAAAGGAAGGATACTCAGAATGAGAGAGGAATGGAAATTACCTTTATGTAAGTCTTTGGCATATGGCAGTAGGGTAGGGTATGGTGCTTAAGTAACTATACATGGCATAACAAAGAGAGGTATGTCTGTAAATTTTCAAAAGTAATTAACAAATTCATAAAAATACTCATCCTTTAAAGTTCAGGAGCACTTTGTTAATGAATATGATCCCACAAGAAAGATTACCAACTGGTCAAATTGGCTATTGTACATGTTTTATTTACATGCCTTTATAAAGTCTCCACTATCTGGTCCTTCATAGCAGGGACTTTATCTGAATCACCATTGTGTATGCAGAACCTATCAAGGAATCTTGGAACTAGTACAATATATTCTCAATAATTGCAGCATGAATGAATATGGATAAATGCCTATTTGTTATACTCAACCCACAAATTTGATCTACTTCCTACATCTTATCTTCTCCCCTCTATCTTCTAAAAGGTGCCAGAAGCTCAGGCTTCCTGTTATTCTAACACAATGTGCTTTTTTCCTGTACCCATCTGGTTCTCCATGTCCTATATAAGCACCTGAAGACTAGATACTTTATTTAATCATCATAGATACAGCTTAGGTACAAAGCAGTGTCAATAAATGTTTGGTAAACTAAACTGAATGTTTCCTCCAATCACCAATATTTAATCAGCAAAAGCTCAGATTCTTGATAAATTCATTTGTATATACCATTCCCTCTGACTTTACATTAACTTATACTCCCCCCGTGTATCTGAATTTATACATCTGCAATTTCCAGTAACTGACCATCAAATTTATATTAGATAATCTATTATTCTAAACCTATAAACTTTTGATTTGTCAGTCCTTCCTCATATCTTTGTCATATTCCCATTCTAATCACTTGAATTGATGTTTTATTTCTTAATATAAGCTCAAAATTCATCCAAAGACTCCCAGGAGTTCTCTCAGTTCAAGAGGAATATTAAAAGTAGCAAATCATAACAAAATTTATGGATACAATTCATTTAATCTCAAAGTAAACAAATAAGCAATTATGAATCTGTGAAAATTTGGTATTTTTTAAAGAAAATCAGTCATATTGTAATTTAATCATAAGTCATGAAATGCCTCATAAAGCACATAAAATAGTTTGGCATGTCTTATGTCTATTCCTTCTTTCATATATGAAAGGGTAGCTGGGTTTTTCATTAGTATATCTCCTCTATATATGCACATATAAAACTGATTCCAATAACAATGCCAATTTGAAATAAAACAGAGAAATACCATAACTATCTTAACATTATTGTGCAATGACATACATTGTCTTGACAATTCTTACCAATTTTCAATCATTGTCACTTTGTCCTGCAGAATTAACAGGTCTGTACTTGAGTTATTTTTGGAATACACTTACATTCTTTTATTATTATTATTATTATTTTATTTTTTTTATAGAAACGGGGTCTCGCTCTTGCTCAGGTTGGTCTCGAACTCCTGAGCTCAAGCAGTTTTCCCGCCTCAGTCTCCCAGAGCACAAGGATTACAGGTGTGAGCCACCATGCCCGGCTGGAATACACTTATATTCTAATGAATAGTATGAATCTTATGATACAGTTCATATGTAGCAGCAGCCTCAGAAATACAGATGGCACTAACAGCTCAACTTTATTATTTGCACAAGCTTTAGTGCTACATAATATTTAAGTTTATGTAGGATTATTTTTTCTTCCTCTTGAAAAAAAAATGTTTTGTAGTAAACAAAAACATTGAAGTAGCATATTGAAGAAACCACAAGGTATGAATCAAGATTTTTGATTTAGTGTGCTAAAGAAGTATTCAGCAATCAAAATATGTGTATTTCATAAAGGCCTTCCTAATACTATGTAAATAATGCTGTGCCTTGTGTAAAATGAGACTTCATTGTGAGTTAGGTTGTTCTAGATGAGCACACATGTTAGATTTGCATTTTGTTGAGGTCTTAGTTAAACACAAACTCTACTATCAACTACTTAAGGTGTTTTCCAATTTAGACTGAGAGCAGATTCTTAGAATCTTTCAAAATATACTATTCAACAACAGCTAATTGATACCGAATACCATCCAAAATGTTTTCTTCATCCTAGTTCAATTTGATTCCTTTCTTGAAAGAACTTTGCTTTGTTCCCTGATAAATTGAGCAACTAAAAAAAGTTAACCATCAGGGACATGAAAACTCTCCTGGAAAACATTCATCACCCTTTCTCAGTGTGAATAAAAGGAATGTGACTTAAAAATATCTTTAAGTAAAGAGGAAAAAAGACATTTCCTAGAGGTATCAAGTAGTAATGAATTGTGAAAGAGAATATTATAAGATTTCTCTGAAGAATTCTCATGTGAAAGCCCATTCTATTTTAGCAAGATGCTTGGTAGAAAGATGCAATGTAAATGAGCACCATCAATAACATTAATTACCTGCTGCCTCTGCAGATGTGTGTATTAGAGACACCAGGCCAGACGGGTTTTACTAAAGCAAGATAAACCCCTGAATCATACAGCCATGAAGGGCAAGCTGTGCCATGGAACCAGTTAAAGCTGACTTTATCACTGAAATGGAAATACTAGAAGATTAAAAATGCAAAGCATTTCATCAAGGCTGCAGAGCTAGATAAAACTATGCACAAAACAGTAGAGATGCTCGCCTTAAAAAGAAATAAGTCTGTAGCCCATGGAATGCTTCATGAATTTTGGAAATATATGCAGAGAATAACACAGTTACTGATGGGCAAACAACTACTCATTTTATTCTTTATCCCATTCCAGGATCCTGTATCTCACAGATATCTTAAAGTCTTTGCAATACTTTTCCTAAGTTATTTGCTACCCATACTAACCATTTTTGTTGTTAAGTCCAGTGAAAATACAAAGAGATAATATATTGCAATGACTTAGATATATCTAGTTTATTTAGGGAATACATTTGGCTGAAATTATTAGAATTATAAAAAGTATATTAATTCCCTCATGCAACCATAACAAACACAAAAACAAACAGCATCAAAAAAGTGATAGTATCACATTTTGGGAAACTACAAAAAAGATATATAATTAGTTACTACTTGAGGAAAACAGAAAGAGTGATATCAATCCATGTATCGGGAAAAATATATTAAGAAGCCTGAGGATATGCATAGTTGCAATTCATGATTCCATGTGCCACATACCTCTGAAAGTAGGGATACAAGTTGTGCTAAACCACAATGAGTATTTCAAAATGAGCAGCAATTTAGTGTAATGGTTAAGAGAAGCAGCTTGGGCCAGCTTTCTTGGTGCTTCCAAATATTGTTACCTTGGGCAAGTTAGTCTATCTTTATTTCAGTATTCTCATCGGGAAAATGGAAGTAATAATAGTATCTAACACAAATGGTTGTTGGCAGAATTAAGGGAGTTAATATGTACAAAGTCCTTGAAACAGTGGCATGTAGTTATCAATATATAACTGTTTGTTGACATGATTATTATTCAAATAGGTTGCATAAAAACAGTTACTCATACAGTAGATTCTATGCTTCATTTTTGCCCCAACAAGGCAACTGTGCCAGATGACATAAGGTCATATTCATTCCAAAGAAAGTAAACTAGAAAGTCTCCCCAGAAACTTTTAACTGAGGATAGGAAGCGATGTCTTAGTGAAAAGTTGGGGATTAATTAGAAGTCTACACACTGACGATAAGGTCCTTAGCCATTTCAGTTATTGGCTCCCTGGATAATAGCAATGATTTTTATACCTCACAGGTAGGAAATTGAAAAATTTCTCCCTAGTTAAAATGATTCATTAAAAATAAAATATCAAAGATGGTGGACCAAAGACACCACCAGGCAGAATGTCTCTGTAAGGAGGAGAAAATTTAGATGAAAAAGAAAAAAACAAATAGACAAATATAGATCAGATGAGGGTCTGAAGGACCCTGAAGGAAGGATGCCTGAACCTACAGAAGACTCCATGGGAAGAGGCTGCAGAGCAGAACTGGAAGGAGAAAGGCATTGGTGGGTATTAAGCCCAGAGAGGCTCAGAGACCAACGAGAAGGGTAGGTGGATTGGCTAACATCCCCCTCCCTTGCATCTCAGACTGTTGGTGGGCTCCCAAGCTGCTGGAGAGACCTTCTGCCAAAGCAAGTCGAGAGACTGCTGCCACCAGTGAGTAGAGAGTTTCTTGTGGACAGGGCACCAGGATCTCACCACCCCCACCGGGGGGCCTCCCACCCACAGACCTGAGCCAGAAGGTAGGTGCCATATTGCTTCTCTACCTACCAGGTGCTTTTGCCCTCCCCAGGGGGCCTCAACCACTCAGGTTCCATCCTTGCTCATCCCACACAGACATATCCCAACTCCTGCCCAGACTGCAGGAGCCACAGGGGTCCGGTGGGTCCTGGGTGATCTGCGTGACTCCAGAGCCCCATCATTCTGGGTGGACTGCCTCCAGAGAGAGGGTTGGAGATGACCAGAGGGTGAACTTTTCTCCACCTAGACTCTTTTTCACCCCTTCTCCTCTCCCACCCACAGCTGCCAAGAGAGACAATTGAGCCACCACACAGAGGCTTCCACAGGGAACAGTGCTCAGACCTTTCCTTTTGGGGTCTGGCAGCAGAATGAGGGGTGCTCAGACTGTGAGCTTCCCGCCTGCTGGCACTCCTGGTGCTGCTTGGCCGGTGACTCCAGCAGAGTGGGGCACACCCTGAGATGGAGGGACATTGAATCAGCTTGGGCACCCAGTGAGAGAGACTTGGGACCAGTATCCATCTCTCTGGCATGGTCAGGGTTTGATCTCCAGGGCCCAGGGGATGACCCCCAGGACATATCCTGTACACCCAGGTCTCAATAGCATGGCCCGGGGGCACAGAGAGGATACTTGTGAAATAGTCTTGCTAGGTGTGGGTGCCTGCAGGGGCAGATCAGGGAGCAGAGTGCAGTGTGGATTCTAGCTGCAGCATGCTCAGGGGGTTCCCCTCCTAGCACAGGAAGGCCGAGCTCTTGGCTCAGTCCGGGATCCTGGGCAGGGAACCTCCCAGCCCATATCACAGTCATGGGGGAGCTTGGCTGGGTTGAGGTCCTGCCTGCTGGCAGAGGCCTGGAAGAAACTGTGGAATAGGGGAGGGTGGAAAGGAGTGAGCCTGCTCCATACTGCCAGACTGCCGGTCTCAGACAGCCCCGCTCCAACATGCAGACTTTCCAGTTGAGTGGGGCCACTTCAGCCTCTCCCTGGCAGTTTTCCCAGAGGCAGGGAACAGACCTTTGACCCCTGCTAATGGCATTTGTGGAGCTTGAGGGCAGGTTCACCCAACCCAGCCAAGCCCAGCCTCAATCCCCCACCCACCCCTGCTGAGGTGGAGAATAAAGACACCTTTGGAAGTCCCAGGGCCCCACCCACCACCTGGGGCATTAGAGTGCTTCTCCTGAGGAACTAGAGCTGGTTGCAGGACACAAAAACAACATTGCAGCTTGTTCCTCCCAGCAAGTGCTACCTACTGACAGGGAAGTCAATTTGCACACCCTTTTGCTGCATTGCTCTGACTCATCATAGAGGGTGTGGTTGATTCTTACCCACAAGCACCACCTACTGGCTCAGAGATTAAACTGGGCATGGCATTATCTAAACAAAAGAAAATCCCAAGGTAAGAAGCAGCAGCTGCTCCAGATGAGAGAGAATCAGTAAAATAACTCAAGAAGTATGAAGAATCAAAGTGAAAGGACACCTCCAAAAGGGAACACCAGCTCTCTAGCAATGGATACCAACCAAAATCAGAACATTGAAATGACAGATGAAGAATATCGAACATGGATTGTAAAGAAGATCAGTGAAATGGAAGAGAAAAGAGAAATGAAACACAAAGAAACCACAAAAAGAATGCAGGAAATGAATGAAAAATTCACTAAAGAAATTGAAATATTAAAGAAAAATAAAACAAAACTTCTGGAAATGAAAAATTCATTCAAGGAATTACAAAACACAATGGAAATCCTTAAGAATAGGTTAGATCAGGCAGAAGAAAGAATCCCATACCTCAAAGACAACACCTTTCAATTCAACAAGTTAGTCGCAGAGATAGAACAGAGAACTAAGAGAAATGAGCAAAGCCTACAAGAAATACGGGATTTTGTGAAGAGGCCTAACATAAGAATCATACACATCCCTGAGGGTGAAGAGGAAAATACACAAAGGTTGGATAATCTATTGGTGGGAATAATTGAGGAAAATTTCCCTGGCCTTGCGAGAAACCTGGATATCCAAGTACAAGAAGCTCAAAGGACTCTTGGGAGATTCATTGCAAAGAGGAAAACACCACGACATACAGTCATCAGACTGACCAAAATAAACAAAAAAGAGGCCCTCCTATGAGCCATAAGGCGAAAGCAGCTGGTAATGTACAAAGGAAAACCCATCAGACTAACTGCAGATTTCTCAACTGAGACCTGACAAGCTAGAAGTGAATGGGGCCCTATTCTCAGTCTTCTCAAACAGAATAATGTCCAGAATTTTGTATCTTGCAAAACTAAGTTTCACATATGAGGGGGAAATAAAGTCTTTCTCAAACAAGCAAACACTGAAGGAATTTGTCAAAACAAGGAGGAAGTACTCAGAACTGCATTACACATGGATCAGCACAATAGACATTCACCAGTGTAAAATCATCCAAAAGGTCAAAGACCAGATACCACAATGGCTCAAGACCTAAAAAAAAAAGCAACAAAGTTCTACTGAACAGGATGAACTGAAAACCACCCCACTTATCAATTCTTTCAATAAATGTGAATGGCTTAAACTGTCCACTGAAGAGACATAGGCTGACTGAATGGATAAATACACACAAACAAAGTATCTGCTGTCTTAAGGAAACATATCTAACCCAGAAGGGCTCATTCAGACTCAAGGTGAAGGGATGGAAAACAATACTCCAAACAAATGGAAACCAAAAGAAAGCTGGTGTAGCAGTTCTCATATCAGATAACTTAGTATTCAGATCAACAAAAGTAATGAAAGACCAAGGTGGTCTTTATATAATGGTAAAGGGAACAATTCAACAAGAAGACATAACAATTCTAAATATTTACACACCCAATAGAGGTGCACCCAGATTCATAAAACAAATCCTACTTGATCTAAACAAAATCATAAACAACTGCACTGTAATAGCCAGGGATTTCAACATCCCACTGGCAGAACAGAACAGATCTTCCAAACACAAAATAAACAAAGAAACAATGGACTCATACAGCCCTCTAGAACAAATGGGCCTAACAAACACTTACAGAACTTTCTACCCAAAAACAACTGAACATACATTGTTCTCATCAGCTCATGGGACATTCTCTGAGATTGACCACATCCTAGGCCATAAAACATGTCTCAACAAATTTAAAAAAATAGAAATTACACCATGCATCTTCTCAGACCCCAGTGGAATAAAATTAGAAATCAGCTCCAACAGAAACACTTATCACTACACAAAGTCATGGAAACTAAACAACCTACTGCTGAATGATTATTGGTTCAAAGATGAAATTAAGATGGAAATCAAAATATTCTTTGAACTAAATGATAAAGGGGACACAAGTAATCAAAATCTGTGGGACACAGCTAAAACAGTCCTGACAGCATAATTCATGGCCTTAAATGCCTACATCCAAAAGATAGAGCAATCACAACTCAACAATCTAATGAATCAACTCAAAGAACTGGAAAAAGAAGAGGAAACCAATTCCAAACCCAGAAGAAGAAAAGAAATAACCAAGATCAGAGCAGAATTAAATGAAATTGATAACAAAAGAACTATATGAAATATTAATGAAACAAAAAGCTGCTTCTTTAAATAGATAAACAAAATTGACAGGTCTCTTGCTATATTAACCAGAAGCAGAAAAGACAGGACTCTAATAAACTCAACCTGGAGTGAAAAAGGAGAAATTACAACTGATACCAAAGAACTACAAAATATCATCTCTGAATACTATAAAAATCTCTATGCACATGAACTTCAAAATGTGGAGGAAATGGAAAAATTCTTAGAAACACACAGCCTCCTTGGCTCTATCAGGAAGAAACAGAACTCATGAGCAGACTAATATTAAATACTGAAATTGAAGCAGAAATTTTAAAAATCCCTAAAATAAAAGGTCCTGGACCAGACGGTTTCACACCTGCATTTTACCAGACCTACAAAGAACTGGTGCCTATCCTGCAGAAATTTTTCCACAACATCAAGAAGGAAGGAATCCTCCCCAACATGCTTTACAAAGCCAACATCACCCTGAGGAAAGCACTCAACAAAAAACAAAAACTACAGGCCCAAATCCCTTATGAATATAGACACAAAAATTCTCAATAAAATCCTTATAAATCAAATTCAGTTGCTCATCAAAAAAAAAATCCATCCCAGAGATGCAGGGATGGTTCAACATATGCAAATCTATAAATGTAATTCACCACATAAACAGAAGTAAAAACAAAGACTGCGTGATTCTTTCAAAAGACACAGAAAAAGCATTTGACAAAATTCAGCACCTTTTTACGATAAGAACGCTTAACAAAATAGGCATAGATTGGACTTACCTCAAAATGATAAAAGCCATATACGACAAACCCACAGCCAAAATCATACTGAACAGGGAAAAATTGAAAGCATTTCCACTTAGAATTGGAACCAAACAGGGTTGCCCTCTATCACTACTACTATTCAACATAGTGCTGGAAGTCCTAACCAGAGCACTCAGACAAGAGAAAAAAAATTAAGGGCATCCAATGGGGGCAGAAGAGGTCAAACTATCGCTCTTTGATGACAATATAATCTTATATCTAGAAAACCCCAAAGATTCTGGCAAGAGACTATTGGAACTGATAAATAAGTTCAGCAAAGTCTCAGGTTACAAAATCCATGTATGCATATCAGTAACACTCACATATGCCCAACAACAGTCAAACTCAGAATCAAGACTCAATACCTTTCACAATAGCAACAAAGAAAATAAAATACCTAGGAATATATTTAGCCAAGGAGGTGAAAGACGTCTACAAGGAGAACTATGAAACACTAAGGAAGGAAATACCAGAGGACATAAACAGATTGAAAAATACACCATGCTCATCCATTGGCAGAATCAACATTGTTAAAATGTCTATACTACCAAAAGTGATCTACAGATTCAACGCAATTCCTATTAAAATACCAACATCATTTTTCGAAGATCTAGAAAAATACGCTTTGTATGAAACCAGAAAAGACCCCATATAGCTAAAACAACCTTAAACAAAAAGAAAAATTGGGAGGCACCAATTTACCAGACTTCAAGCTATACTACAAGGCTATAGTAACCAAAACAGTATAGTACTGGCATTAGAACAGAGACATAGACCAATGGAACAGGACTGAGAACCCTGATATAAAACCATCCTCATATAGCCATCTGATCTTTTACAAAGTAGACAAAAACATACAATGGGGAAAAGAATCCCTATTCAATAAATGGTGCTGGGAAAATTGGATAGCCACATGTAGAAGACTGAAACAGGATCCTCACCTCTCACCTCTCACAAAAATCAATTCATGATGGGTAACAGACTTAAACCTAATGCTAAAACCATAAGAATTCTAGAAGAAAACATTGGAAAAACTCTTATAGACATTGGCCTAAGCAAAGAATTTGTGAAGAAGACCCCAAAAGCAATCACAGCATTAATAAAAATAAATAAATGGGACCTGATCAAATTAAAAAGCTTCTGCACAGCCAAAGAAACTGTCATTAGAGCAAATAGACAATCTACAGAATGGGACAAATTATTTGGATGCTATACATCTGATAAAGGGCTGATAATTAGAATCTACGTAGAACTCAGGAAAATCAGCAAGAAAAGATCAAACAACTCCAGGGCAAAGGACATGAACAGACATTTTTCAAAAGAAGATAGACTAATGGCCAAGAAATATATGAAAAAATGCTCAACATCTCTAATCATCAGGGAAATGCAAATCAAAACCACAATGAGATATCACTTAACTCCAGTGAGAATGGCTTTATTCAAAAAGTCCCAAAACAAATATTGGCGTGGATGCGGAGAGATAGGAACACTCATATACTGCTGGTAGGAATGCAAACTAGTACAATCTCTATGGAAAGTAATATGGGGAGACCTCAAAGAACTAAAAGTAGAACTACCATTTGATTCAGCAATCCCACTAGTGAGCATGTACCCAAAGGCAAAAAAGACATTTCATAATAAAGACATCTACACTCGAATGTTTATAGCAGCACAATTCACAATCGCAAAGATGTGGAATAAACCCATGTGCCCATCAATACGTGAATGAATTAATAAAATGTGGTATATATGTACCATGGAGTACTACTCAGCCACACAAAATAATGGTGAACTAATAGTATTATCCTGGATAGAGCTGGAGCCCATTCTCCTAAATGAAGTATCACAAGAATGGAAAAACAAGCACCATATATACTCACCATCAAATTGGTATTAACTGATCAACACTTATGTGCACATATGGAAGTAACATTTATCGGGTGTCTGGCAGGTGGGGGGGGGAGAAGGGGATGAGTATATTCACACCTAATGTGTGTGGTGCGCACTATCTGGGGGAGGGGCATACTTGTAGCTCTGACTCGGGTGGTGTAAAGGCAATATATGTAACCTAAACGTTTGTACCTCTGTAAAATTCTGAAATAAATAAGAAAAATGAAAAGAAAAAAAAGTTTAAGAAAATAAATAAATAAAATAAATGTCTATTAAAAGTCATATTTGGAGAAGCTTGAATGACAAAACAAACAAACAAACAAAATTTTCATGGCTTTGTTATACAACAGTGAAGCCTGAAAGTTGTCAGGCCCTTCAAGCTCTCTCCTCCAAACCGACATATAGGTTCTAAACATGTATTGCTTAAATCATACATAAAAATGAAGAGCCAAGAATAAATAGATATTTTTAGAAATTTCCAACATGAAAAGGGGAGGTTTTATTACTTAGTTATTGATATAATAAGGCTGTGTAACAAGCCACCTTAAAACTTAGGAAAACAGGAAGTATTTCTTTCTCCTTCACCTATCTGTGGGTTAGCTGAAATTCACCTAATCGAAGAAGGGCTTGGATGGGCTTCACTCAAAGTTGTAAATTCAGTATTGGTCTGCTCCACTATCTTTCTTTCTACTGGGTTAGCAGACTTCCCTGGGCCTGTTCTTATCATGGCAATGATAGAAATACAGTCATGCACCACATGACTACTTTTTGGTCAATAGCAGACCACATTTACCATGCTGGTCCCATAAGACTATAACACTATATTTTTACTGTATTTTTCTATGATTAGGTGTGTTTAGATACACAAATACTTACCATTGTGCTACGATTGCCTACAGTATTCAGTACATTAACATGCTGTGTAAGTTTGTAGCCTAGGAGTAATAGGCTATACTATGTAGCCTCAGTAGGTAGTAGGCTATACCATGTAGGTTTGTGTAATTACACTTTCTGATGATCACACAATGATGAAATCACCTAATGACACATTTCTCAGAACATTTCCCCATTGTTAAGCAACACATGACTATACAAGAGGGGCAAAATCTATGATGTCTCTGAAGACCTAGGCTCACAAATAATAAAAACAATGTCACTACCACCTACACTCCGCCAGTGAAAGCAAACCACATAGCAAAGATCAAGATGATCAAAGCAGGAAATATTTAATACCTTAGTCATTTTCAATTTACTTCCTACTAAGTAAGTCAAGGATTAGTTCTCATATACCTCCACCTATGGCCACCTACCTATTGCAGTTGTACACAAGTGTTGTTGTTGTTAAATCCGTATCTAGTTTTTTAAAATTTTCTCTCTGTGTGTATATATAAAAATATAAATAAATACTATAACCAAGCCATGTACCTATATTATACTATAGATGTATATTTTACGTATTACTCTTTGTTTTATCAGCAGTTAATAACTGACTCATTTTATGATTACTTATTTTATCTACAAATGTACCTCTACTTTATACTCCCTTTTTACCAGATTTGTAAAACTCTTATTCGTGAGATAAAATACATTATGTTATCAATTAACCATTGAAACTAACTAAGATTGAAAGATTAAAAAAACCAAGAAATAGTAATATGGTGTTTAGAAATATGAGGGTAGGTAGTAGATGAATCAGACAAAATAGATTCCTCCAAAGAAAGAGAATTGGGTATCAGGGAGTCTGGATACACAGAATGATCTTTGACATTTTAAATTGTGTGACATTATCTAGCTATTTAAACTATGTACAAACATAATCTGTAAAAATTATAATCTAATCTTAAAATATATTAATTAATAGAGATAACATAAGTCAAATTAGTAAATTTAGGGGGATATATATCAGTTACAGAGACAAGAATATAGAAAGTGAAGAGAAAAGAACTGCAGATGGCTTTTATGCACGACCCTGCAGGAAGGGAGAAAGCTAGGCACACACGTGTGATATGACTGATCGGGAACTACCTAACAAGGAGTTCAGCATGCACCAGTCTTAATGGCCTTGGCAATCCATATTATGATAGCGATTTTATATGTAGTTTCTCCCATTGACTTTGGAAAACAGAGATAGATACTAAAGCTATTAATTAAACGACGATTGTACCTATACAAATTTTTTCATTTTGCCTATGGACATTACTAAGAAACAATGTAGTATTTTTCTCTGTGCAAAGGAGATAAAACTAATGATATTATAGCAGCCTGATTTCAGTGCACTCCCTGCTCTTCCTGTCAACATTGAGTCTTCCCCTTGGGGAGAGTAGAAATCAAGGAGTCGTCGGATTAAGTTTTCTTTTCTCTTAAAAAAATCTATTTTTAAGATCCTGTTCCCCTTTCCCATTTTCATTTTCTTTTCTTTACCTAATTTCTCTTACACTTTTCTGTGTCTATTTCGCATGATGCTCATGAATGCTTATGCCTCATTTTCAGTACTAGGATTTGAAGTAAATTATATATAATTATATAATCTTCTTTTCAACACCAAATATATATGGTTGTTTCTATTTTATATATTTTTTTGTTTTTTGCTTTAACCATTTGACCAATTTTAATTTTTCTTTTTATAACTAAAAGATTCTTAGTGATTCATGTCTATGAAAAAAGAATGAAGTATCTTGGAGTTCTCTAGAAATAAATAATGTATTTTTTTTAATTAATAAACTTTATTTTTTAGAACAGTTTCAGTTTTACAGACAAATTGAGCAGATAATGGATTGAGTTCCCATGTATTACCAATCCTTCCCCACCCCCAGTTTCCCCTATGATCAACATCTTTCATAAAGAGTGTTATATCTGTTACAATTAATGAGCCAATATTGATATATTATTAATGAAACTCTATAGTTTACATTAATGGTTCTATGGGTTTTGACAAATGCATAGTGTTCTGTATCCACCATTACAGTGTCGTACAGAATAGTTTCACCACCCTAAAAATCCCTTATCCTTTCACAATTTTGACACTTTCCTCCCCATCTCCCTCAAATCCGTAGGAACCACTGCTCTGTTTCTGTCTCTAAAGTTTTACCATTTCCAGAATGCCATGTAGTTGGAATAGCACAGTATGGAGCCTTCTTAGAATGGCTTTTTTTTTCCATGTACCAACATACATTTAAGTTTTCTACATGTCTTTTGGCAATTTGGCAACTCATAGCTTTTTATCACTGAATAATATTCCAATGTATGGATGTACAACAGTATATCCGCTTACCTATTGAAGGGAATGTTGATTGATTCCAGTTTTTAGCAATTATGAAATAAGCTTCTATAAACATTTATATGCAGAATTCTGTGTGGACATAAGTTTTCAACTCAAGCGGGCAAATACCTTGAAGTGTCATTGCTGGAAATATGCTAAGACTATGTTAGACTTTGTAAGAAATTGCCAAACTGTCCTCCAAAGCTGTATCATTTTGAATTCTCACTAGCAACAGATGAGACCTCTTACTTCTCTGCATTCTCACTATCAGTTGGTGTCAGAATTTTGTATTTTAGCCACACTCTTATAGGTGTGCAGTGATATCTTGTTTTAATTTGCAATTCTCTAATGACAATGATATTAAGCACCTTTTCAAATTCTGATTTGCTATCTTTATATCACCATTGGTGAGATGTCTGCTCAGATCATTGGTCCATTATGTAATTTGGTTGTTTGCTATTTTATTTTTAAGTCTAAAGAATTCTTTGTATATTTTGAATATAAATATTTTATCAGATATATGTTTAGCAAATATTTTCTCTAGTCTGGCACTTGCATTTTTATTCTCTTAACAGTGCTGGATCTTGACTGTCATTCTCTGTAGTCACCTGTCTCTCCAGTTTTCAAGGTAGCAATTTGTCCTATGACATCAACTCTCTGATGGATGTACGAATAGTTGTTTATTTTCAGTTTCTTCAGCTTTTTGTTGTTTTTGTAAGACTAGAGAGATGATGTCCAAGCCCTTTACTTGTCAGGGCTTAAACCAGAAGTCAGGTTAACTTTTAAAGTTTTTTTCCAAGACTCCTTTTAAAAGGCAGACTTCTTAATCCAAGACCACTTGGAATCTGTCCCAAAATAAAGGAGTAAAACTACAAACAGTGAATGTGTATTCATAGGATTATTCAAAAGAGAAGCATTTTTTAATGAATATATTTTTAGAACAGTGTTACAGTCACATAAAACTTGAGCAGATAGTACAGACAGCTCCCACATACCCGCTCACTCTTTCACACACACACAGTTTCCCCCACCATCAACACTCGCAGCAGTGTGGCACATTTGTTACAATCAATAAATCAACATTGATTCATCATTATTGACCAAAGTCCATAGTTTACATTAGGGTTTACTCTTTATGTTGTACATTCTATGGGTTTTGATAGGTATATAATGACATATATCCACTATATCCACTACACAGCAACATACAGAATAGTTTCACTGCCCTAAAAATCTCCTATGCTCCATATACTGCCCCTCGTTATCCACAAACTATTGATCTTTTATTCATAGTTTCACTTTTTTTACAATGTCATACCTTACTATTACTCCTTAAAACTTGTCATGAATCAGAAAGTCTGAGAAACTCACAGAGAAGACTATGGAGATCTGATGTCTAAATGTAATGTGGTATCTTTGATGGGATCCTGGTGCAGAAAAAGGCCATTGGGGGAAACTAATGAAATCCAAATAAAGTGTGGAATTCGGTTAATAATAAAACACTGATGTCTGTTCTTCAGTTGTGGTATATATACCACACGAATGTAAGATGTTAATAAAAAGAGAAACTGGGTGAAGTTTATACAGAAATTCATGGTACCATCTTTGCAATTTTCCTATAAATCTAAAACTATTATAAAATAAAAAGTTTGTTAAAAATAATTACTTCCTTAATTTTTAATCTATTTTAAGCAATTGCCATTTTTATGTATTTTGTGCAATCTTTTAATACTATTTATTATTTATTTACCATACCAAATAGGACACTTTTTACATATGTGCAGGTATTAACACTGATGTTTTAGTTTTCTATTGGTGCATAGCAATTTACTACAAACATAGTGATTTAGAACAACACCTATTTCTTAGCAACACATTTCTGTAGGTCAGAAACCTGGCACAGCCTGATGGAATTCTCTGCTCTGTGTCTCACTGGGCTGAAATCAAGGGTTGGCTAGGGCGCTGGCCTCTTCTGGGGTTCTGTTTAGATCACTCGTTTTCAGAATAATTCATTTTTTTGTAGTTGCATGACTGAGATCTCCCCTTCCTTGCTGGTTATCAACTGGGGCCAACCTCTGCTTCTAAATCTGTCCCCATCTTCATGTCCTCATAAGACTGTGCCTCATCTTCAAGTCAGATATGATATGCTTTAAATCTCTGTGACTTCCTACTCTGTTGCTTGTTGGGAAAAACCCTCTACTTTTAGAGGGCTCCTTTGAGTTATATTAGGCCCCACCAGATAACTTAGGATAATCTTTCTATTTTAAGGTCAACTGATTAGTAGCTATGTTAGTTAATTTTATGTGTCAACTTGACTAGATCAGGAGATGCTCAAATATCAGGTTAAATGTTAATTCTAAGTAAGTCTGTGATGGTGTTTCCAGAAAACACTAGCATTTGAATCAGTGGACTCAATAAAGTAGATTGCCTTCTGCAGTGTGAGAGAAAGGAAGAATTCCTCCCTTTATTTCCTGCCTGCTTGTATGACCTGAGACATTGGTTTTTCTCTAGTCCTTGGACTGAAATTTGTGCTATCAGCTCCCCTAGTTCTCAGGAGTATCTTGGATTCTATTTTGGTCTTTTAAAATAAGATTCCTGGAAGAACCTATACTATAGTGGATTATCGTTATGTAGGCAAGAATGGTATCATCCATACATGTTTGGAACTTTTGTTCCACTTGGAGATAGTAAATGCCCCTCTATACTTTTTCTAACTATGTTTTTCCTGACATTCTTAATAACTTAAGAATGCTAAGGTTATTGAACTAGCCGGTGAAAATTTTCAATGCAAACCCAGTTAAAATAGCAACAGATTATGATATTCTGTCTATTTGGCATTTTGAGCTTTGAGTAGATACATTCGTCTTAGAGCTGCGTGATTTATATCTCATGGCAAATATAAATGATGATGATCACTACCAGCAGCATCTAGCAGGGCTTATTAGATGAAAGATGTGGCAGCAGGAGGGCTTGCCTGTGAGTTGGTAACACAAGATTAAGCGATTATGATGATAAATGCTATTCAAGGTGGTCAATTGCTGAATGCAAAATGAAACTCAGTTCCTTTTGTCAACAGAAAAGAACCCAAAGTCTGTAAAATAATTTAAAGAGGTTTATTCTGAGTCAAATATGTGACCAATATGACGATGGCCTGGACAGCAACACCCAAGATGTCTTGAGTAAGTGGTCTCACTGTGGTTGAGTTACAGTATGGTTTTATACATTTTAGGGAGACAAGAATTACACGTAAGGTCATAAATCAGTACATGGAAGATGCACATTGGTTTGGCCCCCAAAGGTAGGACATCTTGAAGCAGAGGATTACAGGTTATAGGTGGTTTTAAAGATTCTTTGATTTGTAATTGTTTAAAGAAATGAAGCTTTGTCTAAAGGCTTGGAATGTTTTAAGTTAAGATAAGGAAATCTGTTAATCAGAGACAAGCCACCACCAGACATACACCCAGACTCAAGTGATCTGTTCAGTAAATTGATCACCTGTAGATGTGGCTTAAAACTTTGTGTTACATATCATTAGGCTTCTTAATAATTTTGTATCTTACTGCTGCAAAAAATAACTCCAAAAGGGACTGGGCAAAACTGGGTGTGTCTGATCTCCCTTGTCCTCATGGTCAGCAACTCAGCTTTAAGGGTTTTTTTTTGGGGGGGGTCCCCTTGACCAAGAGGGGATCCATTTAATTGGCTTGGGGGTTTAAGATTTTATTTGAGTTCACAATTTAATTTAGTTCTCAACCTACCTTATTGTTGATCTGAATATGCACATACTTTATTTCATAGATGTCATTTGGAATTTTTTAGAGTAAGGACAAAAAATTAAATTATGTGAATTGACCATTTGTATTAGGATTTGTGGTAAGTTTTACATATATTTTCTAATTTAATTGTAAATTATTCCTTTGTGAATAATTTATCTACTTTTTTTATGAAGAACTGGAATTTGAGGAAGATTATTAAAAGGTGCCCTTACTAATAACCTATCCAACAGAGGAAAATAAACTATTAAACAGAAAGTAGGAGACATAAACTCTCAGCATATAATCGCTCCAGTTTAAAGGAAAACTCACAGCACAACTGCCCTTTGTTTTGTTTGATCAAACAGCTGGGACTCAACTCCTCTTCAAGCCTAACTTGTTATCTCTAAGAGTTTGTTTCATAGCCTTGAAGAGCCCTAAGCAGACAGCAGGGCTGTGAACTTCCTGCCTCAGTTCCTGCCAAAACCACATCCTGAGGACAAACCTGTCTCCAGGGGAAAGAGAAAGCGGAAAGACAAATCCCTGACATCTTGAAGCTGCTTCTGTTATCAGTCTGCAGCAAAGGAAAAAAAAAAATTTTACCCTTTAAAAACACCAAGCTGCTTTTCCTCAAGTGCTGGCATTTCCCACTGCTTTCTCTCAGTGCTGTGCCATTTTCCCTTCTTTCTCTCTTTCTTCTCTCCCTTTCTTTCTTTATTTCCTTCTCAAGAAAGTAAAATAAACTTTTTACTACTTTCTATTGTACTCTCTGGGTGAGAATTCTTTCTCCTACCTACGCCGTGAGCTCCTCGTGAGTCCCCACCCTCACAATTATATAATTTGCCTATATTCCTTATTGGCATTAAATAGAAACCCCACCTCATCTGAACAAAAGGTCTTTGCAAGCTATTATGTAATAAGAATAGAAGTTTATTTTCCATTGAGTAAAATAAAAACATTATAATCCAAGTACAACGGGGCATACAAAAATAATCATTTTATATTCAGAAAACAATCAGAAAATGGTTTTACTTACTTAACATTTTCTTTATGAATTTTGCTAAGTAAAATATGTACTGAAAAAGTGTGACATCTTATATTTAAGCTCAATGAGTTTTCGCAAATGGAACACATCCATTAAATGGTATCCACAACAAAAAATAAAGGCTCGACCAGCGACTCAAATCTCTCTCACGTCTTTCAGTCACAATCCATCCCATAAGCAAACCACTGGGAACATAAATAGGGCAGCCACTGTGGAAAACACTGTTGGTTCTTCAAAAAGTTAAACACAACCTGGGT
The DNA here is from genome assembly GCA_023783475.1 of Daubentonia madagascariensis. Lineage (NCBI taxonomy): Eukaryota > Metazoa > Chordata > Mammalia > Primates > Daubentoniidae > Daubentonia > Daubentonia madagascariensis. The sequence goes on from JAKFHU010000322.1 coordinate 2,792,288, forward strand.
ATGGTTGCTTAAACTTGTAATACTAGCACTTTGGGAGTCTAAGGTGGGAGAATCACTCAAGCCCAGGAGTTGGAGGTTGCAGTGAGCTGTGATTGCACCACTGCATTCCAGCCTGGGCAACAGAGTGAGACTCTGTTTGAAAAATAAAAGAGTTAAACATAGACTTACCATGTGACTAAGCAATTCCACTCCTAGGTAAATATCCAAAAGAACTGAAAAGAGAAACTTAGACAGACACTTGTTCATAGCTGCATTATTCACAATAGTCAAAAAGAAGAACAACCCAAGTGTCCATCAACAGATGAATGGAGAAACAAAATGTAGAATATTCATGCAATGGAATATTATTCAGCCATATAAAAAGGAATAAACTTTTGATACATGCCACATAGATGAACCGTGAAAACATTAGGCTAAGTAACATAAGCCAGACACAGAAGAACAATTATTGTATGATTCCACTTATGTGAGCCATTTAGAATAGGCAAATTCATAGAGACATCCAGTAGAACAGTGAATAATTGTTTAATGGGTAGAGGTTCTATTGGGATGTGGAAAAAGTTCTGAACATAGATCGTGGTGCTGGTTGCACAACAATGTGAATGAATGTATTTAATGCCACTGAGTTGTACACTTAAATGTGGTTAAAATGGTAAATTTTGTGTTATGTATATTTATCACAAGAAAAAAAATGAAATAAAAATAAATCCAGAAGTTAAAAAAAAATTGTTTGGGTTATAAGCTGATATAATCAGTCTTCCTCCTATATCCATACCTATGGGCCAATTAAAGGTCCTAAGTCAACAATTTGAAAACACATTATAGGTTTTCTGGGAGACAAGGAAGTGAGGCTCACATTCTACTGAGATTTAAAGGATGTCTCTAATAAACTCATCATGTTGTGACCACATAATATGACAAGAATATATGATACAACCTAAAAGTGTATTGACAGTATTAGATAGCAGTAGATGTAACAGGATAGATTTTGAAAGTAAGTGCACTTCTTATGCTATACTGTCCCATATCCTGCCACTTTGGAATACTGTTAATTAAAATTATGTTAAAAGCCTCCATCATAGAGAGCTGATACAAGAAGGTCTAGTTTGAATAGGAATGAAAGGGAGATAGAGTGCTCAGATGGGCGTACTGCAGAGGATATTTAGGAAAGACAGTCTTCTACTAGCCTGCCTCACCTTCCCTCAGCACACACATGCCATCAGGAATCACTAGCAAACTGGAGGTTGTGATGACAATCATTGATTCCCACAATATCTCTAACAATAGTTACAGTTTCTGCTGAGAAAGCAGATTTCATTGGCTACAGAGACCAGGGCCACATGGTCAAGATGCAAGTCTCAGCTGTCACAACACTTGGTACAAGAAAAACACCTTGCCTTAGCCAGCTGGATACCATAATTCTGGCAATAACATCATTGAGTGGTAGAAGCATTCTATGAAATGGAAAACAGGACCTTTCAGGGAACCGACACACTCAACTGAACCCTATAAAGCAGCAATAACATCCATGAATAAGGCAACATAGCTCAATAATCAGCCTCTCTAGTTTTTGCTTAATGAAACGAGGTACTTAAACCTAATCATTCTCCTGGATTATACCCTGGAATCCTGTGTTTTTCTCAGAGTTGGCAAGACTGTGCAGGTACAAGTTTCTTGTAACTTAGAAACTAGGATCACAGAATCATTTAATTAGGACTTTAAATGAAAGGACAACACATTGGATTATTGAACTAACAGGTAGAGCTGGACTACACAATTATACTAATCCATACCAGATAAGGATGATAAACTGTTTAAACATTTGTAGCCCTCTTTGTACTTAGATCTGGAAACTCAAGTAGAGAGAGTCGTGAATTTACTTATGGTGAGGTTAGGAAATAAAGTAAAAAATAATGAAAGATTCCTCATTCTGCATAATCTTTACTCTTCCTTTTTTATAAGGCTGTTTTATCTCTCATAACAGCTTTAGCTATTTCAAGTCAAACACCATCTGTTATGTAATTCCTATCATGACTTAGTAAACTGCTATATTTGGAATCTTCCGGTAGTTAAGTAAAAGACCTTCCATTCTGGATTTGTCTACCTATGTTTGAGTACAATTTTAATAGTATTATCTATCTTTTCCAAAATTGAATTTAAACCCTGAAGAGATAGTACACTGTTTGTTTGGGGGGGTGTATGTTTGTAGGGAGGGATGTGTGTATGTGTGTGTGTGTGTGCATGTGCATGTGCATGTGTGCTTGGTTTAATGATCACAAACCAACCTGAACCTCACAAAAATGAAATGAAACATTGTTACTTTATTGCCTTGAGTAGCTATACAAACTACATTAGTGCCAGTTTTAGACCAGAATTAGGCATATCTGTTTTTGTTTCAGTTGCATTATCTCCTTTATTTTTATTTTTATAAAGAGTTTCAAAAATAATGATTTTTTTGTTGTTGTTCTTAGTTGCAGAACTTCAAGTTGAAAATTCTAGTACCATCCAGCTTTTCTTTTTCTGGCCCGATTTCATATATATCAAGTTCATAGACTACTATGTCTGTGAAGATCAGTCTATACGAGATGGAGAATTATTGGCTGTTTTCCCATATCAATTTATCTACTGTTTGTTGTATTAGTCAGAGTTCTCCAGAGAATCAGAACCATTAGTATATAGATAGATAGACAGATGGATGATACATAGATAGATATAAGAGGAGATTTGCTATGGAAATTGGCTCACATGATTATGGAGGACAAGAAGAGTCATGATATGTCCTCTGCAAACCAGAGAGCCAGGAAAGCTGGTGGTATAACTCAGTCTGATTGTGAAGGCCTGAGAAACAGGGGAGCCGTTAGTGTGAATCTTGGAGTGTGAGGGTACATGAAACAGGAGCTCTGATACGTCAGGGTATCAGTGTCCCAGCTCAAGAAAAGAGAGAGAGAATTCACCTTTCTTCCACCATGTTATTATGTTCCATCCTTCAATGGTGTGGGTGATGCCCACCCCACATTGTTGAGGGTGAATCTTCTTAATACGATCTACTGCTTCAAATGAGAATCTCTTCAGGAAACATCCTCACAGAAACACCCAGAAATAATGTTTTACCAGCTATGTGGGTAAAACATTACCCAGTCAAGTTGAAACATATAATTAACCATCACATTGTGTTTTGTTTATTTTTTGTTTTTTGACCATAAGCAGAGGAGGTTAGTGATCAATTTATATGGACTAAATTATGGCATTTTTTTCAACTCAAAGCAATTTCTGAAATGTGATTTTTGGTTTGCTTTGTTTGTTTGTTTTGCTTGTTTTGTAATTACATTTCCTTGATCCCTTTGAATGATGTCATCATTCCTCACCAGGTACATGGCTTTCACAAAGCTCATGTTCCCAATTGTTTAGAAGAAAGGAAGCTTCAGAAAGTTGTGTAATCTTCATTAATTATTACTCTGCTGAACTGAGCTTTTATATCATCTCTCAGGACATGGGTGCAGTAAGCCTTAGACAGGTAGCATTTTAATTCCTACTGTGGATGCCTGTCTAATTCTAGAGCCAATGGCTCTGTCAAAATAAATGGCAGTCCCCGGCACAAACAGCTGAAAAAATCTAAGAGCAAATTTCCACTTTAGAACTCACAGTTTAGCTTCTCTTTTTCATAATACATATGTTGCTATACCCAGGTCTGGCCTTATAGCTAGGAGTGGAAAGAAATCTACCCCCATTTGTCCCTTCCCCATGCATGTGTGTGAGAGAGAGAGAGTGTGTGCAAGTGCATGTGTTGGTCTCAAGGGTTGCTCTTCCCTTTATCTAAATTCTGAATCAGATGGAAAAATGGAAAGAATGTGATATTTAAAATAAAAATACTGTTTAATTTTTTTCTTTACTTTTTACTTAGAAAATAAACAAATACTTGAACAGCAATTTTTTAATCACTATCACTGAGGTAAACGGCTTAATATAATCAACTTCTTTGACATTGTCACTAGAAAGATGTAAAATATTTTAAAAATACTTTTATTATGGTGTTTTTCCTGTTAGTCTAAATCAAAATGCACATTAATATGCTACTAAACCTTTATAAAAATTCACAACTGATAATCACATCTATATTGCATCACCATTTCCCTCTTTTTTCAGCATAAATCATTTACAAATATTAATAAGACATTTTAAATAAAACTGATTTTAATCTCCTTTTGAGCCCTTTACACACACACAGAATATAGGTAAGAGTTAAGGTAAACTACCATATTTCCCTTTAATTATATGGTGGAGGATTTTATAAAGGTTTCCAAGGATGGTCGAATCTTCTAATTTGGATTTGCCTGACATAAATAATAAACTTGTAACTTCAAAATACTGTGGAAATGTAACTTTCAGGCAATTATGCAATAAAAATGCCAAACTATATATCATTTAACTTTGAAGAAATTTGATTATAATCTAATGTCATTTGCTTATTTGCATAATGGGAGAAGTACTAGAGTTTTGAATTGCACAATAATTTAAACATATGTTCTTTATGGTATGCTTTTAAAATCAGTGCCAGAGATTGGATATAATGTTATTTATTTGAAAAAAACAAACCTATTTAAGTAAATTGTTAGACCAGAATTTGGAAGATTAAAATGTGTCCTTGATCATCAATTTCAATGACTTTGTGTTATTGAGATGGCTATACATCCTTACCCAGTTTTCTTGACATAGTGACAAAAATTACTTATTTTGTGTCTGCTTATAATTTTACTGTATCTATGTTATACTAAAACACTTGGTTGGATAGCAGGTAATACACAGATATTAAAAGTGTATATAGTATCTACTGAATAAATGTTGTTCTTTTCCTTCAGTTTTATCTAAAGTTCATAAAATGCCTGCTTGCTTGCTTGCTTTCATCTCTACAAATCCCCCATCTTCATTTTTCTTAGAAAAGTATTTTTAAGTATAAAATGAAGGATAAAAACAGTAACATTTAAGAGCCTTTCTTATTTTATGAGCACTCGCACTTCAATGGGCTTAGAAATTTAAAAAAGGAAATTGAGGTTTGGTAATGTTATCATTTCCATATTTCTCTCTCACTCAAATTAAGAAGGTTATTTATTTTTAAATGATTCTAAGTACAATCATGTGTTGCTCAATGATGAGGACACATTCTGAAAATGTTTCATTAGGCAATTTCATCATTGCACAAATATCATAGAGTGTACTTACACAAAACTATATACTATACCTACTGCACACTTAGGCTATATGGCACAACCTACTACTCCTAATCCACAAACCTATACAGCATGTCACTATAGTGAATACTGTAGGCAACTGTAATACAATATTTGTGTATGTAAACATATCTAAACATAGAAAAAGTACAGTGAAAATACAGCAAAAAATAAAAACTGGTCCATCTGTATAGTGCACTAACCATGACTGGAGCTTGCAGGATAGGAAGTTGCTCTGGGTGAGTCAGTAAGTGCATAATGAGTAAATGTGAAGGTGTAGGACATTACTGTACACTACTGTAGACTTTATAAACAGTGTGTACTTAAATTACTCTAAATGTATAAAAACATTTTTCTTTCTTTAATAATAAATGAAACTTAGCTTACTGCCACATTTTTATTTTATAAACTTTTAAAAATTTTTTAACGTGTTGACTCTTATAATAATACCTAGCTTAAAGCACAAACACATAGTATAGCTGTGCAAAAATATTCTCATAGCTTTATTCTACCTTTTTTCTATTTTATTATTATTTTTTTAACTTTTTACCTTTTTTGTTAAAAACTAAGACACAAACACACACATTAGCCTAGGCCTACATGGGGTCTGGATCATCAATATCACTGTCTTCCACCTCCACATCTTGTTTCACCAAAAGGTCTTCAGGGACAATTACACACTTGGAGCTATCATCTCCTATGATGATAATGCCTTCTTCTAGAATATGTCCTGAAGGACCTGCCTCAGGCTATTTTACAGTTAATATTTTTTTGATTAAAAAATAGGAGTACACTCTAACAACAGAAAGTATAGCATAGTGAATACATAAACCAGTAACATAGTCATTTATTATCATTATCAAGTATTAGGAACTGTATGTAATTGTATGTGTTATACTTTTATGTAACTGGGAGCACGTAGGTTTGCTTACACCAGCATTACCACAAACACGTTAGTAATCCATTGTGTTATGACATTGAGATGGTTATGACATCACTAGGCAGTAGGGATTTTTCAGCTTCATTATAATCTTATAGGACCATGATCGTACATACAATTAGTTGTTGACTAAAACATTGTTATGTGGCACATCATTGTACTCAAAATTAACTAAGGGATTATTTATTTTGAATTTGAAGGGAGCTATTTTGAGTGAAGAGGTAGGCCAGTTAAATCCAGTCCAAAAAATGAGGAGAGAAGACAATGCTTTATTTTGGAAAATGTTCAGTTTACTTTAGAGTTTTACATGTAATTGGCCTACCATATTTAAATAAGCTAGCATATTACACATGGTTAGTAAATGCTAAGCACTTCGTTTACCTTCCTTAATTACATGACTAGCCCTTCCATGAATTAAAAAAAAACTAAATGAGAAACCTTCAATGAAACAATGACACAACTTTTTTGTGAGATGAACAGCCTTTTTTTGATTAGTGCTAAAACTCTCATTACTATATACAATTTTTGATTTTGGGGGGAAGGATTAATTCAAATCCTGGCATAGTGTTTGATGTATAGTTCTAAATGTATTTTTATTTAATGAATCAATTAATAAGTACACATTTTTATTTCTGACTTACAGATGACTTTTTGGAGCATAACCCAATAAGTGTCTCACCTTGTATGAAATTCAGTTTGTGCTATGAAGTATTTGGCCAAGAAATTTACAGGGAGAGTCACAATAATCTTATGGAAAAGACTGTATCAACAATTTTTTCTTTGAAGGAAAAATCTGGAGGGTAATGGTGGAAATTAGAAACAAAGCAGATCTCTGCAGTATGATGACTTTCATTTTGCCACATGGTCATCATTGTGCCTGAAGACAAATTAATTTCGATATCTTGAATTTGCCTAGATTTGAAAATGAACAGAATGAAGTAAGAATTATACAATGATAAAATGTATTGAGTATAAAAATAAATTATATCTAATTTGTTTATTTTGAAATTTTAATTTGGAATATTCATTTTTACACATAAAAGAAATTCAATCTATTTCTCAAATAAAAATAAATATTTCTATTTTTACTTAATTAATTAAATAATATTTCTAGAATGATTATCCAAAAGATGGGCATCATGTTTCATGTCTTATGCTTTCTTTTTGTTTTCCATCTGCACATACAGTCTGTGACTAGATATGCATTTATTAAGACATAACTTATGCTAGGGAAAGGTCATAATGAAGGTGTCTCAGCACTGCCTTATGGCTGAATTGACCCCATTGTCATTCCATGCCCATAAGTGTCCAATAAATTGCCATATTTAGAAATATGTAGAGATGGAGCACTCAATTGTGTTGGCATCTTCACAGCTGTTCTACTTCTTTTTTGGCAGATTCACTGCCTCTTGGCCAATTCACAATGAGACAGATTGAAGAGCTTTTAATTGTGTGATATTTTCATTATCTAAAAGATAGAAATGTGAATAGGGTCAATATTAAAGGACATAATTTCAACTTTATATTTCATAACTAAAGATCATATAAATGAAACAAAACATTTATTCTCTGGAATATATCCATATACCAAGAGTGGAAAAGTTTCAACTTATTAATTTTCTTTTCCAACCCCCACTTACAGAACAAATATATTAAGCCATTAATCCTTTTATGAACAACTAATAGTCCCACAGTGCTTAGGATCCAATTTTTAAAGCAGTGAAGAGAACAGCATCTTAGCACTGGCAACTACTGGTATTTTTGAGCAGCCATAAAGAGTGGTTTTATTAATTATCTTTTAACCCCCATAATATTCTGAAATTTTAAAAAATTATCTTTTAGTTTTGAACCTATATCCCACAGAGACATGTTTCTTTCTTTGGTCTTACAAAGGTGTAATGTAAAACGAATTTCTATTATGATCTACTGAGGAATATTATTCTCTTAAATGAATGAGCTTGCATTGATTCTGAATCTCTATTCTGCATAATCTTTTGCAACTAGCCCTGCTATTTCATTGCCCATGTAGGACAGAAGAGCTGCTTGAGTTTTTCCAAAATTCTCTTCAGTGAGTTTAGACAAAGGAGTGGCTCACAGCTTAGAGTTCACTAGTCCACATCCAGCAATTCAAAGTAACAAAATCAGCTTCATTAGTAAAATTCATAGCAGTAAGTTCAAACTTAAAATTTTCTTCATTTAGTAAATTTTAATTAAACTTTGTACTTGGCCCGAAAAAGGATGGGTGGAAATACAAACACACACACACACACACACATATATATACACAAATAGTTTCTACAGCAGTGTTTTCTAAACTTTAGTATACATGATAACCACATGTGCATGTTCTTAAAAGTGCAGGTTTTGAGTCAGAAATTCTGAGTGCAGCCAGATAATCTGCATTTCAAACAAGCTCCCAAGCTCTCCTACCAACCTGTCTTTGTGTATCAAGGTCTTAGAGGGCCTCATCATTCATTTTAGAAAACAAGGGCCTTAACAAATTAATGTGATCACAATTTGTAAAGTTTTGCTACAGAGTTGAGAATGAAGTGTTAAGAACATATCAAAGACTGAGAAATCTAATTTTTCTGAAGATGTCAGGGAAAGTTTCATTGTGATGGCAAAACTTGAACCGCGTCTAGAAGGACATGTAGAATTTTGGTAATGGAATTGTTAAAGAAAAGATGTTGTTATTTCTGGCAGAAGTAATAGTATAATATATAAGGACACTGACTTATCAAAAATTCTGGGATAATGTGGCATTCAGTGTGATCTGTGGGAACTGATGAACTAGAAGGATATTGGCAGAATAGTTTCGTCAAGATCGTGACAACCAAATTAATAAAATAGCTTTTATACCCTTCAAATTGCATTAAAAAATCAGTTAATAAATAGTGGAGTAAATTATTGCTTTCTTTTTAAGAAAATAATTCTACAAGTCATTTTTAGAATTTATTAAGAAGGAAAGTGTGGTGAAAATGAAACAAGATAGTTCAAACGAAGGAAGATTACCTAGAAGTTTACATTACAGCAGCGCTGTGAAGGATGGAGAAGAGTGGCCAATTGTAAGAGATATTGCCAGATTTTATTAATAGTGACTGGTGACTGACTTGGCACGAGAATCAGAGAAAGCAAGCAAGAAATTATAAAGCCAAATTTTCTATTTTAGGAATCAGGGTTAAATGATGGCAGCATTAACATTATTATCATATGTCAAAATTATTGTTCTTATTAAGATATATCTGTGACTACCCATAAATTCGGTAATTATTCTACCTCAGTCATGTAAAAGTTAGTAGATAATAATTATCAATTCACATAATACAGTTCTGACTGTCCTTTGTTTGATTTTAACATTATGCTGATCAAAATACTTTAATGTTTAAAAATAGAAATAATTTCCATAGGCTTCAGAATTTTAAACAAGAACATTTCTTTCAGTGTTATAATTAGAAAGGAGGACATTTTTAATTTCTGTTATTTTATTTTACATGTTATTTGTCAATTATTTTTTTCCTGGTCCTCTCATAGCTTTATTTTCAATAGAAATAAAAAAAACTTTCTGTTATAATTGGACAGTTTCCACTTTTACTGGACTCTATAACTGCATGTTCAGCAATAAGAGTAAAAACATTTTCAAAAAGTTAGCATACATATTTGTAAGCATATGGATGATAAGGGAGTTTGTGGGTTTTGTAGATAATAACTAATATTAAAATTATGAATAAAATTTAAAGTTAAAACCCTGCTACATACTGCTACTTACTCTAACAGGGGAAAAATTTATATTATCTTTATATTTTCTGAACTCAACTGTAGTTTATAGCAATGGAAAAGGCAAAATATTTTGCACGAAAAATGAGGATAAATATAAAACATGCCTTTCAGTAGTATCTTGCAATATTTACAATAGCTAACAGCATGACTTTCAGAAACTTGAGCATATAATAGTAATTTGTCATTTTTCTCCAAGTTCATTGACATTGTCAAGGCATATTTAACTCAGCAGGAGAATTTAAATTTTATACTTGATTTCATGAAGCTTTCTTCTCACCCTGAGGTTTCAGCTAAAAACTCTCTTTTCATTTCTTTCAATAAATTACCATCTATTCATTTCTCATGGCTTCATTAGAATGTTCAAATGCAAATAATCAAAACACCACCTGCTTTCAAACTATGTTTATATAAAAGTTTACTTCTCATTTGTAATTTGGATAATGGCTGAAGAAATGCTTATGAATATAACCTCTGTGGGCAAGCAGAGTTAGGAAATTTGGTCAGAGTCCCACACAGTATAACATGTTCTGCATTATCAGTAGGCTGGATTTAAATTAGTTGTATTGTATTAGACCATTATTATCACTAGGGAAAAATAAAAGACATTAAAACAAAATAGAAGAATGGGATTTGAAAACCAATAACTAAAAGGAAAACAAAACTACTTCTTTAATAGGAACTACATGCTCCTATCGGTTTTACTCTAATTCCACTTGAATGGAGCACATAGCCACAAACCAGATATATACTGTATTGTACTATAATTTTCCTCTACCTACCCTATCCCCTAACAGTACCTCCTTGACAACCCTGTGAACTATAATCCAGACTTCCAATTCATACAGACAAGCATCTTGAAGACATCTTGCATTGTGTTTTTTCCTTTATGTTCATAATGCTAGTGCTGTTTATTAAATCCATATGGTAGCCAGGTGTCATGCTAAGTTTTATACACATTATTCCCTGTAATTGCCTCAGTAGATATTATCCTATCTGTAGTATGTCATGTACATTGTATAGAGAAGGAAACTACTCTTTAGTTAGTTATTTACCTTGCCCTATCAAGGCACACAGCAGGTAAGTGCCAGAGCTGAAACATGAACAATTTATTTTCACTGCATTATACTGTTTCAGTTCCTTATATTTAAAACATTGAGAGTAAATCAACAAATTATATCTTGTTTTATTCCAGCATGACTCTTGGGCTTACTTTCCTTTTCTATTTGCATGTCATGAACTTGGATCCAGAGACCTAACAATTTAAACTTAATTTGTTTCTGTACCTGCTCTAAGGTAGTCTTCCTACTTCCATCCTCGTCCATTCTTCCATTCTGCTTTCCACCGCCTGCTATAATTCTTCTGTTCCAAAAATTTCATTTACTTAGTGCAGTGTTATAAAGTATGAAATTTGATATTTTACTTGCAAAGCTTTCCTTAAATTTTGCCTTAACTCTTATTAGAATACATTTTTCATTTTAATTACTGTTAGACCGTAGCTATCTCATGCTATTTGTGTTTGTCATCAGCATGCTAAGTAAGCCATCTACGACTAGTTTGAATTTTGTCTTTCACTCCAACTTTGAATTCTCTCGTATCATTTTTATTTACATCTATAAAAAATTTCATCCATTCCACAAAGCACAAATTAAATCTCATTATTGACATAGACATCATTTTTACCTGTTGCTCCCAATATTCAACTTTCCTATTTAGAAACTTAGTCTGACCCATATAGTGAGTGTTGTACATTTTTCTAAAGTTAGCTATAGTTCTTTTTTCTGGTGCCTCAGAGGTGATGAAGCTAAATATGTTCTTCCTAGCAACTAGCTGCCAGAATCTCATTGAAATGGGCATTGAAAGCAAACCTTTTACTTTTTATGAGAAGCATATGGCCACAGAAGTTGCTGCCGATGCTCTGGGTGAAGAATGGAAGGGTTATGTGGTCCAAATCAGTGGGGGGAATGACAAACAAGGTTTCCCCGAGAAGCAGGGTATTGTGACCTATGGGCGTGCCTGCCTGCTACTGAGTAAAGGTGATTCCTGTTATAGACCTGACCTAGAAGAACTGGAGAAAGAAAACCCAAATTTGTTTGAGATTGCATTGAGGATGCCAATCTGAGCTGTCTCAATTAGATTATTATAAAAAAAGGAGAGAAGGACATTCCTGGACTGACTGATACTAACATGCCTCATCGCCTGGGACCCAAAAGAGCTAGAATCCTCAAACTTTTCAATCTCTCTAAAGGAGATGATGGTTGCCAATATGTTGTAAGAAAGCCTTTGAAAAAAGAAGGTAAGAAACCTAGGACCAAAGCACTTAAGATTCAGCGTCTTGTTACTCCACATATCCTGCAACACAAACACTAGCATATTGCTCCAAAGAAACTGTGTACAAAGAAAATAAGAAAGAGTCCACATAATATGCTAAACTTTTGGCCAAGAGAATGAAAGGGGCCAAGGAAAATGCCAGGGGATTGCCAGGGGACTTGGGCTGTCCTCTCTGAGAATTTGTACTTCTGAGTCCAGCCAAAAAAAAGATTTTAGAAGAGTAACAAATAAGTAAGATCGGACCTCAAAAGAAATAACTATAGTTTATTAAATGTTTAACATGGGCCAAGAATATTGATAACTATACTCTTTTTTAATCCTACTAACAGCTCGAGTTATGCATTATCATTAACATTACTCAAAAAAGAAAAGAAGAATAAGAACAACAGGGAAGAAGGGGGAGGAGGAAGATGAAGAAGAGGAAGAAAAAGATTCAAGCCGCTTTCTCAATGTTGTATAATTGCTAGATACTAAATTTGTTATCAGATCTAGCATTTCAGTATTTTGCTTTATGGTTTATAAAAAAATGACTATTTTTCTCTGCTTTTTTTTTGAGACAAGGCCTTGCTGTATTGCAGGCTGGACTGCAGTGGTGCAATCGTAGCTCGTTGCAGCCTTGAACACATGGTCTCACTATGTTGTCCTGTCTGGTCTTGAACTCCTAGGTTCAAGTGATCCTCCTGCTTTGGCCTCCCAAAGTGCTAAGATTACAGGCATGAGCCGCCATGCCCAGCCTTTCTTTGCACTGAGTGGAAATGTTTTCAGAAACCCTATGGATTCATATTTTTCATACCTCTTTCAACCAATGTTTTTAAAGTCATTCCATGTGGTCACAGAAGAGAGAGTTACTCATAAAGGAAAGGGAAGCTTGTGACATTTTATCATTTCAGGGGGTACTAGTTATGGGGATTTATAAAAACAGTTTTATAAAAGGAAAAGTTTATTCTGAGAAAAAATATTACACCTGTTTTCAGAAAATTAAATTTAGGCTACTATTGACAGATAAATAGATCATATGATTAAATCTTGTCTGACCTGAGGATTCCTCAGGTAAAAAACAAATCTATTGCTTTAAATATTTATTAATCTGGTTCTTCTGTCTTTAATGAGGAAGTAGAGAAGGGGATGAACTGGAATTTAGTATTTGACCTAAGAATAAAACCAAGAAAAATTTAATTCCAATGGATAGCACTTTAGTTATTAATTCACCAACACCATTTCTATCATAAAATACCTGAAAGAACTTTGTTTCAATCAGTGACCCCAGATAAATAAAAACGGAATCCTCAATGTCTGTCCTGTAACACAGGGGTTGGCAAACTATGGCACACAGGCAGAAGATAAAATGGAACATCTATATAGGGCAAGGAGCAAAGAAAAATTTTCTCTGTCAGATTTCATTTATGGAGTAAAAGAAAAAGCATCTTAACATTTATAACATTTTTAAAAAATCAAATAAAACTTTGGTAACCTTCAAGCTTTTAGTGTGTTAAATAGGTTCAAAATCCAACGTGGCACCCAGCTTAGATTTGTATATTCCTTTGAGAGTGTATTTTTGGTTCATATAATCAAAGAGAAGGAGACTAACCAGATTTTGCTCAAAAAATATTGTATGTGAGAGAACTGAAAAACTCACTTAATGTTCACAGTAATTAGTTCTTTTGTTTTAAAATGCATCCTCTAAGGCTTTTAGTGTGGCTGATGAGAGACTCTGTCTGACACTAAGTAAAGTCAACAATGCAGCTGGAAAGAAGAAAAACAACCTACACTAACAGTGTTTTAAATTAATTATAAGAAAGATTGAGCTGGCCAGCCAAGGAAGAAATGAAAACACACTGTTTTAGATTTGACCTTCTTTCTTAAGTGTTAGAATGTTTGATTTTGTGCAAGTGGCTTTTAAAAATTACAATCTCAAAGAAAATTTGCTATATAGTAACACATTCTATAAGTACAATCATATGTCATGTACAGCTCTAAATACATGACACTGAATTTGTAGGTTTCACACAAAAAAGTCTCAGTAATTTATGTGTCTGGAAATTTAGTAAATTTATTTTTTGTATGATACATTTATATTTCTATAAGAAATGTTTTGTTTAGAAATTATAAATCATTATATACTACTCAAATAAAAAATACATTAATTTGATTTTGTAGCTGTGGAAAAAAGAAACTAAACAAACAAAATTGAACCACTATTATTGTCTCCTTTCTCTAAATCTATCACAATGTCTACTATGCTTTTGGTTTCTTGCATTAGTTTTATTATCTCTCAAATTTTAATACCCTGTTTAAAGTATAATACTGAATTTTAAGTATCTATATACATTGCATTTATATTCATTCTTTGTGTAATTCACTTAGATTTAGCTTTGGACAGAGTGCTAACTTGAAGTCCCAAGCATGATACTATCTCTACCATGCATAAATATCTTTACTTTTTGTCATCTCACATGTAAACCAGACAGAGTGTGAAGCACAATGTCTAAAGGAGACCCCAGTGTGCTTCCCTATTTCTGCTTAAATAATGTTGGAGGAATTCCTAATTTTCCATCATTTTATCAAATTACATTATTCAAGCAAAAAATCATATTCTATTTGAAATTAATTTGATTTCAGTCAAATAATTTTTAACTTGAATTATATAAAATTGCATATATTTTGTCTACTTAATTGACAATTTCATCAGGTTATACCTAATATTTATGTATCCAATTTTTTTAACTTTGGTCCATAAACTTATTCACACAAAATTTTACAGTTACTTCTAAAATATATGTATGGTCCAAAAAGAAGCTACTTGCAATGTCAATATTAATATGTTTACACATAAAAGATTCATATTCATGGATTAATGTGAAATAGAAAAAACAAAGTGTATTTTATAAGTTTTTTTCCTACTTTTATCATTATCAACATAAATGTCCAATCAACTAACATTTAAAGCCTCTACTAATATTAATACAAGGCTAAATTATCCGATTCATGTTAAGGATTAGATATCTATTTTATTACATATCAAACAACTTAAGATAAATAAGGGACAAAATAGATAACTAAAACAACTAGCCAGAAATTGAGGAAAAGATGCATCCACATGCTAATTTATGTGATATAGCCAATAAAATATTAAGAAACAATGAAATAACAGACGAAAGTCAGTTGTAGACACTTCAGTGTAGAAAGCAGAACTTAAATTATTTGTTTTTAAATAATAAATGATAAGTATCAAAGAAGGGAAATTTAAGTTCTAAAATTAGACTTAGGTAAATAAATCTGCACGTATGTATCAGGAAGCTCACATTTGAGAAATAATCACAGTAATGCATAACACATATTTCCTACTAGGTTGTGTACATTGTTTCCTGACTTGGGGACATTTACTTTTGCAAGCTAATACAAGTACTGTTTTTAACATACTCTTTCTCTCCTTATAATTAGTTTGGACTCACTTTTATACATCTAGAAAATATAGGAAATAAATTAGGCCATCAGAAGCTGGACTATGTTTGACTGGTCTGTTTTGCCCAGACTTTTATA
This sequence comes from Daubentonia madagascariensis, assembly GCA_023783475.1. NCBI lineage: Eukaryota > Metazoa > Chordata > Mammalia > Primates > Daubentoniidae > Daubentonia > Daubentonia madagascariensis. The sequence goes on from JAKFHU010000322.1 coordinate 2,808,098, forward strand.
TCTGAAGTAGTGGCTTGCCTCTTTTGTTTTATTTTCCTTTAAGACTTGCTGAGAAATTTTAATCACTACATGTTCAATTTCATTATGTTGCAAGCAGAAATAAAACTTTGTCTCAGGACAAACTATTTTCACTAGTCAAAAGTTCAATAAAGCATGAATTTTTGGAAATTCTCTTTTACATAGGGAAAATTTTTTTAAAATAATATTCTGTAGGAAGTTTCTTAATTCATAAACTGATGCCTTCTTTATCTTTCATTACCATCAAAGTTAAACATCAATAAAGCATTAAGATATCTGCTACCAGTTTAGATTGGAAATTTGAGTACCCATGCGTGTACTTTACCATTGCAAATGTAATTAAAATTACAGACTGAAAATGCCTCGTTTTAAATATTAAGTTTATAGTACTACTAAATCAAGAAGAATACATTGCTGAAAGTTTGAAGAGAAACAGGATTTGCTTATTCTCAGAGTTTGTCCTCCAAGATATAAAATACAAAAGGAAAGATAGTCACTTTACAGTGAAGAAAGCCACAAGACATCAATTAAGCCAAGCAATTAAGGTCAATATCAACACTAATAAGGCATATCAACATCTTGGGTGGCTTGATATGAGGCACTGAGAAAGACAAATATTATTGTTGTGCTGTTCTTGATAAAAAGCTCTAACCTAATTCCAATCATGTGTAAACACAGACAAATATAAATGGAGGTCCACTTTACAAAATAACTGATCAGTACCCATCAAAAGTGCCAAAGTCATGAAAAACAAGGAAAGGATAAGGCATTGTTGCCATCTGGAAGAGACTGAAGAGAAAATAACAACTAATTTCAATGTAAGGTCTTGGTTAGGATCCCGAAACAAAAGAAAACCAAAATGAACACTAGAGGAAAAATTGGTAAAAGTTGCTTAATGTTTATAGTTTACTTTATAATATTGTACTGGTATTTGTTGTTCTTGATAATTATACTATGTTGTATAAGACATTAACTTCAGGGGAAGCAGGGTGAAGGGCTATAATGACTTGCAACTTTGCTAGTATTCTAAAATTAGTTCAAAAGAAAAAAGAAAAAAAAACACATAAAAAACAATGAACATAAAAACTTTACCAGCCCTCAAGAAGAAGGAGGGTTGGGAGGAGAAGAAGGAGGAGGAAGGAGAAAGAAGAAAAAGTAGCATAGGCAGAAACAGAATTTTTATAATTTTTCTTTTTTGGGTAAGACTAGAAAAAAGATTAGGAATTAAAGCAGGGAAGAAGCCAAAAAGTTTTTTAGGTCCTAAAAAGGAGAAAGACATGAAGAGATAAGAACCGCTTGTTTCTTACAAAGCTTAAGCACAGTTATCAAACTTAAGTCCAGGGTAGTTAAAAGCAAAGCCTCAGGCTTGCTTGTTCCTACCAACATCCACCCGGAAATGAAGTGTGATTAACAGCATTTTAGGCTGTGTTAAAACATCTTCCTGACAGGTCTTAAGTAGTAGTTTTGGGTAATTAAGAATTTTCCTCTACATTGAAGATGAAGATTCTGATAAAGTTGACGTGGAGTGGAGTCCAGGTATTTTTATTTTAAAGTGCCAGGAGAAGGTAGGGGGAGGAGAATTTTAATTTACATTCGGGTTTGTGATTCACTGTTCACTTTTCTATGAATAGTTAATTTTTCCTTGTGGGGCAACACTTCCCAGAATATGAACAGGGCACTCAAATTTACATCCTCTAACTTTCTACTGTGTTGTTTTAAGTCATTAGTTATGTTTGAACAAAACAAAATAAATAAATAAGGGCTAGGTATTGCCTTGAAAGCCTTAAAATCAGCACTCTGGCTCTTGCCAGAAATATTGTGAGTATTTGATCTAGGCAGCAGAGAATGGGCACCTAAAAAGACATTTCTATCCCTTCCTTCAGGAGACAGGACATTTCTCTTTAACTAAGACGTCTTATCTATGCTATGACACCCACTGATCTTCAACACAGTCTTATCAGCCTTATGGTCATTGCGAATCTATGCAGAGTGGTAACCGAGGGAATGGCCTGAAAAAGGGTAAAATGATTTATGAGTTGTCTCTTTAAAATGCTGGCATCCTTTTTGGGAATTAAAACCTGCATTTTTGACTGAGGCCAGTAATCTGAGGGGCGGGGGAGTGTTTTTTTGTTCTTTGTGCCATAGGAGATGGCTTAACGGAATTGAGGAAGTCTCAAGATTGTCTTGGCAGGAGATGGGATGGATGAGAACCATCAACTATGGTTAAACAGCAATAACCTGGAGCTGAAAACCCTCCCTTCAAAAGCTCTGTATTTCTGCTTATAGGGAGGATTGTAGTACTTTAAGTTGCTAGTCTGCCATACTCCTCATTTGCTGGTAAATTAATAAACCTCCCTTTCTTTCCCCTCAAACCACTTGTCCTCGTTCTTCTGATGTGGCCTTGGGGGAAAGTGCTGAATTTTCAGTAATGGCGTTGAGCACTAAATTATCTCTATCTGGTTCATGGAACTCTTGAATGTAATGGTTTACATTTATGAATGGTTTTCCTAAGAAGTTCAGAGAGGTTAATCAATGTAAAGGTCTAGATTAATTTTCTTCCATATGGATATCCAGTTGCTTCTGCATCATTTATTACAAAGAATCTATTTTCTGCCTTTTAAATACCTTAGCATTGAAAGCAATAGAAGAATACATGTGGGAGTTTATTTTTGCATGCTTCATTTTGTTCTGTTGATCTGGTGATTCTTCTCATGCCAGGACTTGGTAATTCTACTAAGCTTTGAAATGAGGTATTTGGAGTCCTCCAATGTTTTATTTCCTTTTTTTCTTTTCAAAATTATTTTGCCTACTCAAAATTATTTTGCCTAATCTAGGTCTTTGGATTTCCATACAAATTTAGAACCAACTTGTCAATTCTTATGACATAGCTGGCTGGGATTTTGATGGGATTACATTGAAACTATATATCAGTTTGAAGAAAAAAATGTGGGTATAAAAATACAGTTATGTGAGCTAAAATAAAATCTTAAGGCTCCACCAGCTGACTGAATGGACCCCCTCTTGGCCAAGGGGATACCCTAAAACTAAGTTACTGGCCATGAGAAGGGAGATCAGACATGCCTCATCATGCCCCCCTACCTTTTTGGAGATATCCTTTGTAACTCACTAACAGGCCTAAGGCTATGCAAGACAAACCTGCAGGTCCTCAATTTATAAAACAAATCACTTGAATCTGGGTATATGGCCTACCAGGCTTGTCTCTGATTAACAAACTTCCTTATCGTAATTTAAAACATTCCAAACCTTTATACAAATCTTCATTTCTTTAACCAATTATATATCAAAGAGACTTTAAACCTACCTATAACCTGTAAGCCCCCTGCTTTGAGATGTTCCACCTTTTCAGGCAAAATCAACGTACAACTTCCATGTATTGATTTATGACTTCATGTGTAATTCCTGTTCTCCTGAAATGTGTAAAACCAAACTGCAACTCAACCACAGTGAGTCCACTTGCTCAAATCTTCTTGGGCAGGGCTCCGGGCCATGGTCCTAATTATGGCTCAGAATAAACCTCTTTAAATTATTTCACAGAGTTTGGCTTTTTTTCTGTTGACAGAGAGAAGGAATAAGATCTAGTGTTAATTTGCACAATAGGGTGACTATAGTTAACAATAATTTATTGTCTATTTCAAAATAACTAAAGGAATAAAATTGGAATGTTCCTAACACAAAGAAATGATAAGTGCTTGAGATGAGGGATACCCCAATTACCATAATTTGATCATTACACTTTGTATACTTGTATCAAAATATCGCATGTATGTTATAAATATGTATAACTATTATATACCCCTTACAATTAAAACTAAAAAGTTTAAAAATTAAAAAAAAATTACTCTAAACAACTACAAACACAGTATATCCCTCCATTTGTTTATGTTTTCTTAATGAATTTCAGTGTACAAGTCTTAAGCATCTTTTGTTATATTAATACCTAAGTTTTTATTTTAAGTTCTTTAGAAGCATTATCTTTTTAAATTTCAGTTTTCCACTTGTTTATTGCTAGTATATGGAAGTAGAATTGATTTTTTTATATGTTCTATTCTTCAATATGGCTAATTTTACTGCTGATTCTGGTAGATTTTTGGTAAATCCTTTAAGATTTTATATGGACATAATCACTTTGGGATAAAAGACAGTTTTGGGGATTTTTTGTTTGTTTTATTTTACTTTTGCAATCTCTGCTTTTTATTCATTCTTCCTGGTTAAATAGATTCAACTTCCAGTATATTGTTAAATAGAAGTGGTGAGATTGGAAACTTTTGTCTTGTTCTCGATCTCAGGAGGAAAGCATTTAGTCTTTCAATATTAAGTATGAAGTTACCTCTAGATCTTTTTGTTGATGCTCTTTATCATTTTGAGAAAATTCCTTTCTATTCTTGGTTTTCTGAGCATTTTTCTCATTAATAGATGTTGAATTTAGTCAAATGTTTTTTCTGCATCAAAAAATCAGTATAGTTTTTTTTTTGAGATGATTACATGTTTTCCTTCATTTTCTTTCTGTTTATATAGTGAATTATACTGGTTTTCCTTAAACCTAGGTGGTGTTTCTGGGATAAAACCAACTTAGTAAAAAAGTATTTCTTTTTATATGTTGCTGGATTTTATTTGCTAATACTTTGTTCAAGATTTTTATGTCTATGCTCATGGCACATTTATTTTTTGCATTTTGTCTTTTATGCTAACACGTTTGTCAGGTCTTGATGTCAAAATAATACATTATTAACTTAATCCTCACCTCAAGTGTATGAAGTGAGTATTACTAATGCATTTTGCAGATGACTTTCAAAGAAAAATGAAAGGGAGTCTTTACTGAGCACATTTAAAATACACTAGATCATTATGGTGCTTTTTAAAACTGCATACTCTTGGAATTATGCATGAGACTCTGACACAGAGGGTCTTGAGTAGGATAGCCTAGCAACAGACTTCCCTGAAGGTCATGGAAACAATGGAATAGGGGGAATTTACTCTTCGAGGTAGAGGGCTCAAAACTTTGCATCAGATCCTTGTTGAAATATATTCTGAAAAAAATAGTTTCCTAATGTGTAATATGCAATAGGTAATTTCAAATATTAATCCATCAGCACCCATATGTCAAACCATCATTCCCTGTAAACACTCCCACATATAACATTTTTTCAGGAGAGTGAAAAATTTATAGAATCCAAATTTTTTACAATACAATGGTTTTTAGCCAATGGTTACATAGAAAAAAAATCATAATAATTTCCCCAAACTTAATACATCATTTTAAGCAAACAAAAACAGGTAACAAAATTTAACCTGTGTTTCAAATATTATAGTAGAATATCAGGTTTGCTAGTAGTTGTTTTGAAAAATATATCAAACATCAACAAGAAGGATACATGTCAGACTTTTTCCTGAAACTGAGAAAGGCATCAAAGCCTCCTACTCAGTGTGAACAATTCTCTGCCATTGCATATTTGTCCTGAATGTGTTTCTTTAGGGACTTTCATACTTAGCTTTTGTTTTTGTTTAGCATTTTAAAAAGGGACCTCTAAAATTTTGAGAAAGTGTTGATAAGAATATGGGGAATAAAACAAAGAATAAGAAAAATAATTTCAATATAAGGAAAAATGTAATTTAATTTGATACCTGGAAGTAATGTTTTAAGCATTTTGAATCCCAACATGATTTTTTGTCTTTATTAGGTGTTTTGCTGTGTTTTATACATTTAGGAATATGATGGAGTTCAGCATATGTGTAACACAAATATAACATCCCCATTTAGAATCATGGGAAATAAGCTGTTGGTTAGTACTATCATACAGACATATGCATTTTTCAAACTAAATGATGCTATCAATCCAGAAATATCTGAGATCTTATAGGTTTGAAACTGTCCCAAAGCTTTGGAAGATAAGAAAAAGTGTTTTTTTTTCATATAATTTCAAAAGGCTACCATATTCCCAAGAAAAATCTTGAAAAACGTGGTATAAAAAAGGAAAATCTTACTTATGAATACACGTGAAAAAATCCAAATTTAAATATCAAATTTAGCAACATAAATATGAGTAGTATACTATTAGTAAATAATTGTTAGGTAAGATATAAGCATAGCTGTCATAGAGAACATCTATTACTTATTAAAATCTTATTAATAGGCAAAATGAGGATAAGAAAAAATGGTTAGTCCATAGGATGCTAAAATTGCATTTGATATAATTCAACATCAATAGTGAAAATAATTATTTTACATGTTATTATTTATAGAAGTATAATAAATAATTAAACCATAATATATCTATTTCTAGCCAATAGCCCAATGTACTTATAATACAATAAGAGCTAACATTCTATTGATGGTTTATTATGAGTCGGGTACTGTTTGTAAGTTTGATTTTCACAATAATCTTAATAGTTAAGTTCTATCAAAATCTTCCTTTTACAGAAGTGAAAGAAACAGGGAAGAAGTAATGCTTTGTGGCTGGAGCAATATAATTTGAACATATGTAGTCTGGAATTAATGATTGGGCCTTGACCATTCTGATATATTGCCCTTTATATCACATTTATGAAAGACAGGATCCCACAGTAGTTATGGCAAGGAGTTTTGCCATCTATCAGCTATTATATTTTGACTTTGCAAGCTGGATTCTAGTGAATCAAAGAATGGATTTTCTGGTTTCTAATTCCATTAGAAATGCCATGAGCAGAATTTTCCCCATAGTAATCCATTTTTGTTTGCCTGGAGAGCAAGCCAGTTGGATCCTGAGGAGCATCTCCTTTTGAGAGGCAAAGTTTAACTTTTATTGAAACTGGCAGCTTGCCACCCAAATCCCCACCTTCAACTTCCCCTATCTTTAAAGCATGGTAGATTGCAACAATCCACAGCCCCCAGGGTTACCAAGTGCAAACTAGTTGAAGTTCTCAGATAACTTCTCTAAATATTTGGCTCCCCAAATCCATATTATACAAAGTCAAAGAGCCTGCAACTTTTCTCAGTCACTAAACTGTTTTCCAAACTTTCCCTACAATTAAGAACAATGGAAATTGGAGCACTTCCACTACAACAGAAAAACACACTGAAATCCAGCAGAACTTCCTGACCCTGGTATGACTTCCTGAGTAATGACAGAAGAATTGAACACTCATTGAGTTCTTTTTCTAATAAATTATTAATATATTGCTTAACCCATACTCTGTGATATTGTGGCACACATTTCTAACCCTGGCATGTAAGAGATGAAGAACGACAAGGGACTCACATTGGCTGAGACAAACTCTTCTACTTGATAATGTTGTCATTGTGGGCAGATAATTTACTTTTTTTGGCTTAATTTTTTTAAACATTAAAAATATATTACTTATACCTAAATTGTAGAAACAAGGGATAGTTCCTGATACACAATAAGATTTCAGTCAGTGATAATTATTCTTATTATTAATTGCAACTAATATTTCTATTACCAGTATTAAATTTGTACGATATAAAATGCTACAAACTATATTCCCACTAATACCAGCTCAGAGAGACCTGATTTTACTGTGCTTAAGATCATTCTAGAATAGAAATTAGATTTAAAAAAATGAAGGAAATATAAATACAGGAAAAGAAAAGGCAATTACTTTGAATATTTTTAAATATTGTAATTTTAATTTGGACCAAAAAATATCAAATGAAAAGTTGTGACTAACCTAATATAAAAATTGTACTTTTCTACATAATTGACCAATGTAAAGTGAATACAAAGTTAAAAATGTATTGAGAAAAGCTTTGCCATTGATAATATCAACACAAATACTAACATATGAAATCAAGAGAATACAGTTAACAAGATACCTGTAATGTGTAAGTGAAGAATATTACAAAATTCTAATGAGAAGCATGAAGGAAACTTGAATGCATGGTGATTTTTACATGGTTGAAAGAATAAATATTTGTTACCATGTTAATTTCCCCAAATTTATTTGTAAATTCATATAAGCTATATAATGCCTGATATGTTTTATTTTGTTTTGTTTCAGTTTAAGCAATGATTACAATATTTCTTTACAGGAAATGGCCTTGCATTTTTAAAAAATAATAATTTTAATATTAGGTATTGATATGTATCACAAATCTATTATAAATAAAAGTTACATAATTGGTGTTGGAATGAATAAACAGACTGACAGACACTAACATAAAATCCATCACCTTTCTAAATATAAAGAGTGAAAGTGGCTTGTGAATCATTTTTGAAAGAATGGATTATTCAATAAGTGGTTAACTAGTAAAACATTGAGAATACAATGTAGTCAAAGCTCTCAAACCTTAGTCTAATTTTTTTTTAAAAAATGGATATTTTAAATATGTTCCTGTATTAAAGAAAGTCTCTTAATAATTACATAATATAACATGTAAGTGATTTTTATTGTTTATTATATACTTTTCAAATGCTTTTGTCAAAGAACACAGAAACAAAATTAAATGGCAGAAATCAATCATGGAGTATTATTTGCATTATAAATGAAGTACAAATGGATTTATAAGGTAATGTTTGCTAACAAGTAACCAAAATCTTGAATGGAAAATTTATTAAAAATTAAATGGAAAATTGGGCATGAAATAGCAACTTCACAGATTTGCTAATATGTTTATGCAAAAATAATGAAATTTCCTAGTAGGCAGAGCACAGAAACAAAATCTTTACAAGATATTATTTATTGTACCATTTTGATAGTCATAGGTTAAAATGACAGATAATATTCAGATAGCAAATCTATAAAAAATAGGTGTGTATCAAAACTCCTAAAATATTAACACCTTTTGAACCTATAATTCTAGTCCCATTAATTTATTCTAAGAAAATAATATAAAATTTTTATAGAGATGCATGTCTTAGGATTTTTATTCTAGGTTTGATATAAGAAACAGCCTAAGCATTATTCTATTAAATATTAGTGTAAATATATAATAAAATCCATTTAGTCTTTTAAAATTATTTCATTAAAGAATACATGTTGGCATGGGAAGATTTATATTCTGTCTTTGTTAAAAAGTTGGCAAGCACCAATATAGATAATATATTATAATTCATGTATATAAATTAGCATTCTTCTAATATTATAGAAGATAATTCATGTTACACCTAAATTTTGTACTCTTTCCTACTCCTTAGTGGACCAAAACACACATTAATCTTGGTTATTAAATGCAGTTTAACTCAGTGAATGGTCCTACATTGCAAAAGTTACCCTTGAATTGTGGGTAAGGTAGAATAGAGAATAGGATGAATGTGGTAGAGGTATTACCTCACATTACAGTTTTGTATTTATCTTGACTGGACACCTTTAATTGTCCTGAAGTTTCTCTTCATAATATTATTACTCTAGTGTTATTATTATTGTTTGCACAGAATAGCTTTCCCATTCTTTTTACTTTTAATGTGCCAACATTTAGGGTGAGATTCTTCAGAATGGCATAATATTTGGTCCTTATTTTTTTATTCATTCTTATGATCTCTACCTTTTCAGTGGAATTTTTATATTTATATTTAATATAATTACTGTTATGATTGTATTTGAAACTATGATATTGTCATTTGATTTCTAATCTTTCCCATATATACTGTAATTTATTTCATGTGTCTCTTTTTTAATTGATTATTTTTTGGTTCTTCCTTTTATGTACATTCTTCACTAACAGCTATTTTGTTTGTTTTTAATGGTTGATCAATAATCAGCAATATGATTATTATTATTAAAGTCTCTAAGACATAGCTAAAAAGTACCTTTCATTGGATGTGAAGACTACGTTCTTTTCCTGGTTTTGTTTCTACTACTAAATAAGTTGAACTTGAACGGAAACACTAATGTTGACATGTGCAAAAACTAATTTTATATATAATATATATATTTAGATATAAGAAATATATATAAACATATTAAACATATATATTTAAGTTAAATATATATGTATCAGTATAACTTACATTTATTGCATGCACACATTTGTACTTAGGATAGATGTACTGTAAGAACCATATTCAAAAATTGAATCATTGAATTGATTTAGTGTGTTTATTTTAACTTCACAAATTTTGCAAGTTTTACTGTTAGCTCATATTAACAAGATTTATGAAATAGAATCTAATTATTTTACTCATCACATTTAAATTTGTTCAATACCTGTAGAATATATTGCTTTGAAATTTCATTAAATCAATTGGTTAAATAAAGTTTTAATCTGTTGAATACATTTTAAAATAATCAGCATTTTTTAAATAGTTAAATAGATCAAAATTCGTAACTTTTTTATGTTTACACAACTCTATTCAGTGCATGAGTAAGAGAAATCAAATGCCTCATTTAGATATAAACTGATAAACTGATTATCAAAAATAAATCAATTTTACTGGGGACTAGATTTTACTATTTAAAAGCCAGAAACATAAGGAAGCATATTATATATGACACTATTCGTATTTATAACTGATTTTATATGCCAAGTCTATAATAATGTATTAGAAAGATGTATTTCTAAACAGTGTACATTGTTATCAGCCTGAAATCAAAGAAATGTCATGAGATGAAACTACATATTTTTGTATTCCTCAGGTAATGGGTCCTGGTATACTTGAACAGTCAAATCTTTATTATTGCCTCTGAGATTAATGATATTCAAGAATTCAAATATTAGCAAGACTTTTCCTCAGCTTGGGAGCTTTGTTTTGTTTACTGTTCTTCTCATTAGTTTTTCTTCAAAAACTAGAAATAGTTATTAACAATTACAATCACATTGCCTTATATGGAGAAAATGGCATTTATGAATATTAAATTATTATAGCATGTTTTCTACAGCACTTATGATTGAAAGTAATATAAAATCTATTATTTCTGACATTACACAGAGCAGTGTATTAGTCAATTAGGAACAGCATTTCCTAGGGCCATGAGAAAGACAATTGATGAGTCTACACCAGCACTCTGAAGCCTGCATAATATTTAAAACAGAAAATTTTCTGCAATAGCTACTTCATCTATTCCCATAAGAAAGTAACAAAATTCATCTAGTTTAGCATAAGGACAAAGCACAGAAAAGGATTAATAATTAGGTACAATCCTTTAAAAGGAACAATTCTAAGTATTATTGCCTAGAACTTTCATAAATTATAAGCAAAGATAAGAAGGCATTGGAAGAATTCTGTTGTACCTTCTATACAAAACAGTGAATAAACAGTGTTTTGGAAGATAAACACATTTTTTTAAAAATAGTAATTCTATGAGAAATAGCTATAGAAATGTGATGTTCTACCATTGATTTGACACAAGACTTAATTCTAATTTCTCTGGGACTTAATCAAATTCTCAGGGAAAAGGAAGTTGACTTCCTTAGATCAGATACATGCCAACTTCTGACATCTATGTTTGAGGCGTGGAAGTTACACCACAGAATCCGGTTACCAGAGAGGGGCTGAGGCCAAATCCAAATAACTACCTTCTACAGAGTCTAAAGGGAAAGATTCTATTGCGATGTCATTGGGGGAAAACATTTGTAATCATACACACATCTCCTTTTAAAGCTACATTCTAATCAATTAATCTTTATTTTTATTATGTATTATAACTTATAAATGTATTGAAAATAATAAATTTTCTTTTTGTTTCATTTGCCTAGGTTTCTAGGAAATGATCTGATTTTCTCCCACAACTTCTCTACCTCTCTGTTGGATATTAATGCTATCAATAACATTTTTATATTCATAAGCATACCACTTCTGTCTTTTCTCCAGGGACTCCTCAGATGGTAAGTCCTGTTCACCTGCTTGGACAGGCCCCATTGGATCCCTAGGACTACTGCACAGCTACCATATGGAAACTTCCTCAGATTTCTCATTGTTGCCACCTGTGTAGGAACCTATAAAACCCTGTGTAGAACAAGTACCTCATTTCCTGGATTCAATGTTTTACTTTTTCACAGTTTAATTATTTTATTTTCTGCTGCAAAACACAAGGTGAAGTGGATGTTTAGTCAGGCTTCATTTATTTTTTTATTTTTTAAATTTGTATAAATATATAGGGTGCAAGTAAAATTTTATGGCATGTCTTTTAGTGTATTCATCACCAGAATAACATACATTGTACCCATTAAATAATTTATCACCATCCACCTCTCTTCCACCTTCCCACCTTTCTGAGTCTCCATTGTCTATCATTCCACACTCTATGCACATATTTAGCTCCCAACTGTAAGTGAGAACATGCAGTAGTTGACTTCCTCTGTTTCTGAGTTGTTTTACTTAAGATAATGGCTTCCACTTCCATTCATGTTGTTGCAGAAGACACAACTTCACTCTTTTTTGTGTCCAAATAATATTCCATTGTGTGTATATATGTATATACATCACATTTTCTTTATCCAATCACTCACTGATGAACTGTTAGATTGATTCAATATCATCGCTATTGTGAATAGTGCTGTAATAAATATACAAGTGCAGGTATCATTTTGATAAAACAATTTCTCTTCCTTTGAGTAGATACCAAGTAGTGGGATTGCTGGATAGAATGGTAGTTCTGTTTATTAGTTCTTTGAGAAATACCCATACTGTTTTCCACAGAGGTTGTACTAATTTACATTCCCACCAACAGTGTAAAAGTGTTCCTTTTTCTCTATATCCTTGCCAACATCTCTTATTTTTTGTCTTTTAATAATAGCCATTCAAACTGGTATGAGGTGATACCTCGTGGTTTTAATTTGCATTTCTCTGATTATTAGTGATGTTGAGAATTTTTTGTATGCTTCTTGGCCATCTGTATGTCTTTTTTTTTTTGAAAAATTTCTATTCAAGTCCTTTTCCCACTTTTTAATGGGATTATTTGTGGGGGTTTTTTAATTGTTGTTGAGTTGTTTGAGTTCCTTATAAATTCTGAATAGTAGTTCCCTGTTGGATGGATCATTTTCAAATATTTTCTCCCTTTCTGCAGATTGTCTGTTCACTCTAGTGACTATTTCTTTTGCAGAAGCATTTTAGTTAAATTAAGTTCCATTTGTCTATTTTAGATTCTTTTGCCTGTGCCTTTGAAGTTTTAGTCATGAATTCTTTCTAGAATGTCTAGAAGAGTTTTCCCTAGAATATATTTTAATATTTTTATAGTTTCAGGTCTTACATTTGATTCCTTCATCCATCTTGAGTTGATTTTTGTATATGGTGAGAGATATCAGTCTAGTTTTATTCTTCCACACATGTATTCTTCCACAATGCAGTCCCATACTGTTTTGGTTACTTCAGCCTTGTAGTATAATTTGAGGTCAGGTAATAGGATGTCTCCAGCATCTTTTTGCTTACGATTGCTTTGGCTGTCTAGGCTCTTTTTTGGTTCCATATGAATTTCAATGTATTTTAAATATTTAATGTGACAAATATTTTATGTAAATTTACATTCTTCTGATCCATGATCATGAGATGTTTTTTCCATTTGTTTGTGTTATCTACAATTTTATTCATCAGGTTCTGTAGTTTTCCTTGTAGAGCTCTTTCACCTCCTTGGCTAAATATATTCTTAAGTATTTTATTTTTTGTAGTTATTGTAAATGAAATTGTCTTCTTGATTTGGTTTTCCACTTGATCATTACTGGTGTATAGAAACACTACTAATTTCTGCAAGTTGATTTTATATCCTACAACTTTACAGAATCCATTTATCAAATCTAAAAGTTTTCTGGTGAAAGTTTTAGGATTTCTTAGATATAAGATCATATCCATGAACAGGGACAATTTGACTTCCACTCTTCCAATTTGGAAGCCTTTTCTTTCTTTCTTTGCCATTGTTCTGGTAGGACTTCCAGTACCATGTTGAATAGGAGTGATAAAAGTGGGCATCTTCATCTTCTTCCAGTTCTTAAAGAGAATGCTTTCAACTTTTCCTTATTCAATATAATGTTGGCTATGGGTTTGTCATAGACAAACTTTTTTGTGTTGAGGTATACTCCTTCTATTGCTTGTTTGTTGAGGGTTTTAATCGTGAAGTGATGATGAATTTTATGAAATACTTTTTGTGGCATCGATTAAAATTATCACATTGTTTTTGTCCTTCATTCAATATATGTGATGTATCTCATTTATTGATTTGCATTTGTTGAGCCATCCTTGTATCCCTAGTATGAAATCCACTTGATCATGGTGTATTATCTTTTTTATATGCTGTTGGATTCTGATAATTTTAGAACAGAACTAGGAAGACTTCATGGTATGGCAATTTTTGTATAAGTTTTCAAATATCTTTATTTAATTCTTGATTTTATAAAGAATTCTCAGTTAAAAATAATTTTCAACCAAAATATTTAAAGCATTGCTTTGTTGAGTTATAACTTGTCTTTAATAATATTACCAAATGACCAATCATTTTGTCTGTATAATATGCAGTGTTTAACACTCTCTTTAAACACTAATTTTAAAAGATTCTGTAACAAGGAAAAATATAACCAACTCAACTCAAGTCATCATCATCCTGCACCCAAATAATGACATATTCTTCTAAATGTCATTTTTATAATAGTTATTCTCTTCAATTATTTCTCCATTAACATTCTTCTTATTCTAAATGGCAAATATCAGTTCAAGGCACTTTAGTAGGTATGTATGTTTTTAATACACAGCTAAAATTTCCTAGAACAGCTCACAAGGCTTTCTTGGCATAATCTCTGATTAAATGACAAGAATTCCTGCATAGTATTCCTTGTCCTTCTCAGTGCCTTTTACATTCCAGCTCTAGACAGTAATTTACAAATCTCTGATTGTTTATAATACACCTGTCTCTGTTCTAATTTTAAGTGTCCTTCCTATGGCTTGATATTTCTTCCCTCAACTCTCTCGTTTAGGTTAACTTATATTCTTACTTATCCTTTAATTAAAATGTTAGTCCTCCAGAAAGCCTCAAGATAACCATATTCTGGGCTTCGGGTACATCCTTAACTTGCCTAAAGAAACTTTGTTTATATGCTCTATTGTAATTGCCATTTTTCAACATCAGTTCCACTAAATTTTGAGTCATTTGAAACCAGAAACTGTATTTACTTCTTGAACTAACAGCAAGTAAAGTAGGTGTGAAATAAATATATGTTGAATCAATATGCAGATAAAAAAATTGGTCACATTCTTTATATTTTTTCTTAATTATAGAAAACAAACACTAGACTAGCAAGTAAGATAGCAAAATGTTGGTTTCAGGATTATGACAGGGCTCAATGTATCCCCTTAAAAAGCAATAATAAGATCAATGAGAATAAAGTTTCAAATGACTTAGTTTTTTTAAAATTTATTTGTTTATTTATATATTTATTTATTTACTTTTAGGAACAGGGTCTCCATCTGTCACCCAGGCTGGAGTGCAGAGGTGTGATCGTAGCTCTGTAACTTCAAACTCCTGGGCTCAAGGGATCCTCCTGCCTCAATCTGCTGAGTACCTAAGACCAGGCATGCACCACCACACCAGCCAATTTAAAGCAAAAATTTTTTATAGAAACTGGGTCTCACTATTTTGCCCAGGCTGGTCTCAAACTCCTGGCCTCAAGTGATCCTCTGGCTTTGGCCTCCCAAAGTGCTGAATTGCAGGCATGAGCCACTGTACTAAGCCCAGTTTTGTTTCATTATTTAGTTCTAGGTAGTTTCCTTAACATTATATATAATCTGAAAGATGTTGACTTTTTAGAATGTGTATATAAATTAGTAATTCAGCAAATACATAAAGAATGAATATACTTTGCCATGTTTAAAATAAAACTACGTTAATTTCAATATGTCTTAATTAAAAAAGTATTACTATTTTGAGGAAGAATACTCTGAATAATGTTGGTTAGCTGTTTTCAGCCATCTGATAGTAATGCAGAGCAATTAGTAAATCCACCCTTCCTAAAGAGTTCATGATAAGTTTTCATAAAATACATTTAGTAAATTTTAAAATATTAGACACATATTTACACATAAACACAAAAATATGACTTCAAAAAATATTTAGGTTGGGCATGGTGGCTCACGCCTGTAATCCAAGCACTCTGGGAGGCCAAGGTGGGAGGATTACTTGAGTTTAGAAGTTCGAGACCAGCCTGAGAAAGAGTGAGACCCCCCAGCGCTACCAAAAATAGAAAAATTAGCCAGGCATGCTGGCACATGCCCGTAGTCCCAGCTACTCGGGAGGCTGAGGGCAGGAGGATTAATTAGGCCCAAGAGTTTGAAGTTGCAGTGAGCTACAATGATGCCACTGCACTCTACCCATGGTGACAAAGTGAGACTCTGTCTCAAAAAAAAAAAAAAAGAAAAGAAAAATGAAAAAAAGAAAAAAAGAAAAATATTTGCTTTATAGGTTAGAATCTACTTGCTCAATATAGAGGTACATAGATAAATCCTACCAACAAAATAAAACAATATAATTTCTTAAGTGTGACCTGGTGCACTTGGCATTTGGAAGGTTCTAAAGAATTTTTTATTTTATCTTTTTTGTATATTTGTTCTTTTCTCATGTTTATTTTATTATCAGCTGAAAATGTTAAAATGATTCTGTAAAAGAATCTGAAATTTTCAATTTTGGTTGTATATGACACATTTCACGTTGTCAAGGCATTATAGCCAGGCAATAATTACTCACAGTACTAGTCTCCCATAAAAACATTGACATCTTGCTGTGAGTTACTCATTTCAGTAAACGATACAAAGTGTTCCCACTGTTAGCTTATAGTGTTTACACAACAGATGTACTTTAAGGACTTAAAATTATCTTACCTAGGAAAGGAAATTTTATAGTGGAGATTGCATAACAGTTCTGGAGATCATTTCTAACTTTGCTTATTTAAGTAGGCAAATAAAATATATTCATAATTGAATAAAACTTTGGAAGAAATGAGTTCTGATTTTCCTTTCAAACCTGGAGATTTTCTGTGATCTTTTGTAAATATCATATATATATATAAACTGAATTTCTAGCAAAGCCCCCAAGTACCTCATCATTTTTCAACTCCAGCAAAAGAAAAAAAATAATTTCCAAGAATCTCTATCTCTTTCTTTCTAGGCTTCCCAAAAATCTCATATGTGAAATTCAGTGAAATTTTGCCCTACTTTGTGCCTAGGAGTAAGCAGAAAGTATTTTAATTTTCCTTCTCTACTTTGTGCCCTAGATTTTCCACTAAATACTTAGTAACCTACCGTTAACATAATCTATTTGCTTGTTATGAAAGCTTTTCTTCCCCTAGGTAAATTTTTGCGTTTGTAAATCTGTTGTACATTTAAAAAAGAAATAATAAAGATGAACAACAAATTTCATCATTACTGAAGAACATAACTAAATTGAAAGATATCTGGAGTTCTTTGATTTTTTTCTTTAACTTTGGGTAATTTTTCTATTATACAAATTATATTTATGGCATAAAATAATTTAAGCACAGTTTGGATATAATCATTGCACAGAATAATAACTATGTGCATGCACCTAACTTAAAATTTCTCTAGGTTCTTGGCAGCGTCACAAACTATCCTTCAGGATTTTCATTTTGTATCCAGTTTTTATGCAGGTTTTTAATGCAGCTAACATATTTTATGTTCCCTGGGGCCCATACAATGTGAAACTACAGTTAGATATGTATAAGTCAAATGTTTTTCAGAATCTCAGAAGTTAAAATGTGTAAACTCTTCCTGAGTTAGTTTAGCACCTTTTTAGAAAGCATTTGTAAAAAAACAGTTTGACATGAAAAGAACCAAATGCTTAGCATATCTACACAAATATGTAACTTAGAAGACAAAGCAAAGCAAGACCCACCCCATTAAATTGTGTCAACAGGTATTTATGGGATGAAAAGAATTATTATATCTCTGTATTTCTCTCTGGTTTAAATATCTGAGAGCTAAAATTACAATTCTGTTTCAAATTATTATCTTAACTATATTCTTTTATGTATTAAGGGTCTTTCTGATATTTAAATAATCACATCAAACCTCAAGCAAAAATATCCTCTGGAAAATATTAGTAACATTAATTTATTTACAAAATATTATTGAATCATAAACTTTAGAGATCAGCAACATGTTAAAAGATATTTTTATACTTTGTATAGTGTTCCTAAGTCCATCATCCTCCATATTATTCTAACTTAAATTCCAGAATTGTCTTTCATTGTTTTATAATATCACAACTTGGGCTGAATTCTTGTTTTGTATGTAAGTTTAAACTTCCATATTGTTTTCTTCATCAGTCAAATGACAGTATTTTGTAGTGTTAGATTCACAATCTAATAAGGTGAAAACGATCCAGTCTGACTACTCGAGTGGGTATTTTTAAATTTTTTTTTCTCTTTAGCCAGACCTCTAACTTCTCTGTTCACTTCCATTCTACTATAATGCTGGTTAGGTTTTAATGTAGTTTAGAGTCACCCTCAGCAATAAAGATAGACCTTGATTGACCCAGAAAATCACTGTAACCTCATCACCCATATAGGCAATTCACCTGAATTGGTTCATAGTAATGCCCAGGATATATATTCAGAGTAGGAAAAAAAAAGATCTTTCTTAAGGATATTTTGATATGATGGATGAAATTGCTTCTGCTATTTCTGGCAAGTCATCCTCAGGCCAGATCCATATGTGGAGAATGGCAGATCTAGAAATGTTCTAGAGAATCAGAACCCTTTATAAAATATAACATTTAGGTCAAACCACGTTTAAATTTGAACATTCCTCCGGACTTTATTGTTACATAGACCATTAAATTATTTTTCCTGATTAAGCCTGTTTAAGTCTAGTTTTCCATTTCTACCAACAAAATATTTTTTAATCTGATACATTATTTTAAAATGGTATGGTGCTAATCACCAGAAAGTAAATTTTTCTTGTGGGAAGATGATGACTAATCCAGGCAGCAAGAAGTGAGGAAGAATAATTAAAAATAAAACAGATCTTTCTTTGTTAAAAAAAAAGAGGTTTCTCAGTTCTGTCTAAAACATAAACTACATATGGAAAGAAGGGATAGCAAAATACAGGAGTCATTTTGTCTATATTGTCTTTTGTTAGCATCTTCTACTATTCTTTGACTGTTTTTCTTTCAATTATAATTGCTGTCATTCCAACATCAAAATTAATTTGATCTATTTTTAATTAGCAATTAGGTAACGTAAGTACACTGATAGCACTTGATTATATATTTCCATAAATTTATTGATAACAAGAATAATAAAAATTAAATTTGGAGACTATGTGTTGCTTCCTTTAAGAATACCTTAAAAGAACTCATTCCTCTATAAGTTATTTGGTAGAATAAAAATGCTGTATGCTCATGGTGTGATCATATTGGAATATTAAAGCAGGAATTCTTAGTAGAAAATTGTATATATACATATATTTTGGAGAAAGAGAGAGAAAAGATAGATGAATTATCTTCATCCTCAGATGAAATATCATCTATGTAGAAAATCCCAAAGAAGTAAGCTATATGAAAAAAAATCTAGGAATTCATAAATAAATTTATCAAGGTTGTAGATGTAGGCCAATATACAAAAGTCAATTGTATTTTATATAAAGTAGTAAAAACTGAAATATGAAATTTGAAAAAATATTAAATATATACCAAAAAATGAAGTACTTTTTTGTAAATCTAAAAAAATGTACAGAATCTATATATGGAAAACTGTAAAATCTTGACCAATAAAGATATATAAATAAATCCAAGTCCGTGGGTTAGAACCATAAATATTATTAAGATGTTCTTTTCTCCAATTTAATTTTTACATTCAACATAATTCCAATCAAAATCCCAACAAGCTTTTTTGCCGATATTGAGAAACTTATTCTAAAATTTATATAGAATGTCAAAGGAACTAGAATAACCAAAAAACAAATCTGAAAATAAACAAAGAAAAACAAAGTTGGAGGATTCACAATATCTGAATTCAATATTTATTATAAACCTATGCTAACCAAGATAATGTGTTATGGATGAAAAGATAGATCAATGGAACAAAATAGAGTCTAGAATTAGACCCAAACAAGTATAGTTAACTGATTTTTAACAACATTGCAAAGGCGATTAAATGAAAGATGGATATTCTTTTCAACAAATGGTGTTGGAGCAACTGAACTTTCCTATGTGAAAATAAATGAACCTTGCAACAAAACTCATACAGTAAATAAAAATTTACTCAAAATGGATCGTAAACCTAAATGTAAAATGCACATCTATAAAACTATCTAAAGAAAACATAGGAGTAAATCTGCATGACTTTCATTTGACAATAAATTTTTAGATACAACACCAAAAGCACAGTCCATGAAAGAAAAAAATGGTAAAAATAATAAAATACGAAAAGAGAAAGTAGTAACCTTAGAGTAAAAACTTTGGCAAACACTATCTTAACCAAGTAATCAAGGTTACATTCATCAGCGATTGTCATGTGGACCTCATTACCCCCGATAGTATGCGATGAGGAGAGCTCTTCTCTCTGTTGTGTTCTTTCCAAAACTTATAACCCACTTTCAATCATCAGATAAACCTAAATCATCAGACAAACCCATATCAAGGGTCATTCTGCAAAAATCTGAGGATAACCACTCAAAACTCTCAAAGTCATAACGAAAAAAACAAGAAAAGACTAAGAAACTGTCACAGACCAGAGGGCATTAAGGAGGTAGAATAACTAAATGAAATATGGTATATTAGATGAAATTCTATAATGGAAAAAAGACGTTTTTGGAAAAACAGGTGAAATCCAAATAAAGTCTAGAGTTTGGTTTAAAAATATTGGTGAATCTATGTGAAGGGTGTAAATGTGTTCATAGTACTTTTAAAAAATCCTCCTCTAAAGTTGTTTACTTAGAAACATACATAAATAAAATTATATATTCTCAGTGACTACCATAATAAAAATATTACTACTGACATGGAGAGAAAATTCTGGCTCTAAGAATTCATCGTACCTTGTAATTCAATTCAGTAAACCTTATTTTAGTATATAAAATTTAGTAGAAATTAAAACTGAATAAAAAGATTTTCAAGAAAAAATATTCAATATTTCATGAATATAAACAGTGAAGTAATATGGCAAAATGCAACACACTGATATTTTTTAACACTTTCACTAAGGGTGTAGTTTTTTTGTTGTTGTTTCTGTTAATGTTTTATGTAATGTTAGTGCAATATGCAATGTAGTATTATTCCTGTGGATTAATGGAGCAGCAACTTTTGTTTCCTTTCATGGTTATTCTTGCGATAGAGAAAAACACAATATACAAAAAAATCAAATAATATTCTTTAAAATAACAATAATAAAACAGAGTATATATGCATTTATACATTACAAACTACTACAGCAAGGGGAAACTTTGGGTTGATGAACATTATTCCTTTGAGCCATGGGAACAGATGTCTCACTAGTTATTTTCTTTTGAGGCAGAAATTATTTGATTTACCCCTGTTAAAGGATTTTCAATAGTGCCTACCTATAAACTTTCAAATATTTCCTTTTCAACCAAGATAGCAAGAAAAAATAAAGGTTTATTTTCAGCCAGTTTTCAGGACATGTACTTCCATCAGATATTAATATATTTCCACACTGGTTGGAAAATAGTGGGTGCTAAAGTACCTCTTTCTTGTAGTATCTTCAGCTACTCCAATTTTCCTCCACCACTTACCCCTGCTCCACTCTACCACCCCCACCCTCCCAAGAACTATCTATAAGAGAATCAGTTTTAGAAACATAGACGAGTTCTCAAAACCTTATTCTCTAATTAGGCCTTGCTAATTGGTCAAGTATATTGAGTATTATTATGGGCTGAATGTTTGTGCCCCTCACCAAATTCAGATGTTGAAGCCCAAATCCTCAATGTGATAGTACTGAAGGTGGGGCCTTTTGAGGTACTCAGTTTTAGATTAGGTCATGATGAGATTAGTGCCCTTATAAGAAGAAAAGGGGGGAGAGAGAAAAAGAGATACCTCCAGGTGTACGCATCCAGGAAAGGTCATGTGAGGATGTACCAAAAAATGTCTATCTGTAAGCCAGGAAGAGACCCCTCCAAGCACTGAATCTGCTGGCCCCTTGATCTTGGACTTTCCAGCCTCCAGAACTGTGAGAAATACATGTTGTTTAAGCCACATAATTTATGGTATTTTGTTACAGCAGCCTGAGCAGACTAAGGAAGTATCATCACATATTATTAATCCATTAGAGAGAAAATATGCTGTAGACCACCACCATTTTCTCAATTGTGTGAGACAGATTGTAAAAATAGCAGGTTTACAAACAGAAAGGGTTCTTGTGGGAAAGTGTATGTTAAAAACTTACATTTTTTTCTCCTTTGAAAGATTCACATATACATAAGCATTTTCAAAGCTCAGAGATATCTTTCCCAAGAGACATCTGTTTAGCTTTGATTAACTTGGTTTTCCACAGTGTACTTGAACAGGTAACATTTCATTGAGGGCAATCTATTTATTAGTCACAGAGCACTATTATGTACTACTCTACATAACACAAAATGATACTGCTCCTCAGAACAACATTTTTAAATTCTATTTATTCATTGAGTGCCGACTATTTTGGGCAATATTTAGAAAAAATAATTTTATACAAATAGTAGCTATTTTATTATACTTAACTTTGCTTAGATAAGAACCATGTGTTGACCATGGAGATAGAAAGTCGGTGTTATATAAGCTATCTTACTGTCTTGAGGCAACTCCTTTATTTTTGAAAAGTGGGATAAATACATTCTTAAATAAGAAAATTTATTTTTAAAATAAAATTGCCAAAGTGGTAATGCTAATTCATATCATCAATTTTAACAGTTTATCAGATTTTAGGGGCAAGGACCTGTTGCAGCATATTTTTCTTGAATATGTGACCCATATTTTGTAAATGACCAATATCTTGAGTTTAGACAAATTCTAGCTTTCTCCATTGCAATAGGGAGAAAAATAAGGGAATCAAACTAGAATTACACATCCCCACTAGGGACAGAACATGCACGAACTGTAAGACTCTAAATTAGAGAGGAGGGATTTGCTGCTAGATACAGCAGAGGATCCCAAGTGTTAAGATAACACAATTTAAGATTTTAATAATTCATAGCAGAAATTCCAGAGTCTGTGGTGAAGGACCCAAATAGATAAATAGAGTCAGTTATTCTCTTGAACATTTGCAATTAGGTTATGGGGATCTTATTATCAGAAGTGATTTTTACCAGAAAAATTTAGAGTGCTAAGTCTTAAGATGCTGATTAGCCAAAAAGGAATTGTGAACTAGGAATAGACAACATTACAGTTATCACTATCATGGAAGAAAAAATGCTAGCAGCAAGACCTAATTGTACTAGATTTACCTAATTATCTATGGCCTGGATTACTGTGAGGACAGATTTAGCATATAAAGTCCCCACCACAGAATCTTTTCATAATACATTGCAATATTTTCTCTCTTAATGGAGCTGAGGACAGGGGAAAAGTTTTCAATATGCAAAATATTTTGTAATTCTTCAGAAAATAACTTATCAAAATATATGTTTCAACAAAAATTTCTATAAAAATTGCATATTACATCAAATCATAAAACTTTAAAAAAATTACTGGGTAAAAGGATCAGGTTTTAGAATAAGTGTTTAATGATTTTGGAAGTGCCATTTTTGTATAGTAGATTAAAAAAACTTTCAGGTAGTTATTTTCTAAATTATGAAGCAGGCATAATCCTATTCTTTATAAAATTTCAAAGCATGAGACATACTTAACTTTGCACTTAAAAGATAATGAAGTATTTCAACAACTAGCTGTACATTACTTGTTCCATTACATAACATTTAAATTGGAAATCACTAAACACTTAAAATAAAAACATAAAAGCAATGCATTGCCTAAACTTATGGTACTTAATGATATCATGTGATTTACCTGTAAAGTAAAAGAGAAAAGCAACAAATATACTCTAGGTTTTTTATGTATGAATATACACACAATGGCAGATGCAGTCTTGATTTGAGTTGAATATAGTTTTTGCACTTTATTAAAAGTACTCATTTTATTCTTGAGGATCTATTCATATCAGATAAAACAGAAAAAATGAAGTGATTTTATATTTGTTAAACTTGTCTCAACTCATTCTATTCTAGGATCACCTGTTTTTTACTTCCATTATATTCTGAGTAAGTCATACAATAAATCTGTGTTTAATATGTCATTTGAGGTCTAAGATTGACTAAACCTGAAGAAAGAAAAGCAAGATTGTTGCAGCACGGAAGTAGCATGTAATTATAGCATACAGAAGTCTATGATCTTCACATGAGGTGCATTCATCAATATATTATTCAAAGGAAAAACAGAGTGCTTCGGAATCATCCTAAGCCCACGTATCACTTAAATTATTGCCATATTCTTTTTGAAAAATATCTTTAACATCAGATAATTAGAGATGAGTATAGGTTGTATATTTCTTCTTTTTGTATCCTTGTTGTCTTGTGATTTTTAACAGTGAAAGCAAGTTTCATTGCTCATGTAGAAATTATTTCACATGAGCAAATATTTTCATTTTTTGGCAAGCAGGAATAGAATCATTCTTACAATCTTTCTTGTAAATTTGATGAACTTCCATTCTCCCTTACATGAAAGATGTTTGGATGCAAACAAAATTGCTTAATGACAAAATAAGCTAATTTTTCAGTCACATTAGGAAATAGAATACACCTTTATGTAGGGGGAAAAAAATGGTGTTCTTAACCTGGAGTCACATTCTTAGGCCAAGTGTACTTACAGATCCCTGATACATCTTAACTATGAGTAATCATGCCATGAGTAATTCCAAGTTAAAGATTCAACCTAGTTTATTTTTAACCCTTATATAGGATAAACTATTTTTCTGGCATTTTTCTTACTTACCCATTTGCAGTGGTTATTAAACCTCAAACGAGGTATATACAAAGAAATTCAGATCTAGTAAAATAACAGTTAAACTGCTAAAAACAAAGAGAAAAAAAAGGAAGCGGCAGTAGAACCTTTGTTTTTTATGAACTAGTTGTGTAATATTGATCTGATTTTCCTGCTTTCAGTCCTTTCGATTTCTTATCCATATTAAAAACTGCCACTTTAAAAAATTCCACAATAAAAAAGGTTTTAACAGTTTTAAAATACTGGCAGTAAGTGAAATTTTGGAAGAAATATATACCTATCAAATACGAAGTAATGAAAAGGAGATGGAACAGAAGCAGTTGGGTATGATTACTTGTATTATTATTATTGTTAAAGTAATTATTATTAACAATATTATTATCAAAATAATAATAAAATAAAGTATAGCTGTTTAATATTATAAACATTTTTCAGAAAATAATGTTATTTTAGAATGAAAATTACCCAGGGAATTAAAAACCGATAAGAAGGAGTCATTGGAAAGAGAACTATTCAAGGTAGAGAGGATAACTATTGGATAACTTTTCTTGAGAATGCAAAAAAAATAGTACTGTGAGTAGATCAGGGGTAATGGGTTAGCCTTGGTGGGGAAAAAAGTATGATTCCTCATCTGACAAGGTCAGGACACAGGCAATAATAGATATTATTTTAAGAACAGTTTTAGATATAGGGCTGGGAAATTGGACAGTTCATGCCAGATAGTCTCTCTTTGATCTGGGATGTACAAGATAAGGTCATCACTTGAAATGACAGGGAACAATGACAGACTTCCATACTGAAAACGAGTGTTAAAAGTTAGAATAACTATCGTAAAAATGGAATATTTAGCTCACTCTGGGTGAGTATAGTAGGAATTCTTAGCTGGCTTCAGTGCCTTTGCTTAAGATAAAAATAAATAAATATATAACAGAGTGGAGCCAAAAATGTGTTATATATAATTTTTCTGACACCACTCAGAAGGCTGATAAAGTGGGACCACAAATTACTTTTTATATGTAGGAAATGCACATGATAGGTGAGAAAATTTTACAAGTATTCTAACTAGGATATCTTATAGTTGACACCTTTTACTAATGAGTAAAAATTTTATACATAATCATCTGGAGTTATTCAAGCCCATGAAGTCATTTATTAGTCATGAAATTCTGAAATTCACATGAGGGATGCTATGTCACAGTTTCAGTGCCTGGCCGACAGTTACAGAAACACACAGTCAGTGACTTTATGTTGATAGCAGCACTTGGGAATTAAGTGCTGAAATTCCACCACTTCATAATTGGATTTTGGCACCTCCTATTAATCTCCTTTAGATAAAACATAGCACTACTAGCAAGTGGCGTACTACAGTGTTACTTGGAGCTTTGTTAAGTGGCAAATCGCTGCTGATACTACCAGCATTTTTAATACTGACAGAAAAGCAAAATAAAATTTATACTAAAACAAATGGGGTTAACCCAAAATGTTGCAAAAAGAAGAAATTTCATGCAGTAGGAAACAAATTAGATTTTGTTATTTTTTAGTGAATGAACTATTTACATTGAAAGCTATTTAAGAATGGATTTTATGTTGCTACCTTTTTGTTATCATTGCTACTGTGGTTTCAAATAAAAAGTGGAAAATGATAACTTTAATTCTTTAAAATATTTATAAAAAGAACTAAGAACTATATATTAATTATGTATTTTATAAATATCTTGCAGAAGGTTAAGATGGTAAATAAAAAAATCAGTCTGCTTACAGCTATTTCTTTGTACTTCTGGTTGAATATACCTAGGGCTATAGAAGGGAAAGAAGCAAGCCTTTCCCTGTTTATTCATGATGCCTGAAGGCTAGTTGTTAAATATAAGAAAGAGGCTCTAAACCTTTGTTATAGATGGATATTAACTAAAGACCAAGGCCATGAAATCAAAGTGTTGGATTTGGATGTTTATATGGTGACAAGGAATTTAGTTAAACTCAGGGGGTATGATTCTTTAATATTATTTGCAAAATATTCAAACTGCTTTGCTTCATGATTTGTGTGCCACTAATATACTCAACATAATGAAATCCTTAATGAGTTTTAGAATGATGTTCTTTTGTGGAGTTATGACATTTACAATTTATCTTACAATAGGTTGATAACACATCAGGATTTGGGAGCTGAATTTCAAAGTTTCAAATAAAGTTTTCAAACTAAATATTTAATAGGATGCTTCCCCTCCAAATTCTAGTCAACCAAATATAATGGTGGATGCTGAGAGATTCTCTGAGTGGCATTTACCAACAATTCTTACTCCCGATTACTTTCTTAGAACTGTGAAAAAAGAAAAGATGGGAAGTGTTGTGGAAAAGCTCATCAAATCCATCGGTTCTTGATTTATAGAATTCCTTGAAGGAAAAAAAAAGCCGTAAGTGCTAGGGTATCCTGAAAGTAGCTATAGCTGAACTGTGAATAGATGAGTAAAAAAGGACACTTGTCTTTGTGGTATCTCACAATGGAAAATGAACAAGGATCCATCCATATTTTGGTTGCACAGGGTAGAACTTCTAATTTTTCCATTCTTACCTGCATTCTCTGTATCTCTGTATTCTGAACTTCACCTTTAACGGTATTACAGCAAGTGCTTACTTAGTTACATCTTTAGCTTTTCTTTAACATTTTTCTGTGAAAGATTTTGTCAGATATTATCATTTGTAATTCACAGATCTATACCTATATCTATATCAAATCTATATATAATATCCCAAGGTAAATCATGTTGCAATTTGTAATTTTCATAGAATGGTCCATGTTCTTAAAAACATATAATTCTTTAGTGGGAGAGGTCAGTCCAAAAGCTCTGGGTCATAGAGACAGAGCTTTGACAACTGAGGGTTTTGCTCAGATTGCTCTTTACTACATGGTGTTTCAAGGAAAATTTGAGACTTCATTTTAATTGCTGTGGCAAGTTTCAGAATTAATTTTCCTGCAAGATCCCACCCTTCCATCCCTCACACAATAAATAATAAAAGACAAAAGACTTTGAATTGTAAAATTGGGAATCTTTCAGAGATTCTTTGAGAGAAAAGAAAACATTTATAGAAGTTGATTATAGTTATCTACCTTTTAATTGATTTTCCAAATGGGAATCTCCATCAAAATGTGTATATTTATTTGAATATATGATAAACAAACAAGACATGAGAACTTAATAAAATATTTTAAATAGCTTTATATAATCTACAGCTAGATGGAAACAAATATTTATAGTCCAGAATGAATATTGCTGGACATCAGCTTCTGTTCTTGTAGTTCATCACATTTTCTGCAAAAATAACAACAATTGTGTTACTAGCCTTCTTCATAACAACTGTAGTTGATAAATGATATCAATTTCCTGGTGTCCAGACAAGAACTAAACTTTTTTGGGGCTCCATAATTCAGAACACAATTGTATTTTGACATTTTGTCCATCATCATATTGCTGTTCTCTGGCTATTTCTAGGCATCCAGATAGTTGTGTCTGTGAACTATTCTGGAATGCACTTCCTTGCTGGATTTTCAAAATTGTTCAGTTCCCAGTTGAAATGCCTTCCTACAATCACACTATCCAAAAGTATCCCAGTTATTCTCTCTGTATCTGTATAAGAATCAAGAGAAACCCACTTGTTATTTTTTAATATTTATTTTCCTGTGAATTACCTATTTTGTTCACTAATTCATTTATTGAGTTTCACTTTTTTTCAGTCTGCATATTTGATATTGCTATCAATGTCTATATAAATGTTAGTTTTTACCTTTATATATTTTGTTTTCATCTTTTTTTCTTTTTTCTTGTCAAATAGGTACAAGTGTTGATGTCCTAAAAAGGTTTGAGAAAGGCTCATCTCATGCATAAGCGTGAAAACCCAGTCATCACAACCACAAAAGTATCTCATCTTTTAACATATTGACTGCCACACTTGAAAAAAAATTTTTTTCCCTGGGGCCACAGTGTTTTATTAAAACAAAGTGAGCCTTTCTAATTTGTTATTTTTTATTGTTTCCTGTGTGTGAGTTACAGGCAATGCAATACCTGTTTTTAGAATTAAATTGTCAATATTAATCGTAACAAAAAAAAAATCAACAAGTAAGATTTTCACGAACCAACTGCAAGGTTTTGCTTCACGAGACCCCGGGCTCAAAACTAGCCTGAGTTAAATACAACTCACATGGCAGTCAATGTGTTAATTGTCCATTTTACCAATGATTTTATGTTTTGAAATTGATTTGATTCCCAGGATCTATTAAAGGAGCTTCTAATTTAATCTTTTTGTTTCACTTGCTCTACCAAAATGCATTTTCTATACAATAGCCAGAATCTCTTTTTAAAAAATAAGGAAATATGTTAATAAAAACATCATAAAACTTAACTGCTTGATATCATTTAATAGCTTTCTCTTTTACTTAGAACAAAACCTAACTCCTTACCATATGCTACAAGGTATTGTGTGATTTGGCCCCTGCCGACTTATTGATATTATCCTTCATTGCAATCAAGCCAATGGACCTACTTTCTGATTCTAAAACCCAGCAAGTTCATTCTTACATTAGGAGATGTCCAATTACTCCTCCTTTTGCCTGGCATTATTTTCTTCCATATCTTCACATGGCAGATTTCTTCTCATCATTTAGTTTTAGCTGAAATAATCACATCTTCTTAGATGTCCTCCATCAAATCCTTTCCAAAGTAGAATGTGCCTCATTCCCAGAATCACTCTCTGTCACAATTCTCTTTGTAAATTTCTGTTACACAATTATACTGACCTGAATTTATCATTGCTTATTTACTTGTTAACTGTTTGTTTTATCTCCACATTGATATAACTCAATATCCCTCAGAAGATGAGCCTTCTCCTTTTTTTCTGCTGTATCCCCAGTACAGGTAATATTGTCTTAGAGGTCCCATTACATATTTGGTAAATGTTCCTTCTTGTAAGATTCTTATCAGATCTTTCTCTCTTGATAATATGGATTAAAAAAATCTACTTTCATTCTTAGATATGTCTTTATGCAAGTTCACTTTATTTCACTAGAGGTAAATGCCAAGGAGGAGAAAAGTGTTGTCATTTTTGAAAGACCTAGGAAATGACAAGCAAAATAAATAAATCACATTTTTTATGATTTTCAAAACAGCCACATGATGAAGGCATTGTTACTTCTTTTGTACAAATGAAGTACATGATGCTGAGAGAAATTAAGTCAGTCTAAATTTAGAAGTTGCTACAAGTTCTATCAATTTCAAAGACTGATATTTTCATTACATAATTCTTTCTCTTTGGTGAAGTCAATATCATGCTTATTTTTAATACTCTGTAACATATATATCAAATCAGAGATTACAGTACTCATTGTTCATATACAAGTTTGTGACAGCAGAAAGTAGTGTAATTAAATGTAAACTGTTAGCATACAAAGAATATTTGTATTGGTCCATATTAGAAGTAATACAATCTGCTTACTCACAAGTTCATTAGTACAAATTTCAATAATCTGAAATGAAATCGTTAAATGGGTACAGCTACATATTATGTTAATGACCTCTACTTATTTGAGAAGTTCAGTGACATAATACATAATGCCCATTTATAATAGGCTAGAATCTTTTAGTGATTTAGTTGTACAAATGCTGACATACTTTTACTATGGTAAAATTTTATGCTAAAAACAGCCATCAAAATTAGTTTTCCAAAGCATAATTTATATAATGATAATGCTGATGATTTAACTTACAGAAACAATGTAAAAATCTTACACATCTTTCTAACTCAAGAAGTGCAAAAATGCACTTGTAATAACAAGTAACCAAAAAAAAAAAAAAAAAAACCACCGGTGAGAAAGTAAAATAAACAAACAGAAACAATAGCAAAAAGAAAAACAACATTTTTTTGTGATTTTTAGGGTAAAATTTTGGATGGATTCCTGAAGTACCATAATATTACTCTATGGGTAATAAAGTGTATTGTGAGTGGTCAGATTTAAGTTGAACTGCTGATGTGATAGTTGAGTAGTGCATTATGCTTCACAGATGATTCCCTCAATTCTCTATAGCATGCAGTATGTTATTTTTCTTCCTGGAATGCAAAACTGATTACTTTCTGTAGCAAAAGACTTTAGTTGAGGAACTAGAGTCTCCTCAGTATAACTAAGTAACATTTGATTTTACTAGGTCCCTAGAATTTCTAGATATGCTTCTTCATTTGCTGAATGGTAATTAAAACATCTTCCTGGAAGATTTTGTCATAAAAGATGATTACCACATCTCATTTGAGAGCTCTCCCATAGACATCCCCCCAAGGAGAATTCCATGTTTTCTGTGCCAACGGGTTATATTTTACCAGAACCTCCCAGTAGTATTTTTCACATTGTGTGATTATTTGTATCTCTCTGGTTTTATGCAAAACTTTAATTCAGATAGAAGCTCAATTCTGAAGTGTGCATATATGGAGATACTTCTAATATTAATTTAAAAATTATGTACACTGAATGATTCATTAATTAATTTAGTCACTCCATAAACTATGATTGAGCACTTAATACATGGCAACTACAGCATTAAGGACTATGAGTTCTAACATGATTCTTATTTGGGTCTGGCTATCTTGGAGCTCTCAGCTGGTTGGAGGAACAAACTCTTGCAAGGCAATGTTTTATGAACTATGATACAAGTATTATACATATTATGCTTAAAGAATTCAAAGAAGATGACCAAACCTAAATAATGAATGAAAATTCAATTAATTTGATCTTTCCTGATTGATTGCCAAATTAGAAAAAAAAAATCATATGTAAGCCAATTCATTTACAATTCCAATATATTTGAAATATACAAGAATGATTTGTTATTCAGTCAAAACTCATTAAGCATTTTCTTCAAATAAAGTATATTTATAAAACAGATGTTGTTCATTTATTGAGGCTGTAAATATGAAGGTTAGTTCATATAGCTAATTATGACTGGAGATAAGTTATTTCTCTACCATCCATTCTTAGCTCACTCCCCTCATGTTGGGGTTTGTGAACTCTGAAAACAGAATTTGGGAAATCCTGACCCAGAACACAGTTTCTGGAATTCCACTCTATAGGATAACATAATACAATAAAACACATTGTAATGTAAAAGTCCTATTAAGTTTGTTGTTCTTTTTATTCCTGTTGCTTTTAACATAGGTGTTAAAATAAATAGGTGATAAAAATTGTATATAATATTTCCATGCTTGATATGGGGGCAAAAAGAGACTATCTAAATTATTGATGGCTAATGTATAAGTTCTGGTTTTCTTGCAGCTCATTGATTTGACAGTGCAATTTAAGATCTAATTTTAGGCATCATCTCATTTTGAAAGGCCAGTTTTATTTTTGGAGGACCAGACCCAAACTGCACATTTCAGGAACCCATACAATGCTCCTTTGTCCTCTGTTCCTATCTGAGAGAAGAGGGAGAAGAGGACAATGACTTGGGTTTGCCTGCATATGGGTAGAGTGACCACAGATTGCGCGAGGTGGGAAGTGGAGAGGGGTAGTGAGAGACCTCAGAGAGAGCATTGAGCCTGTGATAAAGGGTTGTGAAATGCTAGTTTTCTCAAGACTTTACACTCTTCGTGCTTGGCTGCTGTACCTAATAGCAAGTGCACCCATATGGGAGAGCATGATGAGAAAGAATGACTTGGGTTTGGGTTGGGAAGCTGAGGCTGAGGAAGCCTGTTTTAGAAATAAGCTTTATATTTCTGCTACATTATCAAGAAGAAAATGGTAGATTACATTTAGGATCACATTTCCGTAGGTATTAAATAAAGAAAAAAAAGCTTTGAAGCATCTGAACATGAACTTATGTAAAGGCATTATTATCCTATTATATAATTTATTTTAGTGAAGTAACATATATTTCTAACCAACTATATTCTCTAGTAATGGAGGTATAATAATTATAAATTTTAAACAGCTGCAGATCTTATATTGGTGGATTTTTAAAAATGCACATTTTTTACTAGCTAGGCTATTTATTTGGTTGTCTTATTAGAGAATAACTAATAACAAAACAAAAGAAAAGATTCATTTTCTCAAGTACACGAAAGTCTAATCTGATAGGTGGCCCACAGGACAGGGCACCTGAGCTACTAGAGGTGTTATAGGTATACATTCTTCTACCTTCTTGCTTCATAATCCCCACCTGCAAGGCCAACGCTGGCCCGTTAGCACCCTTTCTCCATACCAGAGTTGAGGATTGAGGTTAGAGTAAACAGCTTCTCCTGATGGATGTAAATGAGAAATTGTGCAAGTCATTTTCCTCACATCCCATAAGTAGGAATGAATTACAAATTAAGTCTTTGCTGCAAGAGGGGCTGGAAAATGTTTTTGCTAGCTAGGTACCTCTAAATACAGAAAAATTTGTGTTTCCTTTACTAAATGAAAAGAGGGAAGATGGATATTGAGAGAAAACTGAAAACTCTTCAGCTACTCTCTTAAAATTAAAAAAAAAATGAGGGCCGTGAAATTATTTGATATAATTAATCTCATAAAACAAAGGGCAAACAGTACCTAAAATGCCTACCATTACTCTAGGAATTACAGTTTAAAAATTTCTGAAAATTTCTTCTTTAAAAAAAGTCTGATGTTAACCAATGACTGTTTCTTATTCTTCTAGAATTGTTAAATATTATGCGATATTCCCATAGTGCTATTAAACTTATTTGTGGTTGAATTTTGCAAATAACAAGATCAAATGACAGAAAAGTAGATAGCCTGCCCAAAAGCATATAAGACTCAAGGACAGAATGATAACTAGGATACAAATGTATAATCTCTATTTTTTTAGGTCCTTTCACCACCGAACTCTCAGCTGCCTGTGTAGCAAGTTCTGTCTATGGATCTATGGGGATTCTGACTTTTTGGAAAGGATGTTTTTTATAAAGAAAATCTAAAGAAAAACTAATAACATATTCTAAAAAAATAAGAGGCAGCATGTTCATATCTTTTCCTTTATCTTTTTCACAGAAAGATGTACAAATGTCACTCCCTTCCCATATTCAACAGAAAAGTCACTAAAGGTAGTAAAAATGCATCACTAATGGAAAAGAAAAAGTTGAATAGCAACAACTGTATCATTAGAATGGAAATATAGTAGGATAAATATATATCAGAGAAATTTGAAATGTAATTTCTTGTTGATCAGTTATTACGTTCCTAATCTGTACTTGATAGAGTAAATATAATTGCCTTATATTAGAAATATTTTTTCAGCCTCTCTATCAATTAAATGACTTCAAGCAAAAAGTTTTCTTTATACAATATATATTTAAAAACCGGTGTGAAGTAGCTTCCTTATAGTTACAGCTTTTCACACACACGTATATGCCATATATATGGTAGTATTATACAAAACATGTAATGAAATTAAATATATATTACTCACCTAATATTTCAATAGTATATCTCTAAATTGTTTCATTCATGCTTTCTAGATAGATGTAGTGGGAGTTTTTTCCTGTGGGAGAGATCAAAAAAAGGGAAGTAAGGAGGAAGAAGAAGTTATTGGTTGACAGATCGATTAATTGATTGATGTTGCTCTAAATTTGGATTTTCCAGCACAAACATCACTTGGCCTTGCTTCATTATTTCCAGAGTTTCCTAGTTAGCTGTCTTCCACATTCTCCAGAGGACTAATATCTCTATGTATTTTACCCTCCTAATCCTACTACCTCTTTCATTTGTTCCAGGAGACAACTATATCTCTTACTTCAAAATCAGAATACAAATAGAGAAACTTATCTGCGTATTTATCCACATTTTATTCTTTGAATCCTATTGTAACAGATATTTTTCCTCCTCTGCTGGCTGTTGATTATCCCTCTTGCATTTTCAAAACTCTCTCTCAAATATCTACATCACATCAACATTTAAAAAGATACAGATTCTTCAAAGCTTCAAAAGAAAGCTGAGGAATTCAAGAAATAAAAATTATCACCAATCGTAAGACAGCCAATTATTTCACATATCTACCCCCAAGACAACTTTAAAAATTTAACTTCTCCACTTCAACTCTCTTTTCCTCTTGCACACTTTGTTTCACCCTACATAAAATAGTACCACTTCTAAAATGCTCTCTGGTCCATTGTGTTACATTTTTTAAGCACATTACTATCCACGCATTTCTTTATTTATTTTCTGCCTTCCCAAACACAATCCAATGTTAAGTACCATGAAAGAAGGAACTTCATATGTTTGTTTCTCTCTGCATACTCACCTCAAAGAGTTTTTTTCACATATAGCTGCTTACTAATTATTTGCTGAATGAATGAACAAATAAATATTAATAAATAGTTTATTCTTTTCCCCAGTGGAGTAAATGATAGAGTTAGGGAATATTAAAATGAAGAAGGTTCTCAGCAATCATCCAGTCATATTGCCAATGTCATATGATTACATGATTAGAGAAATCAAGGCAATTGCTAATATCTAAGTTTCAAAGGGCTTTAATGAGAAATAGTTCAAAAATTTTAGTATATTTTCAGAACAACTGTAAAGTTAAACTCTTAGTTCCTTCTTACTCATTTAATGTTATTTCCTCTGGTATTTTTTTATAAAGGACATTTCAAATCCTGATATGAAAATAAATGTTAAAAGAAAGAATATATTCAGATAATATGTAAGTATTCTGACTGCCATCCTGTGTTTCACTAAATTTGATCTAGCTGTTAATTATTTTTCAGTTTATATTTGTTTGAACTATTTGTATTTAGATTTCTATTTTTACAAAATATTAAGTAAATTTCTATGACATTAGAAAATCTTTAAACAGGGAAATGTGAAATTAGTTGTATGCTTTATCTCAGTAGAAGTTTGAAATGTGGAAATGACTTTTCTTTTAATTTCACTGAATTTCTGAATTTCAATCAGCTTTGATGTAATAACTGTTGGTTGACCTGATTAAAGTGAACCTCTCATCTAGTTGATTTAAGTCTACTTTGCTGCTACCAAATAATCTGAAATATGTTCTATTTTAGACAACCATCTGGCCTTCTAAATTCAAAACTTTACTGCAGTCCTAGGAAACAGACTTTTTGTTTCTAATTAAATCGTGTTTTACTCTGTTGTATATAAAACTTGCAATCTGGCAAGTACTTTTTTTTTTTTTAACTTACATGAATAATTTTCCTCCATCGTGAATTTTATCTGAAGAAAGCACCTATTACAGTTAGTAGAAAGTCAATTATAATGGATAAGAGATCTTGGAGTTTTCAGAAAACTACAACAGAAAGAAAGAAAGAAAGGATGGAAAAAAGAGGGAAGGAAGGAAGGAAGAAAGGAGAAAGGAAGGAAGAGAAACAAATTATTTCCAAAAGAAAATAATTTATTGTGGTATATCATAACCATCTTTTTCAGACAATGTCAAATTATCTACTGAAAATCTGGAAGATAACTTATTATTCAAGATTTCTATAAATTATTGATGTTGTCATATCACCATTCTGGGTCTCTAATCTCGTGAAGTTTCTTTCAATGAAGGTTAGGAATACTGATAATTTTTATGCTTTCCTCAATGACATGAACAATGCAAGTTGGTATTGAAGAGATAGCTGGAGGCTGCTGAGCAGTTAGGGTTCTACGGTAGAAGATGTACCATTTTACATTCCCAATGGTGTTCTCCAGTGGTGATTTGGATTGACGTACTTAGAATGTTGCTCTTGAAGCCTTTCATATATTCTACAAGTATTTATCCAGTGCATAGTGTGGCATGCCATGCGTCAGAAGATGGAGATACAGAGTTAAATCAGATTGACATGGTATCTGTTCTCAAGGAAGAGTCTATTTAACAAAAAGGCACTTCCTGGCTCAGGCTTTAAATTCAGTATAAATAAACCTATTTATTGACTTTCAAATTTTTAAAAATATAGGTATAGATAGATAATTATTTTTGAAAAACCAAACAATAGAAAAATGTATTAAATAAAAATAGAAAGCACCCACCCCCAAAATTCATCATGCTTTGAGTAAATACTATTGATGGTATGCTGTTTGTTCTTCTAGATATGCAAACACACATATGTGTGTTGACATACACGCATAGAGACATATACGTTCCATTTATAGTTAAATAGGCTCCTACTATATGTGTGTTTATGCAACTTATTGCTTTTCACTTGTTAATATATTATTTTCTTCCATGTCAGTACCTAAAAATCTACTAAGAGAATTTTAATGCTTTCATACCATTCAAGGATAGGGTTACCTCATATATAATTTGTCCCTATTACGTATTTAGTTTATAGTGTCTACAATTATTTAGTGTCATAAATTAGGCAGGAAAAAACACATGCATGTGTGTATGCCTACACATACACATGTACACACATACATAGCTCTGTGTTTATATACCTAAAGTCTCCTTGCATATTTTGTCTTCCTTTTTTCTTTCTTTCATTCTTTTTTTCAACAAGTGTTATTAGTCATTTACTCTGTGGGAACTAAATGTTGAATTCCCTGAGATCCCTGCTTCTAAGAAATAAACATCTTTGAGGAGGAGACAGACAATAAATAAATGATCACATGAAGTTGATTTTTACAGATTGTAATAATGTTATCCTATATGACAAAGATTTCACTGAGGATATAACATTTCAATAATAAACACTTAAGGTAAGCTAGTCCTTAACCTGGTTTCTCATCTGGCATGTGAGGACGTTGAAAGTTGTCTCTCCTGTATCAATGATAAGAAAAAAAGCTAAACAAACTTAAAATCAAGAACTCTTCTTAGATCTATCGGAGAACAAATGTCTTATGGCAAACCACTACCACAAAATCGAAGAGATACACAGGAATATGCAGAGAATCATAACTTACTGGAGCAGAAGAATCCTAGGGGGAAAAAATCCTCTGAAGGAACACGTAGTAGGGCAGGAAAACTTCAGCTACCATTGATAAATTATTGGAGGATCAAAGTTGACAAGTTTGAGAGGTAAAAACTCCAAAAGAGATGAGTCTAAAGGTGTCCCACATACTTTTGAGAGTTAACCTCCAAGAACTCTGTCAGGTTCTTATAGTAAAGATATAAGAAAAAAACCCCTCAAGGTCGAGGTAAAGTAGCCATTTTTAAATACACCCAGAGCATTTTGTTCTTCTTAACAAGGCTTTTCCTCAAGAGATACCATTTTACCAGAGCCCAACCTACTATAATTTTATCAGATCCCAACCAACTGGGGATAATTGAAATATTTAACTCCAGCTTGCACTAACCTTAGCCATGATAAAAAGAAAATATCCATCTCTGGCATTCTCTAGACTTCCTGTCTCACCTAAGAGGGGAAAAATACCACATGACAGAGAAGCACTTGTGAAGGTCACAGCCCAGGCACACAGGAGCCCTACAAATCTCAGACCTAATCATAGTACTATAAAATGCTTTTCCTTCCCCACACCTTACTACCATATCAATAGGACTACTGTACGACAAAGGAGAGAAAACAAAGACACTAGAGGAAAGGTTAGTCTCTGGCACTTATAGCTATAACAAACAGGAAAACACAGCCTAACCCTTAGTCAGATAAACATAAAACCTCACACTACAGGACCATTCACCTCAGTTACTTTTTACTTGGCTTACATGTCTGGCTTGAAACAAAAATTACAAGCCATACTAAAAGACAATAAATGTAGTTTGATGAGACAGAGCAAGCACCTTACTAGACTTAGATATTGCAGAGATATTGGGATTATCAGACCAACAATTTAAAACAAAATGATTAATATGCTGAAGGCTCTAATGGAAAAAGTGAACAACATGTGAGAACAGATGGGTTACACGAGAAGAGAGGTAGAAATTCTAAGACAAAATCAAAATAAAATGCTAGAAATGAAAAAAGTAACAGAAATAAAGAATGATTTTCATGCCATTAATGGACTGGACACAGCCAGCGAAAAAACAGTGAGCTTGAAAAAATGTCAACAGAAAATTCCAAAACTGAAAGAGGAAGAGAAAAAAGAATAAAGAAGAACAGAATCTATAAAAACCATGGAAAATTACTAACAGTGTAACATACATATCACGAGAATAACAGAAGGAGAATAAAGAAATGAAAAGAAGAAATATTTAAAGCAATAATGATAGAAAATTTCCCCAAACTAATGATGGACACAAAGCCACAGATCTGGGAAATTCAGGGAATAAGAAGCAGGATAAATACTAGAAAATTTACACCTGGGTATGTTATATTCAAACTGGAGAAAATCAAAGACAAAGGAAAAAAATCCTGAAAGAAGGCTGAGGGATAAAATGCCCTATTTATAGTTAAGCAAGGACAAAAATTGTATTAGTGTTCTCTTCAGAAATCATGAAAATATGAAAGTTACCAGGATGAAAACAGATAAAATAAGGCAAGGAAGGCCCAAAGGGGAAGAGGTAAGTGTCTGAGATAAGAACTGTTTCCAAGGACTTTCTAAAAACCTCGCAGGAAACCCTTTCTTGTCCTTCACACAGCTCCTGCTTTGATTAATTTTAAAACTAGACATTTTTTGAAACTGTAGTAATTCAGATAAAATGCTCTGGGAAGAACATTTGCCCGGTAAGTTTGGCATCTCCACTAATGAACTGACAAGAGCTCTGACTTTGAACCTCTGGAACCAATGAACTCTCCTTCTAAGCAGCTTATGTAAATCTTTTTTTGCCAATAAAAGCTTCCTTCTATCCTTCCCTCATCAAAGGCACAGGTAGCTTGCCATTCCATACATTCTGGGTCATAATCCTTATCTTTTAGTTCCAATTGAACATATTTAGAGATAATTTTCTGTATTTTTTTAGATTTACATAAGAAAGAAAAGAGTGAGGTAAAATATTTAATATGTTAAAAGAAAAGAAATACCAACCTGGAGTTCTCTACCCAGCAAAAGTATCCTTTAAAATTGAAAAAAAAATAAAGTCTCTCTCAGACAAACAAAAATTGATGGAATTGATTGCCAGTAGACATGACTTGGAAGACATGTTAAAAGACGTTCTTCAGAGAACAGAAAAATGATACAGGTCAGAAACTCTGATCTAACTAAACAATAGCAGAGTGGTAAAGAAGGGGTAAATAATGGTAAAATAAAAATCTTTCATTTTTCTTATTCTTAATAGATATGACAAATAAGTTGATCAAAACAATAATGGAAACAATGTATTCAGTGATTACAGCTTGTGGATAAATAAAATGAGTGCAACAATGTTATAAGGGCTGGGAGGGAGGAAAGGGAAATACTTAGCTATATGGTACTTGCAGGTCCTGGGAAGTGGTAAACTATTATTTGAAAGAAGACTTGTATTAGCTGTAAATGTATATTGCAAATGCTAGGAAATTCCATAAAGTAAGTAAAATAGAAGTATAATTGATATATTAAAAAAAAGAAAAAAATGGAATAGTACAAAATAATCAAAATCAGTGCAGGCAGAAAAAGAGCAGAAGACAAAAGAATAAACAAAAAATAAAGGCAATGATACAAAAGAAAAACAAATATTATAGATATTAATCCAAGGATATCAATAATCACTTTCAATGTCAATGAACTAAATACACCAATTAAAACACAGACCATCAGAGTGGATTGAAAAAAAACGGTCCAACTCTATGTTTTCTACAAGAAACCTACTTTAAATCTAAAGACATATTTAAATTAACAGAAAAGGGACGGACAGTTATACCTTGGTAACACTGATCAAAAGAAAGTTGGATTAGCTATATTAAACTTCAGACAAAGCCGACTTCGTAAGCAGGAAATTTATGAAAGATAAAGAGAAGCATTACACAATGATAAAATAGTCCATTTATAACAATGCTTAATGTGTATGTACCTAACAACAGAATGTCAACATACATAAGGCAGAAATTGATTGACCTGAAAGGAGAAACAGATAAATCCACTACTACAATGAATTCTTCAACAGTCCTCTATCAGTAATGAACAGATCCAGCAGCTAGAAATCGATAAGAACATCGTTGAACTGAATGGCACCATCAATCAACTGGATCTAATTGACATCTATAGAATACTTCATACAACAACATCAGAACACACATTCATCTCAAGCTCACATGGAATATTCACCAAAATAGACCACACTCAGGGCCATAAAACACAGCTTAACAAATGTAAAAGAACAGAAATCATACACAATATCTTCTCAGACTACAGTTGAAATAAACTAGAAATCAATAACAGAAAGATAGCTGAAAAATCCCAAAATACTTGGAGATTAAACAATATACTTCTTAACAACACATGGGTCAGAGAAATCTCAAGAGAAATTTAAAAATATTTTTGACTAAATAAAATTAAAGTTACAACTTAAAATTTGTGGGATGCAACAAAAGCAGTGCTTAGAGAAATTTGGAGAATAGTGTATATATATATATATGTGTGTGTGTATATATATATAGAAAGAGAGAGTGAGAATATATATTTATGTGTATATGTATGGGGTGTGTGTGTGTGTGTGTGTGTGTGTGTGTGTGTGTGTATATATATATATATATATATATATAAAAAGCAGAAAGACCTAAAATCAATTTAAGTCTCTACTTTAGGAAACTAAAAAAGAAGAGCAAATTAAGTACAAAATAAGTAGAAAAATAGGAATAAAAATTAAAGCAGAAATCAGTGAAATTGAAAACAGGAAACAAATATAAAAAAAATCAACAAAATCAAAAGCTGGTTCTTCAAAAGTCCAGTAAAATGGAGAATAAGCCAGTCATGCTAAATACTGGAGAATAAGTATTTTAAACAGAGGGAACCAGTGCTCATCTAGTATATGGAAAAAGGGCTAGTGATTTTTGAAGAAAAGTAAGGAAGTTAGTGTGGTTAGAGCTATGGATTATGAGAAAGTAGACCAGGAGCCAGGTCATGTACTGCCTTGTAGGGAATGATAGGGAGTTTGCATTCTGTAAGGCAAATGGAAAGATCTTTGAAATTTTTAAGGAAGATGATATGACTTCTTTTACATATTTTAACAATCTTTCTGGCAATAGAGTTAAAATGATTGAAGAGGACATGTTTAGGGGCAAGGAAACTTGCAATTTGGCTTTTGAGAAGCTTGGTTGAAAATGTTGGGGAAGTAGATGTTGGGGAGGTGGTCAAGGTAAAAATAATCTAATGTCTTCAAGATATACTATTATGGGTTTTACATTCCTAGAAACACACTGCTAAATATGTAAACCCTGAATTTGGAGAGTCACTGTCAAGTTATTCTCCAAACATAAAGTATTAAATTATATTCCAACCAACAATATATGAGTAATGGTCATCAATATTGGTTATCATCTTTTTTTGTCTCTCACTTTACCATCAAAATTTGACGGCTCTACCTTCCCTAACAAGCAGTTAAAGTTGAGCGCCTCTAATTTGAGTGCAATACTCCCTTAGCTATAGTGCTACTCTTTCCCTTTAGGAATTTGTTCAGAGATCCCTAATTGCCTGGGTAAATTTTTGTAATAATGTACAGTGTCACAATTTCATATTCATTCTAAACCACAAATATATCTTTGCACTTTCATTCAAATCCTAGGATTTTATCTCTAGAAAATTCTTCCTCTAAGCAGTGTCAAAACTTGGGGATCCAGGAAAATTGAGAGACTCATCTTACCATAAGTGCTTGCCTGAGCATGTGTAATAATTTCCAGTTTTCATCTGACACAAAAGCTTCTGTGAGATTGGACTGACTCAGATGGGAGATAAGAAGTACCAATATATAGATTTTATTCTTTATTGCCTCTACCTGTTATTGTCTTCAGAGCTGATCCTCTTCAAGAATGCCAATAAATCTGAATTTCATTTAGGTAAAATTAAAAAATGGAAGAGCAGAATGATTCTCATTATTTGGTAATGCCAGGGCTCAGAAGACAGTACCCCAAAGTATGGCACCTTGGCATGCTGAGTACCTTAAACTAAAGGAAATTGGAAAGCCCTCAGAACCGAGATCATTCTGACCTTCTGTCCTCTGTCTCCCATCCTTCTTTCCTCTCCACAGAAAGTCAAAGAAACTAGAATTTATCTTCCCAAAGGCAGGTCATAGAAGCTAG
The DNA here is from genome assembly GCA_023783475.1 of Daubentonia madagascariensis. NCBI lineage: Eukaryota > Metazoa > Chordata > Mammalia > Primates > Daubentoniidae > Daubentonia > Daubentonia madagascariensis. The sequence goes on from JAKFHU010000322.1 coordinate 2,851,061, forward strand.
AACTCTTCTCCCCCAAGGCAAACCATAGAACCTAGAAAGGTCACTTTCTCCCTTCTCCCTTGAAGTTCCTCGTTCCAGAGAGGTCCTTCCCCATACCTGGGAGGAAGGAATGCCAAACAGAGAGGCCAAGAAGAATCTGAACAGACTGGTCTTGCTGGGTTTCCTCCCTCAGTCTATTACCATTAGATCATACTCTTTCATCCTATCACATTTCTACATGGCTGTCCATCCTTCATGAAACCTAAACATAAAAATAGTCAATTTTTCTGGGTCTTTCAGTCTTTATTTCTGAAAGCTCCCATGTCACGTAAAATTTTGATTAAATAAAGTTATGATGTGTTCCTCTCATTAACCTGTCTTATGTTATAGGAGTGTCAGCTGTGATCCTAATGATGGGTGAGGAAAGGTATCACAGCTTTCTGCTCCTATGGTACCTATGAAAGTAATTGTATGGAAACCTTTTGTGGATTTATATTTGATACTAAAATTTTTTAAATTTTCTGTATTTTTTTAATTTGTCATGCTAAATCTAAGTTGTACTTACCAAAGGAATCAATGATTCTACAGATTGGATAATCTATTTTATTTTCTTTACATAACAGAATTATTCCAAATTGGAAAATAAAACACATTTTCTTCAAATTAATGTCCCAATGCCCAGCTAAGGCTTGGGTGGTAGGAAGACTTCAGTAAATATTTATTGAACAAATGGATGAACAAATGAATAAAAATAGCAATGTTTTATCAAACAGGATTATGTACTTATTTAAACATGCCCTTTCAAATAACTTATAGTAGAGTTAGCTTCGTGTTCCAAAGCAAGTATGGTTAACATAGATAGTCCTAAATTTATATCCTAGATATGCCATCAGAAGAGCAATGTGAAAGTTAAATTCTCTGGGTTTAATCTTCATCTGTGAAACTGTCACAAGAATATCGATCTCATCTAGGTATTGAGAAGTTTTAAGATATTGAATGTAAAGTTATTAATAAATAGTCTGAGAAAAAAGTTGGTAGAAAGTATAATTATTGAGAAAATAATTTTAGTACAATAAAACCTTAGTTTTTTAATAATAGCTTTACTGAGGCATAATTTACTTACCATGCAATTTATCTATTTAAAGTAAACAATTTATGGGGTTTTTTTTATTCAGAGAGTTGCACAACACTTTTACCTCAACTAATTTTAGAATATTTTCATCATCCCCCTCAAAAACCCATTGCCATTAGCAGCCACTTTCCCTCTATGTCCCCCGCCAGTCCCCTCAGCCCTAGGAAATGATTAATCTTCTTTCTACATCTATAGATTTGCCTATTCTTGAAATATATATATATAATATTTTGAAAATATATATTTGAATATTTGAATAATATTTCAAGAATACATATACATATATATGGTCTTCTGTGACTAATTTTTTTCATTCACTTAAGGGTAATGTTTTCAAGGTTCATCTATATTGTATTATAGTATGTATCAGTGCTTAATTATTTTTTATGTGGCCAAATAGATTTTGTTGTGTGAATGTACCACATTTTATTTATTCATTCATAAGTTGGTAAATGTTCAGATTGATTCCATTTTTTGTTTATTATAGATAATGTTGCTATGAACATTTCTGTACATGTTTTAGGTTGACTTTTGTTTTCAATTCTCTTGGTTATATACTTAGGAGGGAAATTGCTAGGTTATAAGATAATGTCACGTTTAAACTTTGGGAAACTGCCAAACGTTTTCCAAAGTATTTGCACCATTTGGCATTTCTGCCAGCAGCATGAGTCTGTTGATTTCTCCACATCTTCCTCAACACTTGTTATTATCTGTTTTTCGATTCTAGTAGGTATGAAGTGGTGTCTTATTGCGGGTTTTGATTAGCATATCTGTGGTGGCTAATGGCTTATCACCAAACTTGAAATGTTTTAGAGTACCCTTAGCTCTTTAACTTAACTCAGAGAATGAACTTACCCAAACTTTATCTGTTCCAAATAAAGTCAGTTCCCTTGGGAAAGCTTCATAGCTCTGTATTAACATGTTATGATTGAGGTAGCCCTTCTACCCTATCACTATGGGCTGAGTGGAGGAAGAGAGTTCTAGACATATTAATTATTCATTCCTAGAATTGAGTTTCTGCAACACAGAGCTTCGGAAGTTGAAAAATGGTGGTGACTTGCCCCTCTGGAGAGATACTATAGCCCTTGACTAGGAACCTGAGGAGAAGGAGCACTGTCTTCTTCACCACATTCACCTGGTGTGGAGCTTCAGCCATGCTGAGTTGTGGGGTGGTTGAGGGAATGGGTCATATCTCAAGTACCATGGACTATAGCTATTCTTAGGAAGATTCAGATTTTGTAGAATTTTTTTTTTTTTTTGCTGTGTTGCTCCAGGACAATTTCCAGACACTTTAAATATTTTCTTTGTTTTTCTACTTTTCACCAGTATTGGTTGTTTCACTGAAGAGCAGATGCAAAAGGAAACCCAGGCAGCTAGTCCAGAAGTCATCTTACAAACTTGGATTGTTTTCCTCCACAAAAAAGCAAATGATTAAAATGATCAAAAATATTTAAAGCAGCTTAAATCTATGTTAGATACATTTATTAATTCTATATGGGTTTTTTGCTTTATTTTTATAAAATATTATTCTAAAATGTAAGACACATTTTAAAAGTCCATAAATATTGCATAGCTGAATTATTTATAAAACAAAAAAACTAAGTAATCACTACCCAGGACTAAATGTAGAAAAATATATTTTTTAAATATGTATATTTCAAAGACCTAAATTTATACTAATATAATTTTGATAGAGTATGAAAGTATATGGAAAATGTGTTTTGCTTTATTTTTTGTTATTTTTATCCTCTTTTAATAGATTTTTAAAAATAACAGAAACAATTGTTTAAAATCAAAATATTTACTTTCATATTGAGCATTGACATACACAATGACTTGAAGGTCATGTCTCCTGTCACTATACCAAGAAAAATCTGGAAAAATTGAAAATCAACAACTATCTTGGACACTTCCGGAAACTGAGGTCACAGGGCAAACCGCTACCCTGAAATCTGGAGAGATAGGCACATGCAGAAAGATGTGGCAACTATGATCTTCTTCTTTTAACAACAGCTTCTGGAACTATAGTCTCATAGGAACTCTTTTTTGTGTTTGTTTGATTCTTTTTTCTTTTTGCATTTCAGTTTGTAAAGTTTCTCTTGACATGTCTTCAAGCTTGTAATTATTTTCTCAATACGTTCAGTCTACTGAGGAGCCCATTAAAGGCATTCTTCATTTTGATTTTAGGTTTTTTTTTTAATTTCTAGCATTTCCTTTGAGTTCATTTCTTTATCGTATCCATCCCCTTCTTACAATGCACACCTGTTCTCGTATGTTGTTTACTTTTCTTATTAGATTCCTTAATATATTAAGCACAGTTATTTTTAATTACTCATCTTGTAATTCCAAAATCAGTGTCATACAAGAATCTGGTTCTGATGCTTCCCGTGTCTTTTCAGACTGTACTTTTTCATGGCTTTTATAATGATTTATTATTTTATTGTTGAAAGGTAGAAATTCTATATCAGGAAATAGAGAGTAAATAGGCCTTTATCGTAAAGATTTAGGTTACTCTGGCTGGAAGTTAAGCAGTTGCCTGTAGCCGTAGGTGCCAGTGATTTTAACTATCTTCGTATTTCAGCTAGGTTATTAAGTATGAAATGTCCAATTTCCTTAAGTGCTAAGTTTGAGAGTTGTATCTCTGACATTTCACTTTGATACTTCTTGTTTTATTTTTATTGTGAAAATACATCCTCAGTCTTTCAAATGCACATTTTGACTTGTGATTATCTTTAAAAATTTTTTAGAGCAATTTTTGTGGAACTATGGAGAAGTCAAAAATTCGAGTTAATTTTGAATATGAGTTCCATCATGGAGCCTGTGCAGCACAAACAACTCAATGTATCAACGACGTGTTTGGGAAGGATGTAGCTAAAGAACACACAGTATGCTGATGGTTTGAGAAGTTCCATTCTGGTGATTTTAATCTTGAAAATGAGCCATGTGGGCTACCTGAGATCAAGGTGGGTAATGATGAGCTGAAAGCTGTAGTGGAAGTGAATCCATCTCAACCTACACATGAATTAGCAGCAAGGTTTGATGTTACTATTCCAACAATATTGGACCATTTGAAACAAATCAGCAAGGTAAAGAAGCTGGACAGATGGGTTCTGTGTGAATTAAACGAGCCTCAGCAGAGAAATCATCTCGAAGCTTGCCTTTCTTTGCTGTAATGACATAAAGGCGAACCATTTCTACACCATATTGTTACATGTGATGAAAAGTGGATTCTTTTTGATATTCACAAGCATCTGTCACAAAGGTTGAATAAAGATGAAGTGCCGAAACACAGTCCAAAACCTACTATTCATCAGAATAAGCTAATGGTGTCTGTTTGGTGGTCTAGCGCTGGTATTATCCACTACAGCTTCATGAAATGTGGTCAATCAATTACAGCGGATGTCTACTGCAACCAATTGGATGAAATGATGAGGATGCTTGTGATTAAGGAGCTGAGACTAGTCAATAGAGACAGGCCATTCCTCTTGCAAGACAACACTCAACCACATGTCACATAAACAACACTGCTCAAACTACAGAAGCTGGACTTGGAAACTTTCTGTCAGCCACTGTATTCAGCTGACCTTGCACCAACTGACTACCACTTCTTCCAGGCTTTGGGCCACTTTTCACAAGGAAAAATATTCAATTCTCCACAAGCTGTGGAAAACGGCTTTTGCAATTTCATTGTCACTTACTCTCCAGGCTTCTTCACTGCTGGCATAAACAAGCTACCATTAAGATGGCAAAATTGTGTTGATGGTTTAGGTGCATACTTTGATTAATTGTGCTGCTTCTAGTTTGAGATACAATAAACTACACTTTTGATTTGAAATATAACAAGAATGGAAAAACAAGCACCACTGGTACTCACCATCAAATTAGTACTAACTGATCAATACTTATATCATACAGGGAGATATTATTCATCAGGGGGTGGGCAGGCGGGAGGGGGGTGGAGGGGATGGGAAAACTCTCACTAAATGGGTGCAGGGTGCACAGTTTGGGGGATGTCCACGATTGTAGCTCTGACATGGGCAGTGCATGGGCAATATGTATATAACCAAAATGTTGTACTCCCATAATATTCTGAAATAAAAGGAAAGAAAATATAAATAAATAAAAGGGCAACAGGAAAAAAAAAAGGAAATCTGACATTTCATATTTAATGGCACAATAATATCCCCTTACTGTCTATTCTGTTGTCTTCGGGTTTCACTAAGTACTTCTTTTAAGAGTCTTTTTCTTGAAACTCTTTTCACTATAATGCACTGTTATTGTACTGAAGCCCTCCTTGCTTGTGGTAAGGTATGGCTAAAGAGAAGTGTGCTATAATCTTATGACTAAGTCTGTTCCTCAGTGGCCTGTTCTCTGGGCAGTGACCTCCACAGTGTTTCTTAGCTCCTTTCACCTATTTATGTAAGAGAGGTAGGCCAAAGGGGACTGCAGTCAGAGAAATGTTTTTCCTCCACGTCAGATAAGGCTCTCCTGAAGTCTTTTCCCCCAGAGAGTGGGCTTTTATTAGGAAAAACACTATGAGCATATTTCACAATGATTAATTTTCTTTTTTCCCCTACCAGAACCATAAGGATTTTTCCTGACTCTTCACCTCATTGTTTTCCTCATTGTAACACACACAAAAGTGTTGTGGGCATCCTAAGGTGTCGAGTTTCTTACTCTCATTTTAGTTCACATTCTGCCCCAAGTAATTCTTCAAAATTACCATTTAAAGGTTCTTTCTGAGAGATCAAGGTGGCTGACTAGACACAGGTAGCATGTGCTTCCTCCATGGGGAGGAAGCGGAGCAGCAAGCAGACTCTCATATGTTGAATAGATCTTCTAGGAGAGAACACTAGGATTTACCAGGGAAGTGATGGGAAGCACCAAAAGTGGGTAAGGACAGGGCTCAGGAAATCTTGCCCAGCCAGGGGCTGGCTAATAGCTTGGAGAAGCTCCTGAGTGCAGTGAAACAGTAAGAGAGAAGCCACCAGGGTTCCACTTTCTGAAATGAACTTTTACAATTTTGTCTACAAGAGAACCATCCAACTCTCACTGGTCTCAGACCTAACATAGGAAGCTGCTTGGAGATTGTCCAGAGATGTTGTTCCAGAAAGGGAACTCACATGGAATCCCACAGTCATCTTAGCCTAAAACAGCTTAAGCAAGTCTCCATTCTGAGAGCCTAGACACTGGGGAAACCTGGGTGTGCTTCCAGCCACCGTGCAACTCCAAGGAGAGACAGAGGAGCCCAGGTGCTCCCACAGACCCCTGGGAAGGTCTCCAAAGTCCTGCTATAGGCTGCTTTTGAGACTGAAATGTGAGAGTACAATATTTTCCAGTTTCTCACCCATGCTGACTGCCTGGGTGGGGCCCAGTCTTTCCAGTTGCAGGTCCAAGGCACCATTTTGAGGGTTAGACCCTGTGCTGTGCCCAAATACAAAATGTAAAATTATAATACCTATAGAAGATAACATATAAGGAGATAAATACATACGATCTTGGATGTATTGATAAGTTTTTAAAATAAGACCAAAAGGATTGTCCTGAAAGATAAAAAAAAAAATTTATTGAGTAGGATTTTTTTTTTTAATTAAAAACTTCTGCTTTGTGAGTTACTTAAGAGAATCAGGCAGGCACAATAGTTTGAACATATTTCCAAGTGACATATCTGGTAAATCATGGTACTCAGAATATACAAAAAACACTTAAACATCAAAGATTGAAAATAGGATTTAATTTTTTTTAAATTAAACATTGTGGAACGTTCTCAACAGAAACCTCACCACCAAGGAAGATATCACATATCAAATAAGCATATGAAAATATGCTCATCATCATTGGTTACGGGAAAAATATGAATTAAAACAACAATGCAAAACCACTACACATCTATTAGAAAGGCTAAACAAAAGCAAACAAACAAAATACAAAACTGACAATAGTGATTATTTTCAAGGAAGCAGAGCCACAGGAACTTTTATTCATTGCTAGTGAGAATTTAAAATGATATAGTCATCTAGAAAACAATTTGGCAGTTTTTGACAGAGCTAAACATAGTCTTAAATAATCTAGCAATCAAACTCCTGAGTATTCACCTAAATGCTTGAAAAGCTTATGCCACACAAAACCTGCAGATGAAGTTTATAGCAGCTTTATTCATAATCACCCCAAACTAGAAGCAAACAAGATAACCTTAAACAGGAGAATGGATGAAAGAACTTTGCACATCCATACACTGAGACAATTTTCAATGATAAAAAGTAAGGAGCTTTAAGCCATGCTAAAACGAATGAAACTTAGCTGAATATTCCTGAGAGAGAAACAAGTCAGTATGAAAGGCTACATACTGTGTAATTCCATTTGTATGTCATTCTATAAAAGGCTATTCTATAGAGACGGTAAACATACCCGTGGTTGCCAGTGGCTTAGGGAAGGGGAGAGTTAAAGATACAAAGTGCAGAGGATATTTTTTAGGACTGTGAAACTCTTCTAGTATGACACTATTTGTGGACATCTGACACTGCATTTGTCAAAACTCAGAACTTTATAACAAAAAGTCTGGGCTTTAATGTATACAGTTTTTTAAAAAATCATTTAGGATTGGGATCCCAAGATGGAATGCAGACTGTGACAAAATAATCCAACTATTACAAATGAACGAAACAACCTCACTGAAGAGATTATGGCAGCAGCTTGACTAACCTTGATAAGGAATGGAGACCATAAGAATAAACGCCAAAGGAACTATGCATAAGCACTGCACTCTAGTTTTAAAGTTGTTCTCATATTGGTAGGGTCAATTCTGAAACCACTATATATGTATGTTGGAAACGGACAATTAAATAAATGGATGGTGGATAGTCAGAGTCAGCTTTCTCACTGTTAGCTGGGGTAGGAAGTTACAGGCATTGAAAGGGAGGAAGCTAGAATGAGCCATTTGGAGATGGCAGCATGAATTTATGTTTTGCTTTACATGTATATATATAGAAAGAAAGAGAGGGAGATGGAAACATACAGAATTATTTATAGAGATGTGTATTGACAAGGGTTAGTATAGACACATGTGTTTCTTTGTATTGCATAAAAGGGCACTTCAGTAGCAACGAGAATACCTAGATCCTAGACTTTGGTTTCTAATGACATTTTTCACATTTGGCTTTGGGATCCATGATACTGTAATAGTTTTTTTTGTGTGTGTGTGTGTGTGTATGTTTTGAGCACATTTTTACTTTCTGGCACTACAAGATGCTCCAGGTTCATATTGTGTTATGTGTGTATGTCATAAGAATATATATTACATTATATTATCTGTACATAAATAAATACATTTATATGAAAAAGAGCTAAAGCCAAATACTTAAATTGGAGAATCTAAGTAAAAATTTTTGTAGAAATTTTTATACATCAGTAAACTTGAAATTTTCAAATTAAAAGTTGGAAAATAAGGACACCAAAAATATGCTAAGTTCAATGAGGACAGAATTCCACTTCAAAAAAATGTATATATACATCTTCTTATGAAATATATCATAAGAATAAGATCATTCTTCCACATAAACACAATATCATTACATTAAAAATTAACAATAATCTCAGAAAATATCTTATGTATAGTACATGTTCAAATATCTCCAACTCTCTTCAAAATATCTTTTGCTATTATTTTTTTAAAATCAGGATTCAATTATGGCTCCTGAATTGCTGCAATTCTTATAATAATTTGGTCTGTTTAATCAAGAATTGCCCATATATTTTTGTTTGTTTTGGTATTAATAGGATATTATAGTACATTGCACATTATGGATATATGTGTTATTTCCATGTGCTTTGTGTCTGGTTACACATTTTTTTAATAAGAACATTACATAGATGATGTTGTTTGTACATGTTTTATTTGTGTTGTTGTTTACATTTCATTGTATCACATCAGGAAACACATCGTTTTAAGTTTGATAACTTTATTAAATCTTGCCATAGCAAAAGTATATTTTCCTTTTTATAACAGTAAATAATCAGTGTATTGATAATTTAATACAATGTGAATATCCGCTTTTCAACAACCTTTTCTCCAGTGTTCTTAGCATCTATGCTACACTTTGCTTGAATCAATTATAACAATGACTTTTTAAATAGTGATTCTTTTAATAATTCTTTTTCTTCTACATTTTAACTGACATTTTTCTGGAAGAAGAATTTTACTTTTTCCTTTTTTTTGAAAGTTATGATAGGTTTATAATTTTTTTCTTACAATGTATAGTAGTCCATCACCTTAATTTTCTTATGGTGCTCAAATTGTGCCAATGTGGATATTAAGATGACTTTGTAGAGGATCTCAAAGTAGCTAAATAAATGAGGTTTAAACCCTTTATTTGAAATTCAGCTCAAATATAGGTTTGTCACTCACTAGATCCATTACCTACCTGCCTCAAGTTGTCTCTCAGTATATCTTAGAAACATTTCCTATAAAGTTGTTACATTATTATAGAAACTTTAGTAATATCTAATGTTTCACAGCTCTCAATGAGTATCAGGCACTGTTCTGTACATTTTTCATAAATGACTTTTTAATATCCATACTAAACTCTATATGATAGGTACTATCATTATCCCTATTTAACAGGTGAGGAAAATGAGGTGCAGAGAGTTTAGGTAATTTCCCAATCCAATCCCAATCCTAATATAGAATCTATGGAAGAATTCATGCCAGGTTTCACCCAAGCAGTCTGACTCCAAATTTCATGCTCGTAAGCATTACAATACACTGCCTTTCTATGGCATTCTTGAGTTTGCAGCAAATACCTTGGAATGTACTAGGCATTCAGAAAATAATAGTTTTTCTCATTATTTACTGCCCAGTGACATTTTAGTCTCTAAGAATTTTAATTTCTAAAACATTCCATATATTTTAGATAAAATATGGTTTAAAATTATCTACCTCTAATCAGATCAGCTGTATCTATAAAATGTCTTCATATGTATTTGCATTTTGAGCCCCATAAAATTTTGCATGAAATCTCTTTTTTTGCATAAAGAAAAAATGAACCTAGCGTATATTTTTGTGGAGCACAAGTCCCCCAAAGACCCTAAATTATACATGCACTTTTCCACAAAGTAACAATTACTGTTTATACAATTCATATGATGGGGCAAAGGACGTGTCAATTGCTTTACATACAGCATCTCATTTAAGTCATATAACTTCATGAGATGGGTTGTCAATCAAGAATTCTTTACAGTGTTGTACAGGTTACATTTTGAAGACCTTCTTCTGAGGGTATATCACAAGCAGCCCTATGCAAGAACCCTGAATTATTCACTACTTATATTCCTGAACCAAAGGAAAGTTAAGTAATATGTGCAATATTTAAAAATCATTAAGTGTTCAAACTATTCAGATTTATACTGTCTGACTTCATAACTTGCATTATTATTCTCTATGTTCTTCATAAGCATCCTTCAGCCCTAAAGTGACCATAAAGTTATTCAGTGCTTTTGAATTAAAATTACTTTATAGGTTGGTAAACTATTTGCATATTCTAGCATAGTTTCTAGATGTAAGAAATGGCAGTTTGAAGCAGCCAGAAAGAAACCACAGTATCATTTTAGCTGCTACTTTTAAACCTGAGAGATACAGGAATGATGGAGAAAGACAAAATCTCAGTCTTCAAGGATCTTATAGTCTTGGTGAAGGGTTAGCAAACTATTGTCTTCATGTCAAATTCAGCCCTTGGCCAATTTTTTTTAGCCCTCAAGCCGAGAATGTGTTTCAAATTTTTAAACACAAATAAGTCACAAATCTCTTCATATAAATTTGCCCAAATGAGTTTCACATCAAGTGATCTTTTATTAGTAATCATTTTCCTTTCAATGGTTAAAAATGAAGCTGCCAGCTTGTGATCTGACATGGAGCTAAGCACACTGAACAATTATCCACAGGGTGCATATAGTGGAAAATCAGCAGCAATCCCTGACAAAGGACCCCCAACTTTATAAAAACGCAGTAACTACAGTTGTTAAAGGTCAATTTTTCTACTAAAACTTTACAAAAATATAAGTTTATTATTTGCAGTAGAAATCATCTCCCTAAAAGATCTCTGTTAAGAGTTTCAGAAGGGGCCAAGTTATATTCCCTAACATAGACTACATAAAGGAATTAATGATTATGTTCATTTGCACACATGGGCTACGATTTGAAAGTCAAATTATTTTATTCTTTGCTGAGAGCATGAAAGTCTTTTTCATTTAATATTCATTGTTAAATAGGGTAGGATAATAAAAATAATGTACATTTGACTGTATATGTTGCATATAAAAATTAGGAAACATTTGAGATAGTAAGGCAGAATTTTTCATAGAAAAGAGGGAAGATTTGAAATAAGTAAATTCTAAATTGCAAGTATTATCAAGCTTTACTGTCAGGATGAAAAATATAAATATTTCAATGTTTGGGATGACTTTATAGGAATATAATTGTATCAAAATTTTAAAATAATCAGGAAATTTCAAAATGCTATTTCTGGCAGAAAATGAATGAGATACTAATATCACCCATAAAAATGTCTAGCACAGATGCTTTTCGTGATTAATCTTTTTAAAAAAATCCCCATACTAAATAAAACATTTTAGGAAATTGATGAGATAATAAATAATTCTTTTTTAAGTCTAACTTGTCAAATAAATGTACAAATAAATAGATTACCTATGAAAATAAATTAAATACTTTACAAAAATATTACCAAATTGAAACAAAATTATAATGACAATGTTAATAATTTGTAACATTCATGACAAAAATTAAGAAGCAATTAACCATATCTTACACTTATTAAGGTTTAGATGGTATCTCATGGTACATATATAGTGATTAGCATGCTACACCATAACCGGATAATTCTTAGTTGAGGTAAAATATATATATAAGGGCTGTTGATAAGAGCTTTGGCACATTTTATGTTGATGAAATTACTTTTAAAATTTTGTTGCATATATTTCTCTCCAAGTTTGATGTGTAAATTTTTACATCACACGCTATTTTTAGATACACAAAATAGGAATCATCTACTTTTCTTGCCATTGCAATTTTTCGATAGATACATTTCATTCAGTAATAGTTTATAAAAGATAGATATCTATCTTGAACCTTTTGAGGGAAATAAGACGTTGCATTGTTCACAGCTGTAATACCAAGTTCTAGCACGTTGCCTGGAAGATTGTACACATTGAAATTGTATTTTCTTCAGTGAATGATTAGTAATGGTATATTTGGTGCAGTATGTTCTCCAATACATAAGACATAATTTCTTATATTTTTAATAATGAAGTTCTACCTTTTACTTATCAACAAAGCACTTAAGTCCAAAAGTGCTTAAGTCCAAAAGAACTTAAGTCTTAGGAATAGACAGAAGTTTAGTTTTGTCAAAGACCTACCCCTAGTAGAGAGGATAAAGCTTTGATATCATTTTATTGAAATGTTTAAAGACAAGAATTCTTAAGTGTTTAAAAATAGACACGCAGGCACCAGATTTTTGGAACACAGAGACACTTATAATTTTACTGTAACTATTTAAGTTCTTTTGGACAACTTTTGTTCTGATCTAGGCTTATCATACTCATTTAACCATTTTTGGCTAGACAGATTCTAACCTCCCTTCATGGGGAAATCCCAATGCCAGAAGCAGCGTTCTAAGTGGAACATTGGCCACTCTGACTTTCTTGCTTCCTTTGGCTTCAGCTACTGCTCCAAGCTTAGTTGTCCAGCATCCCTATTTATTCTTCTAAGCTATAAAAACTTCCTTCCATTAAATTCTTCCTGTGCTTAATTAGGTATACATAGTTTTTCATTTGTGTAACCAATAATCTGGACTCATATAGAAACTGGTCCCAGAGTTGAGTGGCAGATAAGATATAGGATCACAAACTGATTCCTGGTCTTTTAGGAGCTGAATGTGATGGAAGTCCTAAGGGAAAATTCTCATAGACAATAATCAGAGATGAGACTTTGGCAGCCTAAGTCATTCAATGTCAAAATAGTTAATTAAATAATTGGTTGTTGTCATCCTAAGTGAAACACAATTGAAAGCAAATTTTTGGGGTACTCATCAGACATTACTGTAAATATTATGAAGGAAGTGAGGAATAGAAGGACAGTGGATTGAAGTGTTTGCATCAAATTTTGATAGGCACTGTGAAAAAAGAGAACTGCAAGACCAAATCTGTAAATTCTTTCGATTAAAGCAGGGACTAAGAAGCTGGACTTTCTGTGAACATGCAAAGAATGTACTTTGTTGCAAAGCACACTCTTTTGTGCTGCAAAGCTGTGGTAGCCAAAAGCAATTACAAGGTTTGATCTTTCAGAATGCCAATTTGTAATCTCAGTGGAATGTAGAGTTTCACAAAGTGCAAGATAAGAAATTTCTTAAGAAAGTTTGAGAACCTGAGAATTCAAAAAGTTTTATATGAGAGAATTCTAAGGACACTGAATATTCCAAACCATGACAGTCTCATTTGTCTGCTGAAGCTGATTTATTCTCTTGCTGTATGTTCTAATTTCCTATTAGATGGCTAGATTTGCTGTCTATTGCACAAATTATTCCTGCTTTGTCTCTGTACTGTTAACCCTACTACTTGAGTGCTGATATGCTGGAATTTTGCCCTTACCAAAAAAAGCAGAGAGATCATTTCAACTATTACACCTCACTCCAGCATTCCCATCTTCAGAAAAAAAAATCTACTAAATACTATTCAAAGATGTAGGTTCTCTCAAAATCAATATTTTTCTCAAGCCTTGATGAAAGATGTCTTCTAGAATAATATGAGAAAACATTTAAGGAGTTGAATGATAAAATTTCACAAGATAAATCCATTCCATGGTCCCTAATTTCATATAAGTATCTATATTTTATGGCAGGAATTTATATAATCTCAAAATCACTTAGTTTGCATCATTTTAGTGTCCAGATGGGAAAATTATAAGAACAGTATCAGTTGTATTAACTATCACATTCAACTCAATAAATGTTTGTGCATGACATATTTATTGACACATCTGAATCTAAAACTATATTTTTGTGTATTTGGTTTATTCTACTAAGAACTCATTCCTACCATAATATATTCTTTAGATTTTGGCTGATATAAGTTATAAAATTGTTTAATTGTGTGTCATATGTTTTAGATTTGACTTTGTAAATAGAGCATGCTGAAATATGACTCTAATTATATGTCTAGGGGAAATAAACACAAAATCAAAGAGTAGGAAACATGTGCCATGGGGATAATTTGCTTCCTTCTTTTTGGATAGTAGTTTTCTGTCCAGTGGACATCAAATAGGTTAATCATACTAGAAAAGGAAATACCAAATATTTTTAACTATTGGACATTGAAAACTGAACAGAAAGTAATTCCTGACAACTCAGAATAGAATTTTGGTTCATTATTCACAATGGAAGCTTATGTATAGAGCACTGATTTTAACCAATATGTACCTTGCAATAGATACAATAAGATCTAGATCAGAACAAACACCCACAATGGCTTTCAGATCCATAGGGGTACAAAAATGGTGGCAAATTTGGCAAACCAGGATCCCTGGAACATCTCCCCTACCAAAAAAATGAAATGAAAGCCATTCCACAATCCTGAGTACCACAAAGATTTGTACTACCATCACAATGTTTAAAAAATGCTTCAGTAGCATAATGAGTTCTATCACTTTCCTGAAAAGATTTAACTATTTGAACATAGGTGGATATTGGAGAAGATAAATTATTGTAAAAAGTTTAATCAATGACAACTCTCAATTGCAGCTGCTGTTCCAGATCTTTATTGGATTTTTTTAGTGCAATACAAAACCTTGTACTTGCTATGCAGTTATTATCTGGCAAATGCTTATTTTTCTGTGACAGCAATTCTCAAAGTGTGGTCTGTGGGACCATAATGGTCCCTCAGAATCTTTCTAGGGGCCTGTAAGGATAAAACTATAGTCACATAATATTAATAGGTTATTTGTCTTTTTCATTTTATGATGCTTGCACTAATGGTATCTAAGAAATAGTGGGTAAAACTGTTGGCACATTTGCCTGAATCAATGTAGCAGCCCTTATGTGGGGAATATTAGTATGGGATTTGAAGCCAGAAGGTAATGGGTCAATGCTTCTCAGGTTATGATTAAAGTGATGTTTAACTCTAGTTGATTTTTCTCCCAAAATGAGTCCCCAAAGTAAACACAAAAGAGAGAGAATTCTCAAACTCTAAAGAAAGAATATAATATGGCACACATGATCTGTCAAGCAGCTTATCTGAATATGGAATTGCAGAGGTGTGCTAACACACTCACTGTTTTCAGAAACCTTTAAAGAAAATGCAGATCTACCCACGGCCAATACAGCTCTTACAGCTACTCTGACTTGGAGAGCTATTTTCAGTGACTTTCCAGCAATTCTGAACCATTGGGTAATGCAAGGGTGCCTAGGAATTAATATTAAATTAATCCCTCATTTTTAACTCAATATTATATGATTTAAATGTATAACTGAAATGTATTATTTGAAATACATTTACATTGTAGTGGATTCCTTCTAACTTCTTTGGTTAAAAATTTGATTCTAATTACTAGAGAAGGTTGGATCCTTTTCTACCCTTGAATCAGAAGAACAGACTCAGTTCAAAATATTTTATAGCCTTCCTATCAAGTGATAGTAGAGTGTAAGTGTTTTCTAAGTGGTATTGTTGGCAGCAGTGCAAGTCTTGTTAATATTCATTAGCACTTAAGGTTTTCATTGCTATTATATTAGAGTACTTATTAATGTTAGATAATAAGATGAATTTATTTCTCTATGTTAACTATTTTGTGCATTTTGGGAAATTAAGAGTATTTTTATTTCTCCATTCTAGGTTTTATAATTTAAAATGATAACTACTTTGTAGAATTCTTAGCATAATTGTGTTTGGAATCATAATTTTATGTGTCTCTTTGAGTTATTAATCTCAAATAATTCATCTTTCTCTCTACTGAAAAACAAGAACTATTTCCTTATGGACATGTTTGATAAACATTAAATTCAGCCTCTTTTATGCAAAATGTGCATTTTTTTGGAAAAAATTTCATGTAACTGTCATATGACATTATTTTTTACACAAAATATTGTTTTGTCTTAGAATACTTTGAAGATAAATTGTACTCACAAATAAAAACATTTTATACTTATTGTACAATCATAATATTTACTAGCATAAGATCATTCCCTATAAATGTCTCTAAATTTCTACTGAATATAAGAATTATATTACCTAATGACTCTTATTAAACTTTTGTCCAAATAGTTGCTTTTATCCCAACTTGTTTTATTCATTTCTTTAATTAAGCTTTGTTTTGAGATACTTGTAAATTCACAGGCAGATGTAGAAAATAATATTGAGAGATATTATGTAACTCTTTACTCAATTTTACACAACAGATATATCTTGCAAAACTATTGTACAGCATCACAACCAGGATATTGGCATTGATATAGTCACAATGGAGAATATTTCCATCACTACAACGAAAGCTCTTTTTGTTCCATTATAGCCACAACATTTTCCCTTTTGCCTACACAGCCACCTTAACTCCTAACAACCACTAATTTATTATCCATTTCTAAAATTTTATCATTTCAACTATATAATATAAATGTAATCATACAATATGTGAACTTTAGGAAATTACCTTTTTAGTGAGCATAAATCTTGAAGATACATTTACAATATTGATATTGTACATATCAATAATTTGTTATTTTTATTGTAGAGTAGTATTCCATGGTACAGAGATGTACCACAGTTTGCTTAACCATACAACAATTAAAGGTTGTTTACATTTACTGCTTTTGACTACTAAAAATAAAGTTACTATAAATATTTCTGTACAGGTTTTTGTGTGAACATAGCTTTTTACTTATCTAAGGCTAATGCTAAAGAGTGCAATTGCATGATAATGGTAGTTGCATGTATAATATTATAAAGAATGACCAAACTTTTCCAGAGTAACTGTACAAATTTAGATTTTGGCCAGCAATATATGAGTTATCAGTGTTGTTGTTACATATATACACACACACACATTAAATATAGCTAAATATATATGTGTTTTTAAAATATATATTTTAAAATGTATAGCTTAGCTATATATTTTCTTAGCCACCTTATATTTAAATATATATTTTTAAAATATATATTCTCTAATCTGTGGCTTATCTTGTCATCCCCTTAACAGAGTGTTTAGCAGAATAAAATGTTTTAATTTTAACAATGTCCAACTGATCAACTTGTATATATGTAAGTATGTATGTATGTATTTTTAGCTATTCTACTAGATATGTAGTGATACTGCATTTTGGTTATAATTTACATCTCTCTAATAATGTTGAACATCTTTTCAGGTACTTATTTGGCATTTGTAAATCTTGTTTTATAAAACATCTCTTCACGTCTTTTGCCCATTTTCTAATTGAATTTTTTTAAGTCTTGTGGTATGAGAGCATTCTTTATAGATTGCAGATACCAGTCCTTTGTTGGATTTGTGGTTTGCAGATATATTCTCTGATCTGTGGCTTATCTTGTCATCCCCGTAACAGAGTGTTTAGCAGAATAAAATGTTTTAATTTGAACAATGTCCAATTGATCAACTTTTACTTTTATGTTCTTACTTTTAGTGTCAATCCTAAGAACTTTTTGCCTAGCCCTGGATGCCAAAGGCTTTCTCTTACATTATTTTTTTCTAAAAGTTTTATAGTTTTACATTTTACATTTAAGGTCATAATCTATTTTTTGATGAGTTTTGTATAGGTATGATACAGGTCACGGGTTTGTTTGTTTGCCTATGTAGGTACAGTTGCTCCAGCACCATTTGTTCGGAAGGCTATCTTTCTTCAATTGAATTACTTTTGAACTTTTAACAAAAATTAGTTGTGTATATTTGTGTGGATCTGTTTCTGGGTTCTGAACTTTATTCCATTGATGCATATATTTATCTCCCCCAACAATACCATAGACTCTTGATTACTGCAGCTATATAGCAGTCTTGAAATCTCTTAGACTGATTTTTCCCACCTTATTCTTCTCTCCTAAAATTGTTTTAACTTATTCCTTTGACTTTATACATAAAAGTTGGAATAATCTTGTCTATACTTAAACTTTTACTGGGAATTTTACAGAAAATGAGTCAAAATTATATATTGATTTGAGGAAAATTGACATCTTTACTACTGTGAGCTTTCCAGTCCTTGAGCACAGTATGTCTCTTCACTTATTTAGATGTTTTTGGATTTCATTAATCAGTATTCTCTAGTTTTTAGCATGCAAATTCTGTAAATATTTTATTAAGTTTACCCCTAAGTATTTATTTTTTGAGTGATGCATTTTTAATTTCAGTGTCCATGTGTTCATTGCTATTATATAGAAATAAAATTAATTTTACATGATTATCTTATATCCTGCAAATTTGCTTAGCTACCAATTAGTTCTAGGAGATTTTGGTAAATTTCTTAGGGTTCTGTATATGAACAATCACTTCATCTCAAAATAGTGATAGCACTTCTTTCTTTTCTGATTCTGGTGTGTATACTTTTTATTTAATTTTCTTGTCTTATTGCACTGCCTATAATTTCCAGCACAATGTTGAATAAGAGTCATGAGAGTGGACATTCTTGTCTTGTTCCAGATATTAGAAGGAAAAGCACTGAGTCTCTTACCATTAAATGAAGTTAGTTGTAGGTTTTGTTTAGATGTTATTTATCAAGTTATTCCTATTTTTCTGTGAGTTTTCATCATGCACAGATATTGCAGTTTTTCAATTTTTTTTGCATTGATGGATAAGATTATAAGATTTTTTTTATTAGCCAGTTAATAAAGGAGATTAAACTGACTGATTTTTGAATATTGAACTAACCTTGCTTCACTGGGATAAACTCCATTGTTCATGTTCTACAATTATTTTTATGGTTTGCTAGAATTTATTTGGTAATATTTTCTAATGATTTTTACATCTATTTGCAAAAAGGATCTTGGTCTGTAGTTTTCTTATTTGTATTGATGTTATCTGTTTTTTCAACAGAGTCTGACTACCTTCATACATATCGGGATCACATACACATTTTATATATAGGAAGTGTTCTCTCTGTTTCTATTTTCTGAAAGAAATTGTGAAGAATTGGGTTAGTTTTTCTTCAATCGTTTGGTAAAATTTTCTAATGTAACCAGCAGGGCCTACAATTTCTTTTTCAGGAGGTTATAAATTATTAATTCAATTTCCTTAATAGTTATAGGGCAATTAAAATTATCTGTTATATACTGAGTGAGTTGTGTTAGAGATTTTCAAAGATTTGGTCCTGTTAATCTAAGTTATCAAATTTATGCTTACAGTTTGTATCATTCTTTTAATAAAATTTTCATGTTTGAAAGTTCTTTAGTTATACCCCTTATCTTATTCCTGATAATATTAATTTATGTCCTTTTTATTTCTTGGTAAATATTGATAGATTTTTTTTTATTGATATGGTCAAGCAACCAGATTTTTGGTTCATTTATTTTCTTTATTGTTTCTCTATTTTCAATTTTATGGTTCCTGGTCTTATATTTAACATTTCCTTCCTTCTTCCTACTTCAAAGTTATTTTGACCTCCTTTTTACAAGTTTTGAAGTAGGATCTTAGATTTTTGATTTGAGACTTGATCTTTTCCAACATGTTCACCCATTGGTAAAAATATTCCTCTCAGAACTTCTTTTTATGTCTTTCCCAAATTTTGATAGGTTGTATTTTTATTTTTATTTACATTAATTTTAAATTGATTTCTTTTCCAGTGATATCTTTGTCTAGTTTTGGTTTCAGACTAGTAATGGCCAAATAGAATGAGTTGGGAACATGTATGATGAAGTCATCCATTATTATTGTTCTCCAATTATACTACCATTGCTGTAGTAAGGGAAATGTGTCTCTTTTTTAATATGGCAGACCCAGCATTACTCATCACTATTTTATCTATCCTCCTATATTTTGAACCATCCTTCCATCTAATTTGTGCTATGTGACTATTTATAACCAATGTAATATAAAGAGGAATTATGTATTTAGGCATTAAAATGTTCTGCAAAACATCCTTGGCTCTATGTTTCTCTGTTGTGGTGCCTAAGAAGATGTTGTGTTAGAGTTGGTGAAGTTCTGCAATGGTGAAACCTCCATTAGTTTGGGTTTCTGGTATACTTTGTGGAACAGATCCCTCTGGCATTCCATGTTGGATATATTCATTTAGTTCAGTTTCTTTTGTTTGTTTGTATGTCTTGTATTGTTTTGGCTTCTCTAGTAGAATATATGCTCTGTAAGAATATTACTCTTTCTACTGTGTTTATTATTTACATTACAGCAAGTATTAAAAACCTAGTAATGAAGTTTTGTAGTATGAGAAAAATTAGATATTTGATTTGAATCTTAACATTCTTAAAAATTATTTTAAAACATTAAAATTCAAGTTGTAGACCAATTTTCCCATATCAGTACTATCAAAATTCTTTGTTATGCAAACATTCTAAAATGCCAGATTTTATATATAGTATATTTTTCCATATCCTATTTGTGAACTTCTTTTTAATTCTTCATTAATTAAGAGCATTGTGTTTTATAATTTTCTAAAAAATATAATACCTTAATATTCACTTACAAAAATCATATAGGAATTATATAACTTACCCACACATGTACCCCACTCAATTCAATGGTAGGCAAGTATCAGGTACATTTAGTAAGGGCATGATTTTGTTGCAGTCAAGTATAATATTAAGTATCAAAACCACAATGATGCATATTAGAAGTTATTGAAATAAATTTATTTGATTAGCATTTGAAAACATAATCTTAACTTAGTGTATCCTAAAGAAACAAGGATTTATAAAATGATAGTGTAAGGAGATTTAGAATGAGTTTTATAACTACATCACTTTACTTCATTCTCTGGTACCCTGTATGCATTATTAAAACTTTCCATTTGATATCAGAATAAGCTCTGGCTACAAGGGTGGCTACTGACCTTCTTCTAGATGATGCTGATTGGTTCATGAAATAGGCGCTTAATCTAAACTGGACCAAGCATTTTCTTTCCTCATATTTATATATTCTGAAACTACAATGTGTATGTTTTTCTTTTTCCTTCTCTCTCTTTTTGTTCTCAAGTTGGAATGGCATAAATTTGGATTAGTCTGTGGCTCTGCCCTACCCCAATGCTCAGCCTGCAGAGGAAAGCCATGCATGTTGGCAAAGAATCAGACAAATTATAAAGCTGAGAGATAAAATAAGAAGAGAGTCAGCTATCCTTGCTTCTCTTTTTAGTCCTGACCTAACGAATGTTTTGCTGCCTAATCTTAATCTACTTTTGAATTGAATTTCTGTTTATCGCAATTAGAATTGCTGAAAAAAGCAGCTTTACAGGAGTGAATTATAAAAGAGGAAAAAAATGAGAAAAACACCTAAGAGTAAGTGATTGAATATATTTTTATTAAATATATAAAGCTCAGAACAAAATTATATGTCCATGGAAATGGCATATTATACTTAAATTATGAATAGGTATTAACAACATATATGTTTTCATATATATAAAACCAGATTTAGGTATATATGTACATTTATAATCAGTTGTGTCCTTGGATTGTAGTTGGACTATACCAATGATGGCTGACAGTTAGCATCATCTAAACTTATGTTCATGTGATATCTTACCATGTTTTCCAGAGTTAAAAATTTTAAAGCTTGGTTTACCTCTGGGGCTTTTGCAAAATACTGTAACACTGACATCAAAGGAAGTGGTATGTAATTTCAACACTGTGTCTTGGCCTTTCCTTATGCCTCCTCATAATGGAGACTGGGAGAATAGAAGGATGGCAGGACCAGTTCTGGTGGTCCTTAGATGCTTAAGCTTGCCTTCACTGATTCATTAATTCATTTAAATGAATATGTATTGAGCAGTGCATATGCATCAGAAGATCTTCTGGGATAAAACAGCAAAAAAGAAAATGTCCATGTTGACATCCCTCAGGAGGTACATAGGAAATATACACACATATGCATAGACACACATAAAAATCAGGCAGCTCTATGCTCGTTTATAAAGAACAAAAATATAATAAAGTAGAGAGTTATGGATGCAGATATCATTAATTTATATAGGATAATTAGCAAAGTGCTTTCTAGTAGGTTGTCGTATAAATAGTAACCTGAATAAAAAGAGAGAGACTGGTAGGTGGGCATCTGGAGGGTTGGGGGAACACTCACTGCAGAGGTAAGTGCAAGTACAAATGCCCTGAGGCAGGAACAAACTTGGAGGGTTCAAAGAACAAAGAATATGGCTGCATATTGTCATCTGATCTTTGACAAAGCAGACAAAAACATGCACTGGGGGAAGGAATCCCTGTTGGATAAATGGTGCTGGGAAAATTGGATAGCCACAGGTAGAAGAGTGGAACAGAATCTGCACCTCTCACCTCTCACAAAAAATCAACTCAACAATGGATAACAGACTTAAATCTAAGGCATGAAACCATAAGAATTCCAGAAGAAAATATTGGAAAAACTCTTATAGACATAGGCCTAGGCAAATAATTTATGAAGAAAACCCCAAATAATTTATGAGGACCCCAAAAGAAGACCCACAGCAACAACAAAAGTAAATAAATGGGACCTGATTAAATTAAAAACTTCTGCACAGCCAAGGAAACTATCATTAGATTGAACAGACAACCTACAGAATGGGAGAAAATATTTGCATGCTACACTTCTGACAAAGAGCTGATAACTGGAATCTATATAGAACTCAGGAAAGTCAGCAAGAAAAAATCAAACAACCCCATTAAAAAGTGGGCAAAGGACATGAACAGAAACTTTTCAAAAGAAGATAGACTAATGGCCATCATATATGTGAAAAATTGCTCAGCATCTCTAATCATCAGGGAAATGCAAATCAAAACCACAATGAGATTTCACTTAACTCCAGTGAGATTGGCTTTTATCAAAAAGTCCCAAAACAACAAATGTTGGTTAGTACAACCTCTATGGAAACTAACATGGAGATACCTCAAAGAAATAAAAACAGAACAACTATTTGATCCAGCAATCCCACTACTGGGTATTTACCCAAAGGAAAAAAAGACATTCTATAAAAAAAGACATCTGCACTCAAATATTTATAGCAACCCAATTCACAATTGCAAAGATGCAGAAACAACCCAAGTGCCCATCAATACATGAGTGTATTAATAGAATGTGGTATATGTATACCATGGAGTACTACTCAGCCATAAAAAAAATGGTGAACTAATACCTCTTGTATTATTCTGGATGGAGCTGGAGCCCATCCTTTGAAATGAAGTATCACAAGAATGGAAAAACAAGCACCACGTACTCACCATTAAATTGGTATTAATTGATCAACACTTACGTGCACATATGGAAGTAACATTCATCAGGTGTAGGGCAAGTGGGAGGGGGGGACTAGGGGATGGATAAATTCATACCTAAGGGGTGTGGTGTGCACTGTCTGGGGGATGGGCATGCTTGTAGCTCTGACTTGGGCAAATACCCATAATATTCTGAAATTTAAAAAAAAAATGACCAAGAGATCAAAGAGGTTGCAGGGAATCTGATCTTGTAGGACCTTGTAAGCCATGCTAGGAACTTACATTCACTTATATTCGTTTCTTTTTAGATAAAGAAAATTATACATCTTAAAAGTTAAGAATAGGGAAGGCTTTAGGGACAATTTGTTTTTTAAATACATTGTCTTATATGAAAAAAAATATACAATTCCAAACTGATTAAATTATCATGCATAAAGAAACTCCTGTACTGTAATTTCCCTATTTCCAGTCAGTAAGTACAATATAATTAACGTAACGTAATTACTCAAATTACCCCCCTGATTCTATATTTAGACTAATTTTTATGAGTGCTGTTTATTATAAAGCATTGGCCTTTTCATATTTTCAAAAAAGCTACTAAAATTATTTTTCCAGAATAAATTTATTGCATCAAAATTATTATAGTAATAAACAAATCCAAGATAAATAAAACAAATTTATAATTGTAAATTTAAATTTTTTTTCTTTTTAACATTCCCCTCAAATTGTGGTGTCTATGCATATGTATATGGATTATATTAGTTATAATCATAAAATAAATCCAATTTTCATCATTTTTATTCACTTAACATTCTATAAGTATCCCTCATTTTCAATATCATGCTGATTTTATATCTATTCTAGGCTGAAACCCCCAAGTGCATTAAAGAGCAACTGTCTATTATCAACTCAACAATGCAACTTATGTTTGCACAATCAACACAGGACATCTTATAGGAATTTATCCTTTATGTTTATAATGCAGAAAAAAATAATTAATAATTCAATTTATCTTTATGAAATAAAATCTATTATTCTGGTAGCATTGCTTCACAATACCTCATTATAGATTTTACCTTAGAACTAGTTGACATTTTCTAAGATTTTGCTGTGATTGTTCACATAATAAATTTGACATAAACAAAAATATATATTTTCTTTCAGCAACAGTTTAAAATTTCAATTCAAATATGCTATTATACACAACTTCATTGGTTGAAAAATTTTAATCTTGTCTACAGGCAGTGGCAATACATATTCAAAATGTTTCAAATGCTATACCATATTTTTACACTTCCTACTTCTGTTATGATTGCAGAATAAGTATACTTTCATTTCAGTTTGTTATTTTAGAGCTATTTCTTATGGGTAAGAAAGAAAGTAATACTATCTTGTCACAAGAAAGCTATAATTATGAGTATTTATATTTAACCTTTGTACATACTACTCATTAGCATCTAGCTGCACCGGCATGGTTTACATTTTGATATACAATTTTTGTATAATGCCTATAATGACTATGGTAATCTTTGACTTGAGTCTGTTTTTTTCTATAAAAGTACTGCAATCAATGTCAGAGTGCAAACTTCTAAGAATGAGACTTTGGGTGGCATCTACACCTTTTTCTAGTATTATAAGAAATTCAATCATGTGAGTACCACTTTTAAAAAACATCTGCTCTTTTATTATAAAACTGAAAGATGAGACTGAAAGAACTAATCCTCAAGAGCAAAGCCGAAAAGGAAAAACATAGAACAGCACTGACTCAAGGGAAATCAAACTGACAGAATAATCAGGAGCTGAAGGATGGGTTAGGGTGGGAGGCTTGGCTACCCCATCACATCTAATACTAACAAATAAAATTAAAATCCTTCTCATCAAGTAGTTTTACTGTCTTGATATCAGAAGAAAGTAGAGCACATCATCAAGGAGAAATGTAGATTCCGTTCTAAGCAGCTGCTCCTTTCCTTTCATCATCTGTCATCACCCTTACATAGACTATGTATTATGTATTATTAAAAATAACATGGTAGAGGTTTTTAAAAACTGAAAGAAATTTCACCCTCTTGACACGTTTCTCAATAGATCACAGGCATGAGTGTGTGTTTGATTTAGGCATTCAGAAATGCTTTTATCCCTTTATAGTTTGTTTTTTAGATTTTATTCTCACTTCCCAAGTGTATTTAATGGGATAAATAATAAGTAGAAAATGCTGGAATTAAATGGAAGTGATCAGAATTCCCTTTTTAGACAGTAAATGGAATATTGTGTTATATGTTAATGGCTGTGGACAAGACCATTTTATCTTTGAGAAGGATAATATGTGATCTGTTGTTTTACTCTACATTTAAAATCTGTTATATGATTTATTTTAAGTTACTTAAATTCCATTCACATTTTTTTAAAGAAAGTAATATGAGGGAAAATACAGCATTTGCACATTTTAGTTCATACTCCTACTGGATATTATAACACTAATATTTATATTAAGTATGAATGTATATTCTGTATATACAGATGTTTGTCTGGTGTTCAAATCATAATCAATGATTACCTTCATTATTTATACTGACATTTCTCTTTTCTGATGAATGTAGCATAATTTTAATTTGTATTCACCCAGTTGAGCATTATTATATTATTTTATGTGCTTTAAAGTGAGTTTACATGAATATGACTGAACCACAATTCCACTAGGATGTACTATAAAGATCTAATTGAAGTGGCCAGCTATAACAGGCATTACATCCTGCCAGAAAATGTTCGTAGGAAAAAATGGATTTTCCATCTTGTTTGGGACTAATCAGCTCTCTGCCAAGAGCAGATTTTACTTTCGTTATTTCATGGTAGACTGAAAACTGCTAACCTGATATGTAATACTTAGTGTTTAAGTTTCTCTGGTATGCACTCACTTAAAAGGAATACATGACTTTGTACTTTCTTCGTTAATCTGCTTTGTTTTAATTTGTTCATTCTTACTTCTTTGGTTCATCAGCAGCTTTTATAACACAATTAGTGTGAAAAAATTCACTGAGAACACAGCACTGACATTCATTCATTAAGGTTAGCTACTTCCTAATTAAATTCTCAGTTTATTTTTCAAGAAAGATTTAAGTTAAGAAGTCAAATTAGGTATCCCTATTTAAAAATATTTGAAGGATTCAATACCCATTAAGCATTAGCCCTTAAGAACAATAAGAATATAAATAGGTGAAAATGTGCTTTATTATGATTAATAATTGAGGACAAAAATGATGCTCCAGATCTACAGAGTGAGTAAATTTGAGTAAATTTTTTTAAGATTTGATTTTTAAGTATGAGATCTCTGTTCCAAGTTATTTACTGAAATTAATTTTGAATAAACTATTTTGTTGATCTATAGATAATACTGCTCATATAATGTTATACTGTCAATATGTCCCATTTGGTAGCAAGTACAAAGTTAAAACAAAAACACACATACAAAAAATTCAGGAAAAGTGTCTTGAAAATATCTGAGGCTGTGATTACTGGCACAAGAAACTGACCTTTCTTATCAAGAGATTTTGAAAACCCAAACCACAACAAAATAAAGTAAAACAATAAACATCAAAACAAACAAACAAACAAAAAAAACAAAACCAGAAATAATCCTCCACCTGCCCCCCCAGAATAAAATCAAGTAAGTAAAGTGACACAGTACTATACAACCCTATGACTATTTGAGTCTAAAATTCATTCTTAGCTCTGATCTTTCATGGTAGAGAATGGGCCACAAAAACACTTCACACCCCAAGGACATATTCCCCAATGCCCATTTGAGATGCCATTACATAGGATAATGAAATAGAGAACTTCCCAGCAATGGAGAAAAGTTCCAGGGAAAAACTCCCTCCATGCATCTGAACACAGTAAGAAATATTCTGCCTTCTTAAATATTTAAGAGATATCACAACAAACCTGCAGAACTACTTTAGGAAAATAGAGAAAAAAGAATCATCCTCAACTGTTGTATGAGGTCAGCATAATCCTAATGTCCAAATCATCCTAAGACATTATAATAAAATCAAATTACAAACCAAGATTCCTGAACAAAGGCACATCATCTTTAAATAAAATACCATCAGATAAAATCCATCAATATTTTAAAAAAATTAAAGCATCATAGCCAGGTAGGGTTTATCCGAGGAATGAAAAGTTGATTACCATATAAAAAACAATCAATATAATTCTCCGTATTAACAGAAGAAAGAACATAAGATTGTTTCAACTGACAGAAAGAGCTTTTGAAAATATTCACTATTCATTTATGATAAAAACCCGTAGCAAATTGGGAATGTAAGATTTTCTCAACTTTAGGCATCTCTGTGGTCATGGAGTAAACAAAGATTTCCATTTCTTTACAACTTTAATTAATCATTGTATCACCTACAGATTGTCATACATACTTTTCCACAAACAAAAGTGGTTACAGCCTCAGTTCTGGATTTGACATTGATTTGACTTTGATCAGATAAGCAGTTATTTTTAATGCTTTTTAGGATTTTTAGATACCCCCCTGAACAAATATCTAATTGCATATACATCTTTGCACTTTCCCTCATAACATTGCTTGAATTTGATTACTTATATGCCCTTATACCAGCCTTTATTTGTCCTGAAAATCTTGAAAAATTCAGATTTTCTGTAGTAGCAATAAGTAAGTATGAATAAAACAAAAATAAAGGCAGACCTCTAGATTATTGGATTTCAGGACTCAGTCCATGGTGACTCAGAGGGATCACAATCTAGTAGCCAAGTTAGGACTTAGCTAATAAGATAGTTCAGGTTCAATCAGCATAATAACTTGAAGTAGCTAAGCTTTTCTATTAAACTCACAGACACAAAAATACTAAAGTTAAATCTAGCAGTAATTCTTTCAGTTCTTTACATTTTCTATGGTTAAATACTTTGTTATTTTTACAAATATACTGTTTCTGTGTGTTTGAGCCCAGAATTTTTTTCAACTTTTAATTACTTTCATTAAGAATGAACAAATATGGCCATATTTGATACTGACCAAAATTTTAGTATTAGTTTGCTGTTAACTAACTGAATTATTAAAACATTATAAAATATGAAATATTATAAACTTTATAAAAACATAAACATAATTTTAATACAGAGGAAGGAAATGGCAAAAGGAAACATTTTATAGTTTATTTCTTTAATAGAGTATAGATTATATACAGCATTAATGACTAGTTCTGAAAATCAAGTAGTTATTTAATATATGGTTAATCAGAAATATTTTACCATTTTTATTTTTTATTTTTTTGATACTTTAACTAAGGTGTTTTTTACTGTGTCACTACTTCAGAATAGTGAAATGAATGTCACCTAGGAATCAAGAACAGTTTTGAGTGCCTCACATGAATAACAACATTATTCTAGTTGTCAAAGATACTTTGATTAATGTAGTGAAGAAAATCAGTTAGGCTTCACACTCTGGAGTTTTAGATGTCTTTAAGCTGGTGCACAGAATATCATAACCCTTATTCTTATGATTCTAAGGCCTGAGTGGAAGCTTTATGTATCTCTTGGTAATTCTGTGCAGAGCCAAGTGACAAAACAGTTTCAACTCACCTTCGCACTTAACTCTCCATGTTACATTTAAAAGAAAATTAACAAACATAAAAATATTAGTATTCTCTTTGCAGACAAGATAGCAAATCACAAGAAAATGTGTAGATATAGAGGGTGTCTATGACCAATGATCATCAAATGAAGAAAAATCACACATAAAAAGAATATTAATCAAAAACTATTAAGATGATTTCAAATTATGGAAATACTACCTTGAAAAAAGTATTGACTATTTAAAACAAGAATATTAATTGAGCCCTGGTATTCAGTGCTGGCTAACACAATCAAGTCTTTGTCTTTTGTTTATGGTAACACTGCTCTTTAACATTTGCTAGCAATACAACAGACATATATAGATAACATAGTCTTGAAATCACGTTGGGAAATGATCTTAACAGTGCTCATTTTCTTTCATATATTGATGACAAGTGAGAAAAAACTGGACTATCTGCAGACAGTGATCATTCCTGAAATACACTATCTTGAAGAAAAGTTAAAAGTTGTTGAGTTTTCCTATGAATGAGACAGAGGTAAACATAAAAGAGTTTACAGTTACTTATTTACTGACTTTCTAAATCACTGCTCTACATAGAGTCCAGTGAGAATTTTCACAGCTTTAAAATATTCTTTAACACTTTTTTGAAAAATTAGAGTTGTAAGATGTTTTATTTGCTTCTTTCTGGCTCTATAATCGTAGGCACCTTAAGAGGACTTTTTAGCGTAAAGAATACATAGTTAAGTTTTTCATTAAAGAATTTCTTATCCAATATTAATAAAGATAATAGTAAATCTAGAAATAATGTAGCACCACTACATTTTTGGTATTGATATCATATCAAATGTATGCTCATAATAGTTAATTTTTATTATAGAAAATAATATAATTTATATTTAAATATAATTTATATTTATATTATATTTATAATTTATATTTAATTAAAAGAAAAATTTAATTTGTAGATACAGAGTGAACTGAAATATTCGGAAAAGGCCATTGCAGAAAATGAAGCCAAATTAGATATCATTAGGAAATAAATTTCCTCCTTTAGGAGAAAACATAAGCAAAGATAAGTTGAGACTACTGACACGATCAGAGAGCAAAATTTATTCTGGTGAGTACTGTGTGATAGGATGGAATAGCATTGCAAAGGTCAGATTGTGGAGCATAAGAATTAACATAAAGAAAATGTATCTTATTCTTTAGAAAGTCTTGGTGGAGGCTGAAGTGACAGAGAGGAAGTTCTCTCTCCCATAAAACATATAAAGTTATTGGATAATGCAATGAATTTAACATTTAAATACATAATTTATCTTGAAATTAGGAAAAGGAAATCAGTAGATGGCAAATATAAAGAGAGAGCACAAAACTGTGAGATGGGAAAAAGCTGAATTTAGAACTGAGGGGACTTAAAGGAAGGGAATATTAAGTGACAATGAGATTTAGCCTCCCTACTGACGGCAGTTGAGACTTCAGGCGTATCCATAAGGGCAAATGGGAAAAGAATTCCCCACATAAACTCAGGATGCACAGTCACTTTTGTAAAGTGGACACTAGATCAATTCCAGCTACAAATCTGGGGTGCAGTGAAGGAACTTGCTAACAGAAAAGGAAGAAAATGAGTCTCTCATAAAAAGAACTCAAGGTATGCTGCTGTCATTGACACAGACACCTGATTTTGACTAAATGTATTGTCCAGAAACACCAAGGTGAAAAATTAAATAAAACATGTTTAGTAACTACATTCAGCAAAGGAAAAATATCCAAAAAATCTCAAATAGAAATGTCAATAAACTAAGTCAGACATAAGCAGCACATGTACACACACACATATGCACACACAGAGTCTTTGAGTATGAGACATAAAGATAAACAACCAAGAAAGAAAAAGAGTCATCAAATTAACTACATGGTCTAATTTATACCCTCAAAGCAGCACATAACAGAACAACCAGAAACTGATTTCTACATAAGCATATGTAAAGTATTCAGTATGAGTGGGTTAGGATCCACTATGCAGTGAAAGAGTACTACACATGTTATAAACAAGCAAATGGAAGTAGAAATGAAAGTAGATCTGGATTTTACTGAGTTTATAAATTAGAGCAGAAACAACTAAAATTATTTATTAAAATACTGAATGTATTAATTAGATTAAGTGAAAGGTATTAAATATATTAAGTAATTACAAATTACTTAGAATACAACAAATAAAATGCAGATACAGAAAACATAAGTTAAAAGAAAGACTATAAAGTGCAAAACTTTAGCAAAGTCTAGTAGGAGTTCCTGAAGGAGTAATAGTTGATGAGCAAACTTAGTAGAGGTAGTAGTCAAGGAAAGAGGGATGTAAGAAATTCTCCCATTTGCTTTGCCATCCAGACCAGCAGTGCTCTGTCACACACTGTAGGAGAGAGGAGTGATCTAACGTTTCATGAGTTTCTCCAGTATTGGATTTCCTGAGTATCTAATTGGCAGCTCAGGAAATAGAGCTACCTAGATTTAGGAAGTCTCTAACATGAATATAGTGTGAAAGAATACGTATCATTAATAAAAACCTCACTTTCAAATTTTATAATTTTTAACTTTCAATTTTCCCCAAATATCTAATTTTTAAATTTTTTTTTCTCTGCTTAGGAACCAATCTGATAAAGCCAGATAAATAGGTTCAGCCAATGGTTCTCTGGGAATAACTTGTACTATTTTGTCAATATACAGTCACTTCAATGTTACTCTGTCTTATGAGTAGGAAATAGCAATCAGGTAGGTCACCACAAAGTAATTATGAATTAAAGAAACAGCAAAGCACACAGGTTAAATTTGTCCAAAATTGTGAGAGTAGGATACCCAGATTGTTTAGCTCCACTCAAATCAGCTTGTCTTTATTTTCAAAATATTTTAACAGAATGCAAATGCTCAGATACATAAAGAAACAAAAGTCTAAAATATTTTAAAAATAATTTCCTTAAAGTAAAATTTTCAGTGCTACTCCATTAAAAAGGACTTTATCCTTTTTATCCATACTTGCTTTATCCAGAATCGGTATGGTCTCTATTATAATTTCAGTCAGCCGCAAGTGAAACATCAGGGGATTATACATGTGAGGGGCTGGAACTATGCAAATTCTTATTTGGGAAAATGGCTTTGTCCAGGCCTCAGAATATAAGTATGGCTAGGTCATATTGTATACTTGAACCTATTTATTTATTAATCTAGAAAATGGATATAAATGTGCTTCTTTGTTCCATTTCAACTACATACACACACGCGGATAATCGAAAATGAATATATAAAATTAATTTACTTTTGTTTAGCTATAAGTATTATGAATAATATAGGATTAGACAATTAATGGTAGGGTGGATTTTAGATATATTAAGTGCAGTATTCATAAAAGGTCTTTGAGAAGAGATCATGACTGAAAAGAGAATGTAAAGAAAGTGATTTAAAATGTGGCACACAGCTGAACTTCATATCCCAGCATACATTGTAGTTAGAAAAGTCATATGCCTAAGCATTGGCCAGTGGTATGTGAGTAGCAGTGATGTACATCCTTTCCAGGACTCGCCCTCGAAAACTTCTGAGAAAATCAATCTCTCTTATGCTCTTTTTCCATCTTGTAGCTGAACAGAGAGGTTCTGATTACCTACAATCAACTGGAATCATGAGAGGGGAGAATCTTACGTTTCTGAACATGCAGAACTCTTTCATCTGTTGGAATTGGACCACAACTAAAGCAAGAAGCAAACTTTATTGTGACTTTTAGCCACTGATATTTTTGAGTTACTTTATAAACCATTTTTCCAAGTCATATAAATACAGATATTAGTCAGATATTAGTGTGGAAACTTGGATAAGTTACTGAACTACTCTATGTCACAGTTTCCCCACTTAGGAAATGAGTTTGTGGCAGTATATTCCCATGAGATTGTTATGAGTGTTAAATGAGGTAATGCATGTAAAGCATTTAGAAGAGCGCCTGGTACCTAATAAGTGTTAAGTAACTTTTACCGTTTTTATTGTTATCTTGGAGAAGAGAGTTTCTGGATAACAGTGCACCAAAGACAGAGAGTTTCAGGCTCTCACAAGCTTGCTGAGGAATGAAGAGAGTAGGGGGAATAAAGAAAGTAAGAGGAGATGAGTTTAATAACTGATATTGAGGCTGGGTCTGGTAGAGTCTTAAAGACTCAAAAATTAATTCAAATATAGTAGGAGAATTGGAATTATGGAAATTTATAGTTTAAAAATATCAATCTAAATTTGGGGGAAGGATGGACTCTTTCGAAGTAGGAATAGGAGCAATAAATTTGATTTTGAGATTATTGCAACACAGTGGGTGAGAGACAGTAGTGCTTGGACCACAACAGAAATGGTAGCGATGATGTAGCTGTCAATACAATGCATTGTTTAATAGCACAGCCTCTACCCCACTCTTTTAACTTTCTTCCTGTCACTATCTTTATTTCCATCACTCCCTTCATTCCACATGTCCCTTTAACAGTAGAAATGAGGCTAGACCACAATGTGATGTACTTCCAGTGTAAACACTGGGTATTGAAGCCTTAGTTTTTAGTAAAAGAAGGCAACGTATTTCAGTTTTGCTTTGATACTGATCGCTTTTCATTTTACTGCATTAAATAAAATACAATTATTACAGTTAATTAATAAAATACAATTGTTACTGTTAATTTCTGCTATTTCTTTTTACTTTTGTTACTATGATTACTAGAAAATTTAAAATCATTCATGTGCTTGCAGTTGTGTCTCATGTATTTCTATTAAATAGAGCTGCTCTAGATCTGAATGCCTGGTTTTATACCACTTACTCTTATAAAATAAAGACATGAATTCTACTTGTTTCATAAGTTTAATATTAAAAATCAATGAGACATGTTAAATTGTCATAACAGATCTTGGCATTATAGTATGTGCTCAATATATCACTATTATTATTGTCATGTGGAAATGATAGAACATGTTACCGAATTTGATGAGGTACGTGAAAAAAAAGAAGTTAGAGTTTGGTTCTTTAGTTGACTCTTGAACAACAGGAGGTTAGGGGCATTGACCCCCTTGTGCAGTTGAATATCTGCAAGTAACTTTTGACTTCCCAAAAACTTAACTACTAATAGCCTACTGTTGACCAGAAGCATATCCAATAACATAGACAGTCAATTAACACATATTTTTCTGTTATATGTATTATATACTGTATTCTTACAATAAAGGAAGCTAGAGGCAAAGAAGACGTTACTTAAAAAAAAAAGGAAGAGAAAATATATTCACAACTTATTAAGTGGAAGTGGATCAACGTAAAGGTTTTCATCCTAGCTGTCTTCACACTGAGTAGGCTGAGGAGGAGGAGGAAGAAGAGGGGTTGACCTTGCTGTCTCAGAGGTGGCAAAGGAGGAAGAGGTGGAGAAGGTGAAAGGGGACGCAGGAGAGGCAGGCCCAGGTGTTGGAATTTTATCTAGACACATTGTCATTGCCGCCTGATGCTTTTGCTTTTTCATTTCTCTAAACATGTTTTTATACGGTACCAATCCTCCTACCATTTGTTTTAATTTTATAGCCTGTGTCGTACAAGGGTCCGTGTCATAAAAGAAGTAAAAAGCAGTCTTGAGTAATCAAAACTGATTCTGCCGGATTGTATAATTTCAACTTGTTTCCTGGCCCTGCGTCTTCTGTGTCTTCCTCCTCATTGTCTGGCGCTGGTCTGGAAGCTCTCATCTCCATCACATCATTTTCTGTTAATTCCTCTGGTGTGGTGTCTATTAGCTCTTGAATTTCCCCAAGATCCGTATTTGAAACAATTTACCACCCTCTATTTTTTGCTATATCCACAATCTCTATCGTGATTTCATTGACTGGTTCTCTTATAAATCCTGTGAAGTCATGCACCTGGTCTAGACAGTTTCCTCCAACAGGTGTTTATTGTTTGGGGCTTGACAGCTTTCGTGGCTTTTTCTATTATAATGATGCCATCTTCAAAGGTATAATCCTTTCAGACTTTTATGATGTTCTCTCTGTCAGGATTCTCTTGAACAGTGTTGACAATCCTTTCCATAGAGTGCCATGTGTAATGAGCCTTAAAGGTCCTTATGACCCCTGGATCTAGAGGCTGAATTGGAGACATTGTGTTTGGGGGCAAGTAGAAATTTGACTCTTTGGTGTTGAATTTGTGAGGTTCTGGGTGGCCAGGGGCATTGTTCAATATGAAATGAACTTCAGAAGGCAGTCCCTTACTGCCAAGGTACTTCCTAACTTCAGAGACAAATCATCAATGGAACCAGAAAACAGGTGTCCAGAAAACAGGTGAGTGGCGTGCGTGAGAGAGAGAGAGAGAGAGAGAGAGAGAAAGAGAACCAAGCATGCAAACGCACAAAGGCAGAAGAAAAGAATGTGTGCTTATTGTTGCATAACACTACTGTTGTAACTTAATGTAAAAGAATGGAATTATCTGGAGAAGGAGCTAAACAGGCAAAAAACAAGTCTAGTAGAACATTTATAATCAGTGTTGTTGAAAGAGTTGTATATGAAAAATGCCTCCAAATGCCAGAGAAACTGAGAAACCAACAAACAAGGCAAACAAAT
Source organism: Daubentonia madagascariensis (assembly GCA_023783475.1). NCBI lineage: Eukaryota > Metazoa > Chordata > Mammalia > Primates > Daubentoniidae > Daubentonia > Daubentonia madagascariensis. Next base: position 2,886,787 of record JAKFHU010000322.1, read on the forward strand.
CAAGTTTGTTGGTAAAAGGTGATTTATTAGGGGAATTTGCAAACAGAAGCATGATCTTGGGTGGCCACAAGACAGGTGGACAGGTAGATCTTCACACCGCACCCCCCCCAGGCCCAAAGCTTATATTTTGGAGAAAAGTATAAATGCTTTGGAAGGAATATGCAAGTGGTTTACAGAATTCTACAAACATCACAGCCTATGAGGCATACAACAATATTAAGCATTGTTTTGGAGGAAAGGTAAAACTTGAAGTGAATAGGTGTTTCTACATAAAGCATAATACATCAGCTAGACATCTTGGAGGCATTCCCAGACTCAGGGTTAGTCAGGAGTCACATGGCAGATTAGCATCTAAAAGAGAGTCTCTGTTGTTCCCACAATCAGTCTGAAATGCTTAGATATGAAACTGTAGACTAAAAGATTTCCATTGCACCAAAATTTTAGGTTTGATTTTATTAGTATATATCACTTACTAAATATAGATAGAGATCTTAATAGATACATAGATTACATACTAAAAATAAAACATTCATAATATTAAAAAATAAAGTAAAATTCTTCCATAACTCATTACCCCATATTATTAACTACATTTCAGAAATATCAATATAAAACTTTACTTGTTAATTATTCAACAACTACCTATTCCATGCCTGTTATATGGAAGGCCTTCTTTTTTAACACTGATGATACTATGTTAAATAAAACAGACCTGCTATTTCCATATATGTCATTTACATTCTAATGAGAAAAACAAATATTAAATATGTTGACACTTTGTAATATGTGGTACATATGTTGGTATAAAATATTGTGTGCACACTAAATAATTTGAATAAGCAGGTAATTGTCTTTTCTCTAAGGATTCTATAAAGAACAGTGATTTTAACTTTCTTCTGGGGAGAAAGGAATTTTCTCTTTTTCTATCTTTAATGCCTATATTCACTTTTTCACAGCAGTTAATATAAAGTCAAGAGCAGGTTCATTGCCTCACTGACATTTTAGTTCCGCTCGAAGTTTATATACCTAAGAAGCTTAAATATTTTTTCATTTTTAAAATTTGTCAACTTTGTGTGATATAATGTATTTTAAAATACTCAGCAATACAATACTATAAAAAGGAACTACAGATTGTTGTGGATACCTTATAGCCTTTATCAGTCAAGTATTAATTAAATTACTTCCATGGGCCAGACACTGTTCTCTATATAAAGATATAACATTGCATTTTACAGCTAAGAGAGTAAAATATAGTATCTCTATATGCCAGGCACTTTATCATACTCATGAAATAATGCAAAAGTAGAATTCTTTTTCCCAAGGTATATTCACTGTAGATGCTGGTAAAATTTGACCAAGTAATTACAAAACCAAGTAGTAAATATTGTGCTAGCACCTGGAATGAGGTGCAGAAGAAAAACACAGCCTAGTACCAGCATAGCCTGGGATGATCACAGATTTCCCAGAGATTTTTATGTATAAGATTAAAAAGACAAACAGTTTCTGCACTAAAATTATCTCTTTAAAATTGATAATCAAGATGTGATTAAATGATATTTAGAAATTTAAGCATCATTAAGAAATGTACATTACTAGTTTTGAGTTCTTTGAAGAAAGTCTCATACCTTTTTTTATCCTCCCCCAATGGTGGCTAGCAGAGTACTTGCTTTGTTATGTAAGTTCACGGGGTTGTCTCTGTACGCAGTCCATATTCTTGTGCATAACACATTGCCCTTTTTCCCCTCTCAAAAAACCTTATCAAATTTCTTCTGACACATTTTTTACTGTATTATGGATAATGGATACTGGCAGTTAAAGACAGCAATTTTTGACCCAAGCTCAATTCAAGCCCTGATTAGAATAATATTCACCAAGGGAATGAGTTGTGAATTTCCTCCTTTATATCAGGAAAAGATGGTTATTTATGTTCTTTCTTATCTACAAAGAGAATTAGTTTGAATAATTAAAAATAGATTTCACAGTGCTGTAATAGATTCATTTTCGTAGGTAAATAAATGTGCAGAATGTTAAACAAACAAGAAAATAGAATATAGGGGATAAATTGAGAACCATTCATCAATTTTCAGAATCTTCATAATTTTGTATTGCTGGAACTGTCACAGGAGAATGGTTTCCTAGAGAATGTGGAGGTGTTCCACAGAGCTTAACTTATGAGTAATTGAAAAGCTTTGGTATATTAAAGCAATTTAGGTACATAATCAATTCTCAAAGATTACTAAAACTTTTTTATTCCTTCTAGGTAATAAAATTAACTGGAAATATCTGAAAGAAAATGAAAGGGAAATGTTCATTAAAAAGTTTCATTTTTGATTGATACTGACTTATATTTAATACAGCATATCTCTAAAATAATCAGAAGGATTCTTTGCCAGTAAAAAGCCAAAGATATTTCCATATACATGGCTGACCTTGCAATGTGATTTATTTCCCATTTTTCTATATCTGTGATAAACTTTGGCTTCTGGTATTTGAGAATATTGCATAGGTTCCTGTACTGGGTTCCCTCCCTATGACCTTTGTGATCTTGGGGAAATTACATGAATTCCTCCATAAAATGGGAGTAATAATAGTACCAACCTCATCAGGTTCTTATGAGAATTTAAAAAAATCACACAGATAAAAACATTTACCAATCTGCCTGACTTATAGGACGGTCTTCATTTTTATAGATCTATTGATTAATAGTTAACCTATTCACTATTCTAAGGCAAATCAGTCAGTTAAACATTTAAGATAAATTAGAACAGTATTTTACAATTAAGGATGTGCATTTGATATACATGGAGAATTTCATTTTAATGCAGACCCACATCTGACTTTCTGACTTACTGTTTCATAGTTGCTTGCCGAAAGTTAACAAACTGTTATCCTAGATAATTTTTAACAATCATACTTAATTTTAAACACCTTGATCATGGGAACAGAAAGAAAGAGAAAACATCTCCGGTCCAAAGCATGGTTTTTCTTTCTTTTTTTTTTTTTTTTTTCCTGACTCTTCTTCTTTATTCTTTCTTCATAGCGATCACTTTCTAAGGTAATATTTTTATGTGGATAAGATACAAATACAAATGTATTTTCATAATATTTAGAGTTTGTGCGGTATGGTGAAAAGAAGCTGTATTTTAAGTAAAACTTGACCTAATCCCAACTTGACCACATATTAGCAATAATTATTCCATCCTCTTGTATTTCAGAATTCTTAAAAGTAAAATTTAGAAATACATGTTTCTGTTAGAATTAAATTAGATTACATATGTAGTGTGCTTAGAGCCATTATTTTCCATAGTGGCCATTCAAAGGTAGTAGTAGTCTTTCCCCTTCTCCTTTTCCCTTTGGATTAAAGCCTTATCACTTCTGAATATCATTGACAATTTTTTTTGTTAATTTGCACGTATGGTTAAGAAGAGCTCACAAGATTATTGTAACAAATTAAACAATGTATTTAAATGTGATTTTAAAAAGCAGTTAACCACTGTAAAAACAAAAGTCGCTATCTTGGTCTTTTTGCTATTCAGTCTTATGTATATTTGCATTTGGAAAAATAAATACTTAAAAAGCACTAATATTATTTAATAATAACTTTTATTTACACTAAAATCCGAACTTGTGATAGTTTCTATCATCTTGCGCTTTTTTGATTGATATGTTTAGAAACCAAATATTACGTATTTTTCTGAGTCTTTTGACAAACAAACCATCTGAGTTTCAATATTTTATCACTCTTTAAAAGTGTTGGATAGGTAAGCATGTTAGTTTCTTTAATATGCATTGCGTAACTGTTATCTTTGAAATTAATGTTCTGGGTAGAAATCCATTAGATTCCACAACATATTAAGCAATTTCTCCAAGCTTATAAAAAAATAAGTGTTATAACTTGTAATAGCCTCTTACGCAAAATTGCTCAGAGAGGTAACTAACAGGCAATGTACTTTAGTTAAAGAAAGGTCTATGCTAATTAATTTTCAAATTAAGCTTATTCTATAAAGAATAGGAAAATACAAAATAGAGCACTCCACATCTCCTCAGTTTTTCTAAAAGCCAAAACCTATCAATATAAAAATTAACAATTACAATTCTGTGCAACTAATGGAGTGCTTATGAAGTTTGTATTTAAAGATGAATATAATCAGAGTGAAATTGCTCTCTATCCTTTATGGGGAATGAATAGGTAACTGTTTTCCAGAAATACTGTTTTACTTTTTGGATATATTTTAGCTTGAGAAAATGAGGGTAATAAAAGAAAGAACGGCAAAGCATTAAGTTTACTCCATGGCATATTTTAATTATTTACTGAACAGCATACCTGAAAATAAATACATGTTGATCCAAATAGATCCAAATAGCTATATTTTTCTATTTGTTGAAGACTGTTTTATTAATTAGATTTTATCTATACTTTATATCAACTGCATGATTAAAAAATTTATTATTATTAAAATCAGACATTTCAATTAAGGAAAAGAAGACTTTATCATAGATGCTTAGAACAAGGAAGAAAAAGCAAGTAGTTTCACCAGTCATCCATTTTTCTATTCCAAACCCCCTGGTGTGTAAGCAGGGTAAGTTCACCTGGTCACTTTTGCTTAGGAGGAAACTGGCTGGCAATGAACAAGATGAGAACCATTCTTGGACTTGATTTCTCTAGCTTTAGTTCCAATTGTGCTGTTGTTTGGCTTGTCATTTAATTCCATTTGCATCTTGAAATATCTTCTCCAAAACCAAGATAGTCACCATATCAGCTCCACTTTCCATACAAGGGATTAAATTTTCTATATTGTTTCCTCCCTCGTTGGTTGCTATCTACCAGAAATAGATATGAACTTTCCAGTTCAATTCTCCTATGGCCTGTCATTGCTAAGACCCTGCCAATCTATGCATGGCTTTTCATGCAGTCTTCACCATCTATTTGTCCACGCTTTTTTATGCATTCACTGTGTTAGTCGGTTTGGGCTGCTATAGCAAAGCACCATAAAACAGGTGGCTTATAAAGAACAGAAATTTATTCCTCTCACTTTTGAAGGCTGAAAGTCCAAGATGCTGGTGGCCAGCATGGTTGGGTCATGGGCTTCCTCCTGGTTGCACACTGCCATCTTCCAGGGTGCCCTCACATGTATTCTCTCTTTTCTTGTAGAAAGAGTGCAAGTTAGATCTCTGGCCTCTTATTGCAAGACTAATCCCATTCATGAGAGCTCCACCCTCATGACCTAATTATCTCCCAAAGGCCCCACCTCCTGATATACCATCACTCTAGGGGTTAAGATTTCAATGTAAAATTTGCATGGACACAAACATTTAGTACATAATATTCACTTAATAAATATTAATTTAATTCTTAAGAGCTGTAGGCATTTCAACCGATTCTTTCACCGTTTCTCTTCCATCATGGATATAGAAACTTTTCACATCTCTACAGATCTTTTTTCAATCTGTTTCATGTGTCAAGGTGCCTCTGATTAATAGTGCTTTTCCGGGGGCCAGGTGCGGTGGCTCACACTTGTAATCCTAGCACTCTGGGAAGCCGAGGTGGGAACTGCTTGAGCTCAGGAGTTCTAGACCAGCCAGAGCAAGAGTGAGACCCCGTCTCTACTAAAAATAGAAAAATTAGCCTGTAGTCCCAGCTACATGGGAGGCTGAGGCAGGAGGATTTCTTGAGCCCAGTAGTTTGATGTTACAGTGAACTATGATGATGCCACTGCACTCTAGCTGGGGTGACAGAGAGGCTCTGTCTTAAAAAAAAAATAGTGCTTTTCTTTTCTTTTAATTTTCTATTGTTACTTAATTATTTTTTCCACTCTAAGTTGGTTTCTTTACTACATGTTAAAAATGAGAGCATAAATTTCCTGAATATGCCCAGGAGGCCACTAAAGGTAACATTTAAATACAATCTTAGGGCAGCTGGGATGGATATTGCAACAGAAAGTATCTATATGAGGAAGAACATCTTTCTGTATGTTGGGACAATAATGAAAATAAGTTTATTCCTGATGCTGACGAGTTTGCTGAATAAAGACAAAAATAGTGAGAATGTGGTATTTATTTATACTCAGTTCCTAGAATTTTTAATTGTTATATGCACTGGTAAAATTTGTGTGCCTTTGCTTGCAATCAAATTAATAAATAGCATTAAAAGTATAAAGGATAACCTTAAGACACTAAGGAACACATGAATAATCAGGTATCTAGGAGGACAGGAATTAAGAAAATTGTAAAGCCTAATAGTAATAGTAATTAGTAGACTGCCTCTTTAGCCTTCTGATTACTTAGCTCCATCTTTTCTATTTCTGTGTAACTTCACAGGAGATTTTAATTTCTGAGAGCAAAATCTTGACTAAATTTGTTCTGAGTGGTTTGCAGTTCACAGTTTTACTCATAATATATTTTGAGCAAAGGAAGTTATTTCAAGTATTTGGAAGGGCAAAATCATTTGTATTCGTACATTCTGGCATTGTTGAATACTTAGATATGAAATTTAAAAATTAGAGTTCTGAGATTGCCTATACAATTCCATTCAAATTTAAATACGATGATAATGAGTTTTTAAATAATTACATCACTTGCCCACAGCTATACAACTGTGTAGAAAAAAGGCAGGAATAGATTTTGTATTCTGGAATTTTTAATCTGTGGTGGGTTTTCCTCCTCCTTCTCCTCCTCCTCGTCTTCTAGAATAGATTTTTTTAACTTCAATACTAGAGTTCATGAAAAATTAGAATTAATAAAGAAATGTCTTTCCCCAACTTCTACATAGAAGTGTAATAAAATGTGGATGTGCAGGGAGTGATTTGAAGGAAAGACATGCTATAATACTTATCTCTTATTCAGGAAAAGTCATGAGCTTGATGGTAGAATCACCTCATCTTAGGAAGAGGGTATAGCATGATGAAATTGAGCTTTGTAATCTAATCAAACTGCCTAAAATAACATAACTGCCATTTACTTGGTCAAGTGGTGTAACCTGTTTAAGATTCAAAAAATCATCATAAAAATGAAAATAACATATTTACCTTCTATTTGTGAGATAGGTTATTTGGAATAATGCATGCAAAGCATTTTATACATTATTTGGGGTATAGGGAAATCTAAATAATGCTAACAATTTACAATAATCATTACTTTCTATTATTATTAAACAACATTTGCAATAGCTTATCTTCATGAACACAGAACTGTTACCACTTTTATGTGCACTTCTCATAAATGGAGCAATGATAAAAAATGGAATGGTGATTTAGCTGGCATTTATAGTAAAGGCTATGCTCATTTCTAGTATCTTTTAGGTTTACATATGTTTCCAAAAATATAAAACAACTCTTAGAGGTATGGTATGCATAGACATGCACAGACATATAGACACATATATACCATATTTTATGCATAGGTCATATTAATAACAAATTCAGCATTTGGAAATGTGCTCCACTTCAAACATCAGAAAACTCTAATATAATGACTTAACAAAAGGAGACTATTTAATTCACGAAATAAGCTATCTGTAGAAACACTGAAAGTTGAGAATGCCACTCAAAAACTCAGATTAAACTCTTACAGAGTTTCACTTCTTCTTCATTAATGTGTTTTGATTTTTCCTCATTCTTGTCACAACCTGGTCACTAGATAGCTGCTATAGTGCCAGGTGTCATATCTTCATTTTAAAGTAAGAGATAAAGAACGTTAGAAGAAGCAACACCAGCAGGCTTCTGTTTTCTCATTAATTGGTCTGAACTGTTTTATGCTCACCCTTTTCTGCAGAGGAGCTTGGGAAATACAGTGGACACAAAAAAGGAGAAAGGATTTTAAAAAGTCAATGGGTTAGTCAATGTACAAAATGGGCCATATCATCCAATTAATCTTGAAATTAACATAATTAATATTTTTAAATAATAATAGTGAAATTTAATGTAATTGAAATAATATTAAAATAAGAATTTATCTTGAAAAGATTGGAAGTCTCTGATTTCTTATACTTGTCTTAGATTATAAACACTCAGAGGTAAAAGACCAACACTACTCATTTGATGAATTTCATTTGGACATAGGTGTACAGTAAATGCTCTTTGAAGATGAAAAATTATAATAGTCTGATTTCATCCCATTCCATTTGAAGAAGGTAGACATTCTAATAGATGATTGAAATGGAGCTTTGTCTCTTTATATTATTTTTCTATTTTTTCTATTTATATGTGTCTACAGAAAAACTTCAGAAAAATTAAATTTAGCAGAGTTTATTTGAGCAGAAAAAAAAAGATTCATGAATTGGTTAACACTCAGAACCAGAAGAGAGTCAGAGAGCTCCACCCAGCAGTATGAGCAGTAAGTTTGTATAGGGTGGACACAGAAGCAAAGTGGAAAAATCACCTGATTGGCTATGCTAGGCATCTGCCTTATTTGGGAATGGTGTGATGAGTTGGCTTCCTGTGATTGAGTGAAGCTTGCCTGCTTGTGATTGACTGAAACTCAGAAAGTCAGCTGTTTGTTATACTCCTAAGTTAGTTTTCAGTTCGTTTACATAGTAAGTTATGTTTTAGTTCACTATGTAGGGTTTCAGGCATAGATGCAGCCTCAGGCCAAATTTAAGTTGAGTTAACAATTTCCCCTTCTTGGTCAGCCCCTCAATTTTGAGAGATTGACCAAAAACTTGGGCACTGGCGCTATTCTCCCTTACTATCATGATGGAATTGTTTGGTCTCAGTGTAGAATTCATAAGTCATGACATCAGGTCAGTTGAATGACTCTTTATGACCTCTTCATGTTTTGTTGCTCTAACTGGAGTGGGACCATGAGGCATGCAGGGGATGGCTGCATACTAGCATTTAAGACTTTTGAGAGGATATAACACACTAGGGAGACTACTATGATGACTAAATCCATCATAATACCAAGGGACTAAAATGTACTCTTCAATAGAAGGCCCTACAAACCAAACCAATTAAAATCAAATAAATATAAAAATGAGCCAGAAGAGCAATCTACTTGGTATAACTAAGTAACTCGTTTGTTGATTTCTTGCAACTGAGTTTCTACCATGTCTGACATATTTACCTAAGGGCAGCTAGAAGTGTTACCTGTCATATATACTTCCCCTGTTCAGCCCAGAGGTAGTCCAAAGCAACCCTCTTATCTAGAACTTCAGCAAGAGAATTTAAAGAAGTTTGCTGCACAGCTATAGCCTATGCAGTAGTCAGCTATACAGTTACGTGTGAGACAGATTTCCATTGATAACCTCATTTGCATTTATGCTGATCCAGAGAAGGAACATTCTATCAAAAGATGCCCATTTAGAGGAATTTATTCCTCCTGTCAAAGTCTTTAGTCCACAGTGCAAATGAATAGGTGTAGATCAATGTTCAGTTCCAACTGGTTATGGAGTGACAGTGGTACGTTAGAATCCTTAACTGACATGTGCACCTTATTTTTCACTTATAAAGACATGAAGTTGCCCATACATATGTATGGTAATAGTTAAATCCTCCACAAATAAAAATACATCCTGTAGGAGCACAACAGACAGTTCCCTGAGGGATGCCTTGTGCATTACAGGTCACCAGTAGGGAAGCACTAGTAATTTTTATCCAAGTTTCTGGTACTGAACCATTGCATGGTTGGAGGCTACTGACTATTAAAAGATTAGGGTTATAAATTTGTCTACAAACTGTTGAAATATCTTTCTTTTGGTTTCTCATTCAATTTGTGGCATAATTTAACTACAAAACCCTTACCATAGATTTTGCCTACTGTTGGATTTAAACAAGGAATGCAAACAGGTGAGTATAAAAACCTAACCCTATAGAAAGTACCAAATGTGCAATTTGAACAAATAGTCACTCTTGAAATATCAGTAAAATTTGTTACTGGGTGAATTTGAGAATCTCTAAGATCAGGTAGGGATTTAGGATTAACATGACTTATCCAACATTCAGTTAAGTTATCTGAAGATGCTATTGATTATTATATTTTAATTATCTCATTATCTTGCCATGAATAAACAGAAAAGAAACACAAAGAAAGGAGGAAAAGGGACAAAGGTTTCATGGTGACAGGTGAGAAAAGCTTCATCTGTGATCCTGGGAAAGCTGTCCACATTTAGGATGCCCTCTACTTCTGGGGAGAAATCTTCCCCAGTCAGTTCTACTTTGAGGTTCCAGTGAATTTACAGTCCCAAGAGTCCGGAGGGTCCTCTTGAGTTGAGAGATGTGGATCTGATACTCAAGGCCCTGAAGTTTTTATATGTGTAGAACTTCTTTTTGTCTGTTAGGGTTTTGGTGAAATGGGAAATGGGAAATTAACTAAATATAAATTGCTTTAGAACAAATTTTGACAGAGGAAAGACAATCAATAAATATTTTCCAGCAGAATAAGTAATATTAAACTAAAACTAAAAGTATAAAAACTGCATGAAATAATGCATTAGTGGCAGTCTTTCTTATGAACATATTTCTTTCAAAACATATGAAAAGGTGATACATAAACTGAAAATGCAGAACACATTGTATTTGGGAGTGGTAGCATTTTTTTTTGGAGGAATACAAAGGATTATTGATAAATTAAAGCAATATATAAAAAGTTTCAAAAATCTGAAGTATAGTTTTGGATATATCTATCCAGCAATTGCGTCACGGTGATATATATTTAGGTGGATAGTAACATCACTGCTATAAAATTAAATATGAAATATATTAGTAGTAATTCCAAAACTTAACCCAGTAAAATAAGAAAATTGCTGGATAAAGGATTTAGTTATTCATTGATTAATTATTTATTTATATTTATTGTAACAAATTCCCATATCATATTCTAACATAATAGATCATAATTATTGAAGTAAAAGTGGTCAAAATATGTATAATTTTTTGACAGTATTTAGCATAACACAGGTTTGAGAGTAATAAGTTAGAGTTGTTGAATGTTGACTAATAAATTCAGGAATAATGACATAAAGTCTACAAGGAGTGGAATACACTGTTATAAAGTGTTTAGAATGGCTCTTTTAAAATGTAGCTCAATGTAGAGGGAAGATATTTCAGCCATCAACTAAATGGTGAATATTAAGGTATGCTTTCAAATTCAAGATTTTTCCTTCATTTTCTGAGAAGTCAACATGTAAATGATGTTTATTTCTTGCTAATAACCCATGATCTGTGTTAATTACCTAGGCTTTACAAATGCTTCTTGTTTATCAGTTGGTTCATTTGATTAGTTAAAAAGTAACTAGAGAGAGAAGATAATGAAAAGGTGAAGTGAAGTCAAACACAGTCTACACCTTAAGAAATCACCTCCATTAAAGGGCCTTATGCATCCCAACAGGTTTACCTCAGAATCCTACTAACTCAATCTTTCTGCAAAGATTGAAGATTGTGTTTATGTCTTTTATGTCAGCAAGAGACAGAAAAATAGATTAAGCTGGTATTATTGATATTCAATGTTTTTTAAATGTGTTTTATTCTTTTTGATTAATCCCTTGCTAGCATTTTCTCAAAATATTAGAATTACCTTTGAATTTTACTTTGTTAATTAGTAGAAACTGTTTAACGTTGAGAATGATTATTAAAAGCTTTATGTCATATACTGAGGGATTACTGAAACTTGTGTCTCTGCTTTCAAAAAGAATATATTTTGAATGTAGCACCTTTAAAATTTTTATTTTGTAAAGAGAAATTATAAGAAACAAAACAAAACACCTCAATATCTTACTAAAAGTAGGTATATTAAATAATACATAGATAATTGGGTAGCTTATTTCTCTGCATGTGTCTGTGAATATGTATGCGTGCACAATGTGTTGGAAGCTATGTTTTCAAAAATAATTTTTTATCTCTTTCAGAAGTATACGTTTATTCTAGAGAATATGAAAATTACAAGGAAAAGAAAAGAGAGGGAAAAGTCTACTTATAAAAAAGAATATATATTTGTTAGTTCATCATTAATCTATAAAAGGACATGTTACATGCTATTTTATATCAAGCTTTTCTCTTTCAGTCATACCTGGTGGAGATCTCTAAACATTATCTGGTGAAGTGCTAATTTATTATTTTAAATATTTGAAACACAATAGTCCTTGCTGTTTTTTGCTGATTGGTAGTCACTTTGATTCTAGTGTATGGTCACTATGAAAAATATTTCAAGAATCATACTTGTATTTATATTTATATATTGTTATTTTATTTCCAAGGTATCAATTCTCAGAAAAATTGCTGAATGAAAGATAAGTGAATATTTGATTTTTTAGGGGGGGACCGAGTCTTGCTCTGTCCCCCTGGCTAGAGTGCAGTGGCGTCATCATAGCTCACTGCAACCTCAAACTCCTGGGCTCATACAGTCTACCTGCCTCAGCCTCCTGAGGAGTAGCTAGGACTGCAGGCACGCACCAACACTCCTGGCTAATTATCCTATTTTTTTGTAGAAACGGGGATCTCGCTCTTACGCAAGCTGGTCTCGAACTTCTGACCTCAAGCAATCCTCCCACCTTGGCCTCCCAGAGTGTTAGGGACATGTGCAGGTGTGCTAGGATTACAGGCGTGAGGGACCAAGCCTGGCCAATATTCGATTTTTATAAAAGTTGTTTCTTTAGTTTTCTTGAAAATATTATGCATTTTTAATTTTTTATTCAAATTTTTAGAGTTTTTATATGTGATTACATTTTTTGTTTAATTATTACAGTTCTCTCTTTCAAAGATATCAGTAGTGTGCATACTGATGTCCCCTTGCTGATTTATCATGTTTAATACTTTGTTCATTTCCACTCAATTATGTTTACTTTTTTTGCTCTGTTCTTCAAGTTCTTGCTACATTTTCAGAAGTGTTCACTCTTTTCCTCCTGCTTCTAATTTGGTTTTCATTTCTGTGATGGCTATTTTATGCTACAATATTTTTTAAAATTCTTCTATATCATGTTTTTATTTTGCTATTGTTTCTCTAGATTTTCTGTGTGTCTCATTCATTTATTTTTATAGAGATAATTGCTTCACTATTTTTTTAACAAGGATGTGTAGTTGTATTTCCTTTGTGACAACACCTTTGAGGTAAATGTTTTCTTTGACATATATTTATAGTTTGCTCATTCTTTTCTTAAATATTTGGTATATATAGACGCCTGTTTATATATATATATCTGTGTGTGTGTATATATATATATATGCCTGTTTTCGTTTTAATTGTTACTTATTTTCACTTCAGCTTTTCTCTTCCTGGAATATTCAGAAGGTTCATATAGAGAGTTGCAAGGAACTTTGCATTCCCGGAAAATGTCAATACTTCTCATGACACAGAATTGTCTTTATGTGTTAGAGTCTGTTTAGCATTTTTCTTCTGAAAAAATAAAAACAGACACCACTGCAGGATTTCTAACAAAACAAATGCCCTTTCCAATATCTTTTGAAACTTTCTCCCCTATTTGTTTTCTTTTTTGTTTGTTTATTTGTTTAAATAAGACTGAATTTTTTAAAACCCTAAAGATCATCATTTTCGTCATTATGGTGGTTACTCTTCCTAAATTTTTCATAACTTTTTAACCATTTTGCAATAAAATGATTGCTTTTAACATTTTTCTTGTGATAAAATATGACCATTAATGATAGGTTGATAATTTTCAACACTATATATCAAATTTATATATTTATAATTTTTTCATATATGCATATAAGTGCTTGTATGTATGATATATATACTGTGTGTATATATATATATGTGTGTGTGTTTGCACTCCATACTGTCAGGTACATATTTAATATATAGTGAATTTTTTTGTAGTGGTATCAAGAAACTCATATGTAGATAATATCTCATTATTTACTCATGTAAAATGTTAATTTGTATTGGTATTCAAAGCTGGAATGGATTTGAATACTTTCTTGTCATTAACAATAGTCCTGTGCTCATCTAGTTCAAGTATGTTTACCCAAACCTTTGATAAGGCAATTACATAATTACTATGTCATCATATTGATTTGTTCTATATTTTGCTTAAATCTTTGCCTAGGGTAATTATAGTAAGTATTTAATAGAGTATCAGAATACATTTTTAATAAAAATATCAATATACTTATGACTTAACATTTGCCACTGTTTTAATAAAGTTCACGACTATTGTGTTTGGTGACAGGAATTTGCAACTCACTACTTTAATAAAATTTTCACCTATATCCCAAGTTGCTGTCTTTTAGACCTTGGGTTTCATCAGCAAAATCACTGCCTGTGACTATTGCACAGTTGGAATTTTGCAAACATCTCAGGTTTTGAGATTATTTAATGTACCTTAATGTTGATCATATATACTCTTATAGAAGAAAAATGAATAATAAAATCTACCACAAATGTGTATGAATGCTTTTCAGTTTCTGAGTAAAGAAAGTCTATGGAAATACATTATTTTTCACAATTGAAAGAGGAGCAAGACATATAATACACAAGCAGTTGTATATATATTCACTACTTTCTCCACAAAGGAGAAACGTATGAAGAAAATACATCCACTACGGAAATAACCTAGAAATAAGTCAATATCGAGTGATAATGGGTGATAATGAGTTCAAAATAAAATATGATTATTTTAAGTTAAGAAAAATAAGCAACTAGAAAGATTTTTGGATATAGAATACACGAGTTTGTGTGTTTAAATGCAGTTTTAGAGCACTGTTCATCACAAATGACAAATACTATGAATTCTTACAGGCAAAAGATAACATATTAAATGGGCTGGTGGACAGAAGAAACCTATCTAAATTGTGTGTGTGTGTGTGTGTGTGTGTGTGTGTATATATATATCATATGTAAATATAAGAGAAAAAATAGGGTTCCATTTAAATAAAGACGTGATTTACTATACTTATTTACTAGTCTTTTTCTGTGCTAAATTCCTTCAAATTTGTTAAAACAAAGTTAGTTATTGGAATAAAATAAATATTCACTTCAATTTCTTTAATCAAGCTACATATACTACTGACTATTCATCTCTATTACTTCCAACATTCCTTCATTGAAACATATTTCACACATTTAACAGTGGTTGTTCCCTAGTTTATCTGATTCTTACCAAAATCCAAGTAGATCAATGTCTTTCACCATGGAAACATTACCCTATCAGTGAGATAATGAGCTAACAATGAAGATAGTAGTTGAATAACGGACCCAACATAAACAAAGAGAGATGCACTTAAGAAGTGGTTTGTGGGAAATAACCACCACCACCAAACCAAACCAAACAAAACAAAACATATCATTCATGGGCAGTGGTGGAACAAATTACACAAAATTCTAACTAACATGAAGATATGTTTGAGTACTGCTGGTCTTTGTACAGATTTGTGACGTCTCCATTGCATGATACAAGATAAATTGCATTTTTCTCACCACTTTGTAAGCAGTCAAGTAAAGCAAAGGAATCCCTTTATGTGACATAACATGTCTGGTAGATCCCAAGTCACTTCTTATTCCATTGTGGAGTGTGTAACATTTAAGTGTCTGAGATGTATTCAGGAAAACAGCAACAAATTTTGAGATCAATAATATTCCATGGAAACTCTTTAGTGTGTATCAGAGTAGGTATATTAAATCAGTTGAGCATAATACTCAACTTAACCTAGCTAAAAATCTAATGAAATATACTGCCTAGTTTACTGAAAAATACGAAGCAAGAAAGACTTGGGGGTTGTTTTGTTTCAGCAGCTAAAACAGGGCAGCACGGTCTTGCTTCTTCCCATCTTTCTCTTTAACTATCTGCTACTTCATCCAAAGACTGACTCCCACTATTACAAAATGTCTGTCAAAAGCTTTCAGATCTGCATTATTCTGTCATTAACTAAGGGTAAGATTGGCAGATGGACCAAGACATTAAGTTAAATTTGAATTTCTGATAAACAGCAAATAGCCTTTTAGTATAAATATATTCTATGCAAAATTATTTCACTGTTTATCTGAAATTCAAATTTATCTGGACGTCCTGTACTTCAGTTGCTAAGTCTGGCAATTTTATTAGGGTGAACTATATAATTTTGCATGTGGAAACTCTTACAAAATGAGGAAGCTTCTTTTCATAAGTGTCTGCAAAATATCTTCTTATTCCTCATTTTCCCAATTTGGGTCATGTTTCTTCTATATCTGAACATATAATGGTTGTCAAGGGATGGGATTTTGTAGGCTCTGTTAGGCCTGAGCTGCTTGTTGCACTAAGTTACATTCTACTAAATTTCTGAAGATGCATAACCAGAATATGCTAAAAATTTAGATATTATGGACAGAAGGGGTCTAAATGTTGAGGAAGCAAAAACAAGATCTGTATTCCAAAATATATGACAGGGGCAATATAGCATAGTTTTAAATAATATGAATTTTGAAGCTAGACTGTATGTATTTTTTGTTTATTAGCTATTTAACCTTGGGCCAGTTACTTAACCTCTCTGTTTATCAGTTACCTCATTTCTGAAATTGACTTTATAATACTATCTACTTCAGAATAGATTTTATTTATAATATGTATTAAATAAATAAATATATACAAAGCACTTAAATAATAGATTGCATGTGTAAAATTCCTTATAAGTAGCAAGTTTAAAACATGATATATTGGAAAATTTATAAATAAATTATCATTAATTCATAAATATCTTAATTTGGAACTTGTTTGAGTACCCTCAAAACATTTTATAAAGCTGATTCTTGAGTATGTTATGGGTAAAAAGTTATTGGTGCTCTGAACATTAATTTAGAAATTTATTGAAATTTAACTAGTACTTAAATGTGTAATTTGTTTTATAACAATTTCTATAAATAATAAGACTAAATTAATAATAGCTATATATCTCTATTTTATTGTAATAATAAGTGGTTTCTTACAATAATTATGTGGTAGCCACATACATTTGCATAATATCACAGAATAAATGCCAGTTGAAAATCAGAGATGAATCAGAAGTTCAGAATAGAAATATACTAATCAAAACCAACTGATGATTTAACTTATAATATCCTATCCTAATGTACTGGTAGCAGAGAGAAGTCCATCTGTATTCTTATTCAGCTTTTCCTTGTAATAACTACATAATATAGCTTTTAGTTATGTAGAGGAGTCAGCAAACTTATTCTAAACTCAGATATTTAAAGAAAGTTAAGTTTCTTCATTTCTTTCTAGCTCATCTCTTATTCCCTATGAGTTACCAACCCTCAAGTGTTTTTCAGTAGTAGGCAAAGGATGGGAGTTTTTTAGGGACATGGAAGATTAAAAAACAAAATCCACTAGACTTACTTTAATGTTTTATACACAATCTCTGCTAGTAAATACAAGGAAATGTCCATGCTTTCAATATCCTGTTCCCTCAACCTGGTCCTGTTCATACAGAGTGGACAGTGGAAGAAGAATCTAGTGATAGAAAGGAAGTGGGACAATGAAGAAAATGTGAGTCTTCAATCCATAAGCTGTCTTCTAGTTTCTCCCGGGCTGATGTGCTTAAGTTGAATTTGATGGAATTCTATCCTTGGTCATTCCATCTAGCAGATGGGTCTGATGTTTGTGGCTTGATTATCATGGGTCTCTTCTGCATTAATTTGGGTCAATAGACTTTATTAGTAATCTAATCTGCTGCCTGATCATCCTTTGGCCCTAATCTCTAATTGTTTGCCACATTCCACATTTGGATTCTTGCGTAGGCTGTCCATAGCCTCCATTTCATGGTGGCCTTATTTCTTTCTAGCTATAATACATGATTGCAGGTCATCTTGGCTTTCCGTTTGGTTACTTCTATTGACCCTAAAAGGCAGGTGGAGATTTCTAAGTCTCACCACTGCAGAATATTCAACAGTGCCAGCTAATCCATCTTGCCAAACAACATAGCTGGTCTGCCCTGTTTTGTGTGCTAGAGCCCACTGATGTTAAAGAAGAGCATTATACAGATTCTCTCCTTTAAAAACCTAAGATACAAAGTGTCTAAAGATGTGTAAAATACTTGTACTCCCAGGTTTGAAATCTGTGCAAGTCAGCTCAAGACATGTGCCTACTTGACTCCTTATATCTGTGCTACTTGCCATACCAACCCCTGGGACCAGGACAGCAGGTCTTTCCCCCTTTCCTTTTACTATCTGACTCAGAACTTCTGTAGGTTAAACTCTGTGATCAGGTCCTCCAGACCAAGGCTCCTGATATGATAATACAAAGAATAAGAAATATAGAAATATTTTTTATTTTGATAAAGTTTTATATTCAAAATCCAAGTAACAATATTCTATTCCTTGCTATCCTGAAAAAGAATCCAATCACACACATAATTATTTCTTTAGGATATTTCAGATTACAAAAGATGAGTTTAATATTGGTATGTATATAGATATATACACACACATATGTGTTTCAAGATATGTCCTCTGGTACATAAATATATAAACAGAGCAGAATTCTCAGCTGGTGCACATTTTGTGGAGAGGGGAATGCCATCACATTTAAAGGAAAACTTGTCAAGAATGTTTTAAAAAGGGAAAAATGTTGGTTCTAGTGTGTATTCAATTATAAATAAGCTCGCTAGTGGCAGAGAAATTAGTTAAGTTTTCCTTAATGTAATGTCCTTAATGATCTCTTTGATAGGCTATAGAAGAGTGATATTTTCAGGAGAAAGATTCCACAGAGTTTTATTAGAATCTCAAAGTAGCTGAAAACAACAAAAAAAAAGTTTTACAAATTCTGCTCTAAGTTGTTTAAATTCATAAATTTACATTTCTTGTCAAGAAGTAAGTTAGAGGAAATACCTATAGAACACACTTGTCTTGTATCCCTATTTGAAAGATGGTCAAACTTTTGCTTATAAAAATGTATGAGAAGCTTAGAATGATAAAGAGGAAAAACTGTATGTCAAACATACTATATTTTGTATTTGAAATTTTATTAGCATGGTAGAGTTTTAATTTTGGTTTTTGCATAAGAAGACCTCTTTTCAAGTATACCTCTGCCACTTATTATCAGTGACAAATCAGACACTCTTTCTAAGCATCAATACCTCTATCTATAAAATGATCCAGAGAGACAGTAAGTGAGATATATGCAAATAATGTTCTGTTATCTAGAATACATTATACTTTGTTTATTAATATTAAGGATATATTCTTCTGAAAGAAAAAAAATCTGGTATAGTCTGTAGAGTCAACAGGTGTGAGACATTTTTGTTAATTGATGAATAAGGTAGTAAGTTCCATTTTATAAAATAAGCATAACATCAAGTATAAATGATAGGACTTTTAACTTGATTAGAGTACAAAATAATGCTTACCTGATGGAGTATACTATTAGGTTATTATGTATGGAATGTTCAATTTACTTAAATACTAATTTTGGCAGTTGGTATCTCTGACATTTCACTTTGACACTTGCTTTTTTTTATTGTGAAGGTACATCCTCATTCTTTCAAATCTATAGATTGGCTTGTGATTATATTTCAATTTCTTCAGAGCAATTTTTGTGAAACCATGGATAAGTAAAAAATTCATGTTGTTTTTGAATATGAGTTCCGTCATGGAACCAATGAAGCGAAGACAGCTGGAAATATCAACGAAGTGCTTGAGAAGGGTGTGGCTAATGAACGCACAGTACCTTGATGGTTTGAGAAGTTCTTCTCTGGTGATTTTAATCATGAAAATGAGCCACGTGGGAGACCTGAGACCAAGGTGGATAATTATGAGCTGAAAACTGTAGTGGCAGTGAATCCATCTCAACCTACATGTGAATTAGCGGCAAGGCTTGACATTACAGTTCCAACAATATTAGACCACTTGAAATAAACCATCAAGGTAAAGAAGCTGGATAGATGGGTTCCGCATGAATTAAATGAGCATCAGAAGAGAAATCATCTTGAAGCTTGCCTTTCTTTGCTGTCACAACATAAAGGCGAACCATTTCCACATTGTATTGTTATGTGTGATGAAAAATGGATTCTTTTTGACAATCGCAAGCATTCAGCACAATGGTTGGATAAAGATGAAGTGTACACAGTACAAAACCAAATATTCATCAAAAAAAGCTAATGGTGTCTGTTTGGTGTCCAGCGCTGGTATTATCCACTACAGCCTCACGAAACCTGGTCACCCAATTACAGCGGATGTCTATTGCAACCAATCGGACAAAATGATGAGGATGGTTGTGATTAAGCAGCCGAGGTTGGTCAATAGAGACGGGCCAATCCTCCTGGAAGACCACATGTTGCAAAAAACAATGCTGCTCAAACTACAGAAGCTGGACTTGGAAACTTTCTGTCATCTACCATATTCACCAGACCTTGCACCAACTGACTACCACTTCTTCCAGGCTTTGGACCACTTCTTGCAAGGAAAAATATTAATTCTCCACAAGCTGTGGAAAACACCTTTTACAATTTCATGGCCACCTGCTCTCAGGCTTCTTCACTGCTGGCATAAACAAGCTACTGTTAAGATGGTAAAACTGTGCCGATAGTTTAGGTGCATAAACTATAAATAACTTTGATTATTTGATAATCAAATTGATATTGATAAACTATTAATAAACTTTGATTAATTGTACTGCTTCTTGTTTGAGATATAATAAACTAAACTTTTGATTCAGAATCAGACATTTCATATTTAGTGATCTAATAACTATCAAGTCATTCTCATTTTAGTGGAATGGAATTTTAAGAGACATGAGGTATATTGAATATATATAGCATAGAGTACCATGAAAGTGAATACATTTATAATGGTTTTCCATTGAAAATAATTTTAAGAAGAAAAAGTATACATAAAAATATAAAATTTATTTCCTGTATTAGATCAGTACCAAGTGCATATCATCACACAATTTTTTCTTTAAGGTGACTTAAAAGAGTATGCCTGTTATATTTAATTTTGTTGTCACTAGATGGCATACTATATGTAAAAATAAAGAGTTTACTAAATTGATGAAATTAAATTGAAGTCACATAAACACAAGTGTGTAAACTGTCAGAAAATACCATCAAGTTGAAGTACTAATAATCATAAAAGATGCCAAAATTCATTATGTAAGAGTTTTCTTCTAGGTTACTTTTATCACCACAACTTAATGATAACTAAGCACAAAATAATCAATTTCAATTTTACACACTAATTTGGATATAGTTTACAGATATCCTTAAGTTCTAAAATCAAGTTAATTTAGAAGGTTGTCTCATGAAATGAACATAAAATGAATGAAAGTAATTTGGTTTAATAAGAAAACTCCCAATTTTATGAAAGAGAAAGAAAATATATTTACAACATTTAGCAGATAATCAAATTTTTTTGGTCACTCACACGTGTTATTTACTTTAAAAATCTACTCGAAATATATTTTTCCTTCTGATGCACTTCAATCTACATTAAGTTTGCTATCACTGTCATAAAGGAAAGAGGTGAGAGCTAGTATTTTGATTATTTACTGCTTCATACAAACTACTATGATTACTAAGTTTTAAAACAACAACAATTTGTTCTTGTTTTTGTTTTGTTTTGTTTTTTCTTTTTCAATTTGGGCTGTGCTCAGTGGGAACAGCACATCTCTATTCTAGGTAGAGCAAATTGACTGGGGAAGATAAAATTGCAAGATGGTTCACTCATCTGGATGGTTGTTGGCCAGAAGCTGATCTGGGACTTTCAGGTGGGAATCTAAATTTCCTTCCACATGGCTACCTGGGCTTTTATTCATAGCATGGCAGGGTATATTTCCAGAAAGAAAGACACAGAACTTAGTCTTCTTAAAAGTTAGGCTTGAAACTGACACAGAGTCATCCTCACTGTATTCTATTAAACAAAAAGTGACAGGATTAGTCCAGATTCTAGCGGGGGAGGGGGAGGGGGAGGGGGAGGAAGTAGATCAAACACTTCTGTAAGTGACTGGTGAAGAATTTATAGTTCTTTTTAGTCTGCAACATTCTACTCTCAAGCCACAATTATTTACATAACTCTCACATGCAAAATACCCTTCCTTCCTATAAGACCACCTAAAGATTTTTCCCATTTGTCATCATACTCAAAATCCAGAACATTTTCATCTGTGTCAGAAGGACCAGTGGCAGAGGTAATTCTTTATGTGTGGTTCCTCTTGATTAAAAAATACTATGAAGTAAAATGAAAAATGTTGTCTCCCATATACACCCAAATAAAATGATAGAAATAGGGAACATGCAATGGATGTGCATTCAAAAAGGAAGAAAATGGTAAGCATGTAGAAATCATTGCATCGTAACAAATTTGAAATCCATCTAAGCACATATTGTCAGTTGTTTAATACCACTCAGCTCTGTTCCTTTAGAATGGTTTTCTGTGGCTCTTGGTTTCATCCTCTGAGCTCTTGACTCTGCCTTTTTCCATTAGATATATTTCAAATTTGCAGCTGAATAGCTTTCTCAGTTATGGTCATACTCATAGAAGGTTAAGGATTTAGAGGTCGCTGTTCATTTTGAACTTTCTCTGTTCTAAGTCCAAGTGAAATAATCTTTTGCAAAGTTTGTTAGTTCCTTGTATGCAATTTATATTCAACACAATGAAATAAAAGTCAAGCCCACATTTCTTTCCAAGGTGGGCCCTTCTCTAACCTTAGATCACATTTGAAGCACCTATTGGACAACACTCTTATGATGCTTAGAAGCCCTTTTGTCTAGATGCATGAGTCTGTGGGGCATATCCTTAAATCTTTCGGAGGTCTTAGCAAAGCGTCTTACAAGCTCCACCGTTGATGTATTTGACTCAGAGGCTACTTTTTATTTGACTTAAAAATCACACTGGATTTGATAATTTTCTGCAGCCATTTATTACTTTGATAACCTCTTATTTAGAGGTTTGGAATGAAATACAGTTCTATTTTCAAACATAGTCCTGCTCCTTTATATGTCCTTTAATTCTACTAAAACTGAAGAGTTAATTTTAGGTCTTCTTGCAGCTTTGCATTTTACCATAGCAATCTCAAAGAAGCCAGCTAGTGCCTGCAGCATTCTGCCTGTAAATCTCCAAGGCCATTTCTACAAGTTGATTAGATGCCATTTTCTATTTTTCAGAATATCTCAAGTAACAGTGTTGGCCAATGTTATTCCACTTGCCTCTTATATCCAACAACAATATCACTGTCCTTCCAGCCTTCCCTAACAATCTCCTTGACTTTTCCCCACCACTCAGTTTCAAAGTTAATTTTGCATGTTTTAGGTTTTTGTTTCAGCAGCATACCATTTCTGAAACTAAACTTTGTTTTAGCTACATACTGTTAAATAACAAACCACCTACCATAGCTTTAATGGCTGAAAACAATAGCGAATACTTGTTTACCCACGATGTGATTTAATCAAGGCTCAATGGGAGTAGCTTGTCTCTGTTTAAGTGGTATTACCTAAGGTGACTTAACTAAGGCTGGAATATCCGTATCCACATGGCTGACAGATTGGTGCTGGTTGTCATTAGGACGCTCAGCTCATCTGGTGGGAGCCTCATTTCTCTTTCATTTGACTGTTTGGACTTTCTCCCAACATGACATTTGGTTTCAAAGATAAGTTGAGAGTCTTCTTAAAGACTAGGTCCTGACCTGGAACAGTGTCATTTCCAACATGTTTCTGTTCAACAAAGCATTCACAAACTTAGGTTTAGAAGGAATTTTAGAACTAGACTTCACTTCTTGGGGGAAGAATGAAATACAATGTTAAGCCATCATTATTCCACCACAGCTAGTAGCACTATAAATACTATGTATAAAATAATATCTATATCTTTCTTTTTAAATAACCTTTTTTATTTTGGAATACTTTTAAAATTACACAAAAATTCCCATATAACCCATACAGTTTCCCCCATTTTAAGTATCCTACAGTGCCATGGAACAATTATAAAACCAAATAAACTGGCACTTGTACATTAATATTAACTACAGACTTTATTTGGATTTTACTAGATTTTCCATTAATGTTCTCTTTCTGTTCCATATTCAAATCCAGGGCACTACATTATAGTTATGTCTCCTTAGTCTCCTTTGACCTGTGACAGTTTCTTAGTCTCCCCTAGTCTTCTATGACCTTGCTGGTCTTTAGAAGCACTGGCCAAGTATTATATAGAGTGTACCTAACCTGGGATTCTCTGATTTTTTTTTGTGATTAGACTGGAATTAGGAGTTTTTGGACAGAATAGCACAGTGCCCTTCTTGGCACATCGTATCAGGTAATACATGACATCACTGGAGATGCTAACCTTTAAAGATTAAGGAGCATTTGCCAGATTTATTCACTGTGAAAATTACTACTTCTGCCTTTCTGTAATCTATTCTTTGGGAGCAAGTCAGTATGTGTAGCCCACTGTCACTCTCAAGCAAGGCCTGGAATTTGATTAAGTTATACTTCCTGAAGAATGGTATCTCTATATATAGATAGATAGATATACCATATATATATTTCTTCTGTAAGGAAGATTTGCCTTTTCTCCCCAATTTATTTATTTACTTATTTATTCATTTATATCAGTATGGTCTCATGAATATATACCTTCTATTTTGGTTTATAATCCAGTAATAAGTTGTTTATTCATTGCTTAAATTGATCCAGCTTTGTTTACTGAGGGCTCCTTCAAGTTGGCTAATGTGTCCTTTTAAAATACCCTATTCTTTTAATTTTTTAAATAAACTTTTAAAAATATTAGAATAGATTTGATATACAGAAAAGTTATGAACAAAATACAGAGAGGTCATGTATACCCCACACCTGGTTTTCCCTATTATTAATGTCTTATATTAACATGGTACATTTATCACAATTAATGAACCAATGATTATACATAATTAACTAAAGTCCATACTTTATTCCCAGTGTCTTTTTTCTGTTGCAGGATTCCTTCCTGAGTACCATTTAGTTGTCATGTCAGTGTAGGCACATTACATTTA
Organism: Daubentonia madagascariensis; assembly: GCA_023783475.1. NCBI lineage: Eukaryota > Metazoa > Chordata > Mammalia > Primates > Daubentoniidae > Daubentonia > Daubentonia madagascariensis. The sequence continues at coordinate 2,911,661 of JAKFHU010000322.1, forward strand.
CTTGCAGATTGTGAAGAGTTTTTAGAATGTTCATATTTTTATGACTGCGACAATTTTGAGAGCGCCTGATCAGATATTTTGAAATATATCTCTAAATAGGACTTTGCTGATGTAATTCTTATGATTGGACTGGGATTATGAACTTTGGGAAGGAAGACCTCAGAGGTAGATTGCCAGTCTCATCACATCATATCAGAGTTATGTCTTGTGACTGTTAATGTTATCATTGATCACCTGAATGAGGTAGCACTGGTCAGTTTCTACATTGTATTAATAGTTACTCTTTTTCCCCCTTTCCACACTGTACTCTTTGAAGGAATTCACTGTGATTAGCCCATGCTGAAGGATTTTGAATTCCTCTCCACTGGGTATCTGTCTACTCTCTCCCAATTTACTTATTTGTATAATTATTTATATCACTCTATATCAAAGGGTGTTTATTTATATATTAGGTTATAATCCAATAATATATTACTTATTCGATTGCTCTAATTATTCCATATTTGGCCATTCTGAGCTCTTTCAGTTAGCTCCTGTGTCCCTTTGACATATCCCTTCATTGTGTTTTTGTGAGATCTTCCTCATTATCTGGCACTACAAGATGCTCCAGACTCATTTTGAATATTCTCTGACCCACCCTAGAATCAATTATTTAGTAAAGGAACCCAGGATCCTTTTCATAGAGAATGATATTAGAAACCAATATCTGAGAGCTGGGAGTGCTGTTACTACTGCACTGTCCTTGTTTCTAGGCCCTTTCAATTAACAGAAATGGGAAATGTATTTATGTATACTAATTTGTGTATATACCCATATCCATAAATATACCTGTATCTATCTATTTCTACATTAAGCTAAACATGAGTTCATACTGATGTCTTGTACTCTAATTCATTACCAAATGCATCATTGTCTTCTCTTACTTGTCTATGACCTCACACTCCAACAATGAGAAACCTTCCTCCTACCATTCCTCATCAATTTACTGAATTGCTCACTTCCACCATACATGTATAGTGGTTTCATAATTGTTAAGAATACCCTCATGGGGAACACTTTGCCAACTAGAGTCCAGTGTTTATATACAGTTCCTTTGGCATTTAGTCTTAAATTCTCCACACATTTTACAAAGTTACTTAGGATAGCAACATTTCTCCTACTCCCTTTGGTATGGTGTAAAAAGAAAATCAAGGTCTCTGGGCCACCCTCCCCAACTCCTTATGCAAAGGGAAAGGTAAAAGCCTCAGGCACCTGCGAAGAAATGGTCCCACAGATCATTCATTAAGGGAATTCCTTGCTAATACCCTATAAGCAAGGACATGCAAATTGTACCTATGTCTAGCACCTAAAACTAAAGTCTAATTGATTCTACACTAATAATGAATTACTATAAGTTCATCTTTATAGGTAACAGAACTGGAGACAGGACAGAATCAGACATTCTTCTACCTACCCAGGGACATCTACATAATTGTTGCTTCCTTCACACCCTTTTTCCTCTTCTAATATTCCCCTTATTTTATGTAAAATACAGATTTCCTGGGCCTCACAAGAATATAACCACTTTGCCTCATCAGCCTTTCTTCCCTTTTTCCTTCTCTCTGTATGCCTTTAAAACGCTGAAGTTTCTAACTTCCCCTTCAGAAAAACAGCCACAGCTTGTCTGTGGTTTGTGTTTTTCCTGGGCACTTCCTCAAAATCTTGGCTTAATAAACCTCCATTGCTTGAGATTTTTTCCTCAATCATTTACTTGGGTTGACAAAGGTTACATCATGTACATTGAGACTCTGTCATCATAGTCTGCATTCTATGCTGAGATCCCTAGACCTCCTAAATGATACTTTAAAATTTGCGTATACTAAAATTCACTCTTTATGCTGCAAAGTTCTGTGGGTCTATGTAAATTTCTACTTGTATTTTGATAAATGTCAAGGGTCTTGTATTCATCATTACTGGATCATACAGAAGAATTTTATCAACTTAAAAAAATCCCCTGTGCTACATAAATTCAACCCTCACCTCTCCCCAAACATCTAGCAGGTACTGATCTCTTGAATGTCCCTAGAGTTTTTGCCTTACAAAATTGTTAAGTATGTAGCCTTGTCAGACTGACCACTTTCTCTTAACAATAAGAATTTAAACTTCAAACATGTTTTCACATGGCTTGACAGCTCATTCCTTTTTATTACTAAATAATATTTTGTCACACGGCTATACAATAGTAGCTTGTCCATCCACTGATTGAAGGACATCTTGGTTGCTTCCAAGATGTTTGGAAATTACAATAAAGATGATATAAATATTCACATGCAGGGTTTTGTGTGGGCATAAGTTTTCAAATCATCTTTATTGAACCATTACCTTAAATTTTTAAATGAATTTTATTAAATCCTTAGAAGCATAATTGCTGGATCACAGGGTGAGACTATGTTTAGTTTTGTAGGGAACTACCAAATTGTCTTTCAAATTGACTATACTATTTTGCATTCCCACCAGAAATGAATCCCCAACCTTTACAGTAGCAAGCACTGAAAATTTAATTTTAATTTTAATTTTTGGATATTGGTCATTCTAATAAGTATCTCATTATTCTTTTAATTTATATTTCTCTAATGACAAACAATGTTGAATATATTTCCATATGCTTATTTCCCATGTGTGTATGATATTTGGTGATATGTCTGCTGACACTTTTCACTTCTTTTTAATTCTGTTTCTGTTTATTTGTCTTTAATTTTAAGAGCAATTTTTATATTCTAGATGCAAGTCCTTTATCCAACATGTAATTTGTAAGTACCTTATCACAGGTGGAGAAAACTATTTTCATTCTCTTCCAATGTTTTTCACAGAGAAAAAGTTTTAAATTTTATGAAACACAACTTATTTCTTTTCTTTTATAATTGACAGTTTGATGTTGTATCTAAAACTCATCACCAAACCCATGATCACATAGATTTTTCCCTATAATTTCTTGAAACTTTACAGGTTTGCATTTTACATTTAGACCTATGATATTTTTCATGTAAGGTGCAAGGCTTATGTCTAGATGCATTTTTTTTTGGCATATGAAAACACAAATTTTGCACCATAACTGGGTGAAAAGACTAACATTTATCCATCTATTTACTTTTGCACCATTGTCCAAAATCAGTTGAATATACTTTTATGGGTCTATTTCTGGACTTTATATTCTGATCCATTGATCTATGTGTCTGTTCTGTAGCCAATTCCAGGATGTCTTAATTACCGTAGTTTTAGAGTACTTCTTGAAATTGGGTCCTCAGAATCTCCAGCTTTATTCTTCTTTTTCAGTATCTGGTTGGATTTTCTAGACATTTGTTTTTGCATATTCATTTTAGATTCAGTTTTCAATATCTTCAAATTACATTGTTGGGATTTTGATTAGAATTGTCCTGGATCTATAGATCAGGTTGAAAAGAATTGACATCTTATATACTAAGTCTTTCAATCCATGAATACAGATATCTCTTCATTTATTGAGTACTTTATTTCTATCATGAATGTTTTGTAGTTTTCTACATATAGATCTTGTACATGTTTGTTAGATCTATACCTAAGTATCTCATTTTATCTGAATCTGTTATAAGTGATATACATTTTTTAAGTATGAAATTTTGATTGTTCATTGCTAGTATTTAGGAAAGCACTTGACTTTTCTATACTACCTTTTATCATAAGACCTTGCAATATTCACCTATCAGTTTCCCATTTAGTGGGAAATGCTCCTTGCCTGGCTAAATGTCCAAGCAGCCAGACCAGCTATGCTCCCATGCCACCCAGTCCTCAACCTAACTAGGGTTTCATCTTCCTGTCAGCCAGCAAAATTATTCAGACAAACTAATCACATCCTCCTGTGGGAACCAGGGTCTACCCCACACTCTTGTTACTGTAGAACCTGCCTCACAAGGTCCTTTTCTGTTTCACTATGCTTCTGAGTACAACTTCCATTTGACCCTGCATGTTGTGTGGTGACATCCCCTCCCCTCAGCTGTGAGTGTATGTAACCTAAGACTGCAGTCCCCAGGAGTTTTTCACGCTCATGGTCGTCCACACTCAGCCTCTAGCAATGTATCAAAATCACCGTTTAAATTGTTCTACTAGTCTATAACTCCAGTGGCTTCTCCTACAGGTAAGCAAATCTCAGTTTCTGTACATCCAGGAACAAATTTGTCTTCCTAGATTTCAAGGTGTCGATTTGCTCTCTAATATCAATTCTTGAAGGGGTCTAAGAAAAGTCAATTTTTGTTTTCTAGCTTTTTCCTATTGTAAGAATGGTAGCAACTACCTCCAACTCTTTACATTTTGCAGCTAAAACTGAAATGCTCATAATTTTTTCAATGAATGTTGACTCCATAGCTTAAAATTGTATGATAAAAAATTCTATATTAATTTCCTATGCCTTATTTTCCAGTTTTTAGGACTTACCTGTTTATGAGGCAGAATCATTATTCTCAGTTTCTAAGAAAGAAGCATTGACATACATGGCTTTTTGGGGGAAAAAAGCAACCAAAATTAAGGAGATGCTTCTTTCATAAACTGACATATTGAAATATAGTTCAATAACATTTGTATAGGCCTACAGAGAATTTACCATCTGCTCTTTATTTTCAAATGAAATTTTTTCTATTTCATTATAATGCTAATTATAATAATTATAATAGTAGCATAATAACAGTAATTTTAGCATTCATAATAGTAGAGTAGATGACATAAAGATTGCTTTGGATCAGGTAAAGTGGTAAATTTTCTACTTGTATTTTTTTTCCTCATTTAATCTTTCCATCAACGTTAGGAAAAAGGTAATACCATATTTCCTATGTTAAAGATTAAGTGACCGAGATTAGAGTTTATGCAATTTTCTCCGCTCAGTATGATCACAAACATCAGAGACAAACAGGTAATCTGAGTTATCTGACTCCCTAAAGTTATAGAGCTTTGTCTTTCTCTAAATTCATTTTGCATTTAATTTTTTTACTACTTCTACTTTTTATTATTTTACCTTTTATCTCTCTTTCCACTTAGAAAAAAATGAAATTTATTAACACTAATGTTTATGTGCACTTTATAGTTTTCCAAATATTTATGTGCAATTATTTGAGGCATCATAAAGCAAATCTACGTCTGTAACAGAGAGAGAGAAAGAGTAAAACTAAGAGAAATCATCCTTGTCCTTGCACTATTTTGAGTCATATTTCTGTCATGAAACACTGCATGAAAATTTTGTAATGAAAATTTAATTTATTAGTTAGATGTTTTTATACTCAATACTAAACATCATAAAGATCAAAGTTAATTCAATTTAATCTATATATAGGTATTATGAAAAGATCTTGGGGTGAACAGCAGTGGTTTACTTAAACTCTGACATAGAGTGGGTCATGTGATTAATAAGATTTTTGGCTCAGGTAACAAGTATTTTGAGATAAAAATCTCTTGCTTAGGGGACCGTGGGTGGCAATATTTGAATTATCCAGAAGCAGAAGCAGATAAGTATTCAAGTTTATTTGGTCTGTGCCATGATGAAACCTGGTAGGGGTTTGGGATGCAAAATAAAGGAAGAAAGGAAACCACAAAAGTGTATATTTTAAAACAAGTTACCACTGCAGGCTGTGGAAGTTTAATCCAGATAGGGAACTCTGTGTACAATGTAGAAATCTTGCTTCTGATATATCCTTGTCAAGAAGAATTTATTATTGGTTGAGGGCTGCTCCTTGAGGATGTTAATTTACCTGTAATTTCTACAAGCCCAGAGCTGACAGTATGGTCTCTGGAGGCCAGAGAAGGCCCTCAGACAAATAGTTGCGATGTGGGCACTTGGAAGCTTCACCAGGGAACATGGAAATGCTAAATACAGAAAAAGTATGGATGGGATATTGTCAGCATCTCTTACAGCACCAGGTAGCCTCACTCAAGTAGTTTGTGATCTTAACTGATAATATATTTTTACAAACCTGCTATCTTGCCTTGAAAGCAGAGTTTAAGGATAAGCAAATGATTACCTGAGGCTTCAACATACAATCAATTTACTTTTATAGTTAATCAAAATTTTCACCTACGTTAAAATTCATAGATTCCTTCAAGTCTATGAATATTTTATTATGATATGCTTTTATAACTTCTATAGAAAACAATTTCACAAAACTAATATAGTCATATAGATACATAAAAGCTAATGTCCTGATGTCATTATTATATAGACAATCTTATGAGTAACACCTACTCAATATTGTGAACGAAATTCCACAGTAATATGCATTTTAAGGCAATTATTATGCTCACTTGTAAGAAAAAAAGTTTTTCTTTAAATCAAATTCTTAAAAAATAGATGTATATGACCAAACAGACTAAATAAATAAATAAGTAAACAAATAAGAAACCAAAAAGAAAAGGAAAGAAAAAAAACTTTGCTTAGAAGATTCAATAGGTTTTGAAAGAAAACTTTTGCATAGAGCCTGTACTTCTACAGCTTTCTCCCCATCTCTATAAGGCAGGCTTGACTAGGCTGTGGTAATCAGTTAAACCAATAATTGTAGTATTTTAAGGCAATAAACATTTGTTTTCCTCCTATACACCCAAGACCCACCTCCATCATAGCTATACTATCTTCTGGAATGTGTTTATTGTGAACACTCTGTAATTAAAAGTAAGTAAAAGAAAAGCAGGGAGAAAACACACTCTCTTAACCGCCTCTTCCCCATAGTGATGCGCATCATTCATTCTTCCATTTCTAGAGCCCGAACTAGATTCATGGCTCCAACACAATTACAAGTGAGGACCAGTAATGTTAGATCACTACAGGTCTGTCCCATAGTCTGCCCTTCTGTTGAGCAATTAACTTTTGCTTATTTTCTTTCCATGTATGAAACTCTATTCTCAAGATACTCAAGCCAAAAACTCATTCAGTCCCCAGGTAAAATTATAGGATCTCTAGGTGATGTTTCATCATCTTTGAATGAGATCTTAAACAATAAACAAAACTAGTATTTTACCTACCTCACTCTATCAATATGAAATTGTGTAACAGCAACTGATAATTTCAATAACCATACCATTCAGAAAGGGCAACAATGAGAGACATAGCTATTCCTGCTCGTTAGCAGTTTTTAACGTTCACTGGACAGGTACAGTGAAGGCCTCAGGCAGACTTAGTATGAAATTATGGAGGAAATTTCTTGATTTGGCCATGATTCTATTCTCCAGGTAGAGCTGCCATGAGCAATGGGAAATACCTTTCTTGTTTTCCCAGTCCATTTCTTGTCTGCATAATGACAATAGAGTTGTTTTTAATGTGGTATAGTAAAAGACTCTTAAAACTTGGGCTTATGATTTCTTTGGTAGTATATTACCCCCCAAAATTCTGTAGGCTTCTGATCTATTTGCTTCCAGTTACTTCCAAGAGAAAAAAAATCCAAAGTTAATTTTTGAGGCTGCAATTTCAAATATACTTTATTTCTTTGTTACATCATTCCTGTATCTGTCTTTACTTAATGGAGGCTACATGGAAGCAATTTGAAAAATTGCTTTTCACATCCTTAGTTATATTTCTACATTGTCACTTTGTACAATATGAGTATATACTGGACATTTGCTTTCTTAAAGTGTCTTATAGTCTCATTTTTTGATGTTTCTTATCTAGCCCAGAAGGAATCTACCATTCCAAACATACAAATCCATGAAATATGAAATTTATCTCTTTCCATTCATTTCTACTTGCATACCAGCCATTTATTCTCTGATCTTATCATTTTTTATAATAACTTGCCAAAATCAATTGATATCTGTCAAAATACACTTGTCATTCTGTTTATCAACTCCTCATTTCATCTACATGGTAACAACTTTGTTCTTTTTGCTCAGGATGGCTTTGAATACTTTGGGTATTTTCTGGTTCCATAGAAATTTTAGGATTAGGATTTCTATTTCTGCAAAGAATGTTGTTGGTATATTTATGGAGATTGGATTGAATCTGTAGATTGCTTTGAGTAGTATGGACATTTTGACAATATTTATTCTTCCAATCCATGAGCATGGAATATTTTTCACTTCTTTGGCTAAATTTATTCATAGGTATTTTATTTTATTTGTAGGTATTGTAAATAGGATTATTTTCTTGTTTTTTTCCCCCCGTGGTTCACTGTTGGCATACAGAAATGCTACTGCTTTTTTTAAATATTGACTTTGTATACTGCAAATTTACAGAATTTGTTTATCAGTTCTAATAGTTTTTTGGTGGACTCTTTAGGTTTCTCTAAATATAAGATCATCTCATCTGCAAACAAGAATAATTTAAGTTCTTCCTTTGCAATTTGGATGTCCTTTATTTTTTTCTCTTGTCTGACTGTTCTAGCTAGGACTCCCGTTACTAGGTTGAATAACAATGGTTAAAGTGGGCATCCTTACCTTTTTCCAAATCTTAAAGGAAAGGCTTTCAGTCTTTCTCCCATTCAGTATGATACTCGCTGTGGGTCTGTTATATATGGCTTTTTATCATGTTGAGGTATGTTTTTTCTGTACACAGTTTTTTGAGGGTTTGTATCATGAAAGGATGTTGAATTTTGTTGAATGCATTTTCAGCATCAATTGAAATGATTATATGGGTTCTCTTTTCCTTCATTCTGTTGATATGATGTATCACATTGATTGATTTATGTTTGTCAAGCCATCCTTGCACCCCTGGGATGAATCCCACTTGATCATGATGAATAATCTTTTTAATACGTTGTTAAATTTGGTTTGCTAGTATTTTGTTGAGGTTCTTATACTTGTGTTCATCAGATATATCGGAATGTAGCTTTCTTTTTTGTTGTGTCTTTATCTGGTTTCAGTATAAGATGATACTAGTCTTGGAACAAGAGTTTGGAAATATTCCCTTCTCCTCAATTTTTTCGAATAGTCTGAATAGGATTGGTCTTACTTCTTTAATTATTTAGTAGAATTCAGCAGTGAAGCCTGGGCTTTTCTTTGATGGGAGAGATTTTATTACTGCTTTGATCTTGTTACTTGTTACTGGTCTATTCAGGTTTTGGATTTCTTCCCAGTTCAATCTTGGTAGGTTGTATGTGTCTAGGAATTTATACATTTCTTCTAGGTTTTTCAATTTATTGGCATACAGTTGCTCATAATAGTCCCTAATGATCCTTTGAATTTCTGCTGTATCAGTTGTAATGTCTCCTTTTCATCTCTGATATTGAGACTTTCATCTTTTTTTGTCTTAGTCTGGCTAAGAGCATGTTAATTTTTCTATCTTTTAAAAAAACCAACTTTTCATTTCATTGATCTTTTTGTATTTTTTATTTCAGTTTCATTTATTTCTGCTCTGATCTTTATTTCTTTTCTTCTACTAATTTTGGTTTTGGTATGCTTTTGTTTTTCTAGTTCTTTAAGATGCATCATTAGGTTGTTTATTTAAAGCTTTTCTACTTTATTGATGTAGGCACTTATTGCTGTAAACTCTCCTCTTAGTACTGCTTTTCCTGTATCTCATAGATTTTGATATGTTGTGTTTTTGTTTTCATTTTTTAAAGAAATTTTTAAATTTCCTTCTTAAATTATTCAATTACCCTTTGGTCATTCAGGAGCATATTCTTTAATTTCCATGTGTTTGTATAGTTTCCCAAGTTCTACTTTTTATTGATTTCTAGTTCTATTCCATTGTGGTCAGAGAAAAAGCTTGGTATGATTTAATTTTTAAAAAATATTTAAGTCTTATTTTGTGGCCTAACATATGTTCTATACTTTAGAATGATCCATGTGCTGAGGAGAAAAATGTGTATTCTGAAGCTGTTGGATGAAATTTGCTGTAACTATCTATTGGGTCCATTTGATCTATACTGCAGAAAAAGTACATTTCTGTGTTGCTTTTCTGTCTGGATGATCTGTCCAATACTGAAAGTGGAGTGTTAAGGTCTCCAGCTATTACGGTATGGGCGTCTCTCTCTCTCATTAACTCTAATAATATTTGCTTTATATATCTGTGTACTCCATTGTTGGGTTCATATATATTTAGAAGTATATATTCTTTTGCTTAATTAATCCCTTATCATTATATGATGACCTTCTTTTTCTCATTTTAAAGTTTTTGTCTTCAAATCTACTTTATCTGACATAAATACAGCTATTCCTGCTCTTTTTTGGTTTCCATTTGCATGGAATATTTTTTTTTCATCCCTTTATTTTCAGTCTATGTATTTATTTATAGGTGAACTGGGTTTCTTATAGAAAACTTATAGTTGGGTCTTGTTTGTTTATCCATTCAGCCACTCTGTGTCTTTTGATTGAAGAGTTTAGTCCATTTACATTCAGTGCTATTATTGATAGGTAAAGACTTATATTGCCATGTTGTTATTTTATTTCTGGTTGTTTCTGGTCTTCTTTTTCTTTCTTCCTACTTTCCTGTCTTCATTTGTTAAAGTTATTTTCTCTGGTAGTGTGTTTTAACTGTTTACTTTTAATTTTGTGTATCTATTGTAGGTTTTTGATTTGAATTCACCATAAGGCTTGCAAAAAACACCTTATAACCAATTATTTTAAAGTGATGATAACACTGATTACAAAAAAAAAAGCAAAGAGCTAAAAAAGCCCTCTACATTTCAACTCCTTCCTTCCTGCTTTTCAACTTTTTGTTGTGTCTCTCTATATCTTTTTATGCTATGTCTTTTAAAATGTTGTTGAGGTTATTATTTTTGATAGGTTTTTCTGTTAGTATGATAAAGTATCCTGTATTTGTCAGTGTGCTTACAGTTACCAGTGACTTTTATGCCTTCAGATGATTTCTTATTGTTTTTTAACATCCTTTTCTTTCAGAGTGAAGAACTCCCTTTGGCATTTCATGTAGGACAGATCTGTAATTGATGAAATCTCTCATTTTTTGTTTGTCTGGGAAAGTCTTTTTTTCATAAAACTCTTCCCATATTTAGGTTTTTTTGGTTTTGTGTTGTTTTGTTTTTATTTTTTTTAATTTCAGAATAATATGGGGGTACAGACACTTTGGTTACATATATTGCCTTAGCACCACACAAGTCAGAGCTACAAGCGTGCCCATCCCCCAGTGAGCCCCGCACCCATTAGGTGTGAATTTACCCACCCCCTCCACCCCCTCCCACCTCCCCGACACTCGATGAATATTACTTCCACGTGTGCACATAAGTATTGATCAGTTAGTAACAATTTGATGGTCAGTACAAGTGGTGCTTGTTTTTCCATTCTTGTGATACTTTGCTTCGAAGAATGGGCTTTAGCTCCATCCAGAATAATACCAGAAGTATTAATTCACCATTGTTTTTTATACCTGAGTAGTACTCCATGGTATACATATACCATATTTTATTAATCCACTCATGTATTGATAGGCACTTGGGTTGTTTCCACATCTTTGCAATTGTGAATTGTGCTGCTATAAACATTCGAGTGCAGATGTTTTTATTATAGAATGTCCTTTTTTCTTTTTGGCAAATATCCAGTAGTGGGATTGCTGGATCAAATGGTAGTTCTACTTTTAGTTCTTTGAGGTGTCTCCATATTACTTTCCATAAAGGTTGTACTAATTTGCAGTCCCACCAGCAGTGTATGAGTGTTCCTATCTCTCCACATCCATGCCAACATTTGTTTTTTTAGGACTTTTTGATAAAACCCAGTCTCACTGGAGTTAAGTGATATCTCATTGTGATTTGCATTTCCCTGATGATTAGTGAAATTGAGCAATTTTTTATATGTTTTTTGGCCATTATTCTGTCTTCTTTTGAAAAGTTTCTGTTCATGTCCTTTGCCCACTTTTTAACGGGGTTGTTTGATTTTTTTCTTGATGATTTTCCTAACTTCTGTACAGATTCCAGTTATCAGCCCTTTATCAGATGTGTAGCATGCACATATTTTCTTCCATTCTGTAAGTTGTCTGTTTGCTCTAATGATAGTTTCCTTGGTTGTACAGAAGCTTTTGAATTTGATCAGGTCTCATTTATTTATTTTTGTTGCTGCTGTGATTGCATTGGGGGTCTTCTTCATAAATTCATATTTATCCTTCCTGTCTGAATGACATTTGTGCAGGATATAATGGTCTAGGATTAAGATTTTTTTGTTCTTTGGCACTTGGAATACATCCTGTCTCTCTCTTCTGGCCTCTAAGGTTTCCACTGAGATATCTGTTACCAGATGTATTGGAGCTCCTTTATATATTATTTGTTTTTTTTCTTTTGTTGCTTTAAGGATCCTTTCTATATTTGTGATCTTTGAAAGTTTTATTTTTATGTGGCTTGAGGTAGTCTTATTTGCGTGCAATCTGGTTGCTGTTCTATGACCTTCTCATACCTGAATATGGATACATTTTTGTAGGATCAGAAAGTTCTCTGTTATTATTTCTTTGAATCAACTTCCTACCCCGATTTTTCTCTCTACCTCCTCTTTAAAGCCAATACCTCTTATATTTGGTGTTTTGAGACTATTTTCTGGATCTGGTAAGTTTTCTTCATTCTTTTTTTTTTTTCTTTTTTCTATTCTGCCTGTGTATTTTCATATAACCTGTCTTAAACCTCACTAATTCTTTCTTCTGCTTGATCAAGTCTGCTGCTGAGAAAATGTGATACATTTTTGAGCTTGTCAATTGAATTTTTCTGGTCCAGAATTTCTACTTGACTTTTTAAAAAATTGTTTCAATATTTTTGTTAAATTTCTCTGATAGGATTCTGATTTCCTTCTCTGTGTTATCTTGAAGTTTGTTCAGCTTCCTCAGAATATCTATTTTTAATTCGCTGTCTGAAAAGTCATATATCTCCATCATACTAGGATTGGTCACTGGTCCCCTATTTAGTTAATCTGGTGAAGTCATTTTTTTTTCTAGATGTTCTTGATACTTATGGATGTTTGTTGATGTCTGGGTATTGACAAGTTAGATATTTGTTCAAATCTTCACAGTCTGGGCTTCTTTGTACCCATCCTTTCTTGAGAAGTCTTTCCAGGTATTCAAAGGGATTGAGTTTTGTTATCTAAGTCTTTGGTAATTGCAGCTGTATCAGCACTGGGGGTGCCTCAAACCCAGTAATTCTGTGACTCTTACAGACTCCTGGAGGTACCACTTTGCTGTGCATGTGTAAGATAGAGGAGATTTCCATGGATTATCAGGAAAAGTCTCTCATTCTCTTCTCTCACTTTCCTCAAACATAAGGAGTCTTGCTTTCCATGCTGGGCTGCCTGGAGTTGGGGGAAGGGTGATGTGAGTACTCCCATGGCCACCATAGCTGGGACTGTGTTGGATCATACCTGAAGCCAACATAGTACTGGGTCTCACCAAAGTCCCATGGTGACTATTGCCTGACTACCATTGATGTTTATTCAAGGCCCAAAGGCTGTTTAGTCAGCAAGTAGTAAATCCCGCCAGGACTGGGTCCTTTCTTCAGGGCAGTGGGTTCCCTTCTGGCCTAGGGTGGCTCTGGAAACGTCATTCAGGAACTAAGGCCTAGAACTGGGGGCTTTAGGAATCTGTTTTTTTCCTTTATTTTACTGTGGCTGAGCTGTTATGTAAGTTGCAAGACAAAGTCCTTTGTACACTTCCGTCTCCTTTTCCCAAGTGGAAGGAGTCTCCCTGAACTGCACTGCCTGGAGCGGGGAGGGGTGACCCTAGTACTCCCTTGGCTGCCCTTGTTGGTGTCTCACTGGGTCACACCCCATGTCCACTGGCTTCACGCCCAGCTCAACACAAGGACTTGCCCAAGGACTCAGTTTTTGTGGCCTGACTGCTTTTCAAATTTATTCCAGGTCCTAGTCCACTTTAGTCAGCCAGTGGTGGAGTTAGCCGGAAGTCAGGTTCCAAGCACTGGGGTGGAGATTTTCCCTCTGACTTGGGCTGTTCAAAATGCTCCATCTTTGGGCCAGCAAAATTCTGCCCTGTATTGTGTTCTGCTGTGATTGGGCAGCACTGAGTTTTAATGCAAAGCCCCAGAATCACTTTGCTCTCCCTCCCCTAAGCACACAGGTTTTTCTCTCCACATGGTCCTTCTGGGAGATGGGGCAGGGGTGGTAGAGACAATGCAAGACTCTTTTCTACCTTCTTCAGTGCCTCTCTCCTTTATATGATGTTAAAACCAGGTACTGTGATCATTCACCCTATTTTTCGTTCTGAAAGTGCGTCCTTGCATGGATAGTTGTTCAATTTGGTGTTCCTACAGAGGGATGATTGCTGGAAGGTTCTATTTGATGGTCTTGCTCTGCCTTCTCTACCATATATTTTGCTTTCTCTATGAGAAAAAATAAATTGACCTTCTTTTTCCACCTGGGTGCTACTTCCTGTTCTAGTTTATGATGGAATTTGGTTTTAAAAATAACTCTTATCACTTTTAAATTATATTTCCCCCTGTCTGCTGGAAATTTTTTGAAAAGTATAACAGCATTGAATATTTTCACTTATTCAATTATGGTAAAACGGCTTCATTTAAAAAGCAAAAAGAAGAACAAAATATAATAATTAAAAAAACCTCTTTCTTTACTTCATGTGTTATTCTAGGTATTTTATCATTTCTCTGCTCACCTTTACAGTACAATGCCTGAACCCACTTATTTACCCTCCAATTTCCCAATTGCTCCACTAAAATGTCTTTTTAAAATTTATGAACTATTCTAAAATTATAAAAATTAAAAAATAAAATCTATATTTCTAAACCTCAGCTTTAAGATATGCAATGGGTTTGCAATATGTATTTCAGATCTCTCTTTCTCTCACTATCTTGCTCATTCACTTCCTCTCTTTCAATGATCTGTTGCAGAAACAGCTAAGGTGCCATCTAACACAACAGACCCTTTTTCTGGGATGCATTTCTTCATTTAATGATTATGTACTTTTATGACCAATGAATTTTTTTATCTAGATGTTCAAAACAGAAATGTTTATTTTGTGGGTTTAATATTTCTATAATTTACTTCATATATTTCCTATAATTTTCAACTTACATTTTCCAATAAACTTTACAATTTTGGTGTACTTCCATATTGACATATAGAGATTGAATTGCTGTATTTTAATCATGGTATAATATTCCATTTATTAATAAAACTTTTTTCAATTCCTCAATAAATATGGCTATGTTGTTTCTACTTAAAAAGAAGGGGCAATAAACATTCTATAACATGGACATTTTCAGCTTTAGAAGATATTCCTAAATTTTTCTAACTATAAGGTTATATAAATTTACATTCTTACCAGCAAAATATGAGTTCCTATTTCCCTATATCTTCTGTCACTTATAATTAGATTTTTGATTATTTTCCAGTCATGATAGGTGTGAATTAATATTGCATTATGGATTAAATTTGCATTTTCTTATTAAGGAGATCATTTTCATAAATATTTATTATTTTTATTTGTATTCTTTTCTCTTGGATTATTTTTTATTATATTATACATTAATATTTAGAGGGAAAAAAGCTAAGATGTATTAAGACAGTGGTATTAGTGTAAGATAGAAATATATTGATGAAACAGACATCAGAAACTGATGCTTGCATGGAGGAGCACTTGATATCTAATGCATTCCACAGCAATGAGAGAAAGTCATTTTTTCAGTAAATGGTATTTGTTAATTGTTTGTATAGAGAGGAAAAAATTGAGTCTTGAACCTTCTCTTACTTCTGACACCAAATCAACTCCAGATGATTTGAACACCTGAATTTGAAAGATAAACCAATTCGACTTCTACAAGGTAACACAGGGGAATATATTTTCATCATTTTTGTGAGGAAAGATATCTTAAAGAGAAAACACCCACACAACATGCACACACAAAATTGTTAATTTGGACTCCAATAAAATCAAGAAGTTATGTTCATCCAAAGACACCATTAAGAAGTTCAGTGCCATGTTAAGATGGAGTAAGCTCATTCCACCATAGCTCTCCTGCTGAATGTAGCTGTAAAACCTGGACAATATGCACAGGCCAGCCATTTGATAATTCTTAAACAATAAACAGCAGTAGGTAAATTTGGAAAAAAGACCAGAATCCAAAGTATCAGTAAGGTAATATTGAGTTTGTCTTATTTGTTCCCTCTGAAATCACCAGTACTGGACTCATGGCAGCCTGAAACCAGAGAAGAATATTAGTTAGATAGAGAATACATTGAGAGAAGCTGTCTGTTTTGATACAAGGAGGAAGAAAAGGGTCTCCAAACAGGTCTTCTTCTTCTCTCTCTCTTTGTCCCTCTTACATTTTTTATATTCTCTAATGCTCCAGTTCATGTAGGCCACAGACATCTAAAACTCTGCAGAAATGAAATTTTCCTCTTTGATCAGAGAAACTATAGTATCAAAAGGGTGGGGCAAACTTCTTTTGCCCTTTAAACTATATGTCCTCCCACTACTTGGCCCTGGACATGTTGGGAGAAATGCCCCACAGTGTAGAATGAGTAAAGCTGCAGCACTGTTGTTGTAAGGCAGAAAAAGGAATCCCAAGGAAACTTAATGTACTGGGGAGACCATAAAAAAGGAAGAGTTCAGGAAAGTGATTCCATAAACTTCTTGCAAACTCCTGGGCTTGTGATGGAACAGCATATGTGTAGATAAGACCCTAACAGCATGTCATAGATTTTCAGAACCAAACTATGAATATTTTATCCAAGATCCAACTTTATTCTGTATATAATTAACTCACTTTAGTTATAATGATATAGGTCAGTTGAAATTAAAATGATAGGAAAAAAGGTACCATGTAAAAAGTAATCAAAGGAAAGCTGGAGTGGCTATACTAATATAAGACAAAGTAGACTTAAAAATAAAGAAAATTACCAGAGTTATAAAGGGGCATCACATAATGATAAAAGTATAAATTTATATAGTAGACATAACAATGTAAAATGTGCTTGCATCTAACAATAGAGATTCAAAATAAATAAAGTAAAAATGGATAGAATTGACAGGAGAAATAGAAGAATCTATGCGTTTAGATAGAGGTTTCAACTCTCTGATCTGAATTATCAATAGGATTAGTAACTATAAAAACTTAAAGGATATAGAACTAAACATCACCACCAAACAGGATCTAATAGACTTTCATAGAACATTTTATGCAAAAGCAGCAGAAAACACATTCTTACCAAGTGCCCATAGATCATTCATCAAGGTAGACCACAGAAATGATTATAAAAGAAACTCAACGAATTTATAAGAATTAAAATCATACAGACAGGTGGTCTAGCCATAAAATAATGAAGCCAAAAATCAATAACAGAAAGATAACAGGGAAATCTTCTAAAAAACAACAACAACAACAACAAAACTCACCTTTGAAATGACTCAAAGGTATATAAGAAAGTCTCAAGAAAAATTAGAAAATATTTTGAACTGAATGAAGATGAAAATATAGCACATTGATATCTGTAGAATACAGTTAAAACAGTGCATAGAATTTACTGCATTAAATGCTTAGATTTAAAAAAAAAAGAAAACATATCAGGTAACTAATCTGAGCTCTCACCTTAAGAAACTATAAAGGAAAGAACAAAATAAGACCAAAGGAAGCAGAAGGGATCAAATGATTAAAAAAAAAAATCAGAAATCATTGAAAGAAAAAAGAGATCATCAATTAAACCAAAAGTTGGTTATTTGAAACAATTGATAAAACTGATAAATCTCTCTCTATACTAACAAAGAGAGAAAACATACATTTCTAATATCAGTAATGAGATACCACCACATACCTATTAAAATGGCCACAAAAATACTGATAACACAAAGTGTTAGTGAGAATACAGGGCAACTGGTATGCTCTTGTATTCATAATTGTAATGCAAAAATTTACAGCCACTTTAGAAAAGTGTTTAGCAGTTTCTAATAAAGTTCAATATACACTTACTATATAATCTACTGATCCCACTTCTGGGTGTTTACTCCTGACTAAGGAAAAGTTGGTTCCCATAAAAACCTACTCAGGAAGGTTTATAGAAGATTATATTCATAATCACACAAACCTGGAAACAACCCAAATGTTTTTTCAGTGGGAGACTGGATAAACAAACTGTGATACTAATCAGCAATAATAAGAAATGAAAAAACTACTGATACTCACAAGAATGTGGATGAATCTCAAAGGCATTATGCTTAGTGAAAGAAGCCAGTCTCAAAAGGTTACACATTGTAAGATTCCATTCACAAGACATTCTTGAAAAAATAAAATTATAGTAATAGAGAAAAAAATCAATGTTTTCCATAGATTATGTGTGAGGAAAGTGTGAGTAGAAAAAAAGCAAAAGAAGTTTTTTGGTGTATTGCAAACTGTTCTGTGTGTTGATTGTGCTGATGATTACACACATATATATATATTTTTAAGATTCATAACTGTGGACCAAAAGTAAGTAAATTTTTCCATATGTATATTTAAAAAATAAGTTAAAGACATCATGAAGAAAATGAAAAGGCAAATACAAATAGTAATTTGTAAAATATATAGTGAAGAAAAAATTTTATCTGCAAATTAACAAGAAAAAGAGTAAAATGAATCAACAAATGAGTTGAATATTATCTCTGCAAAATAAGATATATTTTTTTAATGTTTAGAGTTATTTTTTGGTGTTTCCTTGCAAGAGGAGTATAAGCTCCATGACGGTGACGTATGCCTATTTTTAACAGTAACTATGACCTCATTGTCTAGAAAAGTGACCAAATGACTGGATACCAACTGATAAGCATTTAAACTTTCTAAACAAATGAATACATTTAGTTAAGTATGGGTAGCCCTATTTACCCCTAAGTTTTCATTCTTTTAGGGTGTTTTAAGCAGAAAATTTTGAGCCCCAAACACTGAAGCAATGCAGTGGAAATTTCATTTTTACGGAAATATCATGCTCCCTAAAATCGATTATTTATCCTACAGCTCTGGCCTTACCCACTAAAGGCCACTGAATCATTTAAATAGGCAGACAAGCAAACAGCAAATACCCAAAAGAATCTTCCAGTGTTAGTCTCTATCCGACTGCTATCCCCCAGTACAACCTTACTAGAAGCAAAGTCCTTGCACTGCATGATATTCTGATATCCTCAAGTATCCCCATCTACAGATGGGCTGGTATCACAGGAAAATCTAGAATTGAGAAGAACAGATTTGTTTATTTGTTTGTGTTAAGATATATGTGTTAGACATTCACTTTGTGGAATTAAACTCCTATGTTACTGTTTTCCAACTGTGAGTGTATATGAGAAATCTGGAGAATCCCCAGAGATTCTGTGAGGTGTATTCCAGGACTCCAATTAAATCAAGTTCTCATTTTCATTCAGATCATTCAGATGATTTCTGAAATATACTTTGAGAAAACCTTATTCTGTTTTAGTATCTATAAAATCATTTAGAAAGGGTAATGAAGCCTAAATCTGGTACTCTCTTTTTCATCTCGGGACTCTTCCCGAGTGGTCCATGCTTTGGGCTTCTCTTCCCATCCCCTAACCACCAGTGAATGATAGCAAAATTGGCCCAATATCTCTAATAATTTTCTAGGATGTCCTATACACAAACTAATCAGAAAACTTCTGACTAGGGCTGGGACTACATCCAACATCAGAATGCATGCCATGCGTCTTCTCCTGAATCTCACGATAGGGTACTGTTCTTGGAAGCTGTACAGAGGTTCTTTCTTGAATGCCACAATAGCACATAACTCTTAGATGTAGATTTTTTCTCATACACATTGCATGTAAATTATATCTAATAACTTAAAAAGATCCCATTGGAAATGTCAATCTTATTTCTGTGCTCCTTTATATTTGAAATTACTTTTCCTTGATTTCTATGAAATTTCATTTTACAGATTTTCTACTTGTATGGAATATATTGAAATTAATTCTGAATATACTTTCTTAGAATAGATTTCTAAAAATTATAATAAAATGCATAATTAGAAATGTTTGTGATGAAATACTTAACATAAACTTTTGAAAAAATGTGTGGAGGAATATCTTCTCTGAGGCTACATCTTAATATTATCTCTAATAAATTTAATTACTTTCAATTTAAAGCAATACTTATCCTTTCATTCTAATAGTGTTGCAGATTTCCTTTAGTCTTGTGAGCCACCTATTATATAATGTCATCATTTAATAAGTAATCTGCATATTATTTTAATCCATTTATATGTTGCAGCAGCCAAATGAGGGGAAAAAGTAACAATCAAGATCAGTTGAATTGCATAAAATATACTTTTCTTAATATTTATTTCAAATAAGCCTATTGGAATTTTTGGCTTCCAATTTACTGACATATACTTTACTGGTTTGAAAATGTAGACTCATATTAAGTGTTAGTTAATTTTAAATGGTTCTGATGATTTTAGAAATCACTTTGCTCATTGTATATTCAAGTAATGATAGGCTCACAAATTAGCAGACTCAGCCACTTCTTTTTTGTTCCAAATAGAAAATATGACAATATTTAAAGTCAATTTGACTCATTTACTTACCCCAAAGAGTTGCTACATGACTGTTAATACTGTGAAATAAAATTAGTAAATTTAGTGTTTTACAGTTAATTTTACACATTTAATCTAATTTAGATTTCTCATTTTCTCATTGATATTTATGTTTTCTTAAAATTCTAGATTCAGATATACTCCATAAAAGGATCTACATGCATTATTTCAACATCATTGATGTTGTATTTTGCCACAATTCTTTTCAATTTTTAATAATTTTAGATTAATGACATGATATAGGGGTGAGTCCCAACAAATATTTAAATATGTAAATTGCATAGCTGTAGCATTTCCTTTTTTAAATAAAAACTTTAATTTACTTTATGTACAATTAAAGTTTAGAACCAGAATGTACTGTGGTATTGAAATATATGGTACATATTTCAAAATGAGAATATGACTGACAAGAGAATATTTTAAATATTACTTTCTAGTACAAGATTTTTAAATACTACTTATTTAGGTAAATTACAAAGACGATTAGCTGAAGTTCCTGAAGCTGAATTAGAAGCAGTTATCTTTCTGTACTTTAGAGTATAAACACAGAATAATGATAATACATTTTAAACAATGAATAACAACCAATATTAAAGCCTTCCAAAAATGTAATATTAGAGATAAAAGAAAAATAATTGTTGGTTTGGTAACTGACATTCAAATAATTCATTTGGGAGAAAATATAATAGAACCTTATAAATCAAATGTGCAAGGAAAGAATTTTATTTTAAGGTAAAAATTTTTTTTTAATTTATCATCTTAAAATTCTTATATGAACTTGTTTGCTGAAGGGATATATGGTTTTTGTGTATGTTATGACTTGAAGAGAAACAAGAATGAGCAGTAAAGTTATGTCATCAATTTTGGTTACTTAAATAGCCATTGTGTTTTGCAATGTAAATTCTAAAACTTAGAGATGTAGATATTAGAAAACGTGTCATGATCTCACTAAAATGGCTAATATTCTCACAAAGAATTGATATAATTAAATCTTCGTTATCTCAACCCTACAAAAGTTTTTGTTGAGAATACAACAAAGTATTCTTGAGCCAAAATTACTAACAAAATGTTTTAATTTGCAAGCTTAAATTATAATACCTTCCCACTGGATTTTACAAATCACATTTAGGAAAAATTTATGATTCATTTAATTCTCAGATGTTTTAATAAAACATTTTTGTTTAAACATTAATGCTCCCTCTGTCTTCCTCTATCCCTCTTTCCTTGTATAAGCTGTATAATGTATCCTCATATTTAGGTACAATCTAGTTTATACAGGAATCTCAAAGGGGGAATAAACTTAAAATGGTATTTGTATTTCCTATCTAACTGTTCTACACCTTATTCCCATTGCTCATCTCCTAAATAATATTCTAGACACATTTCATAACTTTCTGGCCACTTCTGCTTATGAAAAGTAAAGTCTGATTTTACAACTTTGATCTCAAACCCAATTTAAATTTCATATCTTCACAACCTTAAAGGCAGGCATTAGCCATGCCCTTAGCTTAATGGTAACAGTGGTTAGGGAGATACAAGGCAAGACTTTGTGACACTTTCTAACCTCATCCTTTTTAAGACCAACCTCCTTTGATGCTGGAGGTAAGGAGTGAGAAGGAACACATATTTTATGGAAACTGTCATGGTCCATGTCAGAAAGATGTCTCAGTTCCAGCTCAGCTCAGATGTTCATCTGATGCTAGTTGCTCCTGGTACTCTATACCGATTTGGGGAATGTGACCACTTGACAGGAGCTGCAGACGCTAGAATACTCCTCTTTTGCAGTCTACAACTAAACCAAAACAAAGTAAGCTCTGTGCTTTTCTTCTTGTTTGTATGACTATAGGTACGCCTGTGATTATGGGTAATCTTTATATCAGAGTCAGGCACCAGTATTTATGTTTATGTATGTTCCCAAACATCAAGAGACTCTTCTTATAGTTTCCTGAGAATAATCTTACCATATTTCTCTTTTCTTGGACGCTCTAGAGCAGATCGTCAGATGTAGTATCTTATTATGCCACAAGCTAGCTTTGATGCAAAGTGATTCATTTGGTGTTGCGTTGGGGGTTCCCCTCTCTCCTTCATGGGCAGAAGAAAAATAATTTCTCATCTGGACAGTTCATAACACTGTAGCCCTCCTCTACCTTCTTTTTAGGGATTGCGTTTGGAGTAAAATGGCAGTCCATGGCTACTGCAATAGCTCTATAACATTTAAATGACTCCTTACTCAACTGTTACCATTTTTTGGTAGTTCTATTCAGCAATGTTAAGGCCTTTGAACATCTTACATTTCATGTATTGGAATACAACATTATGTTACTATATACACTACTCTCTCATACAAATCAACATTTGGCTTCACGGCAATCTGCAACAATCAATACAAGTTGCACTAGAACTTGTGACCAAAGAGGTCAATAGAGTGAAAATTGAGCTATATTATTATCTTTTCTTCATTAAATGACATTACATAGAGAATCTGAGACTTCTGTTAAGACTACAACTCAAGGAAAAATTCATCATCTCACATGAGGACACAAGGATTGATGAGAAATGTTTTATGCTGATGTCTTATAAAGTGAGAACCAAAGTCATAGTAACAGACATTTATATATAAATGCTATATATAAATGAAATGTCTATAATTATACTTAAATATAGGAAAAATTTTTGTAAAGACTTTAATGGAATAAAATTTGGTTCAATGTACTTAAAACATGTGAATGCTATCTACATTCAAAATAGTATGTTATTATTCAGGATATCAAGATAAAGAAAGTATATTTTACAATCTAGGAATTCCATTCAGTGGAGTACCAAATACATTCATGCTAACTACAACTCTGATTAATAATTCGTGTAAAGAGATGAAATAATGAGATTTGTCGTATATGGTGATGAGCCGTGTTTACCATGATTCTCATCCATTTCTAAGATGAGAATGTCAGCATGCCTTGTGCTGGGCCTCAGAAAGAGGGAAAGGGGGGGGCACTTGGTCCAATATATATATTTCTCTTCTCCACACTCACTGCTACCATCTTTTAAAAAACAGAGATTACATAGATGTTCAGTACTCATATATTGTTTACGTGGGCTACAGGCAATTTGAATTCTACTTTGAACAGCATTAGAGTGTAGAACTCTGGAGTAAAACAATTAAGTATCAGGGAAGAAAGGGAGGTGCACATGTTGACCAAAATGTTCAGCAGATGAAGAGATCTTGAGCCAGGAACGTGTGGAACATTAGAGACGTAGCTACCAACTGCACATCCTTCCAATCATCATTCTGCTTCAGCCTCACCCTGAAAAGGAGCTGTGATATAACACACAAAAAATATCAATGAAGAGCATCCTTTCTCCAATGAATGTCCTATGCAGAACTCAAAAAGACCCAGTTCCCTTTTACAGATTAAACAAAGATAAGTTTTTATCTTTACTCTGTGTTTGTTTATTAGTTTATTTTTGGTCTCAGATAAAGAGATGTTAGGAGGATGGGGACAAGAGGAGGAATGATAGAGGTATAACAGTATAAAGGGAAAGGAAAGTCAGGACACTTCTGACCACTCTTGTGTTGTTAAGTAAAAACCAAATAACAGTTAGGGATAGGGGAAATAATAGAAATAGTGGTAACAACGACAAAAAACAACAATAATAATGACGATTTTTGAGACCTTACTATATATTAGATGCTTTCAATAGAAGATCTCACTTTATCAAACATAAGCAACACTCTGAGGTAGATAATAACCATACATACATTTTATCATAAATTTATGTTTAGAAAAGTCACTAATTTCCTTAATGTTGAATACCTAGTACATGGTGGAAATGGGAAAAGGACAAGGGGAATAAATAAATGCTTTGAATCAACCTCACTGAGATATGGTTCTAGATGGATTAGGATTAATATTGTTCTGTTTTATTTCTTTTACTTCATTTCTCTGGTAATGAACTTTAGAACTCCCAATTTTTTCCCTCCTATTCTCTCTTAATTCCAGTGACTCCACTCCACAAAAATTCCTGTCACACCACTGAATCTGATTTAGTGCAGTGATAGGAATTGTTACCAGTGATAGATGATTTCCTAAATTTAAGGGTCTATTTGCATGCTGGTTTATTTGACTTTATCAGAACATTTGACACAGCTCTTTTTTCCTTGATATACTTGCTTCACTTGACTTACAGGATTGAACACTCTCTTGAATTTTCTCCCATATCATGGGAGCTGCTTCTTGGTCTCTGATGCTACATCTTTCTCTTCTCTTGGACTTTTTAAATTGAAGGGGTCCACTGTCCGGGGAGGGCACACTGTAGCTCTGACTCAGGCAGTACAAAGGCAATACATGTAACCTAAATGTTTGTATCCCTGTAATATTTTGAAATTAAAAAAAAAATTTTAAAAAACAAAGTTAAGCACATTAAAAAAAAGAAAGACATGTACAAGAAATTCACTGATTGAAAAAAAAAATTGAAGGGGTCCTATGCCTACTCTTTGAGGATCTTATCAATCCTCGTGGTTTAAATATCACCTATGAATTTACAACTATCAAATTAATATATCTAATACAGAATTTTTTGTGAATACCCAACTTTGATACACAAAACCTACATTCATCACCATTTGGGTTTTTCTTAGATATATTAACTTTAACACATCCAAATATGAACTCGGGATCATTTCACAAAAACCTCGCCTACCTGCAGCCTTCACTGTTTCAGTTGATGGCAAATTCTTCTTTCTAGTTTCTCAGGAAAAAAACAAAAAACAAAAAAAAAACTTTATTTCATGATAAAATCCCTTACTTTAAAAAAATATATATATAAAAAACATTAACCAAACAACCAAATAAACAAGCAATCACTAACCACACTATCATAAAATCAAGCTAGCTCAACTTTAAAATATTCGAATTTCAAGCACTCTGTTAATTTCTACTGCTACCGTTTGTCTGAGCCATGTTCTGTCACCTGGAATTCCATAATAAACTCCTAAGGGTTCTCCCTGCTAATATCCAATAACTTAGATGCCCAAACCACAGCTGCCAAAATGAGCCTTTTAGAACATAAATCAGAGCTATCTCTCTTCTGCTTAATACCCTGAATGGCTACTGTTAACACTCGGCATAAAAGCCAAGATATCTATAATGCTTATAAGTAGAGTGACTGTGTGATTTATGATCCTAACCAGATTAGAAATTGAAAGGAGTTATAATAATAATGAAAGAACAGTACACATAAAAATACATAGGCCTAGGAACCTAGGATGGTTCATCACCCTGCTGCCAAGGTGCCTCATCATTTGCCCCCATTATCTTTCTGATCTCTGCTCTTCTCCTGTGTATTGATTCTGTCCTCATTACAAGGCTCACTCGTTCTTCCTCAAACACACCATGCAGCCAGGCACACTTCTACTGCAGAACCTGCATTCCACCCTGTTCTTTCTGCATAGAATATTCTTATTCCAAAAATTCAGCAGTGTTACTTCCTCACGTCCTTACGGTCTTTGCCTAGATTGTACCTCCTCTTCTGTGAGTCCTACCCCGATCATTCCATTTCTTACTGAAATCTATCTCTTGTGAACATTTCTATATGCTTGTGAAACTTAAACTTGATAAACTAACAAAGTGCCCAGTACATAATATACAAATGTTAGCTGTAGCAGATAGCAGCAACATTATAACTCTTTCTCATCAACATTTCTATATGGTTGTGAAACAAACTGCATAAACTCTGCACCTAACAAAGTGTTCGGTATACAATAAACAAATGTTAACTGCTACAGCAGCAGCAATGTTATAACTGGATATTCCTTTAGTAAATCAAGATATTTTCATTGAAAAATTAAAGTATGATATAGACACATTTTTAAATCAAATGCTATATTTACCTAATTATTAGCAGGCCATTAATGCTCCATATGCCAAGAGATGAATTTAGAGAATTTTTCTAACCCCTTGTATTTAGGAATACAAGTCATGTCTTTAATTTGAATAGTAAGATATAAAAATCCCTTTAATGTTAGAATCAGGACAGTTCTAACTCTGACATATAGCTATATATTGTTATCTGTAAAACATATAATCTTTTAAAAGTAATCAATACTTTACAAAATATTTTCTTAAGCAACCGTAAATTTTTGCACTGTCCTTTAAAAATGTACATAGCATTTTCATGTCATGAAACTAAAAGCACAGTGTGGGTTTCATCAATCTATATTGTTTGAAACTAATCTAAATATTCCCATTCAATCTACCAAATAATATCTACTACTTAAAAGTCTTCCCCTTTTCTTTGTAATTTAAAGTAAATTCAGGCTCACAGAAATAATAATATACAAAATGAAAATATTAACAAATTTAGTATCTTCCTAAGCATTTATTAATATATTCCAAATTTTAAAATATTATTAATTTATTCCCTTGACTTACCACATTAACAAAAAAGCTTAGCAAACTGGTTACTTTATATCTTCTAGTCACCAAATCTAATAATTCCATGCAAAGTTTGTCCTACCTAAGGCAAAGTTTATATTCAGATGTTTCACTTCATGATATCTAAGCCACTTTAATCTACTTGTTTTCTAAAAGCCTACATTGTCAGATAGGTACCATTCTCGGAAACCTCCCTATAAACTCTTGTAATTTTTCCAAGAAATTAAGCCATAGTTTCCTAACAAAGAAAAACTTTTTGAGGACAAGCATAATATGAGCTGCTATTTTTGCTTACCTAAATACTACTCAGGTACATTTAAAGTGTTCAGTAAATAATTATCTAAAATGTGAAAATAATAAATAAATGTGGATTTTGCTTTTTTATTCCATTAATTATTTTATAAAATCTCCATCCCATTTCTTTAGTAAGAGGTCCTAGGAACTATCAGAGGCATTAGGTGATTTTTTTTCCTCTTTTGAAGTGAGGCAAAATGGTATAAACTTATGTAAAATTCAGAATTAGGAAATATGGGTTTACATTTTGGCTTTAATATGCTCTTACTGTACAATCTTAGGTAAGTTACTTCAGTTTCAAATTACAAGTATAAAGATAACGAGTTCTCACAGGACTGTTGTAAAAATTAATAAGATATAATATTTAATCCTCAGATTTCTGGGAAAAATAATCATCACTCTTTACCATCTAGGGCCCATAGAACCTGTTTGTTTAATTTTATGCTCAAATTTTAAGTCATTTTACAAGTAATTTACAGATAAAATAATAAAGACATAGGGAAAGCAACTTTATTAAACATTAATAAATTTTTAATATAGTAATACTGTTTTAATCAGTAAATTTTTGTGCACAAACACCATGGGACATAAAAGAGTACTGTCACAAATCCTTTCAACAAAGCAGGATCATCCAGGTTCTTATTCCAAACTATTGTGTGATGTCCTTTAGTTTTGAGTAACTGGGTAAGAATACTGGAGTTCCAGTTTGGCCTTAGAAATGTATTATTCAGTTATTGGTTCTTAAATTTGAGAAAATTCATCTATGATATCATCTGAAAACATATAATCTAAGATAGTAATATGATAATTTTTACTATATAACTAATATCTAGAGTGTTGCTGTTATTTTATTTGCATTCATCTCCTGATTAGATTATTCTTATAACTGTGGAATGTCAAATTTATTTTCTTTGCCATCATGGGTGAAAAACAAAAACTTCTAGCTTTCAACTGTGTTCAATGAACCTAAAGTAGACCACAAAGATGTTATCTCCAATCTTTGTGAATATCTTCTTGAAAGATAATGCAGTATTTTGGACAACACAATAATGAAATGGAAGGATGACGATTTATTCTGCTATTGCATCATCCCCCTAAGTGATTCTATCATTCCTTTTTTTTTCTTATTACATATTCATTTTTAGCATAGTTAGGAATAATAAAGGAACAAGCATTAGGAATGATAAAATAATTCTTAGGATGATGAATTAGAAGTATCTTTTAAAAATATAGAGCAAATAAGATCACCATGATCTCATAATTAATTTTAGATTCATAACAATTCAATGGACCTAAATGGTAATTGCAAGATAGAATAAGTTATTAAACATAATCTATTAAATAGCTAAATTTCCTTTTTTGTCTTTGAGATGACATGAAGAAAGAATAAAAGTCATAAAATGTGAATACCTGAAAATAAAACTACTAAAAAAAAGTAACTCAAAACCAAAAATCAGTCCAATTAATCCTATACTACAAGGGTTAATCCACTTGGCACATACATGCACAATAAAAATTAGTCTTATATTCTCTTTTGTATTATGCTACTCTTTGATTTATTGAGCCATGTGGAAAGAGAGGTTGGGGTGAAGAAAAACAGTATAAAGCAAAACAGGTAATATCACATCTACATATTGATAGAGTATAAACAGCAAAATAGTATATAATACAATACAATATATGGCTATTTATTATTTTACATATTTTATATATGCATATATATTACTATTTTATATATTTATATACGCATATTGCTATTTACTATTTTACATATACATATGTATATTTATACCCACGGACACACACACATCATTTCTATTCGATAATTTGGTGCCACAAATGCACATTTTCTCAAATGCCATTTGAAGATATTAAGGTGATTTGGCTGAAATATCTGCTAATTTACCGTAATTTATTTGAGATTGCCAAAAATTAAAGAAAAAAAAAGAGCAGGGTCTGTTATTTGGGAAAAAGATCATGAATGAGGTTGGGACATACTAGTTTTGAAATGCATTAATCTTTGGAAATTGCAGCAATTTACTAAGCAGAATTCACAGACTATATAATCTCGTAGTGCAGAAGGAAACTGCACTGTCTATACACTAGCTAACATCTGAAAATATAAATGGTACCTCCATTTTTTTCAGTAGTTATTTTATATGTTGCTATTACTGGTCTCAACTGTCTGTGACATTTATTATGCCTATAAGCTTTCCTCCCAAAATCAATTTCTAATAACTAATTAAGACTCATCCGTATTAGCAATGGAAGAAGAAACAGAAACACCTGTTTTGCCTCCAGGAGTGCAGAAGGCAGTTATTCCACATTTATTTTGAACTATACACTGTATTGTCTATGATATCCATTAAAACATTTAGATTTAGACTGGCATTGCTATCTTCACCTTGTAACTGCAAATGAGCTGTTAAACGGCCAAACTGAAGATGAACCTGGAGGACATTATGCTAAGTGAAATAAGCCAGTCACAGAAAGACAAATACTGCATGATCTCACTTACATGTGGAATCTAATAAGGTCAAACTCATAGAAGCAGAGAGTAGGATGTTAGCTACCAGGACCCAAGGAGTGGGGGTAGGGAGATATTGGTCAAAGGGTAGAAAGTTTCAGTTATACAGAAGGCATAAGTTCTGGAGATCTAATGTACAGAATGGTGAGTATAGTTAATAATAACGTACATTTGAAAACTGCTAAAAGAATAGATTTCAAATGTCTCAAAAAAAAAAGTACGTGAAGTGATGAATATGTTTATTAGTTTGATTTAATCATTCCACAGTGTATACACATATCAAAACATCACATTGTATACCACAAATTTTATTTGTCAATTTAAAAATAAATAAATAAAAAGTTTTTTTAAAAGGCCAAATTTTCTTTTCATGATCATTTGAGGCATTATTCAAATGTTTAGCTTTTTCCCCTAAGTCATATATGTCATCATATAATTTATGATCAGATGACAGAGGATAAGAACATATATTTTCAAATGACTACTCAGATGTGGACCATGGGGAAAGACAGCAGAGGAGTCCAGGATCCCACTGAGAGGAGCTGCAAAGCTGAGAGAGGAGGATAGAGAGGAGAGATCAGTGTCAAGGATCAAATCCAGGGAGGCCTGGAACCCAGTGAAAAAGTACGGGGGTCTCCCCTCCCCAACCTGGGTGCCTCCGGCCCGCAGTGAGACACAGGGCTTTCAACCTGTGGGGGAGTGCCACGAGGGATCAGAAAGCAGCATTCTTGCATCTGGATGCCTCCCCCTCCGCACGTTCTCCGTTCGTGGCATCCCGGAAAGGAATTTTGGCTCAAGCCTGCTTGTGGCCACGGCTCCCCCATAGCAACTGCAAAAGTGCTCTGCGCTGAGAGGCCTCTCAGCCATGGGGATGCTTTCCCAGTCAAACTCACCTCGGAGAGCAGCGTGGCTGCAGCAGTGCTGTGCAGGATTGCCCGCTGGCAGCTCGGAAGCGTGGGCAGGACCTGGTGCCCCCCAGACATCAGAGCGGTACTAGGAGACCACAGCCCCTCCCCAAATGGTAGCGGGAGCTAAAGTGCTCTGTGCTGAGAGGCCTGCTTCTCAACGATGGGGGTGCATTCCTGGCCGAGCCCATGGGACAGCTGCAGCATGCGATATTCCTGCCCATAGGCATTTGCTGGGATCACCCACTGGAGACTCAGACAGGTGGGCCGAACTTGGTGGTGCCCCCAGT
Organism: Daubentonia madagascariensis; assembly: GCA_023783475.1. Lineage (NCBI taxonomy): Eukaryota > Metazoa > Chordata > Mammalia > Primates > Daubentoniidae > Daubentonia > Daubentonia madagascariensis. The sequence goes on from JAKFHU010000322.1 coordinate 2,942,562, forward strand.
CCTGAAAGCAGGGTGGTGAGACACAGGGGAGAGGTCACAGTTCCAGGCTTGGGTGGAGAGAGAGCCCTTGTGACCATATCCAACAGAAGACTGTGGTGGGGCACAGAGGAGTGGGGCTCTGTAAGCGTGCCCCATCTCCCACATCCACTGGAGAACCACCATATTGGAGAAGGCTATGGTACTTGGATTGAATTAGCTTTGCCCCTGGTTCCCATGGCAACCAAATGACTCAGGCTGGTGGGCTGAATCGGAACAGCAGCCTTCCCACCACTCAGTACAATAGGGTGTGCAGCTTGATCCCAGAGACTCCTGAGCCACTGCTTCTACCCTGGTGGGAGTGCGCCCCTGGCAGAGACCACTGCAGATAGAGAGGCATCTACTGGTGGAACAGAGGTGCAAAACTGGAGATTCCCCTACTCACCAGCGTCATGCAGAGATGCACACCAGAGGGTCAGACACACAGACTGTGAGGTAGCACAAGAGCCAGTGTTGGGTAGAGAGAGAATGCACGTGGACTGATCAGAGGGGAGAGTGCTGTGGAGTTCCAGGGAGAAAACAGGGAGGGTGCACACCCCACCCCACAGGGAAACTGGGCTAGTGGACAGGGATGGAAAAAGCCTGCCTCAGGGCCTTAGAAACCACATGATTAGGCCCCTCCACTGGGGAGCAGGTCTCTGGGTTTGGAGAGATTGCCCTGAAACTCCTTATCAGTGGCTAACCCTAGCAACCAGATAAGCAACCCCTGAGCCCCACTGAGGCTTAGCAAAGCCCCTCCGGCTCTTGCACTCCAGCCAAGATCTATCTTTCTCCTCCCCCCATCTCAGGGGGAGGAGGGACCAAGCAACCCCTGGGAAGCTACAGGGTCCCCCCCTAAAGCTTGGGGCATTTGCGTGTCCCACCTGAGGTACCAGAGCCTACCGCAGACACAAAAGATTACCTCAGCAACTGGCCCCTCCATGCAAACTACAATCAATGACAGAGGGAACAGCTCCATAGCTAAACATAGTGCCTTCCAACTAAAGCAATTAGGGAGTGGCAGATTCGTACCCACAAGTACAATCTACCAGCTCAGAGATTAAGCTGGGGGAACAAACTCACTACACTCTGTTGAGAAGAGGTGAAGACAACAAACAGGTCAGAGGTAACCTGAGGGGTTCATCAAACCTGCTAAAGCACCCCAAAGGCAACTCAAGACCAGCCCTCCTGTCTCCTGCACAGTCAGGGATCAATGTCTGGGGACTCAGAGACAGGGCCATAAGCCAGCCCTAGCACCCCAGCTCTGGATTAAGAGGCCAGATGAGAGGGAATCAGCAAAAGAACTCCAGAAACATGAAAAATCAGAGCAAAAGGACACCCCCGAAAGAAATCAATAACTCCTTACCAATGGATATCAACCTAAAATGACAGATGAAGAATTTTGAATACAGATTGTAAGAAAGCTTAATGAAATACAAGAGAAAATAGAAACCCAACACAAAGAAGCCACAAAAACAATGCAGGAAAGGAATTAAACATTCTCTAAAGAAATTGAAGTATTAAAGAAAAACCAAACAAAAATTCTGGAAATGAATAATTCATTCAAGGAATTACAAAATACAGTGGAAAGCCTTAAAAATAGGCTAGATTAGGCTGAAGAAAGAATCTCAGAGCTTGATGTTAACATCTATGAGCTAAAGGAATCAATCAAAGAGAAAGAAAAGAGAAATAAGAGGAATGAACAAAGCCCAAAAGAAATGTGGGATTATGTAAAAAGGCCAAACATAAGAATCATAGGCATCTCTGAGGGTGAAGAAGAAAATACACAAGGGTTGGATAATTTATTTCTTTTACTGTATTTTAGTGTTCTCTAAATTTTTTGGACCATGAATCCCATGACTTAAAAGGGAATATGAAATAGTAGTTATTATAATTTATTTATTATAATTTATTGAGTGTTGTGGAATGGACATAATTCTAAGTGCATCTAATTTATTTAATCCTCAATTACAACTTTCCATTTTTCAGGTGCAGAAACCAAGGCACAGAAGATTGTCTCACCTAAAATCTTAGAAACACAAATACTAAAATATCCAGAATTCTAGACATGGCTTTGGAATGTCTTGTGAATCTAGAGGCCTCTTTCTTAACCATATGCCTTACCAATTTGCATATACGAGGTGTAGAAATACATACACACATGATGATACATAGAATATTTACCAACTATTTGAATATTATATCACTTAATACATATAACAATATAACACAGAGACATATGTGAACACATATCTAACTATGCTTATCTATCTATCTGTGTGTATATACAGAGAGAGAGCAAGAGTGAAAGAGAAATGGACAGATATGTGGAAGCTTTACTATTTGCTTCCTGCGCTGTATTTGATTATTGTGACACTTCCTATGTAAGTGAAGTCCATGTTTTCTGGAAGCAGATGCCACATCAGTGTTTCAGCTACAAAACATTTATTGGTGATCAATACCTATAAAACAGGGGGGACAGAATTGGTTATAGAAAGAACATTGACTATGGGGTAGTTCTGACAATTCCCTCACAAGCAGAGCCTTTCATTATTTTCTCATAACAGTTCTAAAATTCTATTGTATTGACTAATTTCTTGGTCCGTTTTTGGTACCAACTGTCACAGGTTGGATTTGGAAAAAAAGATTTTGAGACAGAGTTTAGCATTTGTATTAATTTGCTAGGGTTGCCACAACAAAATATCACAGAATAGATAGATGGCTACAACAACAGAAATTTAGTTTCTTACAATTCCACAAGCTAGAGGTCCAAAATCAAGGTGTCCGTAGGGTTGATTTTTCTGGGGGCCTCTATGCTTGACCTACAGTATATCTGCCTTCTCCCTGTTGTATTCACATGGTATTCCTTCTATGTGTGTCTATGTCCTACCCACCTCTGTTTATAAGGACACCAGTCATGTTGTATTATGGCCCATGCACAACATCCTAATTCTCCCTTAATCACCCTGTTAGGGACCATGTCTCCAACTATAGTCACATTTGAGATGCAGGGAGAGAGATCTGTAAGACGCACTGTTGTAAGAAAAAAGCCGTTTGTATGTATTTAAAACACAGATTCAATGATTATATGGAGTAGGAGGGGACTAAGAAAAGTTTTTTTAAGAGTGATAAACAATACAGAGAATTCTGATAAGCTAAACTATACATCTCTGGTATGCATGTTCCACAGATGTTGGTAATACAAATTTGGTTTTGAATTTGAAATGTAAATATACAAGGGAAGACAAAATGAGATAAACATAAACTAATTTTTAAATAATGACCTTTAATATAGAGCCAAGCAATTTTTCCAGATTTAATTGCAAAAAACAAATTATATATGAAAATTTAAAGGAAAAATTTAGACAAATGAAGGCTACATAGGTAAGCATAAATTCATCCAAGCATAGTTTGAGAAGGAGAAGTTTGGAGGAAAAAATCTAAGAAATAATAAGACAAATTTTCTCCTACATGAAATAAGCACAGTGATCTTCGTATTGAAAGGAGCTTCCAAAGAAGACATAGCATTTAGAATGAAAAATGTCATACCATATCAACACAACAGATTAGAAATTCAGACGACCAATTGCAGAAATAATTCCAAAAAGATCCTAGATAGTGTGAATAAAATGAGACATATTCTCAGACAAATAGAAACACACACACACTCTATCTGTAGAGGAAAATAAGTGTACTGGTATATGATTATTCATCTTCAACCCAAGATGTTAACAGACTTTAAAGTTTTGAGGCTATATAAATTCCACCCTTGAATTCTAAAACCATCAAACAGGAGTCAAGTGGGATTGGTAATAAATATGTTAATATATGATATAGAAATTATAGCAAATGCATTTATTTTTATTTTTGTAAGAAGTTATTTGATATATTAAAATGAAAACTAAATCATATAAAAAGAATATGAGGAGGAGAACCAAGATGGCAGACTAGAAGCATCCTGCACATGCTGCTGTGAAGGAGAAGATCGAAAGTTACAAGTAGATGCTCATCCACAGATGGGCCATCTTAGAGTGATCATTGTGAATCAATGGAGTAGCAATTGGAGACACTCAAAGTGAAGGAGAGGGAAGTAGGTGATCCACCCAGCAAGATCAGAAAGTACCTGGGGAAACCAAGCACACGTGGGGAGTAGTCAGAGGAGAGAACCCCTGTGATCCACACTCCCCCTGTGGACACTGCAACTCGAGCTGTGAGGGGGGCCTCCCACCATAGAAGGGTTCCAAACTGATAAGGGAGCTGCTTGGCGACTAGGCAGCAACATTGCACCAGGGGGTAGGCACAGCAGGGATACCCTAGCTTCTGATCGCAGGTCACTGCAACTGACACCATTCTGATCTTTCAGCCCTGAAAGCACCTGGTAAACTTAGGGTTTGGTTCCACTGCAGCCACCTCCCCATTGCCTCTGCCAGGACAGAGAGGAAGCGGGGAGAGTGGACATTCTCATGTGCACCATGACTGGGTGCCATTTATGCCCCCTGCCACTGGGGAGTCCAAGCAGAACAGGCACCCATGTCCCCCAGGATCGGTTGCTGCCATCTGGACAGTGCCATTGCCACTACCTGAGTAGCACCACAGCAGGTGCCAAAGCCAAACCTGAATGAGAGAGCCCCAGCGGCTACAACTCATCCATGGCATACCATGTACCTTCCCGGTCCTGGCAACTGCAAGCTTTCCAGCTGCTGTGGTCTGACAAGCTGCCCAGTCATTGCAGTCTCACAGCTGCCCAGACTCTACAGTCCCGTGACCCACCCAGTTGTCACTGTCTTATACAGCACCCAGCCACCATTGTCCCATGTGCCACACACCCTAGCAGCCTCACATGCCACTTCTTTTGGCAGCCCTTCCCATTCCACACACCATGCACCTCAGTGACCCTGTTTGCACCACATGCTTCCTGGCCACTGCAGCACTGTCTCCTACATGCTACTGTAAACCTGATTGCCACCAGCTGCCCCCTGCCATGTGCTGCTACTGTCCCTGGACCAGAGCAGAGTGAATACCCAGAGCCCTGACACCCACAGCCACCATCTAAATAACCTCACTCAGCCACCACTACAACGACTATGGGGAGAACTAGGCAGAGCAAACTCCCATGACACCAGCCTCCGTGGAGAAGGACTTGCCCAGCCACTTCCATAGGCTTTCAATAGCACCCTAGGGAGCAACCCTCCACTCTGCTCAAATATCCCCCAGTACCAACTTGGACTATGACAACCACAGGGGAATGGAATGACGCAGGAGAACAACTGCATTACAGGCTCTTAAGCATCTGCTCCTCTCCTGCTGGGTCAGTCATCTTGGGTAGGCCACAGGTCACCAACCAGGAACCTCTACTTCTTTTCACTGAGTAGAAGGATCCCCAGAAGATGAGAACAGGTGCATCACAGCTTCTCTGTCTTGAGCTGAGAGAAGAAATTTCAGATGAGAAGAAACCAGTATAAGAACTCTGGCAAAATGAAAAAACAAGCTATTTTGATGTCCCCAAAGGATGACTCTACATCTCCATCAATGGACTCCAAGCTAAAGGAAATGGTAAAAATGTTGGGTACAGAATTTAGAATATGGATGGCAGACAAGATAAATGGGATTGATGAGAAAGTTGATGACCAACAAAAAGAAACATAATAATTCAGGACATGAATGAAAAATTATTTAAAGAGACTGATAGCATAAGAAAAGATATAACAGAATTTAAAGAAATGAAGCAGTCATTTAGGGAATTTCATAATATATCAGAAAGCTTTAACAACTGACTAGACCAAAGAGAAGAAAGAATTTCAGAGCATGAAGACAAGGCATTTGAATTAACCCAGTCAGTCAAATATGGAAAAAAAAAAAAAAAAGAATAAAGAAGAATGAGCAATCACTCAGAGAAATGGGATATGTAAAATGAGCTAATATTAGTATCACAGGTATCCCTGAGGGAGAAGAAGAAAAAGCAAAAGAGCATGGAAAAATTATTTGAGGGAATAATAGAGGAAAATTTTCCTGGGATAGCCAGAAATTTAGATACAAGATGGTGATCGAACACCTGGAAGACTTATAGCAAATAGAACATCACCAAGACACATAGTCATCATTCTGGTCCAAGTCAAAATGAGGGAGAAAGTCCTACAAGCTGCAAGACAAAAGCAGCAAGTAAGCTACCAAGGAAAACCCATCAGACTACCAGCAAACTTCTCAGCAGAGACCTTAAAAGCCACAAGGTATTGAGGTCCCACTTTTAACCTTCTTAAACAGAATTACTACCAGCCAATAATTTTGTATGGTGGAAAGCTAAGCTTCATTTTTAAAAGGAGAAATAAAGTCTTTCTCAGAAAAGTAAATACTAAGGGAATTTTTCAATACTAGACCTGCCCTACAGAAAATGCTCAAAAGAGCTTCTACACATAGAAGAGAACAATCAATACCCACCAGTGTAAAAACACATGAAAGTTAAAGCTCACAGTTCTCATAAGACAGTAGCATAAGGGGGAAAACAAAACAACAAGGTATCATCCAACAGGATGAACAGAAGCATATCTCACATATCAACACTAATGTTGAATTTAAATGGACTTAATGCTCCACTTAAAAGACAGAGATTGGCTAAAGAGATGAAAAAACACAGCCCAACTATATGCTGTCTTCAAGAAACCCATCTAACTAGCAGGGAATCTCACAGACTCAAGGTAAAGGGATGACAAAAATTATCTCATGCAAATGGAAACCCAAAACAAGCAGGATTAGCTATTTTCATATCAGGTAAAAGAGACATTAAATCAACAATGGTTAAAAAAAAATAATCATTATATAATGATAAAGGGAGTTATTCAGCAAGAAGATATAACAATCCTAAATATATATCAACCAAACAGAGGAGCTGTAAGATTCATAAAACTAATTCACTAGCTCTAAGAAAAGAAATAAATGACAGCAGCATAATAGTGAGGGATTTCAAAACTCTATTGACAGAACTGGACAGATCATTGAGGCAAAAAATCAATAAAGAAACATTGGTTTTAAATGGGATTTTAGAAAAAATTGACCTAACAGACATTTACAGAACATTCTACCAAAAAACTACAAAATATACATTGTTCCAAAAAGGACATGAAACATCTTTCAAGATAGATCACATGTTAGCCAACAAATCTCAGGAAATTCAGAAAATGGAAATCATAATGTATCTTCTCAGACCGGATTGGAATAAAACCAGAATTTAATGCTAAGAGGAACTCTCAAATCTACACAAAGTCATGGAAATGAAACAAACTGCTGCTTGTCCTCGGGTCAATCACAAAATCAAGATGGAAATCAAAATATTTTTTGGATTGAATGACAAAATGGACACAAGATTCCAAAATCTATGGGATATAGCAAAAGCAGTGCCAAGGGGGAAGTAAATAGTCCTAAATTCTTACATCAAAAAGACAGAAAGATCACAAAAAAATAACCTCATGTCACACCTCAAGGAAATAGAAAAAGAAGAACAAAGCAAACTCAAAGCTGGGAGAAGAAAAGAAATAAAAAAGTTCAGAGCACAATTAAATGGAAAATAAAAAAAAAAAAGCAATACAAAACAAAAAGGTGGTTCTTTGAAAGGATAAACAACATTGATAGAACACTAGCTAGATTAACCAGAAATAAAAGAGGAAGGACTTAAATAAACTCAATCAGAAATGAAAAAAGAGACATTACAACTGATACCACAGAAATACAAAATATCAAGACTACTCTGAAAACCTCTATGCACAGACACTAGAAAACCTAGAGGAAATTAATGAATTTTTGGATACACACAAACTCCCAAGCCTGAATCAGGAAGAAGTTGATATCCTAAGCAGATCAATAGTGAGAAGGGAGATTGAAACAGTAATAAAAAACCTCTCAACAAAAAAAAAGCCCTGGACTAGATGGAATGACAGCCAAATTCTACCAGACCTACCAAGAAGAGCTGGCATCTATTCTACTGAAACTGTTCCACAGCATGGAGAAGGAGGGAATCTTCCCTAACTCATTCTATGAAGTCAGCATCACCTTGATACCAAAGCCAGGAAAAGACACAACAAAAAAAGAAAACTACAGACCAATATCTTACAAATATAGATACAAAAATCCTCAACAAAATGCAAGCAAACAGAATTCAACAGCACATCAAAAAGATAATACACCATGATAAAATGGATTTCATCACAGAGATGAAAGAAGGGTTCAGTATATGTGAATCAATAAATGTGATTCACCACATAAACAGAATTAAAAACAAAGACAATATGATCACCTCAATAGACACAAAAAAAGCATTCTTTAAAATCCAGAATCTTCACAAAAAAAGTCCTCAACAAACTAGGATAAAAGGAGCATGCCTCCAATTATTTGTCAGCAAATTAGTAAATCTCTCTTTTCTTCTCTTCAAACCACTTGTCCTTGTTCTTCTGATGCAGCACTGGGGACAAGTGCTGAGCTTTTGGTAACAGATTTTATAAAACTGGAGAAATGTAAGAGGTACATGTTTTCAGGCATTGAAAGTATCCAGCCTTTGGATAACTTCAATCTTCCTGGCTACACCCAACTCCCAATTCTTGTTTAGCTACTCACAATAGGAGCCCTATTTAATGTCTTTTGTGGGGGGAATAAGATATGGAATTCTTGCAATATACTGTGAATAAATCCATTTAGAAAACCTTGGGGCTATGATGTGCATGGTGGTCAAAGTATTTGCTGATTTATGTTTGTAATATCTTGAATTCTTTTGTAGAAATGCTAATTTGTTGAACCATGAGACAATCTTTCTTTCTAATAGAAGTTAATATGAGAATTTTTTTTTTTGCTGGTGCATTGTTATGGATGGTTATGTTTTTGTTTGATTTTAGGTTTTTCTGAGAGTAGCTGAAATTATTGTTTTAATATATATAGGTGTTAGGCTATGTTCTCAGCAGTATAATTAGGCTGAGGTTTGTCAAAAGAGTTAACATCAAACTGCATGTTATGATAATAATTTAGCTTTTGTTTTATGAAAAAGATTAAAAGTTTAAAAAATTTAAAGCAAGATATAATTAATTTATTATTATTAAATTATTTATTAGTTATATGTATTTATCATTTTAATAATATTTAAGTTAATATCCATGGAGTATAGTTTAAGAAACAAAAAAGAAACAAATGTGTAAAATCTGACAGTATAAGTATAGTATTGTGCATTAAAAAGAGGTCAACTTATGTTGTATTTAGGGATAGACACAACTATCCCAAATAACATAAGGCCAGAAATTTTCATGAAGAATATATTTAGAAGTATTTGAATTGAAAACCATTTATTTACATTGAGACAAATAGCCATTTATATTTGTTAGAATTCCAAATCAGTTAGTAGTAAAAGTCAAAATTTTATATTCAAGAATAAGAAATGTTAAGGAGCCAAATACTTTTTCTCTTGGTCCATGTAGAATTCATTTATCTTATATTTACCTTCTAAAACAGAAATAATACTCAGAAAAGTAAGGAATAAGGGGCACTCAGATTTAACTCCTTACCCATTGTGAATATAAAGGAAGCAACTCTAAAAGAACCTGGAAAGTAATTAAAGAAGCTATTTTCCTCTTAAATCCAATTGCTTTAATTTAGTTTGGTTTTATTGTTTGAAAAGTGTAAATAAGCTCCCCCACACACCTGAAGGAATTGTCTGACTCCATAGCTTCAGTTAAAAGAGTTTCTTTTTTGATGGAAAAAAAAGAAAAATAAAAAAAAGAAAAGCATATTCTCTGACAAAATAATCCAAACAATTTACTGTCTTGATATAGGAGATGTGACTGTAATAAAGAGCAATTTTCACACCACTATGGACAACAACCCCATCACAGTCAAAGAGATGTCTTACAGTAAGTGTTACCATTAATATTTCAAAGGAGATCAAAGAGCATTGATAAATAATAACTGCTCTTTTGAATACATCATCTATATCCCATCTAAGACTTATAAACTAGCAAACAGAAATCTTCCCACAAAATAGTTTAACACCCTATGATACAGCAATCCCAATTCTGGGTTTTAATCCCAAAGAATTAAAGCCAGGATCTTGAAGTGATATCTCGCTTTCATTTTCTTGCAATATTATTCCCAACAGCCAAGATATGAAAAGAAACTAAATGGTCATTGATGAGTGAATGAAGAAAATGTGATATACATATATACAAAAAATTATAGTCTAGACTTAAAAAAGAAAAAAAATTCAGCCATAAGGTTGAACCTTGAGATCATTATGCTAAGGGACATAACCAATCACAGAAAGACAAATACTGTATGATTCCACTTGAATGAGGTATCTAAAATAGTCAAACGCATTGAAGCTGAAAGCAGAATGGTGGTTTCTAGGCACTAAGGAGATAGGGAACTCGGGAGTTGTTCAATGCATATAAAGGTTCAGTTATGCAAGATTAATAAATTCTAGAGATCTACTGTACAACACTGTTCCTATAGTTAACAATGCTGTACTGTACACTTGAAAATTTGTTAAAACAGTAGATCTCACATTCAGTAATCTCACTACAATTTTTTTTAAAAAAGAATTACAATGAAAAAACAGAACCTTAAGTAAGAATGTCCTAATTTAGGCCCAGCGCAATGGCTCATGCCTATAATCCCAGCACTTTGGGAGGCTGAGGCAGGAAGATTGCTTGAGGCTAGGAGTTTGCAAGAGGCCTGGGCAGCATAGCGAGACTTTGTCTCTACAAAAACTAAAAAAATTAGTCAGGCATGGTGGTGCATGCCTGTAGTCCCAGCTGCCTGGGAGCCTGAGGTAGCAGGATCTCTTGAGCCTGGGAGTTCAAGGCTGCAGTGAGCTATGATTGCCCCACTGCACTCCAGCCTGGGCAGCAAAGCAAGACCCTGTCTCAAAAAAAAAAGTGCTAATTTTATAATGCTTCATGACAACAATCACTGAGATTAACTTGTGTGACTACGTGAGGCTCACGTATGTTGAGAAATATGATTTATTTATTTTGAAAAGTGTTCAGACTTTTCTTAAAAGTGTTCTGCTTCAAGAAACAATCAATAATGGTGGACATGACAAAATTAAATGATGAATAGCTCTCTAAACAACTACGATTATAGTGCACAATCATGCAAGTATTTTTAAATTTCCTTAAAGAATGATAGCTCAATCACAAAGGAAAAGCAATACCCGAAATATTTGGAACAAAAAACCTCACCTAGTGGTAAAAATCAATAATTAGAGCTATGCTTAATTTGAAATTATATAGTAATTGAGAAGGTATGCTATGTGTGGTGGAAAAAATTTATGAAAGAAAAAAGTGATAAAACTCAAGCTCCAGACATTCTCAATAGTCAGACATAATGTTTGTATAAATTTGTTTTGAGTCTGAGTTAAAATATCTGTAAGTGAGAAGCACAGTTTTATATAATAAAGAAAATTTGCATTATTTTGTCCAGAATAAAATATCAAAGGTATATAACCTTTAAATAGAAAACTGACTTGTACTATAAACACAGCACCTGGATTAAAGAATAGGCTAATGGAAGGACAAAGGAGCTTCTTTTTATTAAAGAAATGCTCCAGAAAGCTCCTGAACTCCTGACTCATATATTCAAATACCTGGTCAACCTCTCCATTTAACTATCAAATTTAACATGGTATGACCTGAAACCCATATTTTTCCCTGACATTGTTGATAGAAAGTTATTTGTCCAGTTGCTCAGGGAAGTCTTTGGGTCATTCTTGACATTCCTCTCCCTCTCACACCTCACGTCCAATCCCAAAACAAATACTGATTTTTAAAATACATATACACATATGTATATATTGTAAATATCTACAATATAAATACATAATGATAAAATACATACATAAATATATAACAACTTCATCTCATTCTCTCTGCTGTTATAAATCTGATGAAACTCACAATTACCATTTATCTAGATGCCCGAACTAGCCTACTAACAGTTCTTACTCGGACCCTTGTTCCTATACAATCTTTTCTCCACAGAGTAGCCATAATTATTTTTTAAAACAATGTCATATCATGGCAGACTCTTCTCAAAACCCCGCAATAATTTCTTATTTAACTCAGAATAAAAACAAAGTTATTAAAAGAGACTATAATACTCTATACAATCTCACCAATATTTACCTCAATAACATTACTTACTGATGCTTTTTCCCAGATATTCTCGATTCCAGACATGGTGGACACAAGCTGTCCTTCTAATGCACCAGGCACACTTACATTTGTGCTCTGGCTATTCCTTTACCTGGGATGTTCTTCTACACCTAGAATGTCTATTGCAAACATCTTTGAAACTTCTCAATGAGATTTATACTTATTACCTTATCAAAAGGCAACAAATTGTCCCCGGCCCCACACTAAACACTCCTACTCTGTGTGTTATCGTTCTAACAATCAACTTTTAAATTAACACAGTTTTCTCATTTACTGTACTTATTTATTTCTTGCTTTTCCCTATTAGACTATTAGCCTTACATAAGCAAGCATCTTTGCTCAGTGTAACCCACTGAGATACACTTAGGTATCTCAATGACCTTGAACACTGCCACTGCCTGGCACATAATGGGTTCTCAATAAATATTCATTGAATAAATCTGGCCAACCAGGGACACTGTGCTCCACAGAGAAGTGGAGACTTGACAGGTAGCTTAGGGTTTTGTTTATTTTTTAATGTGAGAAGTTTATAGACTAATTAATTTTTCCATGCAAAGATTGCAGAAGTTTAGCTAACAAATTCTGTCTCAGTTAAATCAACAAATATTAAAAGCCTATTCAAGGAAGGAGTTAAAGATATTAATTAAATTAATTTTAATTAAAAATATTTAATAAATATCTCTTAATATAGGTACAGTATCTATAAGGATAGGCTAGATTATGATACCTTAACAAGCATTCCCAAATATTAGTAGCTTAACAAAATTAACATTCATTTCTCAATACAAAGTGCTTTTCATGGTGTATTGTCCATGTGGTAGGTTAATATTCCAGGAGCTTCTATCCCCAAATTAGTTTCCATGTTTGCCATAACAAGGAAATAGGGCCTGGGGAACTACAAAAGAAAAATTAAAAGTTTTGGACTGGAAATTATACTTTTTTCCATGTGCCTTTTACTGGCTACATAAAATAATGTTCACACTTAATTTCATAGCAGCACATACCCGGAAGGAAAAAAGAAGTCTAAATTTTGTTGAATACTAGTAATACTAGTAATATTATTCACTGCTAGGGGCCAGAATACAAAGTTAAGTTACTTTAAATATATTTATATATGGTTGTATGATTCACGTACATGGACAATATTAGAGGGAAGAAAGTTTGAGATCAAATGTGAAGAACTCATTACAAGCCATATTGAGATGGGAGATATTTGTGTGATATGAGGATAGAATTACTCCAATAGGCCATTGGAAATACCTTGAGCTCTATTAGAAACTCAAGGCTGGGTTAATTAAAAATAGTTGCTTTTTAATTAACAATTGTATTGGAGGTAGTTGAAGTCAGATTTTGACTCATTTTACACAATTACAGAATACAAATTGAAATAAAAATAAGTAGAAACAAATAGTGGAAACCATACTATCCACGATGATCAATGGCATACATTAATAGCCTTATTTCTAGAAAGATAATATTTAAGATAGAATATTCTGCTTCTCTTTGCAGTCCTTTGATTACACCTATTTATTACTTGAAGTTTACTAGATAAATAGTTTCACTACCAAGAGGGTTCAAAAATTAGAAGTAATGACTGAGTTTTTTCTTAATGAAAATATCCTCTGAGGTGAATGATATATATATAAATATATTTCACTTTGTTGACAATTACTCTTCAATTACCAAAAGATATACTTTGTATGAAAATGGAGAAACATAACTTATGTTGTAGAATTTTCTATTTTTTACACATGAAACACAAAGGCACAATTTACTACTCTATAAATAAATTTTTACCATTCTTCCCTCATCATTTGATTTTAGATATTGAGTTATTGATCAGCATCTGCTCCTTAGAACCAAATTGTATCTTTAGTGAAGTTTCTGTTCATATGTTGTTGTCTCCGTGGGAAATAAATCGTTTCTCTGTAGGAAGTATTAGATGTTTACTAACAAGTTGTTTTTTCAGTAGGCTTGGACTTTTGAATGTTAAAATTTAAATTGTTCTTTCTCCTATTACATGGAGCCCATTTCAATATTATACAAGTTCTAGGACTTTTAAACACAGATTTATCATGTATAATGTCAAGCAATACTTAAAGATCTTTTTGAATTATTTTCTTAGAAATTACCACACAAAAAGATTATTTTTTATTAAACAGAAACATTTTTGGCCATATGTTTCTTTTCCATAATTGATCAAATATGCAATAAATTTATTTCAAATGGTTTTTTGCTCAAATCCAGCAGTTAGTAATCTTGTTTGTTGTTTTAACATTTGAAATCAATGTGTTACACAATTAAGTTAAAAGGTTATTAGATATAAAAAATTAAGTAAAGCAAATTTATAAGTTTGTTGTTTTGGAGTTCAAAGAATTATTTTTACACTAAATAATTATTAGAATACACTGATACAAAAAATGAATGACTGATACAAAACATACATAATAGAGTATTAAATGCAATTTTATCTGTGGTCTTTGTATTTTTTCCCTAAATCTCCAAAGTTGAAAATAAGCCATAAATTCTAATGAGAGCAACACTGAACTTTCTGATAGCTCCTTTAGTTATTTCTAAAAGTATGGTGTTTTCCAGTAACCCTTATCACAAAATAGCAATGCCAACCACCTCATGTAAACAAGACTAGAGATTTAAAGAGCATATATTGATGTAATTGTTTTTGTGAATAGTCAGATAGTATAATAAACATAGATAGATAATGTCAAGATAAGATGGCTTTCCTTGAGAACCACGCAGAACAACTGACCATTCCTGTAAGAAAATAAGGCTATTGTCTTTCTCTTGAGTACTCTTTAATGACACAAAAAATAGAGAGTGATGAAACACAGAGAGGCTGCACTTTTACCATTTGGTATATCTTAAAATGTATGAGAAGTCTTCTCTATGTCAAATGGAGACTAGTAGGTCTCTGATGAAGTATACTAAAAGAAATTCCATTTAAGAGGACTTGGGGTGCTCATCAGTCAGAGGGTGTGGAGTGTTCCACCAGGGCTAGAAGTTAAGGGACATGTCAGAAAAGTTCATCCTGAGGTAACAAATGCCATGCCATGGATATGTGAAATGCATAATTTGCCATGGGGACCTTCTGAATAATCTATGCCTACAATTGTATTTGGGTAGCTGCCATAAGGAGGACTTTGGCAGCCAGTAGATAAATTCAAATATGACGTAAAACCTAAGTCTTTCACTTAATCCACTCGTCCCAGGCCTGCCTTAATCTTGGGAGAAACAGAAAGGAGAAAGAAATGGACACTAACTTTAAGCACAGACCATTTCCCATCATTTTACTGCAGGTTCCTGGAGCCAAAATGAGTTTTAATCTGGGGTAAGGAAAAGCTTTGAAAAGCATCCAGAGTCAAAGTTTTACATGTGACTAGAACATGACAGATTTTTTTCAATGACTTAAATATTAAAATTTTTAACAAAAAATGAAAAATGTTTAATCATTTACTTATGAGAAGAACATTTGTAAGATATAGTGGCCAGTTTTATCTCATCTGTGACCATGATTTTTAGTTAAAACTGTGCAAACCATCAGGACAGAGCTGGAGTATATGCAGCTAGAAAAACTCAGTGAGAAAAATGAAAAGGAAAGGTAATGTTTTTGAATACTTTTACAATATCAGTTGCTTTGCATATGTTGTATCTTAGTTCATTGTATTTAATACAATGCCTCAACATGCTGAAGTTTTCTTTGAAAAGTAATCAAGTAATAACTATCCTTTTAAAAATAATGATTCATGTATGACAAGGTGACCATCATGAAATTCCTATCATGGTCATGCAGT
Source organism: Daubentonia madagascariensis (assembly GCA_023783475.1). Taxonomy (NCBI): domain Eukaryota; kingdom Metazoa; phylum Chordata; class Mammalia; order Primates; family Daubentoniidae; genus Daubentonia; species Daubentonia madagascariensis. Next base: position 2,958,568 of record JAKFHU010000322.1, read on the forward strand.
TTCCAGGATAAATGACTGAGCTATATGAATTTATGCTTTCATAAAATATATTACCTTTCAATATTAATAGGAAAAATTAACTGGTAAAATGGCATATGCATTGGGTGAAGTAACTGAAACAAATACCATTGATGCAAAATTGGAAAATGCTCCCCTTTTAGTATATGTGGAATACATAGCTTATGAGTCAATGAATAGATAATGTGAGGAGAATGAAGTGAATTATTTCACCGAGATTAAGGTTATGTGAGTATATATTAAAGTCAGTCAATAAATAGGAAATAATTGTAATGTCCACTAATGTGATAGTCAAGGTCATATGCACACCCAATTTAGTACCAGATAGGGGAAATAGTATTAATAACAAAAAGAAAAAATAAATTAATGGAAAGGGTATTTAATTAAGTTTAAAAATAAATAAAACACAAAAAAATGGAGGCATGATGTAAATATTAGTTCTGGGAACAAGATGAGAGATTTAAACTGAAAGAAATAAGGATTAAAGGCAAATCAGTCAGGAAAGTAGCACAGCATTACAAAAGGTCCCTGACAGCAGTAGTGCTAAATACTTGCAAACTGTATGAACATTGACTGCTTCAGAAACTTGGTCAAAGTGATCATAACAACCTGAGGCAAAATAATAATGGATATGGCACCCAAGTTGCTCAGATATGCATAGATTTGACTGGACCAATCAATCACAGTCTAAAAGGGTGGAGGAAAGAGTGTACAAGCCTGAAGTGAAGATGGGATGTGCTAAACATAGAAATAAATCATGCTATAAAGTAAAAGTGTATCTCTTTTTTTTTCAGAAAAATAAAGGAGTAGTAGATATACTGAAGTAGAAAGGATCTATTGAAATGAAATTAGGCCATCTGACAAAAAATAACATATTTTTTAGTATATATTAATTTGCAAAAAATGAGGAACTTCAACTTTTCTGAAGTATTAGAAACATTAAGCATATTTAATATACTTACAAAACTATTCAGAACAATTAATAACTTGGGATTATTTAAAGAAGCAATCAACTGAATTAAGACCTATTACTAAGAATCTTTTTTATATTGGAAATATTACAAGAGTTCTAATGCTACTTTCAATAAAGAATATAGAGGGAAAACATGGTAATGAATTGACTTTTGGAATATAGTTAACATTTGTGATGAGAAAGAAACATGGTTCTAAAATTAGGCAAAAACAATGATATATAATACATAAAATATGGGTCTGAAAATCAGTATTTATATATACATATATTTATATATATGTATATGCACATGTGAATAAGAGAGACTTTTTCCTTCTAGAGAATCTGCCCTGTGATAAATGTTAGTAGAAAATATGTAGAAATGTGCAACTGGAATTATGTCTACAGCTATGTTTAAACTTTGTAATGAAGATTCACAGTTAAAGCATATTTTCTGTCACTGGACTGTCTTGAACAGCTATGCCCAGAGAATGAAGAAATTGTTATAGGGATAGTAAATCTGTATGCTAACCCTAGTACAGACACTCACACTGACGTACAGTATTACTCTCTAGCTTCTCATCTTAGCATAACTACGGTGAGTGATGCCTACTAATGTCTGAAGTTTTGCGACAAATAACAAAGATAATAGCTACAGCAGACATGAGTTGCTCCAGACATATACACATACAAACCATTAAAGGATTTTAAACTGATGTTTAAGTATGTTTAGACTACTTAACAAATATCTGTGTTACATGTTTCATCATATGCTCAATAACTGATCAATATACTACTAAAATTCTTGGGATTAAATAATTTGCAGAGGATTGAAAGCAAACTCTCAATTGTTAATCAGATTACAGTTAAGAATCTAGGTATATCTATGTGATGAAATCTACAGCATTTAGGCATAAGTGTCTAATCATTTGCATATCTAATTTGAAATTTATAAACTTGAAACTAAATGTTAAGATCTGTAAAATAAATCTGTTATAAAGTCATATGGAATAATTTGTATGCATATTATTTCAGCAGTCTGGGTTGCTTATGTGCAACACCAATTTCACTAGCTTTATAATACTCAAGCTACAAATGTATAAATCAAATTATAAATATATAAATTATATTATAAATATTTATATATTTTATCCCATGAATGGGAGATGAAACAAAACTAATTATTTTTTGGATTAAAAAAAAAATCTCTGAGCAATGAATTTGTCATTACTTCCTTTACCCCCAGCTTTCTCCTGATTATCAATTTGATACTGGAGAGCACCAAAAATGCCTTTGAGATTTTCCAGAGCATATTTTATTTCCACTTTTAATTTATTTTATTCTTGGATTCAAATAAATGTAAACTGTGCTATTGCTTCTGAGCCTTCTATAAATTTTCAAACTGGACAAAACAAATGAGAAAATAGAAAAGAAGAGCAGTCTCCCAAACACCTCAGAAAGAAAATTATAGTGTTAAAATACACATATTAGCATATGCTTATGATAAATACTCTTCAATTATACAAAAAACTACATCCATATATGATTAAAATATCTACTTAATTATTTTTCTAATAATATATTAAGAGGACTCAATCTCTTTGTAAGTTCTTGTTGAAACAAAAAATAATGAAGGCATTATGTTACAGATATGTTAAAAACTTCTTTGATATCAAATAATTGAGCTTGACATTCAATTACCAAAGAATGTCCATGTTATTTTTTACAACTTAACTGGTTTAACATTTTTAACAGTGAAATAGTTCAGTGATGGCCAAGCTACTATTTTTCTCTTTTTCTATTTATCTCTATTTTTCTCTTTTTCTGCTTTGAAGGTCCATACCAACCATGATGCTGAGTTTTATAGCTAAACTCTATGAAAAGATTTAAAAATAGAATAAACTACTAAGGAAAATGTGAAACAATTGTCTTGATCATGTATTTTAAGAATACGGTCATTGTTTAATGACCGGAATACATTCTAGGAAATACATGGTTAGGTGATTTCATTGTTTGTGCGACCATTGTCGAGTGCACTTACACAAACCTAGGTGGGATATAGCCTACTACACATGCTAAGCTATCTGGTATGGCCTATTGCACCTAGGCTGCAAAACTGCACATCTTAATGTGCTGAATAATGTAGGCAATTTTAGCACAATGGTAAGTATATGTGTATCTAAATATATCTAAGCATAGAAAAGTTACAGTAAAATAGAGTATTTATAATCTTATGGGACCACCCTTGTATATTAGGTCTGTTGTTAACTGAGATGTTATGAGGTGCATAACTTTATATAAATTTCAATGAATATTAATGTTTCAGATGGCTTTTTATTTGAGGATTATTACCACTACATAATATATGATGTCTCTAGAATATGATAATGACATGTTAGAGTTTGATCATGTGGAATCCTTCCATTTTTGGGTTTGTTGCTGTTGTTTCTGTTGCACAGTGCATGCTTTCACCAATATCTGGAGCTAGGTTAACCTAGTAATTAAGATGCCCAGCTCTGGAATTAGTTCTGAATTTATCAGCTTATTTTAAATCATTTTAAGCAAATGTTTTAACATCTCTAGCCTTTTTGCTTGCATGAGAAAAAAATGGAGGTAGTAATAATACTTATGACATAAAATGGCTGTGAGAAAAATGAAGGGAAACCCAGTATGAAGGAAAACGACTGAACAACATATAGTAAGTCCTCTTTAAAGGGGTATTTATGGTTATAGCAACTATAATCTTTGTTATTGCTGATTTGTAAATATGAATTTATTTTCAGTTCCCTTTTCATTTAGTTATGTGATTTGATAAATACTGCTGAATTCTTACATAAGATTAAGAAAAAAATCCTAGTTTTTTATCAGTAGTATCTATTTTAAATTTTATAAGAGAATTAATGGAAAAGTTGTATTAACACGACAACCATTTTACTTACAAACTTTGCTAAGACATATATATCAGCCTGCTGTAGACGTTTGTAACATGTCCATTTTTCCCAAGACTAACTGAAAGCTCTCCTAGATAATTATATTAGAGACATCACTGTTAATGTGATTTTATAAACATTCTACATGTATAGGCCTGTCTGAATCTGCAAACTGAGGCTAAATGTTACATTTAATTTAATTTGTGGCAGCATCAAAAGTTGTTAAGGATCACACACTCAATTTCCATTTACAATAGAATCCTTCTTAGAATATTGGGCTTCCATTTTTTCTATAGAAATAAATCTGTAATTCTTATTGAAAACACTTTTGAATATTTATTATTCATCACTAAAACCCTTCTTTCTGAATGAGCCAATCCTACCTAAAGGTACATAGTGATCATTTCTACATAGTTAGTTATATAATATCAATACATGTCTATCTAATATATGTGTTTAATTTTTCACACTACTTTAAGCTCTGTTTGTATTATGATTCCTGGGACCACTATCTAACTTTAAAATTATACTGCTTGTTTCTTTCTTACTTACAATAATCATAAAAATATTCTATACAGAAGGAAAGGGCAACTACTATTTTTCATATAGGATATAGTTGAACCTTCTTGTTTTTTAAATGAAATTGAGAGCTATTATAAAAGATGAATGAAGGTTGGCATGTATTTAATAGATTCCAATCTTTGCCATACAAAAAATCATATGAAAACAATGATTATGGTTTCTCGCTAGTTTATCTTTGTTCATAAGATTATGTAACAAATTCTAGAAAAGTGCAAGGACTAGGTCTAATTTAGCACTGTATTTTATGCACATGAAACAAAGGATTGCCACAATAAATGCTTACTAACTAAATTAAGTCAGTGGATGGATGGATGTCACATGTAGACAATGTTTGCTCTACCAATGCCCTACAATTACTACAGGGAGAAATAAAATGTTAAGGGAAAGTAAGAAAGACAGACCAAAAATTAACTTGAAATTTTACAAGCTGTATAATTCCACCATGCTTGTTTCCTTTCTTTAAACTATGGGAAAAATATGGTAGAGTATGAAGATACAAGTTTCTTCTCAAGCCTAATTTCAGACCATATGGAATCTAGGATATTCAAAGACCTCTTGTTCAGGGTTGATGTTTACATGATCAAACATGTATATTTTGCCAGATTTTAAAGGGTCAGTTATTGGGAATATGAGAAAGGGTTGACACCCTACCTTTTGCTAGCTTTTTTCCATTAGAATTCTGTTGGAATCTAGGAATTGGAGTTCTATCTCCTGTGGACAGACACTCTGATAAAGACAATTTGGGCTTTCATTGACTCCTAAGTGTTGCCTGCTCCCTTATTGTTCATCACTATGCTCCTGCTGAAAAATTGGAACTTTAATTATATTAAAAGTTATCAATGTCACAGATCTACCCTTTAAATATTTGCCCCACTCTGCCATGTTCCAAGTACAGATCCAGACTCAGAAGTTGGGTCACTTTCCTCAGTACTGAGCTTCTCTGTGGCATAGTTTTCATGCCAACTCTAATCTTTTGTTCATATGTGCATTGTGTTAATATGATCAAACCACCATGTTTAAGCCAAGCTCTATCTTATTATGTCTATGATATTTACAAATATCCTTCAGTCACAAATTCTTTTTTCTGTTCTTTTAGCCTCCTTTCTCATTTCTAACTACATTTATTATTTTTCTGTTTTTCTATTATCAGTTTTGGTAAATATATTTATTTTTAAATTTTATTGTGTTTAAAAGAAGGAGGTCACAAGTTTTTCTTTCCCAATGAGTTATTAGCATCTGAAGAAAAATCTTGTAGGTCCCTAACTTCCATTGTAATTTCACTTGTCACCTCCATCAATCATCTAAACCCTGTGAACTCATGTTTTTCCTCCTTCTTCAAACCATCAGTTGCTTTCCCACATAGGGCCAACAAAAGTAGTCTTCCCTGGGAGAGGGGTTGGGGGTAAGAAAGAGAGAGAGAGAGGGAAACCGTTGCAACTGGCCTTAAAACAACCCAATGAGATACTGTACTATTATTATTTTCAAGTAAAGCTCAACTAAAAGGTCAATTAACTTGTCCAAGGACACAGTGCTAGTTAACTAGCTAATAAGTGGGAAAAGCTTAGGTTCCAGACCACACAGGCCTCATAGACCAGACAATAGTGTATAGAGGGAAAAATAGACTTTATAATTCCTATATATTCTTAAATTTTAGTTGATCTAAGGATATGCAGTGAATACAATGTGAATCTTCAGTTATATGAATCTATTTTCTATTAAATGACTGAGGAACCAATCAGGGCCATTGAGAGAGAGTTATCCCAACACTAAGTTTTAGGATGTTTTGTAAATATACATTCAGTTTTATCTCTGTAACTATATCAGTTTTGAATAGCAATGATTCCTGAGGTTGAAGGTGAAAGATTAAGAAATTGAAGTGTTTGTAAACTTATGAATAAAATACTTATTTGATAATCTTCATCCATATTACATTATGAATCGAGCAGAAACGTAGCTGGGGAAATCTAAAATTATGGTACTAATAAGAGACTAAGATAAATAATATAAACTATTTCATAAGAATAACATGTTGTAGAAGAGAGACAAATCACAGTTAAATAATTTGAATAACCAACAAACCACAGGAATCTGCCTATTAAGTACTAAGTTTTTTACACAGAATGTGTTTCCATACTTACTAATTCTTACTATTAATTTAGTGGACAAATGTTTCGGTATTTTATTAAAGGTAACAAGTACAATAAGTATGAATATTAAGTTCACAAGGATAATAAGTAAGTTCTATAATGTAGTTTTGGGGGTAATATAATATCTAGCAGCCAAACTCAATGCAAAAGCAAAATTTTATTATAGGTAATAACCATAAAAATAACCACAGACATTTTCTATAACTAAATAACAGATGTAACAAATGACAAAACACCCACATCCAATAAAATATATGAAAATCAGAATGATCATAGACACAGATAACCTAGAGTCATGATTTTACCAATTTAAACCTTAGAAGGCTTTTTGTAGACTAAAAATTCATGTGGATAAAATAATACTTTTTAGTTTCTTATTACAGTTAAATAATATATTATATCATTCACTAATTGATCCTCCAATTGAATATATGGAGAAATGCAACCACTAAAATATTAAAGAATTATGGTAAATGCATAAAATATAAAAAGATGATTAATATATTTATTTCTTAATAATTAAACTAATAATTACAAATTTAACATTGCAAACAACAGACACACACCAAAAAAATGGACCAAACTCAAAAGCATAAGATAAATGTGGAAAAATGAGTTCTAATATGCATCAGAAAAAGGGTATACTTTTAAGAGTTTACCAACCTATAGAAATAAATAGGAAACAAACAAATAACTACTCAAATATTAAAATGGGAATAAAACATTGAGAGTAAATACTGAAGAGATACAAAACAAATAAATAATACAAAAGTAATACAAACACTTTTAACATGGTGAATGCAAGTAACAATCCATTACTATATTTCAAATATTTTGTTTTTCCCATGGTATTAGCACAAAAATAATTTTAATATCTTTAAACTAACAGCTGTAAAAAGTATCCCAAATTAAAAAACAAACCATAAAAACCCCACAAAATAGCAAATCTGCAAAAATGCTTTTAGTAGTTATTGGTATTATTGGGGGTAGAATATGAATTACATAGAAACTTATATGTAATGTATGATACTTCATGAAGTAAATTATACTACAATGTTTAAAATCAGCAATGTAGATCTATTTTTTATATTAAGGGGTGTCATAATGTTTTGGCTAATAGTTATGAGAATATGTGCTTTATCATTTTATTTGTATAAATGCATATATAAATATTCAATATATATCTTAAATGTTATAAAAATATAATAACTACAGTTGTCTAATATAGACAAAGTCATTTCCTAAATTATATTTTAAACTTTATTGTAGTTTATATGTTTATAATTTCTGCAGTTATAACTTTAGTTAAAATTAATGTTAAAATATATTGATAAAAATAAAGGTGAATATTTACTAAATTTGTTATGATAAAGCATCATTTTGGGAAAAAATGTACAAAAACATAATGGATTTTTTAAATTTTAAAATGGTAGACATTAAAATGCTTCTTCGTAAAATAAACAAACACTAACAGAAATAACAGAAAAATATAATTTATATAAAATATATTCACCTTTGAAAGTCTATTGTTGCTGACAGTCAAATTTCAGGAAAAGTTTTCAAAAATTATGCATCTCTGTTTTACAATTCTCTATCTAAAGAAGTTAAGAAAAAAAACCCAACTAAACCTAAATTAATGGAAGGATATTACAAAGGTAAGAGGAGAAACTAATGAAATAGAATACAAGCATATAATAGAGGCAACAAAAAGGCAAAACCTGACTTATAGTTTTATTTCTGATATATAAGGAGCTTGGAAATACTCATTTCCTCTATTACTTAAAAAAAGGTGGACAAATTAAAATGCTATGACTTTCCTCAGACCCAATGGAGAACAGAGTTTGCAAGGCAAATCACCACCCTGAAATCTGGAGGGACAGGCTCATTCAAAGCACAACTGTTATGAACTGAATATTTGTGTCCCCCCCAAATTTATATGTTGAGGCTTTAACCCCCAATGTGAAATGTGATGGTATTTGAAGATGGGGCCTTTGGGAGGTATAGTAGTAGTTAGGGTTAGATTAGGTAATAAGGTGGGGCCCTCACAATGGGATTAGCAATCTTGTAAGCAGAGCAGGATCTCTCTCTCTCTCCCTCTCTTTCTCCCTCCCCCCCACACACATACTCACATGAATGCATCAAGAAAAGGCCACGTGAGGACATAGCAAGAAAGAAGTCCTCTGTAAACAAGAAACAGAGCCCTTACCAGAACCTGATCATGCTGGCACCCTGGTCTTGGACTTCCAGATTCCAGAACTGTGATAAAACAAATTTCTGTTGTTTTAGCCACCCAGCCCATGGCATTATGTTATGGCAGCCAACACTGACTAAGATAACAGTCATAACTTATTTACCTGGAACAGAAGCTGCTTGAACTCAGAACTAGTAGGAACACTTAAATGACCATTCTGACAAATTTTTAGAGACTAGGTGTGGACTACTGTGACAATGAGAAAGTCCCAAGAAGCACAGTGTTGGGGGAGTTCACAGTTTCATCGACTTTACTCTAAGAAATTCAAAAGGTTTTCATGGTAAAGAATCAAGAAATAACCCCTCATATCTCTGGTAATGGGAAGGGAAGAGTAACCATTGTGAAATATGGACAGGGCTCCATAACAATGGCATAAAATCCAAAGTAAAATAGAACCTATCCCAGTTTGGGAAGGGCATTCCTCCCAATCCAGGTCTTTCTATAGCCTTCCTGTCTGATGTAAGTGGTGAAAATTTAACAAAGTCAACAGGAGGCAGGAGTTCAAGGAAATATGGGAAATCTCCAGGTAATGGGGGGACTAAAAACAGAAAAAAAATCTCTCTCTCTCTCTTTCCCTCTCTATATATGTGTAGATGGAGAAACACTTATAACGGTAACAGCCCTGAGACATATTCCCACTAAGAGATTGAGAATTAACTGGAAGATTGTAGAATGCCTCCTCTCTCCGATGCCTTACCAGCAAGACTCTAGTATAACAGAGCTTTACGATTGAAAGAATTTCAGGACACAGTCTTTCTGAGTAGGAATATTTATAACAGCCCAAAGTCAAGAGGAGAGACAAAAACAAGGACACTAGAGAAACTCGAAGTTTCTGACACCCACAGCTATAGAAAACATTAAGGATAGCCTAATTCCTGGCCAAATTGACATAAATCCTCACACTAGAGGTCTTTTTACCTCGGTTCTTAATACAACATACAACATGTTCAAATTTCAACAAAAAAATTAAAAGCCATGACAAAAGGCAAAAAAAAAAAAAAAAACACACAGTTCAAAGATACAAAACAATCATTAAAACCAGAATCAGATATGACACAGATATTTAAATTATTAGACAGGTAATTTAAAATAGCTATGACTAATATGTTATGGGCTCTAATAAAAAAATTAGACAAAATGTAAGAATAGAAGTATAATGAAGAGAGAGAGAGATGTAAGCTCTAAGAATAATTTTTTTTTTTAAATGCTAGATATAAAGAACATTGTAACAAAAGTAAAGAACAGCTTCCATGGACTCATTAGAGACTGGAACAGTTAAGGAAAGTATCACCTTTAACATAGGTCAATAGACACCATCAAGGAAAGAGGCACTGAATAGGGCAGAAAAGACAATCTTGCATTACCTACATCACATGTCCCCTAACCCCCAGAGGTGCCACTGCAGCACACCGAATGGAGAGAGAATCTGTGTGCCCAGGGGAGGGAGGGTGAAGTGGTTGTGGGACTTTGCACTGAAACTCAGGGCCACCCTAGCACAGGGGACCACAGAACAGGGCAGAATTTTGCCAGTGCCCATGGAGGGAGCATTTAGACCAGCCTGACCAGAGGAAAATCCCCCAACCCAAATTCTAAGTTTCAGCTAGGCCCACCACAGGTTGACAAAAAGCAGCCTGGGTCCTGGACTAAATTTGTAACGTCATCAGGCCACAAAGGCTATAATCCTTGGGCAATTCCTACAGTTGTGCTGGCTTGCAGCCAGTGGACTTGGGCTGCACATGACCCAGTAAGACACCAGTGGTGGCAGCCAAGCCAGTGTCTGTGTCACTCCCACATCTACAGACAATGCAGCTCAGGGAGTCTTCTCCCACTTGGGGAAAGGAAAGGGAAAAGTTCAGAGGGCTTAGTTTTTGCAACTTGAGTCCCAGCTCAGCCACACTATAATAAAGTACTAAGCAGACTCCTGAAGCCCCTGAGTCTAGTCCTTAGTTCCTGGAAGGAATTTCTGGACCCACAGTGGGCCAGAAGGAAATATGCTGCCCTGAAGGGAAGGACCCAGTCCTGGCAGGATTCATCATCTGCTGACTAAAGAGACCTTGGGCTTTGAATAAATATCAGAGGTAGCCAGGCAATAGTCACCATGGGCTTTGGGTGAGACTGGGTTGGCTTCAGGTGTGACCTGGCACTGATGGCCACAAGGGAGTGCCCAGATAACTTCTCCCCCAACTCCACCAGCCCAGCACAGAGAGTGTGGGAAGAAAGTGATAGACTTTGCCTGGTAACCCAGGGAATTCACCTATATCTTACCCAAGTCCTCCAAGATGCTGCCATCAGGAGTCTGCAAAAGTCACAGCATTTATGGGCTTGGGGCACACCCAGTGCTGATACAGCTGCAGTGACCAAAGACTTAGATTGCAACACTCAAATCCCTTTGAATATCTGGAAAACCTTCTCAAGAAGGATGGGTTCAGACAAATCAAGACTTCAAAGATTAAAACAAATGCCTAACACTTCAATGCCCAGACATCGACGAACATCGACAAGCATCAAGAACACAGGAAAACATGACCTCACCAAATGAACTAAATAAGGTACCAGTGACCAATCCCGGAGTGATGGAGATATGTGACCTTTCAGGCAAAGAATTCAAAAATAGCTGTCCTGAAGAAAGTTAATGAACTTCAAGACAACACAGAGAAGGAATTCAGAAGCCTATCACAGAAATTTAAGAAAGAGATTGAAATAATAAAAAGAAAAGCAGAAATTCTGGAGCTTAAGAATTAAATTGACCAACTGAGAAATGCTTCAGAGTCTCTCAATAGCAAAATTGACCAAGCAGAAGACAGAATTAGTGAATTTGAAGAAAGGCTATTTGAAAATACAAAGTCAGAAGAGAAAAAAGAAGAAAGAATAAAAAAGAATTAAAGCAAGCCTACAAGATCTAGAAAATAACCTCAAAAAGGCAAACCTAACATTTATTGGCCTTAAAGAGAAGGTAGAGAGAGAGACTGGGGTAGAATCTTCATTCAAAGGAATAATAATGGAGAACTTTCCAAACCTAGTGAAAGCTGTCAACAGTCAGGTATAAGAAGGTCATAGAGTACCCAGCAGATTTAACCCAAACAAGACTACCTCAAGGCATTTCATAATCAAGTTCCCAAAGGTCAGGATAAAGAAGAAGTTCTAAGGGAAGCAACAAAAAAGAAAAAAATAACATATAAAAGTGCTCCAATATGTCTGGCAGCAGATTTCTCAATGGAAACCTCACAAGCTGGCAGAGAGTGGCATGACATATTCAAAGTGCTAAAGGAAAAACCCTAACCTTAGTATATTAGATCCTGCAAAAATATTCTTCAAACATGAATGAGAAATAAAGACCTTCCCAGACAAAATCTGAGGGATTTTATTAACATCATACCTGACTACAAGAAATGCTAAAAACAGTTCTTCATTCTGAAAGAAAAGGACATTAATGAACAAAACAAAATTATCTGAAGATATACAATTCACTGATAATAGTAAGTACAAAAATACACAATACTCTTTTGCTGTAATTGCAGTTTATAAACCACTTACATCTTGAGTAGGAAGACTAAAAGACAAACCTATAAAAAATAACTACAAGAACTTTTTGAGAGACAGATAGTATGAAAAGATATGTATGGAAACAACAAAATGTTAAAAAAGTGGGGGGAGCATGGAGTTAAAGTTAAAATTTTTGTTAGATTTCTCTTTGCTTGTTTATTTGTTTGTTTGTAAACAGAGTCATATGTTTAAAATAATTGTTTATAAAATGTTCTTTGCAAGCCTCATGGTAATCGCAAATCAGAAAACTCACAACAGATACACACACAAAAAAAGAAAGAAATTAAAAGACAATATCAGAGAAAATCACTTTCTTGTCAGGAAGACAAGAAGGAAGTAAGAAATACAGATAGGACTACAAAAAAAAAAACAAACCAGAAACCAAATAACAACATGGCAGTAGTTAGTCCTTACATATTAATAATAACATTGAATGTCAAGGGACCAAACTGTCCAATCAAAAGACATAGAGTGGCTGAATGGATTAAAAAAACTAGAGTCAACTATATGTTGTTTACAAGAAAAACACTTCACCTATAAAGATGCACATAGACTGAAAATAAAGGGATTGAAAAAGACATTCCATGCAAATGGAAACCAAAAAAGATCAGGAGTAGCTATACTTCTATGAGATAAAATAGATTTTATGACAAAAACTGTAAAAAGAGACAAAGAAAGTCATTATACAATGAAAAAGGGCTCAATTCAGCAAGAGGATATAACAATTCTAAATATATAAATACTCAACACTGGAGCACTGAGATATATAAAGAAAATATTATCACAGCTAAAGGGAGAGATAGACCCCCAATATAGTAATCATTGGACAACTCATCTCTCCACCACTGAACAGATCATTCATACAAAAATCAACAATGAAACATTGGACTTAATAAACACTGTAGACCTTATAGACCTAGCAGATATTTATAGAATGTTTCATCCAACAGCTGCAGAATACATATTCTTCTCCTCAGCACATGGATCATTCTCAAGGATAGACCATAGGTTAGGCCACAAAACAAGTCTTAAAATTTCAAAAAATTGAAATTATACCATGTATTATTTTCTGTGACCACAATGGAAAAAACTAGAAATAAATATAAAGAGGAAAATTGGAAACTATACATACACTTGGAAATTAAACAATTTGCTCCTGAATGACCAGTGGGTCAATAAAGAGATTAAGAAGGAAATTTAAAAATTTCTCAAAACAAATGACAGTGAAAGACAAGATATCAAAACTTGTGGGATACAGCAAAGCAGTATTAAGAGGAAAGTTTATAGCAATATGAGCCTACATCAAAAATGTAGAAAATCATCAAATAAACAACCTAATAATGCATCTCAAAGAACTAGAAAAACAAGAGCAAACCAAACCTAAAATTAGTAGAAGAAAAGATATAATAAAGATCAAAGCAGAAATAAAGGAAATTGAAACACACAAAAAAATGCAAAAGATTAATGAAACAAAAAGTTGGCTTTTTTGGAGTGATAAACAAAATTTACAACCTTTAGCCAGACTAATAAAAAAGAGGGAAGACCCAAATAAACAAAATCATAGATGAAAAGGGAGACATTAAAACTGATACTGCAAAAATCCAAAGGACCATTAGAGACTACTCTGAGCAAATGTATGCCCATAAATTGGAAAACCTTGAAGAAATGGATAAATTTCTAGACCTTACAACCTACCAAGATTGAACCAAGAAGAAATCCAAAACCTGAATAAACCAATAACAAGAAAAAGGTCAAAGCATTAATAAAAAGCGTCATCAAAGAAAAGCCCAGAACCTGATGGCTTCACTGCAGAATTCTTCCAAGCATTCAAAGAAAAACTAATACCAATTCTTCTTAAGCTATTCCAAAAAATTAGGGAGGGGGGAATACTCCCAAACTCATTCAATGAGGCCTATATCATCCTGATACAAAAATCAGACAAAGGCACAGCAAAAAAAGAAAACTACAGGCCAATATCTCTGATGACCATTGATGCAAAAATCCTCAACAAAATACTAGCAAACTGAATCTGAGAACACATTAAAAAGATTATTCATTGTGATTAAGTGGGATTCATCCCAGGAATGCAAAGATGGTTCAACATATGCAAATCAATCAATGAGATACATTATATCAACGGAACAAAGGACAAAAAAAGCATATGATCATTTAAATTGATGCTGAAAAAGAATTCAATAAAATTTAACATCCCTTCTTGATAAAACACTCAAAAAATTGATATATAAAGAACTTACCCCAACACAATAAAAGCCATATATGACAGACTTATAGCGAGTATCATACTGAATGGGGAAAAATTGAAAGCCTTTCCACTAAGATCCGGAACAAGACAAGAAAGCCCACTTTCACCACTGTTATTCAACATAGTACTGGAAGTTCTAGCTAGAGCAATCAGACATAGAAAGAAATAAAGGGCATCTAAATTGGAAAGAAAGAAGTCAAATTATCCTTGTTTGCAGATGATATGATCTTATATTTACAGAAACCTAAGGACTCCAAATAAAACTATTAGAACTGGTTAACAAATTCAGTGAAGTTGCAGGATACAGAGTCTACATACTAAAATCAGTAGCATTTCTATATGTCAACAGTAAACAATCTGGGGAAAAAACCAAGAAAGTAATCCCATTTATAATAGCTACAAATAAAATAAAATACCTAGGAATAAACTTAACCAAAGAAGCGAAAGATCTCTATAATTAAAACTGTATAACACTGATGAAAGAGGACACAAAACAATGAAAAGATACACCATGCTCATGAAATGGAAGAATCAATATTGTTAAATGTCCTTACTACCCAAAACAATCTACAGATTCAATGAAATCCCCATCAAAATACCAATGATATTCTTCACAGAAATAGAAAAAATAATCCTAAAATTTTTGTGGAACCACAAAAATGCAGATTAGACAAAGCCATCCCAAGCAAAAAACAAAATGGAAGGAATCACATTGTATGACTTCAGATTATACTACAGAGCTGTGGTAACCAAAATAGCATGGTATTGGCATAGAAACAGACACAGACCAATGGACCAGAATAGAGAACCCAGAAATAAATCTACACATCTATAGTGAGCTTACCTTCCACAAAGGTGACAGGAACACACAGTGCAGAAAAGACAGTCTCTTCAAGAAACAGTGCTGGGAAAACTGAATATCCTTATGCAGAAGAATGAAATTAGACCCTTATCTCTCACCGTATATAAAAATCAAATTAAAATGGATTAAAGACTTAAATCTGAGACCTGACACTATGAAACTGCTAAAACAAAACATTGGGGAAACACTTCAGGATATTGGTATGGATAATGATTTCTTAAGTAATATTCCCAAAGCACAGGCAACCAAACCAAATTGGACAAATGGGATCATATCAAGGTAAAAAGCTTTGACACAGCAAAGGAAACAATCAACAAAGTAAAGAGACAACCTACAGAATGGGAGAAAATATTTGCAAACCACCCATCTGACCAGGGATTAATAACTAGAATACATAAGGAGCTCCAACACGTCAATAGGAAAAAAATCAAATAATCCAATTACAAAATGGACAAAGGATATGAATAGACATTCTCAAAAGAAGATACAAAAATGGCCAAGAGGTATATTAAAAAATTTTCAACATCATTAGAAGTCAGATAATTGCACATCAAAACTATAATGAGATATTATCTCACCTCAGTTAAAATGGCTTTTATCAAAAAGGCAATACCAAATGCTGGCTAAGATTTGGAGATAGGAGGAGATTTGGAGAAGGAGATTTGTACACTGTTGGTGGGAACGTAAATTAGTGCAACCACTATAAAGAATGGCATGGAAGTTCCTCAAAATAGTAAAAATAGAACTACCATATGACCCAGCAATCCCACTACTGGGTATATACCCAAAGGAGGGGAAATCAGTATATTTTAAAGATAACTGCACTCCATGTTTATTGCAGCACTATTCACAACAGCCAAGTTTTGGAATCAACCTATGTGTCCATCAACAGATGAGTATATAAAGCAACTGTGGTACATATGCACACTGGAATATTATATAGCCACAAAAAAGAAGGAAATCCTGCCATTTGCAAGAACATGGATGGAACTGGACATCATTAAGTGAAATAAGACCAGCACAGAAAGACAAATCTTACATGTTCTTACTCATATGTGGGAGCTAAATATTAAAAACAATTAATCTTATTGATCAATTGATTCAATTGCTTTGATCAATTGAAACAGAGGATAGAATGATTACTAGAGACTGGGAAGGGTAGTGGGCAGGGGGGATAAAGTGGGGATGGTTAATTAGTGCAAAAATATATTTAGATATTTAAATATAATGAACAATATTTGATAGCACAACAAAGTGACTATAATCAACTATAAGTTAGGATGTACTTTAAAATGACTAAGAGAGTGGAACTGTAATGTTGTTAACACAGTGAAATGATAAATGCCTGAGATGATGGAAACTCCAATTATCCTGATTTGATTAATTTACATTGTATGCCTGTATGAAAACATCACATGTACCCTGTAAAAACATACAACTATTACCTATAATAATTAAAAATAAAGCAAAAAAAGATGAGAAAAGTATTCGGAGAAAATTTTTCACTGGTAAATGCTAGTTTAAGATAGAGAGAATATGTTAAGCAATGATTTCTTTCATAATATTATTAAGACAATATAATTTATTGCGCCTTTGTGTTTGCTTATATTGCCATTCATACACACACCCAGACTACTACTGAATTATAATTTAATATTTTTAGGAATTATTATCCTAAACATTTTTAAAAGTTTAACAAAAGGCATTGTATATTTTCCTCTTTTAGATTCTCACAAAAGATATATAGTGTTCTAAACCTGGAAATCATGCTGAAATAAAAATCTTGGTGATTTTTTTGGTCTGAACTCTTAAATACTGTAATATTTATTGTCTTAGGGTTAAATATATTAAATTGTGAAAAATTGTTCAAAACTAATTGAACTCTTTCTAGGTTATAAATTCTTTGGTTGAAAATTGGTTATGGTTTAAGCTACAAGAGTTAAATATAGAAATTTGACTATTGATATTTACTCAGTTTTGCATCATGGTTACTTTGAGAAAGAATTCATATATATATATTCTATATATATTCTATATATATATCTCAGACAGAAATTTATCATAGAAATAAAATCAGGATTTCTTCTGTACTCTCATCTTTTTACATTTTATTACTAGCTTTCACAGTTGAAGTTCCAATGATCTCTTACTAATTCAAAATAGAAAAATAAACAATTTCTTTATGTACCATTTAGAAACTTTAGAATTGCATATGGAAGAAAATGAATAACATCCATACTACTATCAATCACAGATAGTATCCTTTCAATTGGACTATAAATGTCTCCATTTCTTATCGTATATAAATTTTAAAAATAAGCAAATATGTATTCCATAAAATATTATGTGCACTCGATAAGCCTTGAAAATTTGTTGGTAGATAGTTCCAATATTATTTAAGCTGTTTCAGAGCAAATAAAATGATATAAAGCCCCACAAATTTTTCTATTGTCCTAGGCTGGCCACAATACAAAATATGGTAGGTAACCTTTTCTCCCAACAAGCTATAAAACAGTCTCAGTCTGGCTATATGTGAAAAAAGAATTATATGATTTATTAAATACAGCAGGTTTTTAAAAATATCCACTATAAGCAAGAATGACTTATTTCAAATGTGGCCAGAATCTTTTAACAATTAAATGAACTATTACTGTAATTTGGTACACGGGGTCACTTCAATAATGCTAAACAATGAACCATCAATTCTTATGGCTTAGGGGAGTTCTGAGTAAACCATACAGCACAATGCTTGATACAATACAATGTTTGATAAATTAAAGGATTTAACACAAAGGGGTCTTTTGCTCCTTCTTATTCTCCCAAGTGGACTCCCCCCCAAATCACAAACAAGTGTTCTTGAAATGCTATTAAATGGGAGAGCAAAGTTGTGACAGGGCTTATATAGCTTAGAGAGTGATGTCTTTGGCTACCTTCTGGAACATTCAGGCACTGCAGGAAGAAACTTAGAGTTGCACAAATTCCCAGGGACTCCTAATAAAAGAGTAAATCAAATGGATAGAAAACCAAGGGAGGAAGAATCAGCACAACATTTAAGACTGAAGTCTAGAGAGCAGTTTGGAAAGTTGTTTACCCAACAGAGTACAATGAAGATGGGAAAGGACATAACTAAGATGTGTCTTTCCTGCAGATAGAAGAGTATGGAATATGCAGTGACCAGAGGCAAGATGTATTTTCTTCATTAATGTAACAAGGCTTTTCAACCTCTGTACCTTACAATCAATTGTGGCAGAAAGTAGAGAAAACACTTGATGGATCAAGTATAATGGCTGAAACAAAATTACACTTGAATGGTGGCCTGGTGCTGTGACTCATGCCTGTAATCCCAGTGCCTTTGGGAGGTTGAGGCAGGAGGACCTCTTGAGGCCAGGAGTTGGAGACCAGGCTGGGCAACATAGCAAGACCTTCATATCTGAAAAAAGAAAAAAAGTTAGCTGGGCATGGAGGTATGTGCCTGTAGTCCCAGCTACTTGGGAGGCTGTGGTGGGAGAATCACCTGAGCCCAGGAGTTCAAGGTTGCCGTGAGCTATGATCCTGCCACTGCACTCCAGCCTAGGAGACAGAGTGAGACCCCATCACTTAAAAGAAAAAAGAACTTAAATGGCAAGAAAATGACTAAGTGGATTCCAACCTCCTTTATCTCTCAACAGAAATGACTAGTGAAACATAAAATTAAAAACAAAATAAGCAACTAAATAATAAAATGAAAGCCACACAATAACCAAAATATCAAGAACTAAAAGCCAGATGAATAAATAAAAAATGTGATGTAATAGTAGGCCAAATAGGTACCATTTCAGGACAGAAAGCCTAGAGGCTACTGGCTGAAGATTTTATAACAAGGTGGAAATTTTATTAAAGATTTCTCATGCAAGACAAGGAGCTGGAAGTGACATCATCTGAATAAATTTGGGACAAAGAAAGGGCTACATGTTCCATGAAAATAATTAATCCACTTGAACAAGGTATTGGCATAAAATTTTACTTATACGTCAAGCCCCAATAGAAAAACAAAACAAAAACAGAAAAACAACAAAAACAAAACTCCACCTAGTAATGCACGATACACATTTACTGCACATTAATTAAGAAAATTTTTCAAGTTTAGAAATAATGTAAAAAAAAAATACTAGGGATCCAGTGAAATTTCTGAAGTCCTGGAGAAAGCAAAAACAAAACAATTTTGTAGAAACATTAAACCAAGATTGCAAGGAACTTCTACACAAGAACAAATACCTCCAACGAAAAGATCATAATTAAAATTGTACATATGCACACACAGTGAGAGAGAAAGAGAGAGACAAAGAGAAAATGTGAAAAAGAATCAGAAACAACAAAAGAAATATTAGGACACACCAAAATTAGCATAATGCAATGATCTGAAAGAAACTATGAAATAAAACTCATTTAATAATAATTAATAATTTTAATAGAAAGAAAGAAGTAATGAAAGAATAGAACAAACTTACAAAATAAGTCTAATGTTTATGGATATAAAATATGTTGTTACTAAAATAATCAAACTACAGATGTTGGATTTAAAGAACACACTAGACAGAGTTAAAGAGAAAATTATATGAGATGGAAAATAACATTGAAATTATATACAAAAGTGAAAATTATGGACTTTTGAAAAGAGAGGATAATAGACATGTAGGACAGAATACGACAATTTGAAAATATTCTACAATGAATTTCAGAAAAATAATAACATATGGCAATGTAGGGAGAGGTAGATTCACAAAGATAAGGGTAAAGTATTTTGAGTACTAATGACAGATACATAATCTAAGATTGAAGAATTACAATTAGTCCAAGCAGCTTAATTCTCTGATATAGTAATCTCTGCTCATTGGCCAATTGGTATAAGTAATTTATTTCTTTGAACTACCATTAGTTATATGGATGATGCTAATCAACCCTACTGGAGGTATTTTGAGAATCTAGTTAGGTACGAAATTTTAAAATACAAAGTATTCTCTAGACATTAGGCTTTAGACTTTTTACTATCTACTCCTAAATAGAATGTCACAATTATATCAGTTTTCTTCAATCATTGAAGGTGATTGGAACCTTTGTAAAATGCACATATGTCCTCACTGTGTCTTACATTTTCCTTTTCTGATTTACCCATCTTTAGATGATGTGAATATAAATTTATAATTTGAGAATAAAATGTCACAGCTGAATACTTTTAGTGATATTCACTTTAAGACATGCAGGCTGGATTGAAGAGAGGAGCAAATTATTTAAATTCCAAATGGAATAGATGTAATCAAAGAGAATCCTAAGTTTTACTTACATCTAATATGTTTTGTTTTTACACTGACTAGTAAGGATTGTGTTGCTCTAATTAGAATTAACTTTGTTTATATATTAGCTAATTTCCTGGTTGCCAGAATTTTTTTTTTTGGTTGTAAAAACATCTGAAGAGTTTTTATGCTAGAAGTACTGAATAATTCAATAATTTGTTTTTCTTTTTTCTTTTGTGGCCTCATTTAAATTTTATCATTTTCTGTATTATGATATTTTATTATTAAAAGTTATATATATATATATATATACACGTGTGTATATATATATATATATATACACGTATATATATATATACACACACACACACACCCCACATTTTCTTAATCCACTCATTAATGGGCACTTAGGTTGATTCCACATCTTTGCAATTGTGAATTGTGCTGCAGTAAACATTTGAGTGTAGGTGTCTTTTTTATAAAATGACTTCCTTTCCTTTGGGTAAATACCCAGTAGTGGGATTGCTGAGTTGAATGGTAAGTCTACATCTATTTTTTGAAGAATCTCCATACTGTTTTCCATAGAGGTTATACTAATTTGCAGTCCCACCAACAGTATATAAACTTTCCTTTCCCTCTGCATCCTCACCAGCGTCCATTGGAAATATATACCATGGAGTACTACTCAGCCAAAAAAAGGAATGAAATAATGTATTTTGCAGCAACTTGGATGGAATTGGAGATCATTATCCTAAGTAATGGAATGGAAGTCTAAGTCTAAGTCCATTCCTAAGTCTCAGGAATGGAAAAACAAACACTACATGTTCTCATGAATAAGTGGGAGCTAAATGATGGGTACACACAGGCAAGAAGAGACATAAAGGACATTGGAAACTAAGAAAGAGGGAAGGTGGGAGGGGAGTGAGGGATAAAAACTTGTCTATTGTGTACAGTGAATACTGTCCAGATTATGGGCACACTGAAAGCCCCAATTTAAGCATTATAAAAGTTACTCATGTAGCAAAAACCTTTGTACCCCCTTAATATTTTGAAATAAAATTTAAAAAGTAAAATGAAAATGAAAAATCTCTTCAAGAGAAAAGAAGAAAGAAAATGAAAATGATAAAAACAGAAAGACAATAGATGGAAAAGTAGGCAAGATAGACAAAAGGGAAAAATTTCAATAAAGTTTTAGAGTTATAAAATTTTAAAAATTGGCATTTCTAGAATTAAAAAATGTAATATATAGAATTAAGAACTGCTGACCAGGATTGTAGAGCAAATTAGACATAGCAGAGCACCATGTGGTTGAACTAAAATGCAAGTCAACAGAAAACATTCAAACTGAAGCACAAAGAAAAGAAAGGAAAAGGGGAGAAAAAGAGCTTATGACCCATGTGGGACAGACTCACACATTCTAACATACATTGAATGATATTCCTAGAAGGAAAGAGCAGAGAGAATATGGTAAAACAATGTTGAAAAAACTTAATAACCATGAATTTGTCAAAAATGATGAGATATATCAACTTATATACAAAAAGTTCCATGAACTACTGCAGGAAATCACAACCGGGCTGATTACAAAACACTGTAACCCAAAGCTAAAAAGAAAATATGAGAAAACTACCAGAGTAAAAAGTAAACATTACCTTCAAAAAAAAAAAAATTTATGCATTCACCTGACTTCCATACAGCAAAGAAAAAAAAAAAGATGGAATAATGTCTTTATAATGTAAGAAAATTTTGTATCAACAGATAATTCTCTCATCAACAAAAATATGTTACAAAAATGCTGTGTCCAGCCATACATTAAACAGAAAAATGCATATCTAATCAGCCTGATGTAAAATACTAAAGAAAAAAATTTAGCAAAAGGAAAATGATATCTGATAGAAATATGAAAATGAAAAATGGAATGGAGAATACCGGAGAGCGTCTGTATGTGGACAAATATAAGTGATCATTGATAGCATTAAAGTAAGTGTAATGTCATGTAAAGCTTGAAATGTGTGGAAACTAAAAACACAGAGCAAAAACAATGAAAAATAAGAAATGGCATGCCTGGCGAATTGTTCTATGGTTCTAGCAATATCGTGTCAGTTATAAAATTACTAATTGCTTTTAGACTATAAGGAATCAAGGAAGAATAATATAATATACAGAATAACAAACAAAATAATAATAAACCAGTATATAACTGACAATTCAATAGAGAAAATGGATTTAAAATATTTGTTTAACCTCCTGAAAGGCAAGAAACCTAAACAACAGAATGTTAAGCAATAGTGTCAATTACCTTTTATAAAAATAATTACATTTTATGTAAATCAACTAAATATGCAGTTGCAAGAGTAGCATTGTCAAACTTGATATGACAAAATCAAAAAGGAGTTATATAATAAAAGGGTGGAATAATTATATATATGGCAAGCAATAATAAAAAGGTGGTTAGGTCTATTAATACCAGACAAATTAACTTCAAGGCAGGGACCATACTACAGACAAGGAGAAATATATTGCAATGATAATGGGGTTTACTTAAAAAACTTAAAAAATTCTGATATGAATTGCACTTAGTAACACAGCTTCAAATAATATAAAACAAAAATTGACAAGACTAAATGAAAGCATAAACAAAATGACAGTGATAGATTTTCATTCACTTCTCTAACTATAAAAATTTAGGTCAAGCACCAAGGAGAAAAGAGAGACAAAGTTGTTGAGGTACTCTCAGAAGGCACAAAATATTTGCCAATATATGAAAGATTAAATACACAGTTCTTATTAAGGCATAGAAAAATTAGATGAAAATATAGTAATAATAAAAATGAAACTAACATTTTGCATGATTTTTTCCCAAAAGCTAACTTTACATAAATATAGAATTCAGACAATAAACTGCTTTAATTCTTGGAACATGTCATATTTATGAAGATGCCAACATAACGTGATGCTCTTCTCACTAGTTTTCAATCTGTGTAGATAATATTATCAGTTTTTAATACATTTTAGTCATAGTTTCTCTATGGCCTTCACAAGCAATTTCACTTGAATAATATTTTATTCACTTGAATAACATATTTTATTTCCACATCATTAACCAGGAGCATTTAAAAATACATACATCTTTCAGTGATTTATGCCAAAATGAATTCACTGTTTCAGTTTTGAATGTGCCCACTACTTTTGAGAAAAAGCTAATTTAGTGTAATGATGAGGTTAATAAAATTTACTATAAATGACTAATTTCCTCTCTTTCTGAAAAAGTTGCATATTGAATTAAGGTAATTTTATCAGTTTTATAACTAAATTCTAAACTACACATTTATGTTTTCTATTCAAGGAAAAGGATATTAAGTTTTCCTAAGTTATCTACCTACACACTGTCCCCAAACCCACATACCCACATTGCAACCCCCCTGTGTAAATCTATTCTTCTACCTACCTGAAAATCAATGGAGCAGTGAAAACCTATTCCATAAACCTAGCCAATGCATCATATAGCAAGTAGTTACCATACTGATTTTATATATACATATATAAAAATATATATATTTATAAAATATATATAAATACAAATATATAATACACACTGTATTAATATATGTACTTCATTTTTATGTTGGGTTTATAAACAAAAAGAATAATTTAACATTCCAGAAAATAGAGCAATGAATCAAAATGGATAATTCTTAGTCAATTGATAGAGTTATAAAGGGTATGAAACATGAATCCAGATGGTCAACCAACATAGAATACAAAATGTGACACAAAGATGGGTTAACACACAGATCAAGAAGCCACATGTAAAAGACTAAGCCACTCAATGTGCTTAACATGATGTACAAACATGTGAGACACACATAAGATAGACACACAAAAAAAGTTATACCCAGAGAATAAAATTCCACTTCCCAAAGAGACTGAACAAGAGAAAGAGATTAAAGAATGAAAAAAATGGAAAGATTAATTCAGAGGCAAAGAGAATAAATTATTCTACAAAATTAAGGAAAATCAATAGGTTTTAAGCATGGTAGAGGAGCAGCCACTTTATTTTTTTAAATTTATTTCATACTACTTTTAAAACTATCTTATCAAGTATCAGTCATGAATAAATCTGGATTTTTGAACACAGGATGTAGGTACAGACTTGGGAATCCCAAATATTTTGATGTATAAGGAAGCAATATTTATTTGTTTTCCCCGACAACTTTTATTTATATATTGCCTGAGAAAAAGGTTGTTTCAAAGCAAATAGCTTTGTCAGTGTTTTTGATATATAGCAGTCTACTGTTTACTAGATCCAAGTATGATACTTATTCAATTTTCTTAACTAGTTCTTTATTGTAGCTCTTAGCATTTTTCTCTAAGTAAATAATGCATATAATCTGAATGGAATATGAAAGAATACAATAATTTTAAAATTACTGTTAACAATGAATTTATCTGTAAAACACCATTTAAATTATTTTAATTATGTTTTTAAGTGGTGTATTAACTATAATTTACAATAATTCTATTCATGACATCAATTTTTTATTTCTTATAAAATAAAATTTTGGCATTTTGCATGGTGTAGAATGCTCATTTCAATATAAAACTGTGTAACTAAAAGCAACTGTGTTTTTACCTCCTTATTCATGAAACATAGTATCAACAGCAGTATAATTGCTCAAATAAAAATATTTATATATGATTTGATTTTTCTACCTAAATATTACTTCTGAGAAATAATTTTCTCATTACCTAATTTACTAAAATGTTTTATGGGGGGAAAGATTACATGAAATACTTAGCAATTCTGACAGTTTAATAATCATGACAATTTTTTAAGTATTTATCATTTTTTTATTTCTTAAGAAGTCATAGAGCTCTATGCATTGGCTCCACATTCATATATTAAATAAAATATTTTAAAATAGTTTCAGGTCTGGAGTCATTTTGAAAATCTGTTTACAAGAATTTGTCAATTTCCTCCATGTTTTCAAGTTTATGTGCACAGAGATTTTTATGGTATTTAGTATATGTAAAGGACAATATTTTGTATTCCTGTGGTATCAGTTGTAACTTCTCCTTTTTCATTCCTGATTAAGCTTATTAGAGTCTGTTCTTTTCTGCTTATGGTTAATCTAGTAAGAGGTGTGTCAATATTGTTTATCTTTTCAAAGATAAAATCAACTTGTTTCATTAATCTTCTATATAGTTCTTTTGTTATCAATTTCATTTAGTTCTGCTCTGATCTTGGAATTTCTTTTCTTCTGCTGGATTTGGGTTTGGTTTGCTCATCCTTTTCCAGTTCTTTGAGACAATACATTAGATTGTTGATTTGTGATATTTCTGTCTTTGGATGTAGACATTTATGGCTATGAATTTGCCTCTCAGGACTGCTTTAGCTGTATCCCACAGATGTTTCATGACTTGTGTCCCCTTTATCATTTAGTTCAAAGAATCTTTTGATTTCCTTATTAATTTCCTCTTTGACCTGACTATCATTCAGCAGTAGGTTGTTTAGTTTCCATGACTTTACGTAGAAATGAGTGTTTCTCTTGGAGTTGATTTCTAATTTTATTCTACTGTGGTCTGAGAAATCAAGAGTATCCAAATGGGGACAGGAGAGGTCAAACTATTGCTCTTTGCTGAGGATATGATCTTATATCTAGAAAGCCTCAAAGATTCTGCCAAGAGACTAATGGAACTGATAAATAAATTTAGCAAAGTCTCAGGTTACAAAATCAATGTAAACAAATCAGTAGCATTCATAATAGCCAACAACAGTCAAACTGAGAACCAAATCAAAGACTCAATGACTTTCACAATAGCAACAAATAAAATAAAATACCTAGGAATGTATTTAAATTAGGAGGTGAAAGACCTCTACAGGGAGAACTATGAAACACTGGGGAAGGAAATAGCAGAGGACATAAACAGATGGAAAACCATAGCATGCTCATGGATAAGCAGAATCAACATTGTTAAAATGTCTATACTACCCAAAGTGATCTACAGATTCAATTCAATCCCTATTAAAATACCAACATTATTTTTCACAGATATAGGAGAAATAATCCTACACTTAGTATAGAACCAGAGAAGATCCCATATAGCCAAAGCAACCTTAAGCAAAAAGAACACATTGGGAAGCATCAATTTACCAGACTTCAAGCTATACTACAAGGTTATAATAACCAAATCAGCATGGTACTGGAACAAGAACCATAGCATACTGAGACATAGACCAATGGAACAGGACTGAGAACCTAGATGTAAAACCATCCTCATATAACCATCTGATCTTTGAAAAAGTAGACAAAAACATACACTGTGGAAAAGAATCCCTATTTAATAAATGGTGCTGAGAAAATTGTATAGCCACATGTAGAAGAATGAAATAGGATCTGTTCCTGTCCCTACTCACAAAAATCAACTTAGGATGGATAACAGACTTAAACCTAATGCCTGAAACCATAAGAATTCCAGAAGAAAATGTTGGAAAAACTCTTATAGACATTGGCCTAGGCAAAGAATTTATGAAGAAGATCCCCAAAGCAGGTACAGGAACAACAAAAATAAATAAATGTGACCCAATCAAATTAAAAAGCTTCTGCACAGCCAAGGAAACTATCATTAGAGCAAATAGACAACCTACAGAATGGGAGAAACTATTTGCATGCTACACATCTGATAAAGGGCTGATAACTAGAATCTATATAGAACTCAGGAAAATCAGCAAGAAAAATCAAACAACCCCATTAAAAAGTGGGGAAAGGACATGAACAGAAACTTTTCAAAAGAAGATAGACTAATGGCCAACAAACATATGAAAAAATGCTCAGCATCTGTAATCATCAGGGAAATGCAAATCAAAACCATGATGAGATATCATTTAACTCCAGTAAGAATGGCTTTTATCAAAAAGTCCCAAAACAACAAATGTTGGCATGGATGCAGAGAAATGGGACCACTCATACACTGCTGGTGGGACTGCAAACTAGTACAACCTCTGTGGAAAGTAGTATGGATATGCCTCAAAGAACTAAGCGTAGATCTACCATTTGATCCAGCAATCCCACTACTGGGTATTTTACCCAAAGGAAAAAAGACATTCTATAAAAAAGACATCTGCACCTGAATGTTTATAGCAGCACAATTCACAATTGCAAAGATGTGGAAACAACCCAAGTGCCCATCATTACATGGGTAGATTAATAAAATGAGACATATGTATACCATGGAGTACTATTCAGCCATAAAAAACAATGGTGAACTAATACCTCTTGTATTACCCTGGGTGGAGCTGGAGCCCATTCTTCTAAGTTAAGTATCACAAGAATAGAAAAACAAAAACCACAGGTACTCACCATTAAATTGGTACTAATCGATCAAAGCTTACATGCACATATGGAAGTAACATTCATCGGGTGTTGGGGAGCTGGAAGGGCAGAGGAGGGGCTGGGTAAAGTCATACCTAATGGGCCCAATGTGCATTGTCTGTGGTATAGGCATGCTTGTAGCTCTGACTTGGGCAGTGCAAAGGCAATTTATGTAACCAAAGCATTTGTACCCCTGTAATACTCTGAAATTTTAAAAAAACTCTGTTTACAGATTTTGATTTTAGATTTTTATATTGCAATATTCTGCCTGTAGCAATGTTAAAATATTTTAAAGTATATAAACCATCTGGAAATAGTAATAGCCTGTGAAATGAATTGTAAGTAAATGTAAACTAGTAGATATTTTAGAAGTTACAGACTCTTTTTTGGTAAAAAATCTCTCAATTTTTTTTTGTTTACTGATATTTTTATTGAAATATTTTTTAGTTAAATATACATGCCATTTTGCCAACTGAAAAACATGAATAACAATATGATTGTTCGGATAGTTGCTTAAATGTATATTGATTATCTTTTTATGAATTTAAGTATGGTTAAGTTATCATTCTTTTAACATTTAATAAAGACTTTCAGCAGAACTGTTTTATCTAGCTATCATTTCCTATGGAGTCCATTGAAAATTAAAAGACATTATCTGTATTATATTTGTTTAAAGAGACTGAATCTGAACTTTTATTTATCTATTGATAATACCGTTGTATTTGAAATGATGAAAATTTATAAAAATTATAACTTTGTCTATGTGTTTGTTCTAATATACACACAGGGAGTTATTGAAATGCTAACAAATTTATTGAAAAGTAATGAAATTACAGAGTAAAAATGACCATTTTTATGGTTTCACTACTGGTTGGATTATTTTTTCTTAATTTGCATTTTCACCTTCATGACACGAATATTATCTATTTTAGTCCCTCTAATCGAACTCTGAGGGAATGGCAACTGTAAGAGTCCCTAAGTCATAATGGTGGGCAAAGTTAACAAGGTTTTAAATGAACAGGAAACATGGCATGCAAAACTTGTCTATTAGAAGCAAAATTTGGTGTAGGTGCGTGTGTGTGTGTGTGTAAAACTCCTTGGTTATCAGGTTGTTGGAGTTTGCAAATTAAAAAATAACTCTTCTCTCTGATGTGAATTTTAGTAGACAATTGTCTCATTGGTAAAGCAATTATAAATAGTAATAAGATATGCCAGATAATGTTTTTAATATAAATGATGCTAACTACAGAATCATATCTTATAGTTTTTCCTTAGGAATTTGATCATGTTAAGAAATCCTTGCTATAATTTCACAGGCAGTGTTTTGTAATTTTTATGACAGGTTGTATCTTTCTTACTTCTTTACTGTTACTACTTCTTGAACTTTACGCAATAATATTCACCAAGGATATAAAATTGTGAATGCTGTTAATAATTCTTATATGTTCTTATACTTTTAGTGGCATACAATATCTGTTTTTATGAATCATGGCAAGTTCCACTCCTTGGATGTTTGCAGTTGCACTTTTCATGTGAGTTACTGAGCTTTTAGAGCATGCACAGAATTAAATGGCAGGTGAAATCAACACAAGTGTTTAATGGCATGAAATAAACTTAACCAATGCTGAAGGTATTCTTGATATTAGTAAACCAGTTTTACTGAGTGAATCTAGGGAAAAGTTTAAATGCATACTTCTACTCTATAAGAAAATCCTGGGTTTAATAACATAAGATTGAAGAATATTTTTTGTTATTATTTATTGAGTAGTCCTGTATTTCAAAGTAGATATATGTCTGCTTGTCTTATTATTATTTAAGTATTTTTCATTTTATTTTAAGGAACAAAATTTAATTATGTGTTTCAGATTAATTTTGGTTTTGTTTCCTAACTTTTAAGAATTTCATGTTTATAAATCAATTTTAATTGTTTTATTATAATTTGATACAGAAAAAATTTTTCATGGATAATATGTATGTAAAATTTTTCTTTATTAAAATATTATGATAAAAATAATTCTCAACCTATATAAAATTATTTAAACTTAATAAATTTATATACATACTTTCTCTTTTGAAAAATATAATGTTTGTTCAATGAAGCATTTAAGATATTCAGTTTGATTATTCATCTACCTAACTTTGAAGATTTCTTCTTAGACAGACTGTGTTATTGGAAACTATTAATACAGAAAAGTATTTTTTATATATGTGGAAGAAAAATTATTATGTAAAATATTGTATTATTTGTCTGTCACTGTGTAACAAATTACCCTAGAATTTGAAGGATTAATACAACAAACATTTATTACCTTTCTGTTTCTATGGGTCAGAAATTTCAGTGTGGTTATGCTGACTCCTTTATTGTAGGTTCTCTCCCAGGGTTGCAGTCAAGATGTTTGCTAGGCCTAGGCCTGGAGAAGCATTCTCTCACAAGCTCACTCATGGGGTTGTTGGAAAGATTCAGTTCTTTGAGGGTTTTTTGGATTGAAAAGCTCTTGTACAGGGAATCTCAGTTCATCACTGACTATTGGCCTGAAATTGCCCTCAGTTGCTTGCCACATGTGCTTCTCCATGGGGCAGCTCTACCACATGGCAGCTGGACTCATCAGAATGAGCAGGTGGGAGTCAGAGAGGGTGTAGTCAAGGTGAAAGTCACAATCTTTTGTAAACTAGTCTTGTAAGTGACATTCCATTACTTTTTGCCTTATTCTGTTTGATAGAAGAAAGTCAGGGACCCACCCCACACAGAAGAGGAGATTACAAAAGAGCATGAATACTAGTATACCAAGATTTTAAAAGTTCTTTAAAATAGGTTATGTAAAAATGCACTTTAACCTGCTAACTCTAATAATTTTTGTAAGTACCAGATAAGTTTGAAATAAGTAAGCAGAACCAGTAGCAACTTTAGAAATTTGCTACATAAATTTATGAAATCTAGGTTAAAATAATCAGGGAAAACACCATTTTCATAACAAAGGAATTATGTAAAAGAAACAGAATGGCAGCATGAAAAAAGTAAAAGACTATTTCAGAAATTAAAATACACCAAAGAGTAGAAATAAAAATTTAATGATGTAAATATGCTTTTTTTTTTGAAAAAAATAAGACATTCAGATTGAGTTAGATCATAAAATATATAATAAAAAATTTTCACATCACAGAAAATTTAAAGGGAAATTAATTTATAAAGCTACTCTAGGGAATGCAAAAGAGAAGTTAGTTTCAAAAAACAATCAACTCAGAAAAGCTTTATGTAAATTAAGGCAACTTTTTATAAATACATTTTAATTAAAACTGAAGTTATGGTTTATTTAATGGACCAAATATATATATATAGCACATAAAATAATTGCCTTTATAAATAGACAGACATAAATTGGCCACTGTGATTTTGTGATTTATCACTTACACACTAGGCTAGGTGTTTTCAGGAAACCTTTATAATAATGTGAATTGGAGACATTATGATAAGATAACATATTTAAGTGGTTAACAGAATGCCTGATAAAAAATTACAACTCATTAATTGAGAGGTAAAATAAGAAATGTAAACCAAATCATTTTATTATACAAAACAGTAAGTAGTATATACAAGGGAAATGCTTAGAAATAAAATTAATTGAGTGACATATTTATTAGACAACCTTTAACAAAACAGTTTAAGGACAATGAGCAATGATTAGAAAACTATAATGGCTATTTAGTGTATAACTTTTTTTTTTACCAATATGATTAAATTAGATTATATAGTTGGACAGAGAGAATGCAGTAGCCACCTTCTTGGGGTAAGCACACCCTAAGTTAACTGCCCATGATTGCCATCTCCTGTTGTTCACACCTGTTTAACCCTTCCTGCCTGGGTGTGGGCAGGAACTGTGACCTTCTTATAGCCAGTAGAATTTGGGAAAAATGACAGGGTTTTAAAGATGTAATTAATGTTGCAAATAATTGATTTCATATTAATCAAAAGGGAAGTGATCCTGGTAGAGCCTGACTTACTCAATTGAATGGCCCTTCAAAGAGGAACTGGGCACTCCTTGAGAGAAAGTCTCCCTGGTTGGCCTTGGAGGATTAAAATGCCATGTTGTGAGAGGCCTAGGGAAAGGGCCACATGACAGGGAACTACTGGGGCCTCTGGGAGCCTACAGTGGCAGCCAGTGATAGGCAGCAAGTAACAGTTCTCTCAGTTCTGGAGCGACAAGGAGATAAATCCTGCCAACAAACCGAGAAAGGCTGAAAACAAGATTCTTCCCCTTTGAGCCCCTGATAATATCACAACTCAGACTACATGTGATTACAGTATTTTAAGACCCTCAGCTGAGGACCCCAGACTCCTGACCCATAGATGTTGTGCGATAATATGTGTGTTGTTTTAAGCTATTAAACCTGTGGTAATTTTTTTATGTAGCAGTAGAAAACTAATATACTTCCTAATAAACTTTTAAAATCAGATAATGAGCAACTACATTCTCTGACAATGGCATGTTAAATTTAGAAGAATAGGGGAAAATATATGCATGTTTAAAAATCTTCTAATTTATATCTGATTAAAAATCAAAAGCAAACCTAATTTATCTTCACTTGAAGAAAATTAAAATTTCAAAGATATTAAGAACTTTTTCTGTTTGGTTTACTATCTTATACCCAGATGTTAGCATAGTGTCTGTCACATAGTAGAATTGTACTTCTCTACAAACTTTCAACATTATTAGTCAAATTGTGAGACTTCATTAGGTGAAATGGGAGCATAAGTAACGCTTTTCTCTCCTAAGCTTTGAGAGCCACCGTATGTCTCACCAAATTTCCTTTTCCTTCTTTGGAAATTACTGGTGCATGTGTCAAAGGAGAAGCTCTCCTGCTAACTCCCTTGTCAACTAAGATGAGCTAAGCCTTCATAACAGAAAGTCTGACTAAGAATGAAACATTTGCTACAGTAAGTCATGAAAGTTTGGGTTTATTTGTTACTGCAGCAAGACTGATTTAAAAGAAAAGAAAGAGATTCTTGAAGTAGGTGCTACTGCAGCAAAATGAAAACACAAAAAACACAGCATTGGTTAAGAGTCAATTAGTTTAAGAGGTTAGAATATATTGGTACTGGACTCTATGCATAGAGAAGTAGAGTAATATATAGTGACAGAACATTTGGTAAAACTGCCCCTGTGATAATGTGGGACAGCAGTAATGTATTATTGAACTTATATTTATAGAGTTAAATGTCAGAAAACATAATCTTAGTATGAGTGTCTGGGTTACCAATGGTTTCAACAGATTAAGTACTATAAAAAGAGACAGCTGCAGAAAAACTATGTGTAGCAAATATGAAGCAGAATGAAAAAGAAAGAGAAGGTAGAAATTCAGAGAGAAATGCAGAGTTGGAAAAGAAATTTTTTTCTCAATTCCCAGAGATGAAAAAACAAACTGAAGAGGACTTTGAGCTACAAAGACCAATGAAAACTTAGAATTGTGTGAAATATCAAATCAACTGCATTCATTCTTAAATTGTATGAATAAAGTGGTACCATTAAATCTATTCAATTAGACAAAATAACTCATGGGAAAGAGGCCAAGGGTACAACTCTCCTACCAAAGCCTGATAAATTCACATTACCCAGATTAGGTAAAGAGAGAAAGAAAGAGGTCAGGGTTTGGGGACAGAATGAAATACAGTAAATATGAGAATTATGTCGAGAAAGGAACTGTGTGTTATAGCCTGTGGTTGTAGCTGTTTAACCCATGGAATTGACTTGATTGAAACAGATAAGAAGCTGATTAAGTGTACTTTAACCATCGTAAGCACCACCATCCTGTGCTGAATGGCAATAAAAGACTGCAGTGCCCACACGTATTAACAAACAGGAAGTGGACTGAAAAGCTGCTCAGCCCCAGGGCATATTTCCAGATACCAGCTTTGAGTGTGGGCAAGGATCAGAATCAAAAGGATGTTTCACACAGAAGGGGAAGCCAGTGGTCATGGATAAAAATGGGCAAAGTTGCTTAGGAAAAGCTTTGCCTCTCCCTGGCTAGGGTACCCTTTCAATAAATGCTAGAATGGGATTTGAGAATCATTAAAAAGAGTGAGCTGTGTAGGCCTATTTTTCACCTTTACAAATGGGAGTGTTTTCTGCAATTAGATGATCTCTGTTGCACCATTTTATATAGACTATCTAAGGTGCACAATGTTCGTTCTTTTACTTCATAGGTTTCTCAATCAAGAGAAGCTATTTCTGGACCTGGTTTGGAGACTAGGATACATCACTTACAATGAAGAGACTGCTGCTCAGAGCTGCTGACTCTTGGGGTTGATATAATAATATACTATGTCTTCATGTACTGTTGCATTATATCTTTCAGGGAAGGTTAAGCACATTTTGTCTTCAGGGTGACCAAAAGGATGGAGTGTGTTAGTCATGAGTGTGGTTCACCAATTATTTCTGACTCTCTGCATTCAAGGCAAATTAAACTGCCCTGCCCTCTTTGGAATTAGCTCTGGCCATGGAAATTGTTTTAGACAATAACACGTGAGTGGAAGTGAAGTTCATTACTTAAGGGTTGATTCTTTGAGGGACAGTGCATTATTAACCATATTCTTTCTATCTCCCTCAACAGCAGAAATTTGTGTTAAGATAGATTTTTTGTGTGTGTGTGCTTTGAATCTTGAATAGCTAAGAACAGACAATCTGCATGGCTGACCCATGTGGTTAATACATCATAAGCAAGATTTAAATGTTCTTTGTGTTAAGCCAATTAGATTTAGGTCTTTGTTTATTTATCACTTACTTGTTCATTACAAGTTTTTAATCACCTGTTATGGAATTCATCTCTTGATTTTTTGAGGAACAGTGGGTTTTTCATTATGATTTTAGTTTTGTCAAAATCTGTACATTTGTACATTAATTTAGTTTCATGAAATATTAAATATGTTAATTAATGTTTTATCTTCTCACTGAACTGGACTTTTTTCAATACATTTTTAAATCTATCCAAAAAAGCTAGCTTTTTTCTTGAAATAATCTTTGCATATTATTACTATTTCTCTTTCTGCTTTTTGTTTATTGGCATTTGTTTAATACATTTGTCCATTTCGTTACTTTCAACTGTGGCAATCAGTGTTACATTACCACATGTATTTAGTTTAAATTTGTGTATGGTTTTCTTATATAATTTGTGCACTTTGTCATTTAACTTAATTTATAGATTTAATTCACTTAAAATTAATTTAATTATTAATAAGTTTGGCTTTATTCTTACAATCTTTACTTTTTTATTTTTATATTTTTATTTTTAATTTACTTAATATATTTTATTGATCAGATGTTTCTGTTTACTGTTTTTATTGAATTTAACATTTTATCTAATTATATTTTTAACATATAGGTTATTCATAAATATTTATCAATTATATTTGATCACAAATATCTTTAATATCTTTAATTGAATAGTAACTGCAATGCAAAAATCAGATGAAATCTTATATTCAATTTATTTATCAGTATAAAACTTATAAGAACTTTACTTGAAGTTTTTGCAATAAATTAAAAAATATATTAATATATTCACAAGAAGAGCCTTACATATAATTATTGGTAGTTACACTTTTTCTCTTCCTGCATACTGTGTATTCCACTTCATGATTTGTATTTTATTATTTACTTTTTGTTTACTATATTTTTCAAATATATTTCAGTTGTAAGAGGTGGTGAATTTACCACAAAGTAGAACATACCAAAAAAAGAAATTTGATAGTTCTATTATAATCTGAACTATCAGAAGTAAAGCTATTCACAGGAATAATTTTGTATCTAAATCTATTTATCTATTTATCTAAATATCTGTCATCTACCTGTCAATAATGTATGTTTCTTTTCCTAGTATACTTTTTGTTGTTAGCTTTGTTCTCTTAAGTTAAGGCTCATCACAAATTTATTCTTTCCTACATTTAGCTTTTTCAGTTTTAGTAAATTACTCTGAATAATACACTCATTTCACACTTCTTTTGAATATTTTCTGTTTCCTCCTCATATATCTTATTATTTTTTCAAATCTCTTCCTTTCAGACAGAGAAGGTCTAGATTGATAAGTACTAGTGACTTGTTTAGTATCTATTACAGCTAGATAATAGGCATAAATAAATTCCAGTGTTCTATACCACTGTAAGATGATTGTAGCTAACAATAACATAATTTATAGTTTCAAATAACTAGGAGGAGCATATTGAATGTTTCCAATACAAAGAAATGATAAATGTCATGATGAAGGACATGCTAATTACCCTAATCTTATCACTATACATTACATGTATTGAAACATCACTTAGTACCCCATGAATAGGTAGAATATTGTCAACTAAAAAAAATAAAATTAAAAAAAGAATCGTGTCACAGTTCAATATTCTGAGGGATAGAAATACATTTTTCTATTTCAATTGGCCCTTGTGTGTGATGAAAAAAATAGAGAAAAATGTTATTTATATCTTTCCAAATCTCTTCTTGGGAAAATAAGTTGAACATGATTAACATAAGGCAATTAAAAACTATAATTAAGCCTGTTAATTGCAGGTGACAAAGTGAGAAAAACTGTTTTAGTAAACACCTAGTGTGCTGATATCCCACTCTTGTTCCTAAATCACAAAACTATCATTTTCCTGGCATTTTTTTCTGGGATGACTGAGATTATCAACAGTTAGGGTAAGTGCCTGTCCTGGACCATATCCTGACATTATTTTGCATGTATGTCAAATGTGTTTGTTCTGAGAAAACAAAAGTGGCACACTAACTCTAAAGGATGTCATTAAAATGAACAGAATGTTCAATTCTACTTTTACTAATCCTTGTCCCAACATTTTTTTCTGAAGTAAGTGTTTTCTTCTCATGTGCTGAATCACTCTTAGTTTCTATTTGATTATGCAGATCTACATTGTCTGGCAGCTTTATATCACTCAGTGAAACAGAAGTTAATACATATTACTGGAGTTATGTCATGCACAAAGTTTTTACATTATCTTTTTTTTAAGCATATAACAACTTTTCCTAAAACCAAAATGAATAAACTAGATATTTTACATATTTCATCATCCACTGGAGTGAGAGTTTATGAAAAAGATTACTGCCCTATCCGTCTGTTTACTCAATCCCAAACTAGTGAATTGTCAAGAGCTTTGTCCAGTGGGAACTATTAATGTTGATTGGTTGATTGGGATATTTGACTTGAGAATTTGGACCTAGTTAGAAGCCTCACAGCAGATGTTCAACTTCTTCAACCAGGAGCTTGGCTGTAGAGTTCCTTAAATTGCGTGATCCTTTTACATTGCTTTCCATATGAAGTACATCCTGAGTGTATAGCCTGTGGTTAGCTATTCAGTGTACTGGTCACTGGAAGAGATCCTAAACGTCTTGATCCCCCTGATCGTTCCCCAAGCTACCCAATTGTCCAAATCTGGGAGATGTTAGGGTTGTTTTTGTGCAGTTAGAATATTAATTCTCAGAGTCCAAGAGGAAAGAAAATACCAGATGATTTTCGATATTTTCCAAATATGCTAAAGCATTTTTTTCTCAATTCTCATCAATGGCCTGCAAATGTTTGCTGTGGTAAATCTTTTCTCACTGTCTCTGCTGCACACATTGACAGATTTCAATGCTGTATCACCTCAGTTCATTTTTAAACAGTCCCTGGCCATTGAGATTTTACCATCTATGTTGTGTGGGAATAACTAGCTCAGAATCCAAATCCCATCAGTTTCTGGATTATTACCCGACTTGCCTTGCTTCCAGTCCTTCTGTTCAGTGCTTTGATTGTTTGCATGGTTTGGTTTAGAAAACCTGCTCATTTATTCCTCCAGGTTTTCCCCTTTTGCCTGCTTTGAATCACAGGCTATTTTGCATGGATCAGCTTTGTCCTCCATCTGTTCCCATCTGCCTTGTATCTTCCAGAAAGTCTTCAAAATTGCTTCAGTGCAGACACCATTTTCTATGTCTCAGTGATACTAAGATTTTAAATAATTATTTTCAAATATCTTTTGAGAGGAGAAAAATATGTGTGCTAAGTCATGTACTTTTAAATAAGATAGGTAAATTTATCCATCATGTCCCTGCTTCTCTCTCTATTTTGGCTTATTATCTTTTCTATTTTGTCTTTATATCTGTTCCATGGTGTTTTTCATAAAAAACAATCTTAAATACTCATGCACATAATTTTCTTTGATGAAAAGTCTCCATCATTCTTAAATATTAAAAGGTATTCCAATAAAAACATGGAATTTTTATTTAACATTGGTCTTTGTACTTTTGATCATATTCTACACAGAAATAATATAACATTTTCATCAATATTCATGTTTGTAGATCATGTATGATGAAGTTGACTTTCATCAGATTAAATTCTCACAATATATCTGCACATTTTAATATTAAGGTAAAGAAATGACTTTAGAAGCCAATAAGAAGAGTTCTTTGCATGATGACTACCTGTACATGCTTAGATTAGAAACATTTATAAACGTTCTATCAAGACATTTTCAAAGCCTATCTTTCCTGTGTGTGTGTGTGTGTACACATGTGCGCACGTGTGTGTGTGTGAGACAAGGGGAGTTCCCACAACAGGGAAGCAGATGCTTCTGAAGTGTATGAGTAAATTCCCTGATAAAATATCCTTTCTAGCCTGTCTCAGTCTAATCTAGAGTTGAACTAAGGTAAACTCTCAACCTCTCAAGAAGCTGTGAACTCTAAACACGCCCACTTTGTATGTGATTGCTATTGGCCATATAAATGATTGTAAATTGGTATTTTAAGGATTCTGTCATCAGCTGACCTTCACCACCATGAACAATTTGATAATTTCATCAGTTACTTCTTTGTCATTTTACTTCTTTTGTCATTGCTGTAACTTTGATCCCAGAGTAATGTTAATTTTTGCATTTGACTTTATAGAGATGACAACAGATTGTTATATTGCCAAATTTTCTTTATATACAATATTTCAAAATACCTTTAACTACTTTCAGTGAAATTGCCAAAGTTTCCACCTCTCTTTTTTTAAGCTTTCATTGAGTTAAATAGACCTTCCATGTAGAAACATAAGAAGATAACATGTTTAAAAGCATTGCCTCTTATTTGTCTGTTTAATTCAGTACAAGCGTATTCCACTACTTGCTCTGATGTTGAGTAATGTTGCAATTGAATTCAAGAAGTACAATTTCTGTTAAAGTGACAGCATATGGTATTTTATTGTTAATACTTAGTGACAGCATATGGTATTTTATTGTTAATACTTGGAAAGATTTGTATTTTCTATGCCCAAAACAAATTTTGTTCCAGTTTTAAAATAAGTGCTAATTTACAAAGTAGACAATTCTAAACATCACCCAAATTTGAGTTTCAGTTGAATTGTTCTTGGTTTGTTATTTCAGGTTAGAGATTTGTCTAAATTCACTAAGGTTTTGTCAACTGTTAATATTTTAATGACTATTAAGAGATCATTGTTGGATGACAACTTCAAAATAAAGAACTTTATTCAATATGTATTAAACTATTTTACTAAATTATTACTTTACTTTTATAAAATTATTATACCTTCTTGCATAGTAGTTTCAACATGTAATAGATGAGATATTGGAACTTGAAAAATACGTCATGACTTATTGATAATTCACTATAACACTTTTGACTAAATCCATGCCATATTACATGTGAGAAACTTTCCCTTCTACAAAGTAAAATCCATTGCTGTACCAAAGAGGTTATTTGAAATTTTCTTTAGAGAATACTTATGTGTTTATACATTAATGGCTAAGAGAAGGAGTTGTATTATTAGAATGTGAGTCCTATCATTTTATGATCTCTAAACTTGGAAGAATTACTTAAAGTATCTGATTTTCAGTGGTTTCTTATAAAATGGGAATCATAAATTTACCTTTTTAAATGGATGTTGTAAATATTTATGAGATAATTTAAGTAAAACACTCTTAGAGTGGTACCTGGCATTCTCATATGTGTTCAATAAGTTATCTTCTACTGTTCTACCTGCCTATATTATTATCCTTCTTAGCTTCTTATCTAGCTAGTTAAATTTTTTAAATTATAATTTATGTTGTGGTATCAAACAAGTGAGTTACTTAACAAAAATTCACTTCTCATTTACACAATCTTCATGGAGGTTGGTTAGGGCAACTCTCTATGCAGTTGTCTCCTATGTGGTTTCACTATTTCATACTGTTTTGAGGGGGGACATTACCACATGAATACCTACTTGTGAGATCATAGTGTCATGGCAAGAATTATTCTATTTTCACCTGGAAGTGGTATTCATACGTCTGATCACAATTCCTTAGTCGATGAAGTCATCAACTAGGTCAAACTTCAAGGTGATTAAAATTTTAGTTTTCTGGTATGTCCAGATGAGAAAGAGAACTAGAAATATCAAAGAGCAGTAATAATATGTGCCACTTTACTTATCAATCACCCACCCTCCTACTTATAAATTGAAAGTACCCTAAATGCTGAATGTTCCATACTCAT
This sequence comes from Daubentonia madagascariensis, assembly GCA_023783475.1. NCBI lineage: Eukaryota > Metazoa > Chordata > Mammalia > Primates > Daubentoniidae > Daubentonia > Daubentonia madagascariensis. The sequence goes on from JAKFHU010000322.1 coordinate 2,999,268, forward strand.
TTTGAGAGGAAAAACTAAAATCTAGACAGAGAAAATTATTTTCTTAGAGTAATGAGATATATAATTGGCAGAGCTAAGATTCAGAAGCAGGGCTTTTTATTCTAAATTTTCAATATTTTTTCCATTACTAAAAAATAAAAATAATTTCAATTCACTCCTGTAAAAATCCGGTGGGTAACAAATACCTATTTGGAGTCCACAGAAATAGTGGAGCTTTAAGATGATCAAAATTATACAAAAGTGTTGGTAATAGGTATGGAGAAGTAATTATGGCCACTAGTAAAATGTGAATGTTTTCTGAAATATTTAACTGAGAAAAGTGCAGTTGTAGTGGCCAATGTGAAAAATGCAATTCCCCCAACCTTTGAGAGGTGAGCATTTACTTGTCCAGTGCTGATTTCTTGCAAGTTGGCGCCTGCAAATCTAAGCGGCAATGACTAGAGGAAATGCTTAAAGCAATCAGTCCTGCAGAATGCAAAGACATCCGCTGAGGCTGCAGGTCCTGTTGGGATGAACAGCGTAATATCCTGGCTGGATTCCAAACCCCTGGTCATGTAAGAGAAGGAGTGAGACTTCCTTGATGATAAAAGCTGATGGTGTTGAATATGTCTGGATCCAAGTTTCTTCTATGCCATATTGATGATGCACATCTAACCTTGACCTCATATGGGAGTTTTCGGTGCTTCCTTGAATATGCTTTCAACTCCCATACCCCAGCTGACTGTTTTCCTGCTAGATCTCCCTGTATTGACCTAAAAGTCAAAAATAACGGGGTGACCTACACACCTATTATTAATCCTGAGTACATTAACTTTCCTCAATAATTGTGGATCCCTGGAACCTGATGTGGGTTCAGTCAGGTTATTTTGCTATATTTGTTTAACATCATCACAAGGTAAAACTGAGTGTTATGATAGGATGAAATTTCCATAAACATAAATCTGAAATTGGAGATGCAAAATTAAAAATCATATCTAACCTGAAAATAAAGACATGGGATTTTTATGACAGTTTTCGATTTATTGCTTCTCAGCTCTAAATTTGCACCATTTCACTTGCTTTGTAAAAATGGATCTTGGCCCTTAAAATAGTTTTTCTTTCCTAGCTGAAATTGAAGCTTCACCCATAGAGGGTGTTGAAGAGACATTGCAAGAGAAAAGGATTTTGCTTTCTGGTTTTTTTTTTTTTTGCCCACTTGCAGGCTCCTGCAGTATGTGGCTTTCTCCAACACCAAGGTTCTACGGTGCTCAGCTTTTCCAGTGTTTGGCCACCAAAGGGCGTGGTGGACAGCAGTACTGAGAGGCAAGCAGCTTCCCCATAACACCCACCTTGGACAGTTTTGTAGAACACCAGGCTCCTAGAGCCTTCACAGCTTCTCCAATGTTGGCTCCTACAGTACATGGAGAATAGCAGCACCCAATGGTCGGCAGCTTTCCTCCACATCCCCCCTTGGACAGTTTTGCAGGAGAATGTTTCCAGTGATGCACCACTCCATGAATATCTTTCCCAAACACTATAGAAAGCAGATTTCCAGCAAATTCCAAATGGCGGCTTTCCAGCAAAACCTACTGATAGCACCACAGTGACCTTTTTTCCATTTAGTGAGCTACAAATCTCTTCTTCAGCAAGGTCCGGCTCTTGGATGAGCAGTCTCTCCCTTAGATGCTCTATCTTAGTTGTAGTGGTAGTGGCTGCTCTTTGTATCTGATATTCCCATATTTTTAGAACCCTTTTTACTTCTTACTAGGCAATTCCTTATCATTTTAATCTCCTGTTATAGATATCAATTATTTATATTAAACTTTCCCTATTCAAATTATTGTGTGATTTCTCGCTTATGTTTAGACTCTGATTGATACATATCAAAGCTAAATGAAATACACAGCTCTGTTTAAGCAGAATGCTTGCAAATTTCTGACAACACTTTCTCATGTGTTTAATAGAAACTTATAGTTATTTTATTTTTAATGAACCCTTGTACAAGTAGTAAAGATGATATATGTATATATGTGTATATAAAGTTTAAAATAAGTGCTTAATAAGTGTTACGTGAATCTGAATAAAGAACTAATTTGAATTTGAATTAAATTACACTCATGTGCCCCATAACAACATGTCAGTCAATAACAAGCCTCATATAGAATGGTGGTCCCATAAGGCTATAATGGAGCTGAAAATATTTTACCACCTAGTGACATCATAGCCATCCTACCATTGTAGCACAGTGCATTACTCATGTATTTATAATGATGCTGGTGTAAACAAACATACTGTGCTGCCAGTCACATGAAAGTATAGCACATACAATTATGAACAGTACATTATAGTTGAAAATAATAATAACTATATTACTGGTTTATGTATTTACTATACTATACTTTTTTATCTATATTGTTTGAATTTTATCACACACTACTATAATTAACTTTTTAAAAATTTTTATGATTTACCACATAATGTTTTGATATACATATGTATTGTGAAATGATTACATAAGATAATTAACATAATAATCACCTCACATACTGATTTTTTTTTTTTGTGGCAAGAACATTTAAGATCCACTCTCTTAGCAGTTTTCCAGTATATAATACATTATTATTAACTATAGTCACCAAGTTGTACAACAGACCTCCAGAACCTATTCTTCTTGCGTAACTGGAGCTCTGTCCCTTTTCATTCTTTGATGCCTCGTCATCACTTGCTCAACCTATCAAACTATTCAACCAAATTGTGTTGATTCTACTGATTCTACCTACTATATATCTTTCAAATCCTTTTTTCTGACCTAGACTTTCTGCAATTTTCCTTATTCCAATTCCCTTATCTTTTTCCTGAATTATCATTTGAGATTCCCTGCTGGTTTGCTGGCATGCAATTTCTTTTTTGTTGTGTGTTTGGTTTTTTTGTTTTCTTTAATTTCAAAATATTAAGTGGTACAAATGTTTTTCTTGCATGGATACACTGTACAATGATGAAGTCAGGGCAGGCTTTCAGTGTGCCTGTCACCTGGACAGTGTTTGTTGTACACAATAGGTAAGTTTTTATCCCTCACTCCCCTTCCAACCTCCCCCTTTCTTAGTTTCCAGTGTCATTTACATCTTTTTGTGCCCATATGTACCTATCATTTAGCTCCCACTTATTAGTGAGAGAATGTGGTGTTTGTTTTTCTATTCCTGAGATATTTCACTTAGGATAATGGATTTCAGTTCCATCCAAGTTGCTGCAAAAGACATTATTTCATTCCTTTTTATAGCTGAGTAGTACTTCATGGTGTGTATATACCACATTTTCTTTATCCACTTGTGAATCGATGAGTACTTAGGTTGATTCCCTATTTTTGCAATTGTGAATTGAGCTGTGATAAACATTTGAGTAAACTTTTTATCATTATTGTGGAGTTTATTCCTTCTACTTAGATATATTTTTAAAAGTTAGCTGTAAAACTGCTTCAGGCAGGTCTTTCAAGAGATATACCAGGAGAAGGCACTGTTATCACAGGAACTGATAGCTCTTTGCATGTTATTGGCCCTGAAGACCTTCCAGTGAAACAAGATTTGGAAGTGGAAGACAATGATATTGATGATCCTGACCTTGTGCAGGCCGGGGTTAATGTGTGTGTTTGTGTCTTACTTTTTAACTAATAAATTTAATATGTAAAAAAAACCAAAATTTAAAATTCAAAATATAAAAAAGCTCACAGATTAGAGATATAAAGAAAATATTTTTGTACAGCTGTAAAATGTGTTTGTGTTTCAAGTTGTTATTACAAAAAAGTTAAAAAGTTTAAAAAATTAAAAACTTTGTTAAGTAAAAGAGTTAAAGTATTACAGAAGGCAGAAAAATGTTTTTAAAATAAATTTAGTATAGCTTAAGTGTATGGTAATGTCCTAGACCTTCACATTCACTCACCACCCATTAACTGACTCACCCAGAGCAACTTGTAGTCTTGAAAGCTACATTCATGGTAAATGCTCTATCCAGGTGAACCATTTTAATTTTATATACTGTGTTTTTACTGTACCTTTTCAATGTTTAGATATTTTTAGGTACATAAACATTTACCATTGTGTTACAATTTCCTACAGTATTCAGTACAGTAACATGCTGTACATGTTTGCAGCCTAAGAGCAATAGGCTATAACATATAGCCTAGGTATGTAGTGAGGTTTGTGTAAGTACACTCTATGATGTTCCCACAAGGATGAAATTGCCTAAGTTCACATTTCTCAGAAAGTATCCCTGTTGTTAAGTGATGCCTGAGCTTATATTTGTTTAGAAGTGTACAGAACCCAGATTATAAGAAGTTAGGGAAACCAAGTTTGAGAAGTTTGTCAACTATAGATCAGGAATGTTTGAGAACAGAATCTTCAGCTAGATTAAATGACTTTATCTTTAGTTTTGCTCTCTTATAACGTGAAAAATGAACAGTGGAAGGCAGAAAGGAAGAATCCAATTAAAAAACCAAGATTCTAAAAATGCCATAAAAAAAGGATTTAAGTACAAGAGTGAGTTTTCTTTGAGTAACACATATAAAACTGACTTTAAAGGTCACATTAATTGTGTGATATATGTTATAGAAGTACAATTTAAATAAAAGGAAAATTGTGATTTAAAAAAAAGCCCTTTAACTTAAATGTTAAGCTAGATGAGGTCTGTCCGGAAAGTATCCAGCCATTGTTAATATAATGAGAACAGTTTGTGAGACATCGATGTAACCTGGCAGCCAAGGAGAGTGGACTGGAATGAGCATGTGTGAACAATGATGACTTCACTGTACCAGTCAATGGGGCACTAGACGCCGTTCAGTGAGCCTGTGTACTGTGTGGCCATGACATTCAAAATGACAGCAAGTAGAGCAACAAATCTGCATAAAATTTTGCAGTAAGCTTGAACATTCCTCCTCAGAAACTATTCAGATGATTCAGAAGGCATTTGGGGACGATGCAATGAATGCAGTGCAAATAAAAGTGTAGCATAAATACTTCAAAGATGGTCAGGAATCTGTTGAAAGTGATCCACGTTCTGGAAGGCCTGCAACAAGCAGAACACCTGAGAATGTTGAACATGTACAGGTTAGGTTAAGAGATGCTGGGAGAACTGTGTGAGGTCCCAAGGTGCCTACTTTGAAGGGGACTGAGGCGTCATTGTCCTATGTAAAATGCTTCTGGTATCTTGTATCTTCTTTGATAAATGTCTCTGTTTTTCATATCACATGGCTGTATACTCTCTGGACAGACCCCTTATATGAACATTATCTGTGCCTTTTTAAGCAAAATTCAAAGTTTGTTATTCTGATAAAATTGAAAACATTACATATTAATAATTTGCTATGAATGGCCTAAAGGAATTGCAGGCTATAATAATGAAAGCTAATGCTGTTATTTGCCCACAATTTATACTAATTTTTCAGCATTAATTTTTAAAGAATAATAGCTTTCATCAAATATTTATAACACTAGGATAAAAAGCATATTAGACATCCTCATAATTTTTATATTAGCTTTCTATATATACTATGAAAATACTATTTATAAACTAGACCATTAGGCATACACGTGTGAAATCAATGTTTGACTCAACATCACTGTAGTTTTTTACTCTAAATTTGTACAATTCCCAGGAGAAAAACAAGTGCATGCAGAGTTTGCAATTTTAGGCCTTTTCTGCTTCAAGGTATTTCATGGCAAAAACTTGTATGGGAACTTGAAGAAACTTAATATTATTTTACAGTTGATTTAACTCAAAAGTGGCTGAAGAAATTTAGCTCACATTTTCTGGCAACATTAAAAAATAACATTTTTGTGTTACCAGTTCTAATATGCATGTCCCCAAAATGGTATTTATGTCATTGCTGAACACTATCCTAAATTACATATCAGGAAGCTTATTCATAACAAAAAAAGTAAGCAATGGCAGTTAATAATCAATACTACCTGCAAAAGTAATACTAAATATGGTATATTTTTATGCTAATCAATAAATTATTTTGCTGCTTAATTTTGTATGATAAAATTATCTTGCTTATAATTTTCACTATAGATGCTAACAACTTTCTCTCCACCTACAGTTCCTTCTTAGCAAAATTGTCACCCTCCTTGAGTAGCCTATTGCCTTGTCCACTAGAGACCAATGTTTCAGCCACCCTGAACTAATTAGATTTTCTTTCCCCCAAACATGGATTTGGTCTGCAAAAACCCAAGCTCTAGAGGTCTTGTAGACTCATAGGCTAAAATCTCCATATCTGGCTTCCATAATGAGTATCTTCATATAGTTGCAGATACCTAGAATTCAGTCATTTGGGACAGTAGGTAGAACAAGTATATAGGGAGATCCAGAGAATAAAAATGGAGAAAACTTCTGCACTCATCTACGGGTTAAGGTTTCGGCAGATATACACTTTCGACTGGCATATATTCTTTCCTTCCTGAGGCTTTATTTGTAATTTTTTTTTCTACTGGAGCCAGATAGTCATGGAGCAATCTGAACATAAAACATATTTTTAAAATTTTAGGATGCTCACAAATTGACTTTTTCCTTAAAGAAATCCATTAAGAAAATGTAAAAATCTTAGTACATTTGTGTATTTGTGAAATAGGCATTATGGCAATGAATACTATAGTGTTCAAGCACACTTCACTTTTATTCATAATCTATGATTAGTTTTCATATTTGCTGTACTCTAGAGCTTTCTCATAGCACATAGTTTAGGACAGAATATATAAGAATAAGTACCCATGTAGAAATATGTCATAGAAACTGAAAACCCTAAAAGAAAAAGAAAAATATGTTAAACTATCTTAATGCTTTCTTAAGCTTTTCTTTATAATCTATTCTAACCACAATTTTCCCTATCACAATTAATGGCAATGCCATCCTTCTGGGTTCAGAGGACAAAAGGAAACAAAACAAAACAACAAACAAACAACAAACTTTAATTGTCTCATCGCTGTAAGTCCTTTTACATCACAGATCCCATCAATTAGAATAATCAATATGATAGTCTCCACATTCAATTTAATTACTCCTTACACTTCACACAATTATCATTTTGTTTTAATCTCATTATCTCTCCATAGAAAATTGTGACAACCTCCTAACTGGCCACTCTTCTTTCTCCTATTTTCACCTTAGCCTCTTCTAAATATAATAGATGGGTTCCAGGGAAACACGTCAGATCGTATTGCTACTCTGCTTAAAAGTGCCTAATGGTTTCCCTTCTCTTTTTCATTTAAAATTACAACAAGATCTGACATGATTCAGCTTTGTGGTTACAATAGTTGCATCTGGGCCTCAAGAGGAAATAGATTCAATGCGGCCTTAGATGTAACTGTAATTTTTTTATATATCTAAAATATATACATATTTCAATATTTTAAATTTGTTTTATCTGGTTAGGTTTCATTGGAACATGTTATATTAATTTTTATCAAATGATGTACTTCACTGTTTGTTTAATAATTCATAATTAAAAATAAATTTTAAAAGACAAATGCCATCTCTAAATTTGGTTGGTGGAAAAATCAACAAGCAATGTATTTTGAAATCAAGTAAGTATTTCATATAAAGGAAATGAAAGTATTCATATGGACTGGGCAATTACATTTAAATATAACAAAAAGTACAAAACTGAGAGGGTAAAATAACTGAGGAAGGTCTTACAGGAAAGCATTAAAAATTATGACTATCATGGTAAAATTAATTGGTAATTGCTGTGGGTAATAATGCAAACTGAAGGGGCATTTTGTTACTTTGATGGTCATATAAAGAGAAGCATTTCTTTACACAGTATTTAACCAACAGGGTGGTTATTTGTGGCTAAAATTCAGGAAGGATGATTTCCCAATCATTAATAACTTTGTAGTTCTAGAAGCTAAGATAATGATAGTGAAGTTTCATGCCTCAGAGAAATAGAGAAGTGAAGTTTCATGCCTCAATGTCTATATTGAGTACAAATACATATTCAGTTTCTCCGGTGTCCCCAGGATCTCTAGTTCAAATTTGCTAAGTACATGAATTTTGTTTTCCTTACCACTCATCACTGTTTTTCTTTCTTTACTACCTCTCTCGCCCGCACAATAACCTTTTGCTAGGTTATTCATGCTAACTAATCCTGTGGAATTACTTCCACTCTTGACACAAAGTCGTACACTACAATAATTTCTTCTTCAAACCATACCAGTCACTACCTAAGATTAAGAGTAGAGGGATTGTATTGCTATGGTTCTTCTTTGTACAGAAATATTTTATTGTAATGCACTACTTTGGAGAAACTAAATTTTTCATGGGTAAGATTCACTGAAAAGTCCAGACTATATATCAACTAGATCTCTGATTGAAACTTAAAGCTGCCTCCTTAATTTTGTACATGTTTTCATGAAATGTTTAGACTCACAAAACTTCTGCTTTCTAAACTATAAAACAGACACTGATATGATCAGGTTATTATGACTTTTAGATGATATATTTAAAATGGCATGATTATGCAAGGAATTCAACAAATCGTATGAAGTCATTGGATATTTTCCTTTTTCTATTGTTTTTGTTCTTCAATAATACATTTACTTAAATACTAAAAGTAATTTCTTTTATATCCCAAATAACAGGCATGTCTTTTTAGAAGTGGGAAAATAATTAATTTAAAATAGGAAAAATGTAATATTGATGTTTAATATGTAATATTATGGTTACTAGTTGAGAATTATTAGTAGTTACTCAAGAAACCGATCAGTTATTTCCTTGGGCTGTGCCTAATATCCAGATATTTCCACAAGTATTAGCAGTTTCTACTGATTTGGGTATCATAGCATGCACACAGAGCTTAGTAGCAAATGTGTCTTGACATGAACTTCTTTGTGACCTTTGTTAATTCATTCGAACTTTTTACTGGGCAAGCTTTAAAACACATGAGTGATAATTATAATAGCTATATCCTAAATTTTTGTGAGCATCAAAAGAGACAATGCTATAGTCCCATTTCCTAAAAATAAGGTACTTTAAATATATTTTTTTCTTTTTTCTTACTTCTATTTCAATTTGCTACAATCATCCTCAATTAGCCACATTCCTTCCTAATTCTTTACTCTATTAAGTTTTCATTTGGAGACTTGATGTATGAAGTCACTTGATCTATCTATCTTTGTAAAATTAACTCTCAGACTACATTATTTGGGCACAAAAATTAGACATAACTAATAGATATTCACCAGATTCCTATACATGATTATATTCTCATCTTAAAACTAGGAGCTTCCTTGCATTGACTTGAAGAAATATTAAACACCTTTAATTAAAATCTTCCCTCTACTTTATTTTCGGATAAGTAATCTTTTGCATTCCTGTAATAGGAGAAGTTAGATCACACTCTCAGCACATATTTTCAGATTTTGTATTTCCTTTTATCTTCTATTTGAAATCATTGTGTTTTTTTTCTACAAAGTGACTTATTAACTGTGTAATTATTTTACCCAAATACTCTTTTAGAAGAATTTTTATAAATTTCAGTTTCTGATTTTTTATGGTTTTAATTACTCTTGTTAACTTGATGTCAAAACCTCCCAGGGTGAGTTTTCTAAATGCCAAATAATCTAATTTTCAATAAATCCATTTGTAAACATGTCTCCCAAATGCTGAGCATTCAATTAGATCTTCTTATATAATATGGTAAAAAAGATAACTTCATTTATCTTTTAGAAAAGTTTTAAAACATAATATTAACTAAAATTACAAATAACATCAATTGCGTGATTACTTTGTCAGGCCATATTTTACATATAATCCTCACAACAAGTCTATGAAGTAGGCTCTCATGTCATCTTCATTTCGCAGATGAAGACTCTGAGATCCAGAAGGGTAAATAATTTGTCCAGTATTATAAGGTTATTAAGTGGCAAAGCAGGAATCCGAAGCAAGATTGTATGTTTCCAGAGTCAACACTGTAAATAATCAGACAATTTTGTTCCAAGTTAGAATGAAGAGGTTTTACTCTTGGAAAATTTACTTAGTTATTTATGCTATGGTAACATTTAATATAAATACAAATGTTCAGATTTAATATTAAAATATTTGAATTCATATTCAGCTATATAGACAGAGAAAAGTAATTGTATCATTTTAGTCCTATAATTTTCTTATTAATAATTATAATTAACACTTACTGAGGATGAACAATATGAAAGCCACTGGCTGAAGAACTTCACATAAATTATCTCATTTAATATGATGTATATAATATTTTTCTTTGTGTATTATAAGCAAGATACTGAAGTCAATTAATTAGCTCAAGATTAAAAATAATATACTTGATGGATCTAATTGAAGATTTAATTTTAAACAAAATATCTAGATTATTTACCTTAAACTCAAGTATATATAAATGTATATACATGTGTGTGTATACATATACAAACCTGTACATATTCTCTTTATATTAATATATACTTTGGCAACTCTATATTTTTCCTAACATATTTAAACATTTGAAACACTGAAAAGATTTCTTTGTACCAAACAAATATATGTACAAACACAGCCTTTTACAAAGCTTCTCTTGTTAACAAGAGGATGCCAAAAATATGGATGATGGATAATTATTTTTATAGCTATTAATTAAAAATACATATCAATACATAGCAAAGCGTGTGGGTCAATTATCCTGCCAAAATAAATAATAACCCAAGGCTAAGAAACAGTATTTACATTTCATCAACTTTGGGTTCAAATTCCTGACTCCATACCAGCCTCTTTTTCTACAGATCATGCAATCAATTGCCAATTTATCCAAAACTCCTCTCTTTGGCTGCTTGGTTTTCACGATAGCTGTGCCTACAGGTTGCCCACCCACCCACCATCTGCTGTGTTAAGTTTTCTCTATCTGTTACTTAAGAAAAATAACTCGTACCATTAAAAACAAAGTGTTCTGTTCAAATTAGGATATTTTGACACATAGTGTTTGCGTCAATTTATGAATATTCAATCATACATTACCCATATTTTAGTATTTTAATAAAATTAAAATTCAAAATAAATTATCTTAAAACCATATAAGATAAATGTATAAAAACTATTAAGAGAAATAAAGAGGAGAAAACATAACAAATCCATATAAAATATAGCCAAGGAGAGATTTGAAATATTCTTGAAAATAAAGATGATGTATAAACTTTTTAAAATCTAGAAACACACCTCTTGACCATTTTTACAAAAATGACCTAGATATTTACATAGCAATTGATATAAAGTTTTATTTTAGATACACTGCAAAAATGATCAGAGAAGTTTAAGAAAAAACTATTAGAAACACAAATAGAAAAATAACACATGGAGGGATTATAACTAAGGTGTCACATGAATATTTTCATTTGTTAACATGTGTCAAAATACCAATGGCTCTATAGATAGGAAATCATTAGTACTGTTGAACTATGCTCAATTAACTGGTGTGTGCATATTTTAAGGCACGTGACCCAGCAAAACACTTAACATTGGAAAATCATAGTTTCTTGATTTCTTAGATAGAGAAAAAGACTCTATCATTTAAACATTAGAATCTGAGAACATTTAGCTCAAGACCAGAACTCATGAACAGTTGGCTACTAAATACAAAAAGAATCATCCTTGAATGTTAACTGTCATAATTGGTATGAGACTGAAACTAATCTACTCATTGAATTCTTGCATGGCAGCAATTTTAGCAAGGTTCTTGTCAGTTGTGAGGCTTACATAAAGATAAGACAAAATTCCTGGCATCTAGTTTATTAAACATAAATGACTATAACCCAGAATAGACAGTGAGGATCATGCTACTTGGTAGAGAATCAATAATGATAAAATTAGAGAGGTTGAGATACTGATTTTAGGTGAAAATGTGTGATGATCTTTAATTGATGTTATTTTAATTGAGATTTTATGGATAAATGAATTTACAGTGGGTCACAATGGGGAGAAAACAAAAGGTAACATGTGTCCCAAGGAAAGGATGATAGAATTAAAGGGACAGAGGAGGATTTCATGATAAATACAAAAATAAGCCGGTTGGCCAAGGTGGCAGATATAAGGAAGTTAGAAGAAATACAGATTGAAAAGAGTTTTAAAGGATATAATCACTAGATGAGAAGATGGGGAAAATGTTTCAGCATACGTTGATTTTGACTTTGATTGCTAAGGGAAAGTCAGGAAAACATTGATGTTGAAATTAAGAAAAGAGATAATTGATGGTATAACATCACAGAAAAAGAAGTAGTAGTATTAATATTTTCAAAAGAAAAATCGTGCTTTTTGGTGAAAACCACAGTTAAAGAATCTAGATATTACAGTACTTCCAATGTTTGAAAATGAGATGCATTTATTGACCTAAATTAATAATTATGTATACAACAGAATTATTAAATTGTTCCAAGAGGGGAAATATTTGGAAAAAAATTTAAATTTGCTTGATAAGTTATAATTAGAGCAGATTTTGAAACTAGCTTTATGCTTTATAAGAAATGAATTTCCAAACCTCAAGGAGATTCTTATACTTGACAATGTATGTAGGTAGGGAAAATGTGTTTTATCCCCAGAAAGAGGAGTCCAATATTCTTCTTTGGTGATTCATCTTTATATAGCAGAGCACTCCTTTAGGGAGTTATATTGACAGAAAAATGCATTTATTATTAGAGTGTATATTATAAAAGTACACAATTGACAATACGTTAATTGACAGAGGTCAGTCACATAAGTCATTCTTCATATGCCTATTTTGAAGGTCAACTAAAATAACATATGAGCAAATAATCTATAAATCACAAATGATAATTATTCATATTATCACTGCTTTTCTCCTACCATATTTGCTCTCTGCCACAAGAGTATTTGCTCCTCACTAGGCCATTCAGACAAGTTTTCCCAGTACAACGACCAATCTTATGTTTTTTATATAGTTTCTTTTTCCTTTGGATGAAGCCTCTCCTTCTCCAATCCTGACTCTAAGAATCTGTAAACAAAAGAATACAACCTTCTATTCAGCTGTGGCCACCACTGACACATCACTGCAGAAATTATACCTTGCTTCACCCTGTCCCCGTACTTTCCAGTTTGATTAAAAAATGGTTTGTTCATTGGCTATGTATTCACTGCTATAGCCATGTCATCATTGTTGTTGAAAACTTAAGTATTCAAATTCTCTCAAAGCCTATATCTATTTTATCGAAACAAAAACATCTCTCTTCTGACATTCTGTGAAATGAGAAAGACTTTAATTTTAACTTTTCACTAATTCCCTACACTAGGCAAATTCTCTCTTTGGTTTCTTTTGTTTCAACACAAAAATATTATTATCAAAATAATTATTTGATTATTTTAATGTCTCCCAATGATGTTCATGGGTGGTAAATTATTAAGAAAATGGATAGATTTTGTAATAACTGAGACTGATAAAATAAGGAGAATTTTTAAATCATTTTTTCTTATATATATGTATTTCCGAACTTTTAAAATTTTTGTGCTGTATGTTTTTGGTAGTAACAAGGCAAAATATATCTTCTCTCAGATATTTAGAAGTTTTTGTTTGCTTGCTTTAGATAACTGTTGTTCATACAAGTTAAAAAATTAATTGTGGCCTTCAAAAATGTTAACATTCTGCCCCTCTTGTCCCATTACCCACCCACCATCACTACATGAACTCAAGACATACTGGCTTCCTTTCAGCACTGGTATATGTTCTTTCTTGCCACAGAACTTTGAAAATGCTGCATCCTCTATTTGGAGATCTTTTCTTTTTATCTTTTCTCAGATCCATTTCTTTTTCCTTGAGGAGATTTTTCAGAAATTTCCTAAGTCATTTCTCCTAAAATGTGGTTTCACCACACCACATGCTTATATTTCCAGGGCATTTATCCCAATTTAAATTTTGTGTTTACTTGTGAGTTTTATCTTTATTAATCTCTGTGTTTTCAGGTGTTGCTCACATCCATAAATACCTGAATCAAGTAGATGAGTTAATGAATGGCGTGCATCATGTTTTTGTTTTTACCACTTTCAAGATGTATTAGATATTTGTAACTCAAGCTAATAAATAACTTTTTAATATTTTTTCTAAGCACTTCTCATTACAACATTGACACTGTTTATAAAATTAAAAACACAAACTATACAAAGCTTCTTAAACAAAACATTTTAATACTACAAAGAAAATATCAACAACTAAATTTCTGTGACAAAAATCAGTAATTATACAATAGTACATATCCATAATTGCCAGTTTTTCATTTATTTTCATGTAGCTATTCCCAGACAAATTTTAAAAGCCTTGGCTAAATTACATAATCTGAAAAAAAAAATCCTAAAAGATACCTGATTTAATGTATTATCTTTAAAAAGTTAACCCTCTTGTCATTAATTTTTCAGTCCAACTAGAATAGAGTGATTTAAAGTTGTTTGTTGAAACCATTATGCATGTATCATCTGCATATGTAAATTTAGTCTAAAGATGCTGTTCACATTCCTCCAAACACATTATAATCTGAGTGGTGAGTGGAGCAAGCATGGGTTATGATGTCACACACAATTTGGCTTTTTCTAAAATCAGTGAGTACCTTGCACTCTAGAAAAATCTCTTTCATTATCTCCATGCTGGAGGGATCAGCATTAGACCCAGACTATGGATTCCTGTAAGTGCAGGTGCTCTTGGAACCTAGTAAAAGAGCCCTGTCAAAGTTCTTTTCATATGAAGCAGCCACCATTCAAGTACAAGGTCATGCTCTAGTTTGATTCCTCCCCCAAAACAAGCAGGTACCAGAGCCTGCTCTTCAGAAATGTTTTTCATACCTCATACAACTTGCCACTAAAGGGTGAATTTTAGTATTTGGGCAGAGGGTGGGAGATAGGGAAAAGGGAGTGATATGAGAGATTGTTTCTATCCTCCAATAAAAACTAATTAATTGTTACATTTTAAGTGTTTTGTTTTGTTTATTATTGACATATAATTATACACGTTTATGGGGTACTGTATGATGTACATACATAGATCCTGTAATGATCAAATCAGGGTAAATAGTATACCCATCACCTCAAACACTTGTCATTTTTTTGTTGAGAGAACACAAAATCTTCTTTTCTAGCTATTTTGAAGTATACAATACATTATTGTTGACTACGGTTACTCTACTCTCAATAGAACACCAGAATTTATTCCTCCTATCTAATGGAAAATTGTTAAATTTAAAATTATATTTAATAACATAATATTGTTTCTTGTAGTATTTTCATTTCATTTCATCACCACCCTTCCAATTTTTCCAGAAAAATCTCTGAAGTCATCCCTGCCTCCTCTATTTTTCTCATGCCCCATATGTAACCATTCAATTCTGTTGCCTCTACTTTTAAAATACATTCAGAATCTATTTCTTACCATTCCACTGCTAAATCCCTGGAAGAAGACACCAACTCTCTTGCCTACATTATTGCAGTAATCACCTAACTGTATCCCATACTTCTGCTCTTGTTCCTTATTCCCCCTATAGTCTATTCTCTACACAAAATCGAGAGTGAGCCATTTTAAAAATATCTCATATCATGTCACTCCATGACTCAAAAATCCTTCATGAGTCTCAGGTGCTGTCAGAATAAAAGCAAATCCCTGACAGTGGCCAACAGGGCCTTGCATAAACAGCTTGTTGTTACCTCTTGATCTCATCTCCTAATACTGTGATTTTTCCTTATTCCACTCTAATGACACAGGTCCCATTGCTATTACCTAAACACATAGAGGATGCTCCATTCTGAGACATTTACATTTTTTTAATTGCCAGATTTTCTTTTAAGAAGAATTATAAAAGAACAAAAATATGGGTTTTTTGGCAAATTTCCTTTTAAAAACAGATGATTTTCTTTTAATTACAAATACTGTATATAATCATGTCTTCTTTTGCAAAGCCAATAAATAAAAGAGCAAATTTCAAGGATATATGATTTGTTCAACTTTTTTGAAAAAAATCAAGCCTAATTTTTTTGCAGTATTTTTAAAAATAAAAATTTATTCTTTAACTTCTCAAAGAATGTCTAAAACTATGACTCAAATGGTGGGGGATGGGAAGAGAGAGATATCTTCTTTTAGCTGTTTTGAATAGCTTCTGATAATTCTGATATTATTTTTGATTTCTGGTATTTATGTCTTCAAAAGATAGCATAAACCATTATATACATCAAAAAGATACTAATTTTAAACAGGTACCAAAAATGTTATTGAAAATTTGATAGGGATTGCACTGAATCTCTACATTACTTTAGTTAGTATGGACACTTAAACAATATTAATTCTTCCAACTCATGAACATAGAATATCTTTCCATTTATTTGTGTCTTCTTCAGTTTCTTTCAACAATATTTCATAGTTTTCATTGTATAGATTTTTTACCTCCTTGATTAAATTTATGCCTAAGTATTTTTTTCTTGATGCTATCATAAATGGGATATTTTTCTTCACTTCTTTTTTGGATAGTTTGATGTTAGTGTATAGAAATGCTACTGATTTTTTGTATATTGACTTTGTATCATGTGACTTTACTGTATTCAATTATTTCTTCTAACAGCTTTTGGTGTAGTCTTTGGGTATTCTATATGCAAGACCACATCATCTACAAACAGAGACAATTTTCCTTCTGCCTTTCCAATTTGGATGCCTTTTATTTCTTTTTCTTGCCTAATTGCTTTGGCTGGTACTTTCAGTTCTATATTGAATAGAAGTGACAGGAGTAGCCACCCTTGTCTTATTCCTAATCTTAGTGAAAAAGTTTTCAGTATGATGTTACCTATGGGCTTGTCAAGGAAGTTTTTTATTATATTAAAGTATATTTCTCCATACCTAATTTATTGACAATTTTTATTATAAAAACATATTAAATTTTGTCAAATAATTTTTAATCTTAAAACTCTAACAGAACCACAAAAGAGCCAAAATAGCCGAAGCAATCTTGAGGGAAAAGAACAAAGCTAGAGGAATCATACCACTTGATTTCAAAATATACTACAAAAACATAGTATCAAAACAGTATAGTAGAGTATGGTATCAAAAAAGGCATAAAAACAGACATATAGACCAATGGAACAGAATAGAGAGCCTAGAAATAAACCCGCACATATATGGTCAACTGATCTCTGATAAGGGTGCTGAGAAAACAACGTGGAAAGGAAAGTTTCTTCAATTAATGGTGTTAAGAAAACTGGATATCTACATGCAGAAGAATGAAATTAAATGCTTGTCTTATATCATATACAAAAATTAACTCTAAATGGATTAAAAACTTAAAGTGAATATCTAAAACTGTAAAACATGTAGAAGAAAACATAAGGATAATGTTCCTTGACATTAGTCTTGGCTACGATTTTTTGAATATGACACTAAAGCATAGACATCAAAAGCAAAATAGACAAATTGGATTGTATCAAACTAAAAACTTCTGCACAGCAAACGAAACAGCAGCGTAAAAAGACAACCCACAGAGTGGGCAAAATATTTGCAAACCATACATCTGATAAGGGATTAATGTTCAAAATGTATAAGAAACACAAGAAACTCAATTGCAAGTAAACAAATAACCTGATTAAAAAATGGGCAGAGGACCTGAATAGACATTTCTCAAAATAAGGTATATAACAACAGGTATATAAAAAAATGCTCAACATTACTAATCAGCAGGGAAATGCAAATCAAAATTACCTGAAAACTGTTAATATGACTATTATCAAAAAGACAAAAAATAGCAATTATTGGCAAAGATGTGGACAAAAGGGAATCCTTGTACATCGTAAAAGGAAATTTAAATTGGTGCAGTTATTGTGGACAACAGTGTGAAGATTCCTCGAAAAATTAAAAATAGAACTACCATATGATCCAGAAAGCCCCTGTCTGGGTATACATCCACAGGAAATAAAACTAATATGTTCCAAAAATATCTGTACTCTTCATTGAAGCATTAGTCACAATAGCCAAGATATGCAATCAACCTAAGTGTCTATTCATGGATGGATGGATAAAGAAAATTATACACACACATGTACTCGCACACACACACACACATTGGAATAGTATTCAGCCTTAAAAAAGAAGGAAACACTATAATTTGTGGCAACATACGTGAACCTGAGGGACATTGTGCTAAGTGAAATAAGCCAGGTACAGAAAGACAAATATTGCATAATTTCACTTATATGTGGAAAGCAAAAAAAAAATCAAACTTGTAGAAGCAAAGAGTAAAATAGTAGTTGTGAAGTGCTAGGGGGAGGAGGAATGGGAAGATATTCTTCAAAGGGTACAAGGTTTCAGCTAGGAATTGTATTGTATCCTAGAAATTAGCTAAGAGAGTAGATCTTAAATATTCTCACCACACACAAATGTAGGTAACTATGTCATGTGATGGCTATGTTAATTAGCTTGATTGTGGTAATCATTTCACAATGTATACATGTATCAAAACATTAGGTTGTACACTGTCATTGTAAATACATGCAGTTTTTATTTGTCAATTAAACTTTAGTGACGCTAGAAAAAAGGAAGCAAAAAGTGAGGAAATTTCTTATTGAATTGCAGAAAAAAAATTATTTAATGAAAAACTAGAATTAATAAAAGTTAGCAAATACACATCCCTCTCTCCAGATATCCATAAGGCCAGCTCCTTCATTTCCTTTTTTACTTAAATATCATCCACTTAATGAAGATTTTCCTGCCTCCTTATTTAAAAGTTGCATCCAGGTCCTCACCTGTAAGTCTGTATTCCATTACCCTACCTTATTTTTCACATTTTTTTTTTGCATCTATCACTGTTACATTTAACATGTTTGTTGTTCATATGTTTTTCTCTCAGATTCAGTAGACAGGGAAGTTGACTCTCTCTCTTGATGGGTGAGGGACAAGGTCACAGTACAGAAGAGCTGTGTTGAGAGATACTATGGTGGCCACAGCCAGATAGATATGGGTATAATTAAGCAAAATGAAAACATTAGAGTACCAACGTGAAAGAATATCCAGCTTATAGACAGACATAATGAATCATCTCTGCAGCCGGTTGGTTGAGTACTGGTGATTTAGAGAGGAAGTCAAGGTAGGGTGGAAGGTATTCCATGATCACTAGCTTCTATGGCAATGCCAATATTGTAGAAAGAGAGTCTGAAAGATTATCTAGCCTGACTAGCTATTATAACTGATGTCAACATTAGATATAAGATGTAACCCTTTGTAAAGTCAGGCAGAAAATAAAATAAGTACAAAGGTCAACCTCCTGTCTGGGTAACAGAAGATTTCAGAAGAGAAGCTTAAAAGTGTATAGCTATTTTTTAACAAAACAGAACCACAGAACCTCCAGACAATAGTTCTCTTCTTAAGGAAAACTCAGGATGTCAGTGGGCTATTTTTGAAAAAGATGTCTGTTAAAAATACCTTCTATTCCCTCTGCTCCCAGTGTCTGACTCATGAGTTTGTAAGAATTTATAGGTTATATTTAAAACAAATTGATCTATATAAAGGCTTACTGTATTATGGAATAAAGTTATGGAATGTAGTACAGGGCTGTGAGGGGGTGGGGAATCAATAGTGGCGATTGTAATTAGGAATAATTTCCTAAATTTTAAACACATCCTCCCAAAGATGAAAACTTAACAAATACATGGTTTCTGTGGGTCACTTTGGACTAAAAATAAAAAGTGTTAATACTAAAAAAAGAATAATGTTCAAATCTCATTTAAAGCTGAATTTTAACAGCATAGAGATTAAAGATGACTGTCTAAGACTTTATGTGTAGATCAGTCATGTGAATAAATAAGATTTTTCAAGAAGAAGCAAAAGAAGAGTAGGATCTTAATAAACACATTTAACTGATAGTCAAGACAATGCTTTATAGTCGAATCAAATCAAGGTGTTGAAATGAACATATATGTGTGAATGTAAGCATTTGTAATATAGTCTCAATATGTACATGGAGAAAAGTATACCCACATTCAAAGAATTTAAACTTTATTAGGCGTTAAGCTGTTATGGGAGTTCTTATATATTTAGATTATATATGATAAGAAACATAGTAGTAGAAAATGATCTTGGTTTTTTGGAGAAAGAAAACTGAATTTTTAGAGTACACAAGGGCACTTGAGCTAGACCTTGAAATATAACATGGGTTGTCATAGTTACAGAAATTGTGGAATTGTGTATTTCAAGAAAGAGTGATATAAAAAACCGTGAAGCTGAGGCCAACTTGAGGCTAGGAAATATGCAGTTGGTGGTTGGTGCATAGTTCAATTGTACTGAAGTTCTTTCTTCTTTTGTTTCTTTTCTTTACTATTATTATTATTATTATTATTTTGATTACACAGAAGGGGCAGACAAATCCGGGAAGGATATCTGTGTTAAATACATCAGTGAAAGTGTTAGGTAGGTAGTTAGGATCTCTGGCTCTTCTTGGGACAAGCGTTCCCTGTTTTGGTGCTGTTTCAAACAATTGCTCCACCTGGGAAGAAGGATTAGGGTGGGCATTTCATTTTGGTGTCACCCCACCGTTAATCCTATCCTGAGCAACTGCTACACCTGGGGATGGAGGGAATGCTTTATCAATCTAGGGATTCCCTAGCCCAGGAATAATAAGATTTAGGAAGTGACCTAAAGTAACCTAAGAGTAATTAATATGCCATTAGCTTGAATCTACATTGCAGTTCACCCCCGCAGGTGGGCTTTCTTAGAGGGAGCTTGTATAGGCAGATGGAATTTTGAGGACACTTGTTGATCATTTGATAACATTCTATACCTCCCAAGGGCCCTGGTCCAGACTGGGCTAATAAAAGAAAACAATCCAAGAAGTCAAGGAAGTGAGAGGGTCAGTCAGCGAGTGAGATGGTCTGTTTCTCTCCACTGGTGGAGACAGACCTCTTTTATTCTACAATAAAGAGCTGCTCTTGTGAAACTGCTCCCTGCCTGAGGTTACTACGTCATATTGGCCTTGCTGGTGATTTTTCCAAGAAAGGAGTCAGAGGACCGGGATTATAGTCTGGAATTGACACTTTGGTGTGTCCAGTCATTCTTCGGCCAAGAGCACACCAAGAACAGAGGGCAGACTTCCACCCCAACATCTTTGGTGCTGAAACCCAGGATTCTGACAAAAGGAGCTCCAATCTTAAAATTATGCTGGACACAACAATTTCCAGCAGGGACTAACATTAACAAAGTGTACATAAACCTGGGCATGGTGGCTCACACCTGTAATCCCAACACTTTGGGAGGCCAAGACAAGAGGATGGCTTGAGGCCAGGAGTTTGAGACTAGTCTGTGCAATCGTGAGACCCCATCTCTACCAAAAAAAAAAAAAATTAACTGGGTGTGTTGGTGCATGCCTATAGTCCCAGCTACTCAGGAGGCTGTGGCAGAAGGATCACTTGAGTTTAGGAGTTTGATGTTGCAGTGAGCTATGATGACATCACCGCACTCTAGCCTTGACAATAGAGTGAGACCATGTCTCAAAAACAAAAAAAAACCCACAAAGTGTTCATAAATGAACCTAGTTGATTGGCATAATAATTTGGAAATGTAGAAACTATTATACTATCCTATGAGATGATGATAGTCACATTAAAATTAGAAGCATTGGTAACTCAAATAAAAAATATGTATATATTTTAGAGATCAAATGTAGAAAACATTGGCAGCACCTAATTAATTAATTAATTAATCAATCAAGGCAGATACATCAAAAATAACTTC
Organism: Daubentonia madagascariensis; assembly: GCA_023783475.1. NCBI lineage: Eukaryota > Metazoa > Chordata > Mammalia > Primates > Daubentoniidae > Daubentonia > Daubentonia madagascariensis. The sequence goes on from JAKFHU010000322.1 coordinate 3,020,983, forward strand.
AATAAATAAAATGTAAAATTTTTACAGAAATTAAATAATCTCAAAGCATAATAGAATTAAGTTTAATGTGACAATATCAAATTCATGACATCATTGCAGATATTATTTTAATCATTATGACAGATATCATCTATCATTCATATTTTAATATACTCATAGAGCCATATTTTGTAACTAATTTATACAAATGCTGGGATTCTGTAAATAAGCATGCTGTCATTTAAAATACTGAAATAAATTTAGAAAGGTATTAATATAAAAAAACCAAATAAATTTGACATAAAATGTCAAAATGTGACATAAAAAAATGTACCCTGACTCTTAGTGAGCAAATTATTACAAACAGCACCCATGTTTTCATGTAAATACCAAATGTTAGAAATTTGAATCCAGAAATGTCTTAAAACATGAACAAAGTAAAAATAAATACTGAAGACACTGAATTTGCCTAAAAAAAATGGAATTTCCCAGTTCAAGGCATTTATTATCATACCCTGCAAATAGAGAATGAATCTAAAATTTCAAAATACTCATTTAATTTTTATAGCTTTAACAGAATAATTCACATATATTATCTTTTTATTCTTCATATCAATACTTCTGAAAATGTACTACAAAGTATATCCCATCCTTTATTTACAGAATGTTAAAAGAAAAGGAAAACTCAAAAGACAAATCTCTATTCATGGAAGTAGGAAGAAGAATCTCTATTTATGGGAAGAAGGATATCATGAGGTTGGTACTGAACTGTTTTGATGAGGATATAATTTCAGTACATTAGGTGGAAGTGTCACACAATGAAGGACAAGTTTGACCAGACAGGTGAAGGTTAGTGATGAAAATGTGGGCATCACACACTCAAAGGTTACAATTGAAGCTGTGGGAATTGATGGGATGACCAAAGTGCATGGCTGAAATATAAAATGTGATAGGTTCAGAGGCAAAAAACAACAATGTGAAATCAAATGTCTATTTTTAGATATAAATTTATCTTGGGAAACTATAATATCTAAAAGAATACTCTTTTAAAAGAAGTTCAAGGAAATTACTTGAATAGCCTTCACCAAAAAAAGTTACATAATTTATCTATATTTATCTTTCTAGAATGTGTTTTGAAATTTCCCCTTTATTAAAAAATGTTTTAGTATGCAGTGTTACGAATAATTTCCTAGTGATATAAATGCTAGTGTGAATATACAAATCTGAAATAACAAGAGGTCCTTAGGAGCTACAAAAAATGGGACAATTACATGTTAGGTATTTAACCTTTTTTTATTTTAGTATTATGGATTCTATTCCTCCAAATCTTTATTGGAAGTGTTATGATTTTGCTGCATGTCTTCTATTTGCCCATCCAGATACACATCCCCATTTTCTACCTGGCTCTGTGCCTGGTGAGGCTGACCTGCATGGGGTGTATCAGTGGGAACTCTTGCTTTCTGGTTTCTAACTAAGTCTTGTCAATGGGATTATTTTCAGGAACAAGAGACAGTTTAAAATATTTATCCCTTGTCTCTCTTCTTCTGGGGCCCTGGAAGTAGAGTGTTTCCCTAATCCCAGTGTCACAGCTTTGTCCAGTAATTGCCCCCCCCCCACTTTGTTCTTTCAAGCCTAAAAGTGACAATGTATGTTCCCACTACTAGCTTCAGGTTCCTGGATTAACCTTTGTCTGGTTGTTTTACCTAAATCCTGCCCACCATTTTGTAAAGGACTTTACTAAACTCTCCTTAATACTAGTTTGTATATGCCATTTTTTTATTTCAAAATATTAAGGGGATGCACATGTTTTTGTTACATGGATAGCTTTTATAATGCTTCAGTCAGGGCTATAAGTGTGCTCATCATCCAAATAGTGTTCATTGTATTGTACCTGTTAGGTAGTTTTTTACCTGTCCCCTCCACGCCACCCTCCATTTTTGATTTCCAACAATTTTTACTTCTTTCTGTGCCCATGTGTGCCCATCAATTAGTTCCAAATTATTAGAGAGTGCATGTGGTGTTTCTTGTAACATTCTCGAGATACTTCACTCAGGATAATGACCTCCAGTTCCATTCAAATTGTTGCAAAAGACATTAATTCATTCCTTTTTATGGCTGAATAGTACTCCATGGTATATGCGTACCACATTTTCTTAATCCAATCATGAATTAATGGGCATTTGGGTTGATTTCACATCTTTGCAAATGTGAATTGTGCTGCAATAAACATTTGAGTGCAGGTGTCTTTTTGATTAAATGACTTCCTTTACTTTGGGTAAATCCCCAGTAGTGGGATTGCTGGATGGAAGGGTAGGTCTACTTTTCATTCTTTCAGGTATTTCCATACTGTTTTCTATAGAGTTTGTACTAATTTGCAGTCTCACCAACAGTGTATAAGTGTTCCTTTCTCTCTGCATCCACACCGGCATCTATTGTTTTTCAACATTTTAATAAAAGCCATTCTAGCAGGGGAAGGTGATATCTCGTTGTGGTTTTGATTTGCATTTCCCTGATGATTAGTGACATTGAGCATTTTTTCATATGTTTCTTGGCCGTTTGTCTATCTTCTTTTGAAAAGCTTCTGTTCATGTATTTTGCCAACTTTTTAGTGGGGTTGTTTGAGAGGTTTTTAATGAATTTTTAATTTTTTTTCCAAATACTTTCTTTGCATCTATTGAAATGATCATATGCTTTTATCTTTTATAGTCTCTTAATATGGTAAAAACATGAATTTTTATAAGTTAAACTAATCTTGCATTCCTGACATACACCAGAATTTTTTTTCAAGCTGTAGTATTTTTTTTTCAAACCAGGCTATTTTTTTTCATCAGGCTGAATTTTTCTGACTTGACTTGATATTGAATGAACAAGGTCAAGATAAATTTTTTCTTCTATGCTGATTTTTCAGTTAGTTTTTTAAAATTGAAAATAAGCAGATATTACAGAGTCCCCTCATACACCCACAGTCACCCCTATTATTAACATCTTATAATAGTGTGGAATACTTGTTACAAGTAATGAACCAATATTGACATGTTATTAGGAACTAAATTCCGTAGTTTATACTAGGACTCAAGCTTTGTGTTATGCAGTTCTATGAGTTTCAATACATTCATAACATTGTGCATGCATTATTACAGTATCATACAAAATAGTTTTACTGTCCCAAAGATCTTTGCGTACTACATATTCATCCCTACTCCCCATCATCCAAACTCCTGGCAACCACTGGCCTTTTTACTATTTCTGTATTTTTGTATTTTCCAAAATGTCATAATGTTGGAATCATAAACTATGTAGTCTTTTTAGTCTGGTTTCTTATATTGGAAATATTCATAAAAGGTTCCTCCGTGTCTTTTTGTGACTTAATAGCTCATTTCTTTTTATTGATGAATAATATCCCTTTGGATGGATGTACTACGGTTTGTTTATCTGTTCATCTATTGAAGGGAAATTTAGTTGCTTCCATTTTCTGGCAATTATGAATAAAGCTGCTATAAATATTCATGTACAGTTTTTTATGTAGATATATTTTTCAACTCAATTGAGTAAATACCTAAATATACTACTGCTGGATCATATTGTATGCCCATGTTTGACTTTGTGAGAAACTGCCAAAACTGTCTTCCTAAGTAGCTGCACCATTTTGCATGACCACCAACAAGAAGTGAGAGATCCTATTGCTATACGTGCTTCTCAGCATTTGGCATTTGGTTTTTAGACGTTCTTGGTTGTACAGTGCTATCTCATTGTTTTTCTAATTTGCAATTTCCTAATGACATATGATGCTCATCTTTTCATATGCTTATTTGCCATCTGTATATCTTCTTTGGTGAAGTATCTATTCTGATTTTTTGCCCTTTGGGTGGCTTGTTTTCTTATTTCTGAGTTTGAGGAGCTCTTTGTATTTTTTGCATGCTAATACTTTCTGAGATGTGTGTTTTGCAAATATCTCCCAGTCTGTGGCTTGTCCTTTCATTTTCTTAGCAGTGCCTTTGGCAGAGCAGAAATATTTAATTTTAAATAAGTCCAACCATTTTTTTATTCCTTCACAGACATGTTTTTGGTGTTGTACCTAAAACTCATGGTCAAACCTGTGATCATTTGTATTTTCTTACATGTTATCTTCTACAAGTTTTATAATATTGCATTTTAAATTTAGATCTAAAGTCCATTTTGAGCTAATTTTTGTAAACTTTTGTGAAAGGTGCAAGGTCTGTATCTGGATGAATATATGTATATATATATACGTATGTATGTATTTGGATGCCCAATTTTTCCAGCCTTATTTGTTTAAAAGAATACATTTCTTCCCATTGAATTATCTTTGCTCCTTTGTCAAAGACCAGTTATGTATATATGTATGAATCTATTTCTAAGCTCTATTCTGTTGTACTGATCTGTCTTTTATTTAGCCAATACCATACTCTCTTGTTTATTGTAGCTTTATAATAAATCTTGAAGTTGGGTAGTGTCAGTTCTCTGACTTTGTTCTTTATCATTAATATCATGTTGGCTATTTTGAACCTTTTGCTTTTTTATATAAACTTTGGAATCAGTTTGTTCATATCTACAAAATAACTTATTTTGTTTTTGATTTTCAAAATAGCTTTGTTATTTTGCTCTGAGATTTTGATTAGGATTGAATTCAGTCTATAGATCAAATTGGGAAGAACTGATATTAATAATATTGACTTATCCTGTCCACATACATGGACTATTTCTCCATTTATTTAGATCTTTGATTTCTTTCATAAGAATTTTTTATATTTCCTCACATAGATCTTTTATATCTTTTACTAGATTTATATTTAAATATTTCATGAAATAATAATTAAAGGATAAAAATTTTACTTTCATTTCAATCTTTCTCTAACATTCTTCCTTTCTTTATGTAGATCTGAGTTTCTGACCAATATAATTTTACTTCTTTTGAGGAATTTCTTATAATATTTCTTTCAAAGCAAGTCAATTTGAGAATTGCATTAGTCTTTCTTCAGATATTATAAGTTTCTTTGTTGAAACTTTACTTACAAAATAAAAGTTTTTAGCATTTTTACTAAATGTAGAGCTAATCAAATTTTCTATTTCTTCTTGGGTTATTTGTTTCTTTCAAATACTTTTCATATTTCATCCAAGTTTTCAAATTATCTGGCATAAAATTTTAATAGTACCTCTTATTATATTAATACTTTTAATGTCTATAATAATTATTACAGTCTCCTCTTCTAATCTTGATACTATAAACTTTTGTCATATGTCTAATTTTTCTTTATTTGCCTAGATAGATGTTCATCAGTAATACTTTCAAATAATCAGCTTTGGTTTAATTATTTTTTCTTCATTTTTTTCTTTTTTCTTTTATTGATTTCTTTATAACTCTTCTTTCTGCTTACTTTGTGTAAAATTTTCTCCTCTCTTTAAAAATTTTAAGCAGAAATTTTTGACCATTAATTTTATATCATTTGTCTTCTCTAATATTATCATATATAACCATAAATCACCCTCTAAACACTGTTCTTTCTGCATTCCACCCATTTTGAGTGTTGTATTTTTACCTCATTCCATCTTAATATTTTCTTATTTCCCTTGTGATTTATTGTTAGATCTATGGGCTATTTAGAAATATGTTGATAAATTTCCAAATATTTCATGTATTTCCAGATAAATTTTTATAATTGATTTCTAATTTAATTTGATTTTAGTTAGAAAATATGCTATACTCTTACACAAGTTTAATCAAGTTTTAGGCCACACTTGATTCAGTGGAGAGCTCATAGGCTCCTGTTTAGAATGCAGGCTCAGGAAGGCAATAAACTTAATTCTTTGAGGTGGCATCTGAGAGCTGAAGAAGAGGATACAGTTTGTCCCAAATGAAGATACAGACTCTGGGAAACAGGATGATATAGAGATGTCAATTTTCAGAAAGGACTAACAAGTTCATTCAAAGACCATGACAAATGGAAAAACCTCTTATTTAGAGGCTGTATGAGGCCTAGAGACTGCATACAATGTGAATTGACCTTGGAAAATATGACAAATATTCACGTATGAGTTCTGAGCTTGGCTTGGGGAAAACGTATGGCACCCCAGTGGAACCAGATCAGGAAATCTTTCTTAATATCTCTGATTATATAGGCAACAAGATCTTGATTATCATGTAAAAGAGGAAGGGGAGAGGAACAATAGCATGATTAAATGTCTTCTTAGTCTAGAGTGGGTCAGTTTGGGCAAAGTTCCTTCTATTTAGAACAGTCAATATTGTGGTGGTATCTGTTTCCAAGTCTTAAAGAACAATTTTTCAAGTTAAATTTTGCAAACAAAATGAGTAATGCTAAAAAATAACTATACTGAAAATCACTTAACAGAGCATTAATTTCAATCTCTGCAGGTGGACTCAATTGATTTATAACAATTCAGTTCTAGCATTTTTAGCACACTGACAAAGAGAAATGGGCAACTCCTAATAGTCACTACTGATTTGGGGCATGCTGTTGGTTTATTAAAAATTATAAATGATCCTTCAGAATGTTTTATAAGGCCAGGGCAGATAAAGTGCAGACAGTATTTGACTGAAAAAAAAAAAAGACAACAAATAAAGTTTTATTAGAGGTTGCTGATAAGATCTATATTTTTTCTTCAATTCCAAAGATAAGGCTAAGAAAAGGAAGTTCTAGGACAACAATATTAAATGCTCCTATTCCAGATTCTAGATTCATTTTTAAAAGTTGACAATTTGGGGGAGAGGTGGAAATAACAAGCACAAAGAAATAAAGTTTTTACAAAAACCTGTATGTTATGATTTTACTACAAAATGTCTAATACAGGATTATCCTAAAACCTCCATATGTATGCACTGAACTAGATTTAATTTGAACAAAACAATAAGCACTGTGATTTTTTTCCATACCCATGTATCATGGTAAAATCTATACAATGTAGCTGTCAGACCCAAGAGTCAGTGGTTAGAACTTTGGACAGAAAGGACTAAGGGATAACTTCCCTTTGCCCTCTGAAGTGTGCTGAAAATCAACTGACAAAAGGCAAATTTATAGGAGAAAAGGCACATAAATTTTATTTTAATGTGTGTAGCATAGAGGAATCACAGGAGAATGATTACCAAATAACCCAATGGGGGACAGATGTTTGTATACCCTTCTTCATAAGGGAAGGGGAGAGGGGGAAAATGTAGCAATTTGAGGGATAGTAAATGATTTTTAGGTGAAATCAATGGACTTGGAGAATATACAATGATCTGTGACAAAATCTGTTGGGCTTGCACAGCAGAAAATGGTTTGTGACAAAAGTTGTCCAGGTGTGTTGATAGACTTTGATCTTTCTTCCTGAGATATGAATTAATGAAAACTCAGAGAAGGGACCAGAGGATAGTTGTTTTTTTTCTTTGGTGGAATTGGACTTTAGGTGGATAAGAAAGCTTCAGAGAATAGCTTGATCCTGTGCTTTGGGAGAGACAGAGGATTGAGAGACAGGAGGGTGGGGGGAAAGTGAGAGAGATTTTTGAGCCTGCCTCTTAAATCTAGCATACCAAAGTGCCATATTTGCGGGTTTCAATTTCTGAACTCCAACAGGACCTATGATGTGGTAGGTGTGTGAACCAATCCAGATGTAGCAATTCAGAAGGTCTTGTGGCACAGAGGTGGCTGTGGATGTGACCTATAGAAAAGCACATTATGAAAGTCCCTATGGCACCTCATTCCTGCTCTGAATTACCCAGGTAATCTGTTACACTGTCAACACATTTCAGTTTATGACCTTTGAGATAATAAACACCCTAATTACTCAGACCCTTTCAAGAATTGGAACTTCACACACTCTACGCATTTATATTGAGTAAAATAGGAATTAGTAACCTTGAGTATACACAACCTGAAGATGCGCTGGGGGATTTTCAATATACCACAAAACTAGAAAAAGAGAGGAGATGGACACTCTAGTTTTGCACACATTGTAACTTTAACATAAAGTATCCTTTTTCACCTGACGATGTTACTCCAGGCCTGCTCTTGCTTAGTTGACAAGAGTATATTTTCCAAGATTTTCTAAGAGCGGAGGAGAATGTCATATCAGCTAAAGATTCTCCAGATCTTATAGGCAACAGTGCTTTGCCGTAGGTTTCCAAAAGATGCTTTTCTTCCCAACATTTTGCCCTTTGCTCATTTCTAAAAGCAGTTATGTTGCTGCTGGCAATAAAACTTCCTTGGATTTCTCAATATTCCTATGAAAGACCTAGACTTCTGAGCCATAGAGACATATATATTACAGAATTAGAGAACACTTGCTCTTACTTCTCTGAGAAACATTTTCCCATGACATAAACATTAGATCTACATCTGGTTGTTTAAAATTTCTTTTATCTTTCAAAGTCAAATGGTTACATCCCAGGAGAGGCACCTAGATTAGTCAGGAAGGCTGAGATATCAACCTAGGGATTTACATTTCAATAGGGAATGCCCCCAGAACTAGGAGAGTGGTAAAAGCTAAAACAGTGAGGCTATTTCTGGAGACAGTATTTACATATGAAAGGGTTAAATTAGGATTTGGCTATTACATTTCCAAGAAGATCCTTTCAGGAGGGGAGTTGCTCCTTCCCTTTTATAAGCACAAATAAATCATATTTCCTCATTTTTGGCCTATGAAGTGTCCAGCTACTCACATAGAATGACTAAATTAGCTCCCATCAGGTTGGCCTATGGATAAGGACTCGGACGATGGACACCAACACACTTATTATTTACTATGACATATTTAATAAGAAATATGTCTCTGATTTATAATGCCCTTGGTATACAGTCAGGATTAAATTAATAAAGATTAATATTAAATCCCAAGAGGTAATGTCTTTCTCCACTGCCTTTAAATTTTTTTTTCCTATGTTTTTCTTCTGGTTCAAAACTCCTTAGAAAAATATTTCACAGTTAAAGAAATATTTTACATTTTTCATATGGTATTTAAAGTTTGTACAATTATTTATGTTATTACATTAGATACAGGTTTTGTAACAGAGGGAACGGCCTGAAAAAGGGCAAAATGTATTACAAGCTGTCTCTATGAAACCTCCCCCACTCTTTTTGGGAATTAAAACCTGCATCCCTTCCTCAGGCCAGTGGTCAGGATGGGCAGGGGACTGTCTTTTTTTCTTTGTACCACAGGAGATGGCTCAACAGAACTGTTAGGGCATATGTTATGAGATTGTCTTCACTGGAAATGGGATCTATCAGAACCATGAACTGTAGTTAAACAACAGTACCCTGAAGCTGAAAACCCTCTCTTTAAAAGCTCTATATTTCTGCTTATAGATAGGAAAATGGTACCTCAAGATGGGAGTCTGCCTTTCTCACATTTGCTGGCAAATTAATAAACCTCCCCTTCCTTCTCCTTGTGAACTAAAATTAAATAAAAAGCTTCCCCCCCATTGACTGACTGAATGGACCCCCTCCTGGCCAAGGGGGGGTCCATTGTCTGCCATAGGAAGGAGATCAGACATGCTTCCCCATGCCCCCCTCCCTTCTTGAAGATGTCCTTTGTAACTCATTAACAGGCCTAAGGCTATGCAGGACAAACCTGCAGGTCCTCAACTTATACAACAAATATATGTCCAGTGATTTGACTCTTATCTAAAAACATTCCAAGCCTTTAGACAAAACTTCATCTTTTAACCAATTACAAGTCAAGGAGTCTTTAAACCCACCTAGAACCTGTAAGTCCCCGCTTGGAGATGGCCCACCTTTTCGGGCCAAGCCAATGTATGCCTTCCACGTATTGATTTGTGACTTTACCTGTAACCCCTATCTCCCTAAAATGTATAAAACCAAGCTGTAACTCAACCACAGTGAGTCCACTTGCTGAGGGCTTCTTGGGTGTGGCTCCGGGTCATGGTCCTCAAATTCGGCTCAGAATAAACCTCTTTAAAATTATTTTACAGAGTTCGGCTTCTTTTCTGTTGACATCCTCAAACCACTTGTCCTCGTTCTTCTGATGCGGCCTCAGGGACGAGTGCCGCGCTTTCAGGAATAGTTTCTTTTATAACAATAAAGTATATTATGGAAATGTGAATATTTCTTCATTAGGGCTGGGGAATCTTGTACTTTGGTATCACATCCACAAACAGTTACTCCTTGATCTATATGTCATGAATTGAGTGACACCAAAAAAACTTCCTGATCTAAAGAATTGATAGTGATTTTACTTGCCTTTAGGTTGGTATAACAATAAAATAATAAAAATTTAGTGATAAATTGCTCAAAGAAATCCTGTTACATATTTAGAGCTCAATAAATGTAAGATCATTTTATTTACTAACACAAACTTCTAATACTTATAACTGGTATCATCTAAACTTCACTTGCTGGTGAGTACATATACACATAGAGCACTTCTCTCAATGTCAATGCTCTTGTTTCCTTACTTTGAAAATCCAATATTTTCCACCATAGTACTTTTTTCTATAAATCTTAGAAAACAGGGACTGGTATTTTCTGTTGCTTCTCTCTGTTCATCTGGACTCCATCCTGTTGTTATAACCTTCTTTCACAGGGGAGTCATAGGCTCCTAAAGTGGCGCTGTTGCTCTCTTAGTAAAATGTTTTCCTTTTGTTTCAACTGAATCCCTCTTTTCATCAAAGAACACAAACAGTAAAATAGTCTCCAAGGTTTGAGGCTGGGCTAGCAAAGACCCAAAGTGATACTAGTGCTCCTCTGGTAATACATGCCTCGCTCTGCAAGATGTCCTCACAAAGGATAGTTTTCAAACTTCCCTGAATAGCAACATGGAGCAGTTTCCTGTTTTTTTCTATGGGAATCCCAGCTTTCAGGCAAATTATCAGATACAGTTTCTCATCAGTGTTATGTGCCACTGTATGTTTTCAAATAATTAGAAGCTGGAATATACTGAGGAGTGGTGAAGTATATGGCAAGCCAATTTGATTTGTGAGTCTGTTTAAAAGAATCTCATATTTTACACATACATGAAATGAACATTTGTTCTGTTAGATATAGACAGCCACTTCTATCCAGAAAAATTAGAAAAAGAGAAAAAAAGGGGAATTTAAATTTTGAGTTAAAAAAGGAATGAGTTAAAGGGAAAGAGAACAGAATGGAGGTATTTGCACTTGATCTGTTAAAAAGGATACAAGCTTAACTTTGTTTACAAAAAGGACGTGGACTTTGTTGTGAGGTTATCAGGGAGTGAGATGATTAAATACTGAATATTGTTTCAAAACTATTTTCTCAGGCCAAAATTATTAAAGTAATTAATTTTTTTCAAATATTTAAGTAATTATGTGTATTTAAAACATAATGGCACTATTGATATGGGGATCATAAATTTTAACTACTATTATTAAAATGGCATTCACCATAAACAACATATCATTGAGAAAAAAATACTTATAGTCACCTTACTGGAAGTTAAGGAGTCTCTAAATAATTTTTAGAACATAAAAAATGATGACAAAAGATCTTCCATAATAACATTTTAGTTCTAAAACAACATGGGTGAAATGCTTACTTTTAAATATTCCATCATATTTATTTCATTTTGGGGAAAAAGTGACTCTTATTCATAAGAGTTACTGAAGATTAACAGATTTTTTCCCCTGAGGTATTAAATTTAAAAACCACAGACCCTCTTACCACAACAGTTAACAGAAATCTTGTCTTTACCATTGTGGACAAATTATTTTGTATGTTTGCTCCTTATGAATGAAAATTGATATGAGTATTCTTTCCCACAGGAAACATTCTGTCAGCCCAAGAACTAGAAGATAGATACCCCTGGGGGTTTTTTGTAGGCCATTACATTTTCTAAAATTTGCTTGATAGTCCATTTTTAAGGAAATGAGGAAAATATTTTTATATGGAAACCACTCAGAGTAATACTGATAATAATACTGAATGCCATAGAATATTCTCACGTCTACTAATCAAATGAGTTAAGCTTTTATGTTTACCCTGTATTAAAGTTCATCTAGCTTATATTGTGCCAATTGTGTTGTGATTTTCACAAGTTTATATCCCTGTATATTTGCAAACTTAAAGTTTAAAACTGAGTGTGTAAGATAATCATACCATAGCAGCTATATTTTATTGAGTAAGTATTATGCTCCAAGTACTGAGATAAATGTTTATATTATTAATAATTATCTCAAATCTTCATTACACTATTTTGTGTATTATGCATTAACATCTTTATATAGTGGTAAGGACTCAAAGGCTTACGGGGTTTGACTAGTTTATCCGAGGTCACATTCCTAATAAGTAGCAGCACATGGATTAACATCTACATCTTTTTGACTCACAACCTATTCTTCAAACTCTACACTCAAATTTATACTTTAGTTAAAGAAATTACGGATCTTAATTATTTTAAGAAGAAATGTTGAGATATATTTTGCCCAAAGCCAAAGGCCTAGAACACCTCGCTCTTTGATTTTCAAAGCGCTTCTTCCAAGAAATCGATGTGTACTTGTAATAACCTGCACTGAGTAGGTCACTGAGCCATTGATCAGTGTAAGTCCTTTGCTCCTGTGGCTGGGCAATGGTTAATGATGTTTTTCAGAAACTTATGACACTATGCAATGAGGGATCCATTTTTCAGCTGACACCGCAAAAAGAAATTTAAAACATACCTCCCATCTTGCCAACATGCTGAACTTTGACCCAACCAATATACACAGAGAGCCCAAACAGACAAACCAAAAAAATACCCAAAAGTGCACAACCACAACAACTATGAAATGGGCTGCTTGGTTAAATAGTGAGAGAGCTGAATTTTACCCCCTATCATCTAATTATAAGAGCAGGCAGCCTGCAATTTGCAAAGCCTTCCTTAGAAATCAATGGACAATTTGGTACCTAAAGAACTATGCATTGAACAACATAATAAACAATCATGCTTTCAGTAACAAGTTTCCTGGTACAACAGACTAGCATTCTTGTACAGATGTAATGAGAAAATGACAGCCAAAGAACTACAGAAAAATAATTAGACTTTACCAGAATACAGACTATAAGAAACTAATTAATGATTTTCAAAAATTCCTTATTGACTAGACATTAAAGTACAAACCTTTTGCATGTTCTCTATATTTAAGGAGACCACATAATTTATCATCTAAACCAGAATATTTTTGATAATGAAAAGAGGCTCTATTCATATTCCTCTAAGACAACAGACAGAAAGCAAAACTCTCCTGGGCATAGCAGGATGTATAGTAATTTTATTAATAGTTGTTATATTTCAGTGTAGTGAATTTCTGTAATTTTATGTTGCTTAAGCATTCATTTTGAACATAGGCTTAATTTTTCTGTGTCAGAAGCACAGCTCAGTCATCCTTGACACAGTTTTCAGTTCTCTACCTACTCCTAGTTCCTCGGTGTGGTCGATACAGATATCCACCTTATCCAACCACCTTTTGGCGACCACCTCATTACGGGACATATAAATAAAACCTGCTGAACTCGCCCCAGTGACCCTACATCCTGCATGAACTGTGAGGAGCTGCTGCAGTGACCACTCTCAGTTACAGAGAACCCCACGGAATTCGCACCTGCTTGCTGAAAACCCACCAATTGGAACTCCCCTTGAGGTCTGCTTGGGTAATGCCCTGTACCCCAGTAAAGGCCTTAGCCCATAGGTCCTCTCTCTTTCTCTCTCCCTGCCTGCTGGTTGAGCACAATGATCCTGCTGCCTCCCCGTTGACCCTATCAGTACTCCTCTTCTCTCATGGATCTATAAATAATAAAGTGCTTCTGTTATTTCATATATTTTTGTTGTTTGCCTCCTCTGGTATCACTTGATCAACACAATAGGACCTAACTTTCCTCCCTTTCAAAGCTCTCCTAGAGAGTGGCTACCTTGCCAGGAATAAACTGGCCATGGGTCAGACAAGAGCCACAGGGGTGTCTGCCTGTATAAACAAGTTTCCTGTGAGAAGGATACCTGGGCATGAGTTGGACACTTAGACATTAGGCCATCCACCAGGATAAAGAAGTATCTTTTGAAAGCCACATTTTAAACATCCACAATCACTTCTTCTGAAGCCCTATAAGGGCAAGCCTAGAGTTTATAGCTACTCTCCAGAGAGGCCTCAAAACCAAATTAGAGAAAAATACAACAATTGGTACAAATAATCAAGAAGCAGAAAGAGGTCTTGGAGTTGAAGAGATTGTGAGTTCTAATAATAGTCCAACCATTAGTTATGTGACTTTAGGTAAGTTACTTAACTCCTTTGAACTAAAAAATGAAAAGTAGAAAAATACCTAAATTGGGTTGTGAGAACTACAAATTATATCTGTAGCATAATTAACACAGTGCTTGGCATGTTCAAGATTCTTAATAAGTGAATACATTTACAATCCTAGGTCACATTGTGTAGCTTAATTTCTTATCATCAATCTATTTCTAATATTTATGAAGTTCTGAGTGATTAGAACCCCATCTTTTCAAAACTGAAAGAGGCAGAAACTCTCTGACTCTAACATACCAAACTCCTAAGCTCAGATTGCTCAAAAGCAAATCACATCCCTTAAAAATTCTGTCTGCACAAGATTAATTGTGTATAGGTATATTGATTTTAAGGACAAAAGCAATGATATTCTAGTTTTACTAGTGAAATGCAACAGAATGTTCATATTAATAAGATTAAAAGAAGATATTGGTTTAAACTTTTTTAGTAAAGTCCAATTCATTCACTAATCTAAACCAATAAACATATTATTTTATTATGTAAATAAAATAATAAGTTTTATTATTTACAGTTAAGCACAGTAAACAGTAAATATCAATCAATTAATATTGATATCAAATTTTGGAAATATGAATATAAGGTTTAAAAATTGTAGAAAAGTAAAGTGTAATTTGTTTCCAACTTTCAGTGATTCACTTCTTTGATCTAGTGTAAGCCAAAACTGTTGATATTTGGGGTTTTTTTTTGAGATGGGGTCTTGTTCTGTCGCCCAGGCTGGAGTGTGGTGGCGTGATCACATCTCGCTGCAGCCTTGAACTCTAGGGCTCGTGGGATCCTCTCACCTCAGCCTCCCAAGTAGCTAAGACTACAGGCATGCTCCACTGGCTAATTTTTTTTTTTTTAATTTTTTGTCTCACTATGTTGCCCAGGTTGTTCTCAAACTCCTGGCCTTGAGCAATCCTTCTGCCTTAGCCTCCCAAAGGCCCTGGGATTACAGGTGTGAGACACTATGCCTGGCCTGATTTTTTTTTTTTTAGTTTTCTATGAACCTATATTCATATTTGGGCATGTTTATATCTAAGTGATTTTTTTCCATATTGCTATAGACTGAATGTTTGTACACTCTCCTATCAAAAAAAATTCATATGTTGGAATTCTAAATGTAATGAAAACCCTATGGCCTTTGGGAGAGAATTAGAGTTAGATTAGGTCATGTGGTTGGGGCCCTCATGATGAAATTAATTTCCTTATAAAAAGAGGAAAAGACAGGATCTCTCTCTCTCTCTCTGTCTGGGTGCTGGCATCAAGGAAGGCCATGAGAGGACATAACCAGGAAAAGGGCCCTCCCCCAAAACTCTAACTTGCTGGCACTCTGATCTCAGACTTCCAGCCTCCAGCACTATGAAAAATGATGTTTGTTGTTTAAAACACTCAGTATATTGTATTCTGTTATAGCAGCACAAAGAGACTGAGACACATAACCATATTTTGTTTGCCTCTTAGCATTTAATATAATGCCAATTGTGTAATTTCAGCCTTAAGAAATTGAATTGGTCAAGCTCTTAATTAAAACATTCTCCGTTACTTTGTTTTTAATCAACATAAGCAGAAGGATCAATATTTTAACAGAAAATGTAAAAATAGTACATATTATTTTCCTAAGATATCACTATTATAACTTGTGTATCCTCATAGTTATAACACAGCAAGTAAGGTACAAACATGAGGTGATTTATTTTTTTCAAGAAAGTTTTAAATATATGCAATTTAACACCATAGTTTCTTCATTTTTCACAGTGAAATCCATTTGCTAACCCTTTTAGCCTTTCCCTTTTCAGGACACTGAACAACCAAGCCACATCTTACTGTGAACAAATTAGTTTTGACACCTTGAGACATTTAATTATTTGCAACAGTGAGTCAGATGAAGGTGAAGTTGAGAGAAACTTTTCAAGCTCTAGAAAGACATGTATGCTAAAAGTGCAATTCCAGGATATATAGGACATTTTAATCCTGAAAATCTATTTAAGCATAAGAGAAATTTGCAAATAAACTCTGAAATTT
This sequence comes from Daubentonia madagascariensis, assembly GCA_023783475.1. Lineage (NCBI taxonomy): Eukaryota > Metazoa > Chordata > Mammalia > Primates > Daubentoniidae > Daubentonia > Daubentonia madagascariensis. Next base: position 3,037,232 of record JAKFHU010000322.1, read on the forward strand.
CTAGGAAATAAGCATATTACAAATTAAATAGAAACGTAAGGTTTGGCAGTAAATTATAATTTTCTACATCCTATGTTTCAGAAGTGTTTTTCAGAGATACAGAAAATCTCAGAGATGGAAGTGAGTACAAAGTTCATTTCGTACAGCCACTCATTTTACAGTTGAGGGAACTGAGGTTCAGAGAGGTTAAGTGATTTGCCAAGGTCAATCGCCAGTCACTATTAAACTCAGAGAATCAAAACCTAGGTTTCTTATTTGCCCAATATCATTTTATTAATTTCATTGTTTCATTTGCCTATAACAATAGTGATTTAGGAAGATCCAAGTCTGTTGCTGATGGATAACATTTTTAATGAGAAAGTTGTGCTAATTAAATTTGTATTTTTATAAAAACAGTACAATTTTCTCACATAAATCTATAACTATGCTAATTTACATGATCTAGTTAGAGAATTCTATGATTTTTTTTTAATTTTAAAGGTCTTTTATGGTGACTTTGACTTTTGCTTTTCTAAAAGGCCTTACAAATGGTTATATTTATTTCTGCTGGAATGTTTCAAGGAATTCAGAATGAAAGGATGTATTTGAGTATGAGATACAATTTAGTTACATTGAGAAGTTATTTATTTTAGCTATAGGAAAAAAATGGTGGCGCCTTTGGAAGCCTCTTTGATTTCTCATAGGAGGAATCCTTGTGCTCTGGACCAAGCAGACACCATGACTTCTTCATCGCTGTTATTTCTCTCAGCCCTTAACAAACAGTGTGGCACATGAGAGTCCTGAGGGGTTGTCGGTTGAAAAAACGGTGGGCAGGAAGCAATGTGACATGGTTTGCTCTACTCTCTGGCTGGGAGAAGGGCCATTTGGGAAAGAATCTTTAGATGTCATTGGAAGAATGTGGGATGTTTGTGAATCTCCTTTCCTTAGGAATAAAAGTAGAAGGAAGGACAGTGCAGGGCATTCCAAGTATAGTCAGCTCTCATTATTCACAGACTCTGTATTTGTAAATTCGCCTACTTGTTAAAATTTATTGTAACCCCCAAATCAATACTTGAGGTACTTTCTCCACCCTTGGCAGACATGTATAGAATGGCAAAAAATTTGAGTCATCTGACGTGCACATACCCAGCTGAGGTTGAACAAGACGACGATCTGCATTGTCATTTCAGCTTTCATACTGTAAACAAATGTCCTCTTCACAGTCTATTTAATGCCATGTTTTCTGCATTTTTGTACTTTTTGTTGGTGATTTTGCTGTTTAAAATGGCCCCCAACATCATGCTGAAGTGCTGTCTAGTGTTTTTAAAATTTTTAAATCTATTTATTTTTTATTCATTTATTTATTAATAATTATTGAATGTTTATTTTATGAACTATGTCAGGAAAATATATATGTGTATATGTATATGTGTGTGTGTATATGTGTGTGTGTATTTTGTTTTGTTTCCACTCACAGATTTTATAGTCCTAAAAAAAAAGATTGTCTTATGAGAATGATAATTAGTTGGTTTTGAAACATAAAATAAATACTTCAACTGGTATTCATTCATATTGGCCCACAGTAGAAAAAAACCATTTTAAGACATGTATCATTCAATACAAAATATTTCATAAATATATACAATTCTTTTAATTTTATGTGCTTATATATTTAAGGTATAATGTGAAATGTAATTAATATAATTGATTAAACTTTTCAGTGTTAGAGTGTATAAGAAATGTCTACCACTCCCCTTATTTTTATCCTTAGGAGTGTAAGTATATTCAGCTTGACAGTGTTAAAAATAAGTGTATATATGTTTAAAAAAATATAAGTAGAAAAATATAAAAGAGGTACATAAATATTATGTAAGAATGTATTATTCTGAGGAGAAATATACATCTTAAATATGCTCATATTTTTTCTGTGATTCACACACATGAATATTCTGCATGAATTACATTTCTCAACATTGAAATCTTGGAACTTTTTGTAAAAGTGACCAAATCTGAAGTTACTGATTGTTTTTATGAATATATCCTGCAATATTTTTAAAAGAAAAGGGAAAATTGGTTTTTGCATGACTTTTTCATGATAAATTGCCTACCTTAATTATCATAGTCATTTTCATTTTTCATGTCATTAAAGTATAATGAAACTTTGATAAAGTCCTTCACTATAATTAAAAACATAGATACTTAACCCCTTTATAGGATGCATAAAAGCATCTTTGTTTTGTAACAGACTTTTTAAAATGCTCACCTTATACGAATGATTGATTTGTAGAGGAAGTTCTACATCCATGAAAACTTGTATCATCTATATGTTTAGCTATTCATGTCCACATCTATATATTTATTCTTTGTCAATTTATTGTATTATTGATATATTTTTACCAAAAAAAACTCAAATGAGATTATAACTAAATTTAATTTGCTTTTTGAAGAACTTCCTTTAATGATTAATGGCATACAAAATTCTATTCAGATTTTCCTTAATATTTCATAAAAATATATTGATATTGTATAATTATTCTGAGCATATAAAATCATGTGATTTTTTATTGAATTATTTTTACTAATTTCTATTAGTGCAATTTTCCATTTACTTGTTTGAAAAATTCTATGTTCACAATTAATTTGAATAAAATTTTATTTATTTCTGTCAGAAGGAAAAGAGTTGGTTAATTGTTAACACATTGTAGAACCAGGGAAAATAGTCAACACATTATACAAGGATGGGGGTACTCATTTCTTCAAAGACAATAATTAGAAACAAATGCCTCAGAACTATCACTGACATTCATAAACGCCTTTTCATTGAAACATCTAAAAGTAATTTTCAGAAATTACTTAATTAGCCTTTCCACAGCTCTTGGTGATAGATCCTGTGTTGTAATTACAATGTGCTTTGTATTAACAGCACTGATGGAAAGTATTAGTGTAGATAATCTATACATAGTTTACATGTGCAAAGGAAGCTGGTGTCCAGCCAAGGGACACCTAGCACCCAGGGTTACACATATAAATTGGTTTCTAAGGTGAGCAGGCAATCAAGATTAAGTTTTGTTTACTCTTTTTTTCCTTGTTAGTTTAGTTTTCCTCTTGAGTTGCCTTAACCACTTTCACGGTTTTTTTTTTTTGTTCTCTTTGCTCTCTCAGAGAGCATTATGAAAAAATACCTGAAAATAGGATAGAAGTATTTTTCTTTGCATATACCGAGGATGTGTCCAATGTGTATGCAAATATATATATTTTAACAACAACAGCAAAGACAATGAGAACAACAAAATATCCTTTATTTTTTGCTTCTTTATAGTATGCATAGGTCCCAGGGAAAATAATATGATTCTGTGATTTATAGATTTATAGTTTATTTTCATTTATTTTTAAACAACTTTATTGAAGTATAATTGACATCACTATGTACTTAATACTGTATATATTTAAAGAGTACAATTTGGTAAAATTTGACGTATCTATATACTTATGAAACCATCACCAGTCAAGACAGTGAATGTATTCATCACTCAAAAACTCTCCTCACATTCCTGTGTAATTCTTCCCTCATAGTCTTCCCACACAACAGTAATGTGTTCTATTGCTATATTGTTTTACATTAGTTGTATTTTCTGGAGTCATATATAAATTGAATCATAATATACATAATACAGTATGTATTCCTATTTTCTTATCTGGTTTCATTTAGCAAAGTTATTTTGGGATTCATCCATATTATTATGTGAATCAACATTTTAATTGGTGAATAATGTTCCATTGTGAGTTAATCCATTTACTTTTTGACGGACATTAGCATTGTTTCCAGTTCTTGGGTTACAAATAATGCTCTTATGAATATTTGTGTACAAGTTTTGTATGGACACATGTATTCATTTCTCTTGGGTAAATGCCTAGGAGTAAAATTTCTGGATCATATAACAAGTGTGTGTTTAACTGTGAAATGGTTTCCCAGGGTGGCTGTACAATTTTGTGTTTCCAGGAGCAGCAATTTAGTGTATAATGAATTTGCAACCAGGAAAGAATTACTGTAAAAATAAATCATTTTATTGAAGGTAAAAAGCAAATGATTTGTAATCTAAATTTATTTCATGACTGGACCTCTTAACACACTTATCCATATCTTGATTGTAAGAACATGATCTACCAATCAAAAAAAAATTCTTGGTGGCAGCTTGACTTGTCCTAACTAAAACGATTATGGAAGGGAAAGATGAATGCTGTAATTCACAGGTACAGTCATTAGTATGTCAGTGAAATTAAGGGTTGTCTTTTTCACTTTATGGAACATACTACAACATAATCCATTCGCAATTTGTCCATTTGTTCTTCTGAACCTGCCTTTTAATGTAGTCTAGTGAAAGACATATGATTATGGAGTTTGGGAAGATCATAGGCACTAACATATTTTTGTAAGAAAGCCCACAGAAGGAAATAAGAAGATCTGATTCTGGATCTTTTTGCTAAAACTCAACTTTTAAGAATTGAAACAAATCAAATGGTTGATAACTTTACCATAAATATACTTTGTAAGTATTGCACACTTTATTTTGTTCTAGTAAAGCACAAAAGTGCATAAGTGCATTATTAACAAGAATTTTTGTAACTTTCTCTTGAAGTTTGCATCACAATTTGTGCTTTCCAAGAAGCAAAGCACTCATTCTATCTCAAAATGTATCAATCTCTCTTCCACACCTAAACATGAAGAACAAAGGAACTGACAATTTCACTCCTGCCTGGCTTCTCAGTGCAAAACAATGTTGGTGCTGAACTTAAGTGTTCACATGTGGGTGGCTGGTCTGTGACTGTAATGAAGTCTACTGTCTGGCTGCCTGCACTAGCTGCCATCACACTTCAAGGGAGGATGAGTCTATTCATTGAAGGCTGCGACTTTCTAAAGAAAACCTATATGTTGCTCTTAGTGTTAAGGCTTTCACTGCATAGTTGCGTTTGCGTTTTGTCCTGGTCACCCAATTCTCAGAAGGTGAATTCTCCACCTCACAAAGTTGGAACTGCTCTTCAATTCCTTGGAAGTGGAAACTGCACAGGTTTGTGTGGACAGAGAGAGGACAAATGTGGTGTGGGGACAGGATAAATGGAAGTTGAAATGGAATGGGGTGGTTAGGGCCTTTAATACTTTCGTTATGAATTAGAATCATGTATATTACATTGAGAATATATATTAGAATTATGTATCTAATATTATTATATATTAGAATTATATAATATATTCAATATGTATTAGAATTCTTAATGCATATTAGAATTTATATTAGCATATTTTTGTTAGAATTCTATGTTTATAATATATTGACATATAAAATAAGCATAATTAGAAAGTTCTTCACATTTAAATAATATCTTTGTTAACAAATGCTGTTTACCATAAGCAGACTTTTATTTATCACAATAAATGAACATAATTCTGCAAGACATGAATTTTTTTTTACTTTGAAGTATTTGACCTCTTCTAGAGACACCATGATTTATGATATGATTAATAAATAAGCAGAACCATATGCTTATCACTATAACTTTCCTTCTCTTTTCTGAATTTCTAGGGTCATAAGTAAGCCAGAAAGTGAATCACAACTTTATAGGTTTATTTATCTATAGGCTTTACAATTTTTTCTTGAAAATGACCTTGGGGTAAATTTTAGTGTGTTGGTCTGCTACAGATACATGGATGCATGCATTAATTTTGAAATGTCAGTTGTATTGATATTTTCAATCAAAATTAGTTTAAAAAGTCTTCTACTGACTATTGATACATGATAAATTAAATATACATCTTTAAAATTATCAATTATTTATTTTTCAAAATATTTTATCAGCCCATACTTGAAGTGCAATGACTATTAGAAAATGCATATCCAATTATCCCTTTTCATTCCCATGGCAGATGTCTGATTCGGTATTAAATTAATTACCAAATGCCTTTGCTTTCTGACAGTTGGGTATTTTAGACTTCAAAGGCAAATAGATTTTGAAGCAATAGAATAACAAGCTTAGAAGTGTGAAGTGCAGCAAAGCTGAAAACTGAAGAATCAGCAGGCTGAGCTGTTAATATCTTCCAGAAGAGTTAATCAATCATAGTGTGACAACAGTAAAAAATGCAAATCTTGTGTAGTACAAATATAATTAACTGTAAATCAGATTTTTATTTTGGTATAACATTAATAGAATTAACGTTCAAGATGGCACATTATTTTACAAATTTATTTCTGATTAGATTTGTTATATTTTTTAATGCTATCCTGGAAGGTCATCATATTTCTGTATAATTTTTGGTTGTAATTAGCAGTAAATATAAAAAGACTGAACATTTTATTTTATTTTATTTCAGAATATTATGGGGGTAAAAACTCTTTGGTTACATAAATTGCCTTTGCAATGCCTGACAAGCATGCCCATCCCCCAGACAGTGTGCACTCCATCCACTAGGTGTGGAATTACCCATTCCCCCTCCCCCCTCCCACTTGCCCAACACCCTGTGAATGTTACTTTCTATACGTGCACATTAGTTTTAATCAAGTAGTACCAATTTAATGGTGAGTACAAGTGTTTCTTTTTCCATTCTTGTGATACTTCACTTAGAAGAATGGGCTCCAGCTCCATCCAGGATAATACAATAGGTAGTTCATCCTTTTTTATGGCTGAGTAGTACTCCATGGTATACATATACCACATCTTATTAATCCACTGGAGTATTGATGGGCACTTGGGTTGTTTCCACATCTTTGCAATTGTGAATTGTGCTGCTATAAACATTCGAGTGCATATATCTTTTTTATAGAATGTCTTTTTTTCCTTTGGGTGGATACCAAGTGATGGGATTGTGGGATCAAATGGTAGTTCTACTTTTAGTTCTTTGAGGTATCTCCATACTACTTTCCATAGAGGTTGTACTAGTTTGCAGTCCCACCAGCAGTGTATGAGTGTTCCTGTCTCTTCTCATCCATGCCAATATTTGTTGTTTTGGGACTTTTTGAATAAAGCCATTCTCACTGGAGTTAAGTGATATGTCATTGTGGTTTTGGAAGTATACCATTATTTACTGAAGGCATTTTTATTTACCACTGCTTCCAAACTTTCATTATTTTACAGTTGGTTCCAAGTTAATACAAACATTTTTTCTTCATTCATGAACTTTCATTAGATACAAATCAGATATAATATGGCAATTATAATCTATATGAACTATATTTTATAAATATTAAAACAAGTTCATCTGCATATTATAAAGTTCCTGAATGATGTATCATTTTCAAGTTCATCTACAAATTTTTGAGTATTTTGACTTTTTGTAGACTTTCCATGAAAGTTGATAAGCCAAAAATTAGAAAATGACTCTTTGTGTGTCTGTAAATTAGCCTATTTTAACAAGAATACACCTGAACTACTCATTTTCAAAAATATGTTTGATGTTAGCTATTTTAAAGATTTCTCACAGAAACTTTTATTTAATTCAAATGATTTGTGTGTTTTCTACCAGCCATTTATAAAAAAATTTAAGAAAAAAATAATAAAAATAGTTGCAATATTTTATTGAATAATATGTTGATTTTTAAATCAGCATTTATTTAAATGTGTACTTCACCACCAAAATTGTTTATTTGCTAAATATAAGTACTAATACTTTATGGAAAAGTTAGTATTAATCATTCTCTCGTCTATGAGTCTAGATATTTTAGAGGCTTTTATAAGTATTTCAATTGCACTTTTAGTATTTTGTTTAATGTTTTCTTTCACATCTTCCTCTTTCAAGTCTCTCTCTCTCTCTCTCTCTATTTTTAGACCCCACCCACTCACCCGCTCTGTGTGTCTCCTCTACCACCTACCTGGACCTTTCCATTTTACATGGTAGATATTTAATATAACCTAGTTTAATGAAACAGCATTACAAAAAGAACAATATATTTTGTAAATAGTCTATAAACTTTATAGAAATTTCATCTGTTAACCATAAAAATTTTGTTGAAAATTGAATAATAAGTAAATTTTAAATAGTTAATTTTTTCAAGCTTAAATATACTATACATACTACAAATAAAATTTATGTGCCTAAATAAATAGACAATTGTTGTAATGCTCCTATTTTCTGGTGCACAGATATCAGGGACCATTTTGAGTTTTATATTTATTAAATAATTCAAATATTATCTAAGTAAGTATGCACTGTCTTTTCACAAATGCCAATAAATATCTTTCTATGATGGCATAGAATCTTGATTTATCATTTAATCATTTAAATGTTATGGTTACTCTGAGTAGAATATAAAGAGTAGAATTAGCTAAGGTCAGATACAATTATTTTATGAGATTGTCCTATATTGTTATTACTTACCATATTGTTTCTATTTGTAAAAATAAATGCAAAATACATGTTAGGGTACATGAAGCTCACTTAAATTCAAAAATTGCTCAAGGCCCCCAAAATAATAAACTTCAACATAGCATGATATTTTCATGCCATGTCGTTTGAATGTAAAATAAGTTTTTTATTTGCATGATAATTACATTACAACCTATGAATTATATGGCATGATCAAAATTAGTAATGAGCACCTGTGAAACAAAAGTTAGTAATAAAAGATTGTGAAAAATTAATAAAAAGCAACAAGTGTGATTTAAACAAGTTATTTTGAAAAGTATAAATCCTCAACAGAGGGAAAATAAAAAGGACAGTTACAGATTTCTGAGAGACACAAACACTCTCTCTCTCTCTCTCTGTATGTCCATATAACGCAGCAAATCCACTTTTAGATATGTATCCAAATGAATTGAAAACAGAGACTCAAAGAGATAATTGTATGCTAATGTTTGTTGCAGCATTATTTACAATAACGAAAAGGTGGAAACCATCTGAAAGCCCATTAACAGATGACTGGAGAAACAAAATGTAGTAATGGCAGAAAACTTCCCTAATTTAATGAGAAACATGCTAATTAGAATAAACATAGAGAGATCCACAGGCAGCTATACCAAACTAGTGAACCAACTGAATGTAAAAAGAAGGAGAAAATCTTGAAAGCATCAAGAAAGTAATATCTCATCACAGGGAAGAACCATAAATGCAATTAATGGCTGACTTCTCTTTAGAAACAAGGGAGTCCAGAAATCAATGACATAGAATATTCAATGTACTCAAAGAAAAAAACTGTCAGCCAAGAACATAATATCCATAAAAGTTATCATTCAAGAATGAAGGCAAAGTTAACACATTCCCAGTAAAGGAAAAACTGAGAAATACAGGGCTAGGACACTTACCTTACCAAAAGTAAGGAAAGGAACCATCAGGCTTAAAAAACAACAGATGCAAACTCAATTTCACATGAAGAAATAAAGAGCGCCAAAATTGATAAACATGTAGTTGAATATAAATTATTCTTATGGGCTGAATTATGTTCTGTGTTCCCCCAAAATTCATATGTTGAAGTCCTCACCCTTAGGACCTCAGAAAGTGACTATATTTGAAGATAGGGCCTTCAAGAAAGGTAATTAAGGTAAAACGAGCTAATATGGAAGAGCCTTAATCCAATATGACTGTTTTCCTTATAAGAAGAGGATGTTGGACATACACAGCCAGGACCATGTGAAAACACCAGAGAAAACAGCCATTTACAAGCCAAGGAGAGAGACCTAAGAAGGAACCAACTCTGCTAACATCTTGATCTCAGACATCTAGTCTCCAGAAGTGTAAGAAAATAAATTTTTGTTGTTTAAGCCACCTAGTGTGTGGTACTTTGTTGTGGAAACCCTAGAAACTAATACAGACAGTTTAGAAATATTTTCCACTTTTATTCTCTTAATTTATTTTAAAAACAAAAGACTGTTCAAAGTAATAATTATAACAATGAATTGTTTATAACATATAGAGATATAATTATGAACATAAAACCAAATATAAGCTATATTGAAGCAAAATTGCTATATTTTACTGAAATAAATCAGCTTTAACCTAAGTTTGACTAGAAAAAAATTAAAGCTTTTTATATAACCACTAGAACAATAACCAAGAAAATAGGACAGAAATATAGTTAAAAATCAACAGAGAAATTAAAATGTTATAGGATAAAATACATGCAATTTTTAAAAGACAATAAAAGAGGACTAGAGTAACAAAAATTACTTAAAATACATGAAAAAGAAAGAGCAAAATGGCAGATATAAATCTAAACATTCTAATAATTACATTAAAGATGAGTAGAATGAACCTTTCAGTTAAAAGTCATCAATTCTCAGACTGGAAATTATAATAAGTTCTTACTATATGTTGTTCACAAGTAGAACATTTTAGATAAAAAGACACAAATAACTTGAAAATTAAAAGTATGATAAAAATATAGCATGAAAACTTTTACCATAAGAGGGCTGTATTAGCTATATTAATATAAGACAAACCACACATTAAAACAAGAAATATTGCTACAGGCAGAAAGGTCATTTTATAATGATGATAAAGATCAATAATTAGGATGATATAATTGAAAATATGCATGCACATACCAATCAAGTTACTTACTACATGAAAAAAAAAATGAAAGAATTGAAAGGATAAATGAGCAAATAAGGAATTATAGTTTAAGATTTCAATACCTCTGTCTCAGTAACTGACACAAACCCATTGAGTATTTAGAAGACATGAACCACGTCAACCACCTTGTTCTAACTGACAGGTATAGAACACTCCACCAGATAACAGCAGGCTACACATTAAGTGCAAATACATCCACCAAAACAGAATATATGTTAATCAATACACAATCTCTATAAATTTAGAGGGACTGAAATCACAATATGTACATTGTCTGTCCACAATAAAGATTAGAAATAAAATATAGAATATTAGAAATCCTCAGATAATTTAAAATTAAAAAACACATTTCTAAATAGTATGTGGCTTAAACAAGTAAATCACAACGGTAATTTAAAAATATCTTTATGAAATCAATTAATAACTTGAAGTTCTACTTCAAGCAACTATAAAAAGAACAAACTGAACGCAAGCCAAGAAGAGGGCAGAAATGATAGAGTGAAAAAAAATAGAAGATAGAGAAACAACAGAGAACATTTAAAATAAAATAAGTTGTTTGAAAAGATCAACAAAATTGACAAAATATTCATTAGACTTACCCAGAAAAAAGAGAGAAAAATCAATAATGTAAGAGGAAACATCACTACCATTTATTTGTATAAATAAATCAAAAAGTCTAGGGGAACAGTCTGAACAACTGTGTGTTAACAACATAGATAACATAGATGAAAAGGACGAATTTCTAAAAGACATAAATTACCAAACTCAAGAATAACTAATTTGAATATGTCTACAAAAATAACAAAATTGAATTAGTAAATTAAAATCTTTCAATAAAAAAATCCCAGGCCCAGATAACTTCTCTGGTGAATTGTACCAAACATATGGCAATGTCTAATAAGAATGAGAAATGATGTTCAATATCATTAGTCATTAGGGAAATGCCAATTCACACTAATCGAGATACTGTTACATACCAACTAGATGTCTATGATAAAAAAGACTAAAAATAACAAGTATTACTTGCAAATTTATGTTGTTACTCATGTATAACTATTACCCCTGTTACATTTTTTAAAGGAAAGTATTTTATATTTTATTACCTTTAATCGGACTTTTTCCTATTCTATCAGCAAGGGACCTCTGATTTTCATTTTCTTCTCACGCCTGCAGATTATTGTCTTATGTGTGTGTGTGTGTGTGTGTGTGAGATTATTTTTAAAGACTTAAATAAAATTAAGTCTAGGTTAACACCTCCTGAAGAAACTGCTGAAACTAAATGATATGCCTTGTAATTTATAGTTCCTATTTCATTTATACAAATATATTTCTAGTTTGAGGCTGTATTGGGTTTCCAACCTTTTTAAATGCTAAATTATAGTTAGGAAAAATCAGGACAAAAAATTCATCAATCCTATGTCAATTTAAAAAAAGGTCATGGTGCAGAGCAATAGAGATACTTTGGAGAATAGTGAATATAAACACTCCACAAAATGTATGACTTAGATATAATTTGAAGTAACACTCTCTGGGACTAAATGTGATACAGTTTTCTGTATCAGGCACTTTACTTTTCACTAGAATGAAGACTCTCTGAGGGTAAGTAGTTTCTCTGTTTTCTACACTGCTGTTTCTGTCATGCCAAAGCAGTGAAAGATACTTCAGAAATCCCTCAGTCAATATTTGTTGAGTCAGTAAGGCAATGAAAATTCACATAAGGTTAAATTTGGCACCAGGTTAATATTCCACACGTTAATTTTGTACAGCCATATGCCTATTGAAGAGTATGAGGCTGGAATATTTCTATAAATGAATAAAGATGATTGAGAAGAGGAAACAAGCTTTTATCATAAACATATCCTTTGAAATTAAATGACACAGCATGAGTCTGAAATATTTGTCTATAGAGTTATCAAATGGGCAGTGACAGCTGCTTGATTGTTGCCCAAAAATCTAATGGAAAAGTATCTAACCTAAAATCAGTGTCAGTATCCACAATATGACTATTTATTTCAATTATATAATTTTAGTATAGTTGTAAATCTATTAGTTATACCCAAATTAGATTTCAGAACATTACAAAGAGTATAACGAAGAACTTAGACTTAAATGTATTTTTCTAAATGGACCAATATCTCATGTGGATTGAATTTAAGATAAGATTTAAGTGGTTAAAGTATGATAAACAATTAAATTTCCAGCTTCAGGTTATTATTATCCTCAATGTTGTGTCTTGCATTTACCTTATTCTCTGTAATATACTAGACACTGAAATACAAAATTTAGCTATTCCCTTTTAAAATACTATGTTATGTCTGATCTTTCTCTATATATCTCTTTTTCACATATGCATAAACACTCTGCACAACACAAAATAACCAATATCTTAACTTTAAATTGTATAATGCTTGAGAAGAATAATAGCACATTTTATTACTTGCTATAAAATTTAAATTAAAAAAATTATTTCCATGTGTTTTTTTAATCTATGTAATTTGTGAAATGTTAAGAAACAGCATAGGTCTTACTCAGATACATCTCACAGTTAGGAGAACATTTATACTGTGCCTGTCTTAACCCATGGAAAAACTGAGAGTTTTGGTTGTATTTTATTTTTGAACAGAATAATAAATGGCACCTTAGACAAAAATAAATTCATGTGTCCATTAGGTATTTTTAAATAGTAACGATTTTGCCCATAGTGGCTTCTTATTTTCCTTTTAATGTCTGAGCATCTATGGTACTAATATTTTTTTCATTTCTGATAGTTATAGTTTGTGGTAAATAGTTTAACAATAACATTTATTTTTTTAACTTGGATATTTGTTCATTTTGAAGTTTCTGTCTCTACAAAACCATTAGTAGTTAATATTTCACAAATGGACTTTTTATTATGGTAAAATATACATAACAAAATTTACCATTTTAATCATTTTTTACATGTACAGTTCAGTGGTACTAAGTACTTTCACATCCTTGAGTGATAATTTGTACTCTTTAAACAATAACTTCCCATTTCTCCCTTTTTCTTCCCTGGAAAACACCATTCTACTTTCTGTCTCTATGAATTTGATTTTCTAGGTACCACCCATTACTGCTAGATACCTGTGTGCTGCCCCAGAAGACAATGTACACTGATCAATAAGAGCTACTGTTGCAGAGAGACTATATCTACTGCCTATTCATTAATTCTTATATGTTACCCAAATAAAATATTTCTGTTCCTTTGTTTTCTAAAGGGATTTTTTTGGAGGAAAACAATGAAAAAGAAGTTCTACAGATATTTCCTTACTAACTGTCAGGTATGAGTACCAAGTTTATAAATGAAAAAACAAAATAATAGTAGATTTCAGCATACTTTATGAAAAGGCTAAGAAAATAGTATTGATACAGAGGCTTCTATCTTGATGCATAATATAATTCAGGATAGTACCACATTTTAAAAAATCAGTTCATTAGGTATGATTGGTGTACAAAAAGATATATATATTTAATGTACACAACTTGTAAATTTGGAGATAAACCGATGAAATCATCACTACAATCTATGCCATAGATATATCCATCACCTCAAAAGTTTTCTCTCACTGTCTTTATTTTATCATTATTATTATAATAAAAACACCAAATGTGAGATCTACCATCTTGGCAAATTTTTAAGTATACAATACAGTATTGCTAACTATAGGTACTCTGCACATCTTTGCTGCACATCTTTGACTTATTCTTCTTGCGTAACTAAAACTTTATATTTTATTGCACACATCCCTTTATTAAAAAAGACAAAATAACAACAAAAAGCACTTCAAACTTGTACTTCTAATAATGTGTTTATATGGTTATTTATAAATAAGTATATTTCATTATAATATCATTTTTAATATATCAAAGGTATTCCACACCTATGACAAGGTTAATCATTAAGAATAATGGAAGAAATTCATCACTTCAAAAACATTTATAAATATAGCCTTTTGGAGGTTAATTATTGTTAAATATGATTGTATTATCATTATATTTACCTCCAAATGTTACTAAGTTCATAGCAGAAGTAATAAAACTTTCAATTCTGCCAATAAAAAAAGAAGGAAAGAAAAACATTCAAATTGGACATAATGAATAGAATTTCTTTTTATCTTCAAAGCACATAATTGTGTATGTACAAAATTCAAAAATAATTATTAAAAAGCTACCAGAATTAAAGATAAATTTAGAATAATTGTATAAAAAACACAAGGCAAAAAATGGCATTTTTATATTCTAGCAACAAACAATTGGAACATAAAATGTTAAAGATAAATTTTACAATAGCATTAAAATCAAAAACAAAATGGGGACAATGTCTTTACTTTTAAGAATAAAAAGGGTGCTTAGGAACAATTAACCTGGGGTATACTATGCTAATGATTGCAAGAACCAATATTGTTAATGTCATTTACCCCTCAATGTTTCTATATACTTAATGTAATCCCAATCAAAATTCTGGTAGGTTATTTTTTAGAAATGGACAACATGGATCTAAAATTAGGAAAATAAGCAAAGGACCTAAAGTAGCACAAACAATTTGTAATAAGAAGAAAACAGTTGGAAAATTTTTACCATATGATTTCAAGGCTATGATGCTACTGAAATTATAACAATAAAATACAGGAATAAGGACAAACATGGAGACTAATTGAACAGAATAGAGAGTTCAAAATTAGACTAATAAATATATAATAAGTTGATCTACAAAAATGTGGACAAAGATATTTAATAGTAAAATAAGTTAAACCATATTTTAAAAAATAAAGCTTGACTATTACCTCAGATCAGACATACAAAAATTAATTTGACATGTATTATGACATAAATATAAAAGCTAAAACTATAAAAATCTATACAGAAAAAAGGTGAAAGAAAATCTTATGACATTGGGTAAACAAAAATTTGTCAGGACAAGAAATATAAATCATAAATTTTTTAAAATGTGTCTTTGAAAGACACTTTTAGAAAATAAAAAAATCAAGCAATATGCTAGGAGAAAAAATACCAACATGTTTCTGACCAACAACTTACACATTAATGTAAAAAGAATTCTTATAGATCAATAAAAATAAGTCAAATTGATTAATAATGGACAAAGATTTGAGGACACACTATAAAAAAGAAGTAATAGAAATTGACACTAAGCCCATGAAAATATGCTCATCATCAATTATTACAGAAATAGAAGTGAAACCAAAAGTGAGAAACTACTACATATCCACTAGAATAACCAAAATTAGAAAGACTGACAATACCAACTTTTGGAAAGGATATGGAAACCCCCAAAAATTTGTTTGTTGCTAGTGAAAATGACAAATGGTAAAAGCAATTTGGGAAAGAGTTTGGCAGCCTCTTATAATATTAAACACAGATTTGTCAAGTGACCCAGGAAATTTATTATTAGATATTTAACCCAGAAAAAGCAAAACATGCATACAGATGAAGACTTACTCAGGAATGTTCATAACGTATTTATTCATAGTTAAAAACTGGACACAAACCATATGTCCTTCCACCAATGAACAGAAAGCAAACACGGTGTATCTACAAAATGGAACAGAATTTATCAATAAAATGAAATGACATACCAATACACCCAGCAACATGGAGGCAACTGATATCTATAATGCAGTGCAAGAGAAGCCAGAAATAAGTTATTCATTTGATACATAATGTAACGCCTAGGGAATGTGACTGTAGGGATATATAATTTGCCATGTCAGAAAGCACAACAAATACTGCTTAGGGATGGGAAAAAAGTATGAGATTGTCTACACAGTAGAATAAGGGATGTCTTTGGAGTGATGGAAATGTTCTGTATGTTGATTGTGGTGATGATAAACTGGCCATACACACACGTCAAAATTCATCAAAGTGTACACTTAAAAGGGGTGCATTTTACTGTACGTAAATTATGCCTCAATAGATAATAAAATCCATAAGTTCATTTATATATGCACATACAAACAGAAAATAGTGTAATATATACAAACTAAACAGATGTATGTTTTCAATGTATAAAAATGTGAAGTGAAGGTGGGTATTCAGCTTTGGAAACCTATTACTCCCAAACTCTGTATGCATCTCACATTAACTGCAATGTTATTTGGCTAACATTTCATTATAGATGAATCATGTAATAGATGACTTTGTTACGGAAATATAGAAGCAGAAGTGTGCTGCTTAAAAATTAACGTAGACATCTAACTCTTAAAATTATGACATTGTAATTTTCTGTCACATTGATTGTTGTAGCAGAAAGCTTTAGGGTAGTTATTTAGTTCCCACCCTAATCAATAAAATATGTTTGTAAATAAATGGTTTTGTAACTGTAATGATTTATCAGAAAAATGTTAAAGTTGAACCATTTTTTCCTGAAAAAAATGTTAATTCACATGCTAGTTGCATATAGATTGTACATTCATTTATACCTTGGTCTTTCATCAGAGTGATCTGAATGTAGAAATCAAATTTCTTGAAATGAATGTCACTTTGTCATATAACCAAGTTAAGAAAAAGATTAGGGGTTAAAAAAGATCATAAGTTCTTAACACTGTCTTAAATTCTAGTGTTCTGTAGCACTGTAAGATGACTATAGTTAACGATAATATATTATAGATTTTCAAATAGCTAGGAGGAAGATATTGAATGTTACCAACACAAGGAAATAGTAAATGTTTGAGATGATGCATATGCTAATTACTCTGATCCAATCACTATAAATTAAATGTATTGTAACATCATGTATACATCATAAATATGTACAATTATTGTGAGTTGATCTAAGAAAAGTTTTTAAATATTATGAAATGCAAATTTAATGGAATGTACTTAATATTTCAAAATCTAATTAAATGAAGTATGCAGTATTTTGGTAAAGTTGTAGAGAGAGATTAATTAGCAAGGTTATTTTAGAAAAAAATGATGTATTAGTTTCCTGTGATTTCTACAAGTAATTACCACAAACATGGTGACTTAAAACAATAAAAATGTGTAATTTCACAGTTCTAAAGGACAAATTTCCAAAATCATTTTCATTGGTTTGAAATAAAAGTGTCAGGTCAGCGAGGCCACCTCTTCTCAGGAGGCCCTAAGGGAGAATCAATTCCTTGCCTCTTCCAACTTTTAGCAGCTGCCTCCATTCCTTGGTTGTGGTCACATCTTTTCAATCTCTGCCTCCCTAATCCCCATGACTTTCCCTCTTCTCTGGAGTGGGTTTAATCTTCCTCCACTTGTGATTACACTTAGTGCACACCCAGGAAATCCAGGTAATCTCTCCATCTCAGTATCTTCAATTATTCACATCTGCAAAGAAACTTTTTTAAAAATACAGTTATTTACACATTGCAGATACTTGGACCTACTATATTGGGAGGCCAAGTATTCTGTTTAACACAAATGATAAAATTTTTGACAGAGGATTACAACTTATTTTTGGTTTGTGTCAGATAGGAACAAGGTTAGCCCTTAGTTATCTTCACAGATATTTCTTGCTTCTCTCTTTTCAGGCACTTAAGACATTTGCCTTTCCCTGGACAAGTGTAGTTAGACATGTATAAATGATTTACTTGGGTCAGTGGTGTGAGTGTCGCTTCTATAATTCATCACATTTTTTATCATCTACCTCATTGACTAGTGATTAGAAATAGAAGAGGCTCAGCCAGCTTGGGACCATCAGTGACAATGAGAGAATCTGAAACTCACTTTGTTTTCCAGAAATAGAATTGTTGTATAGCTTAAACATAACTCTTTCATTAGCTTTTCAGCTATACTCCTTTGCATTAAATTGCATTTATTTTTTCTGCAGGGGTTTCAATATGTATTTTTAATTTATTAAAACTTACTTTAAGTTAATGTTGGATCATATTATATGCAATGCAGGACCCTAGTGACTGTTTACGGCCATTTTCCATTCCCTCTTAGCGTTGCAATAGTTTTCATAAATATTACAAGTACATATATTATAAATCCAATAATATAGTGTTATCTGTTTTGTTTTACATAGTCATGTTCTTAAAGGAGGAAGTAAAAAAGTAATAAAAATAGTACTTCATTTTAATTGTTTTAAATTTCAAAATATTAAGGGGTTCCAAATTTTTTCTTATATGGATACCTTCTATAATGCTGAAGTCAGGGCTCTCAGTGTGCCCCCCACCAGGACAGTGCTCACTGTACCCAATTAGTACATTTTTATCTCTTACTCTGCTCCCACCCTCCCCACTTCTTAGTTTCCAATGTCCTTTACATGTTTTTGTGCCCATGTGCACCCATCCTTTAGCTCCCATTTATTTGTGAGAACATGTGGTGTTTGTTTTTCCATTCCTGAGATACTTCACTTAGGATAATGGTCTCTAGTTCCATCCAAGTTCCTGCAAATGACATTATTTCATTCCTTTTACACACTTTCTTTATCCACTCATGGACTGATGGACACATAGGTTGATTCTATAACTTTTCAAATATGAATTGTGCAGGAATAAATTTTGAGCGCAGGTGTCTTTTTGATAAAATGATTTCTTATCCTTTGGGTAGATACTCAGTGTTGGGATTGTTTGACTGAATGGTAGGTCTACTTTTAGCTCTTTGAGGAATCTTCATAATGTTTTCCGGAAAACAGTATGCAGAAACATGCACTATTACTGCTTTTCAGTCATTTTTGTGTTTGAGTTTCCATTTGGTGTGATTTGGTGTCAATGTTCTTAAAAGTCAGAGACTTCCTTTACATTTCCTCTATGCAGGTCTGTTGTCAATAAACACATTGTATTCTTGTTTTTGTGATTATTGTTTTCCTCAATCTTCTTTTATAAATTATATATTTTTCCTAAATATAAGAATTCTAGGTTGACTTTTTTTGGAAATGCAAATATGTTGCTATATTTTTCTTGCCTTTATTGTTTTTTTCCCTGTTTTATTTCTAATTATTATGACTACATAACAGTTGTGTATTTTTATAGGACACATGTGATGTTTTGATACAGGCATACAGTGTAATTAATCAAATCAAATAATTGGGCTATCCATCACCTCAGGCATTTATCATTTCTTTGTGTTAGGAGCATTCCAATTCTACTCTTTTAGTTATTTTAAAGTATACCCTACTTATTTTTTTATAGTCATGTTGTTGTGCTATCAAATACTATTCATTCTATCTAAGTATCTAACTATATTTTTGCACGCATTAACCATCCCCACTTTATCCCCCCTCCCAGCTACCTTTCCCATCCTCTGGTAACCATCATTCTACTCCCTGTCTACATGAGATCAATTGTTTTTAGTATTTAGCTCCCACATACTCATGAGAACATGTGAGATTTGTCTTTCTGTGCTTGGCCTATCTCACTTAAGATAATATTCTCCAGTTCCATCCATGTTGTTGCAAATGGCAGGGTTTCTTTTTTTTTGTAGCTAAATAATATTCCATTGTGTGTATGTACCACAATTTCTTTATCTATTTATCCATTGATGGACACATAGGTTGATTCAATTTCTTGGTTATTGTGAATAGTGCTGCAATAAACATGGGAGTGCAAATATCTTTTCAATATGCTGAATTCCTCTCCTTTGGATACATAACCAACTGTGGGATTGCTGGGTCATATGGTAGTTTTATTTTTAGTTTTTTGGGGAACCTCCATACTATTCTCCATAGTGGTTGCACTAATTTACATTCCCATTAATAGTGTATGAGGGTTCCCCTTTCTCCACATCCTGATCAGCATTTGTTATAGACTGTCTTTTTTATAAAAGACATTTTAACTAGGATGAGAAGATATCTTATTGTAGTTTTGAACTGCATTTCTCTGATGACTAATGATGTTGAGAATTTTTTCATTATACTTGTTGGTTATTTGTATGTCTTCTTTTGAGAAATGTCTATTCAGCTCCTCTGCCCATTTTTTTAAAATCAGATTACTTAATTTTTTCCTATTAAGTTATTGGAGCTCCTTATATATTCTGGTTAATAATCCCTTGTCAGATGGGTAGTTTGCAAATATTTTCTCCCATTCTATGGGTTTTCTCTTTCTTTTGTTGATTGTTTCCTTTGCTATGTGGTAGCTTTTTAGTTTGATGTGATCCCATTTGTCCAGTTTTGCTTTAGTTGCCTTTGCTTTGGGGCTATTACGCAACAAGTCCTTGCCCAGACCAAGCATTTCCCCAACTTTTTCTTTTAGTATTTTCATAGTTTTAGTTCTTAGATTTTAGTCTTTTATCCATTTTGATTAGATTTTCATATATGGCAAGAGATAAGGGTCTAGTTTCATTCTTCTCTATATGGATATCCAGTTTTCCCAGCACCATTTATTAAAGAATCTGTCCTTTCCCCTCTGTATGTTCTTGGCACCTTTGTTAAAGGTAAGTTCCCTATAGCTGTGTGGATTTATTTCTGGGTTCTCTGTTCTGTTCCATTGGTCTATGTGTCTGTTTGTATGCCTGTACTATGCTGTTTTGGTTAGCATAGTTCTGTAGTATAATTTGAAGTCAGGTAACGTGATTCCTCCAGTTTTCTTCTTTTTGCTCAGTACCCAGAATGGCCTTTGTTGTTTTTGATGATAAATAAGCTATTTTGCTATCATTCTTCCATTGTATGTAATACGTCATTTTTCTCTTGATTCTTTCAAGCTCTTCTCCCTATATTTTGTTTTCAAAAATTTGACTATTATGTCCCTAGTGTACACTTCTTTTTGGATATCCTGTTAGCTCTTTGCTGAGATTCTTGGATATACTATATTTATATATATATATATGTGTGTGTGTGTGTGTGTGTGTATATACACACACACACCAAATATGTAAATTATTTAGTCAAATATCCTCAAATATATTGTTGCACTTTTTTCTTCTCAGTTTCTGAGGATTAAATTTTATGCAGGTTTGATGACTTGATATTATTCAACAGGTCACTGAGGCTTTTTTTTCCTAAATATTCCTTCTCTTTGATATTTAAATTGCATAATTTCTACTGATCCATCCCAAATGATTTGAATGTTTCTTCTGCCATTTTAAATTCAATGTTAATCCACCTATTGTAGTTTTCATCCCAAGTATTGTGCTTTTCAGTTCTAAAATTTTATATGCTTATTTTTATAGTTTAATTTTTTGAAATTTCCTATATGTTCACTCATTATAATAACCACATTTTTCTTTAAGTCCTTGAGCATATGTGTAATAGGCACTTCAATAGCTCCCATTAACCATGTTATCTCAGAGTTGGCTTTTATTAACAATTTTATTTTCTAATTATATGTCATATTTTTCTGCTTCTCAGCATTGTAATTGTTGTTCTGCACATTTCTGGACTTTATGGAATAGTAGAAATTCGTGTCTTCATCTAAGGAATATTGAGGGTTTTTTTGGTGTATTTTATTTTTAGCATCAGGCAGTTAATTTACTAAAGGATGAAGTTGATCTTTCTGAAGGTTGCTTTTAATTTTACTTTTCATTTTTATTTTTATTTTTAGTGAGTCTGGATATGCTTTAACTATAGGGCTAGAAAAACATTTCTTAAAATGTGGATTATGTGGGGTGTAAACTAAGAACCCAAGATATCTGTGAGAGCCCTCCTCTGTGCTGTACCTAGTGCACAATTCTTTTTGTATTTGTCCTGTTAGCACTTTGCTGAGATTCTTGGATATTCTAGTTTTAGTTATATAAAACTATATAACTATGTTCTAGTTATGTAAAATATATATATAAAATATATATGAAATAATTATATTAAAATATATATAAATAAATATATATAAAACCAAATATGTAAATTGACTCTCTCAGATATGAGAACTTTAATTCTCACAGCACTGTGCATACTCTGCAATCTTCCTACACATCACTTATTTCTTCTTTTTGTTTAATACAATGTTGGTTTCATTTATGTAATTGTTTACCTATGCTGATATATGCCACTTCCCATTTCCCTTATTCTGTTTTAGGACTCCAAACTGTCTGAACAATATTTTCTCTTCTTTCATTTATATTTGCTTTCTGCTTTGTGGTAAGTTTTTCTTCATAACTCCATGTGCTGCCAAAAATTTATTTTTATTTTTTTCTGGTATTATTGTAGATTAAAATACATTCTAAAGTAGAAGCAACCAGATAGCATACTCCCTGACAGAAATACTGAGTTAACAATATACACACCAAAATAGCAGTGTGAGAACTCTAGTAACAAGCTAAGAAGCTGCAGCAATCAAGCAAACACCTACACAAGAAAATGCCTCCCTCAAAAATGGTAAAATAATGTTGTGGCATTTTTGCTTGCCGTTGCCCCACCCCTTTTCAATGCAACACTCTACAAAAATACTAAAGGGAGTTCTGTCTTCTAACATCTCTTAATCTTACTTGATTTTGCATTTGCTATTTTTCATAAATTGATTAATTTTTAAAATTTGATACTTCTGTAAAGTATGAAGAATTATTGCAAGATATATGTGTGTATGGAAATTTGAGTAAATAGCTACATGTTTCCATGTTTTCATGTTTGTGTGTATGTGTGTAGTTATTTTATTTCTAACTTTATTCTATTTTTTAATCATTAGTATCCTATTAGCAAATATGATGATATTTATTGTATTTTTATATTTTTTAAGGCAGTTGAGAAAAAGTAGTTTAAGAAAGAACAAGAAAAGTGCTTATCTTAGCATAGTAAGGTCATTTATTTCATTGTATGCATGAGAAAATAAAAATATACAAAATTATATGTTTATTCACATTTAAAACAATTGTTATCATTGCATATATCATATCATTTTAGTTAGAAATAAGACATGAAATTACTTCATGAATATTTAGTGTCTTTTTTTTTACATTAACCTAAATCTGTCTTCATAGTTTTTTACAGGTATCATTTTAACATAATTAACTCAAGACTTTATTCTTTTCAGACCAGCCCACACATTTCCAGAAATATGAAGTTTCAGTAAAGTACAAATGTAAAAGTATGTTGTGAAAAATGCCTCTATCATAGCACTTAAAATAGTTTATTAAATTTTTGATAGAAATTGTAGAAAAAAGCTTGGTTTTTTTCTTTTTTTTTAACATGGCCTTTTCACCCATTGCTCAATGCATAATTTATGGAAATTTGATTCTTTCTGGCATCTACATTATACATTTATGTGTGTACACATATATGAATTGTTTTATATTATGATTTTTCTCAAAATCATTGATTATTCTCTTGATATTTTTTCTCTCTTTGCTAACATAAAATGAGTAAGGGTTCTGTTTCATTTTTGGTCTTTCACTCTTTCCAAATATCACTATATAAGGATGCTAATCATAATTTACAATTTCACTTCTAAATATAGTTTCATGTCATGTATATTTACTGAACTTGTAAACATGTTCCTTCATACAGATTTGTAGTACTACTTCTCTGGTAATATTTACTACACATAAACAATAAGTAAGTCCAATTTTGGCTGTTTACTATAAGAATTTTCATTTGTTTCAGTTTACAACTAGGGACAGGTTTCTACTTGTTATTCTGTGCAACCTTGTTTTAGTCTATTTGCATTGCTATAAAGGAGTACCTTAGACTGGGTAATGTATAAAGAAAAGAGGTTTATTTATCTCACGGTTCTGCAGGCTGTACAAGAAGCATGGTACCATCACCTGCTTCCGGTGAGATCCTCAGGAACAGGACCTCATGAAGACCTTCACTCACGGTGGAAGGCAAAAGGGAAGCAGGCATGGTGATAGAGGCAGCAAGAGAGAGTGAGGAGGAGATGCCAGGCTATTTTAAACAAGGAGCTCTGGTATGAACCAATAGAGCAAGAACTCACTCATTACCATGGGGAGGGCACCAAGCCATTCATGAGGGATCTACCCCCATAAACTAAACACCTCCCTCTAGGCCCCACCTCCAACACTAGGGATCAAAATTTAACATGAGATTTAAAGGGGACAAATACCCAAACAATATCAAACCCCTATCCCATATAATTGATAGATTCTCAGTATTGAGTCCTTTTTCTAAATAGAAAGCACTTGCTTTCCTATGCAGAGAAAGCAAAATTTAAGTAAAATATCTGACTACCTATAGTAGCTCATCTTTTATTGAATAGGATAAATGCAAAAATGTTTCTATAACATTTCCAGATAAATTTTAAAAGGACTTTAAATTTAATGTTATTAATGAAAACTTATGGTTAAGTCATGTAAATGAATGTTTTTGCTTAGATTTTTTTGACAACTACAATTGAATTGAACGGGAAAATTTTAATTTACAAATCAGAGTTCCTGGTATGTAGAGGGCACTAATAGTTTTGTCAATGTTTCAAAATCTCCACAGAGTTGAAAATATTGTTTTGCAAATGAAAAGTATACATAATAATAAAGTTAATATATATCTTGGCTTAGGAAATCTTACAAAAATTAAATTTTTGTAAAAAACTTATGGTAAAATGTTTAAAAAGCTTTAAAAATTGTATCAAATTGATAATTGTTTAGACCAGTCACTGTGTTCAGACAAGAAGTGGCTAAAATTTTATTTCTAACATCCCTTCCAGCATTAAAATTTTAACTCTGTAATTTCAAATATACTTCAGTAATAAACATCTATAAGAAATCAAAAGGAAATTTGAAAATAAAATTTTATAAACTAATTCTACTGATCCATATTAGTTATGTCTACACATGAATATGGCTTTATAAATTCAAAATATTATAGCTATAATAAAATGTGCAATGGTTCTTAACAATAACAACTTCTATCAATCATGCAGGGTTTTGTTTTGTTTTTGCTGTGGCATATGCAGATAAGGCACTACAATATATTATTTTCATTATAATAAACACTTCATTGGTCTTATTATTGACTCTTCAGCATCCATTCCAATCAAAATGGGTACTCTAAGACAATTTTGGAAATTTAACTCACTTACCAGTAATAGATTTATGCATAGACATCACTTTTTCACATCTGACTATTATACAGAATTATTGTATCTGTGTTATCCATGTCATTAGAGTCATCTGAAGGTAACACTTATACATGGGATGGCAGTGCAGAGAGATAGAAAGAATATGATGTGATTAACTCACCGAATTACTCATCAATCAGATCTCTGAAGTGTGGTTTATGTGATATGACAAGTCTAATTACTATTTAACTGTATTGAATTCAGTGTTTTTAATTGTGGCTTTCATTGTTTTAATATATACAAGCCCTCTTTTTTTCACATGGAAAAGTTACTGGTAGCCCCAATATGTTAAAATTTTATATCAGTCTTTAAAATTTAAGTAAGGAATAGTAGTATGCATAAGTATTCCAATATTCAGTATTTAAATTTCAAATACAACCCATTTATATGTAAAATACAAATGTAATTAAAGAAAAATATGCAATTCTTAGGTCTGTGTTAAATGTAATATTTATAAGATTTCTGAAACTAAGGTACAGAAATTTATTTCAATTTGTCTAAGTTCACATAAAAAATAGGGAATAGACTCATGATAGGCACTCAGAAAACTGAATCATAATCTGTTTTCTTAATCACTATACCATACTACTATTCTGGCCATGGAACCAGTCCTGTGGCTTATTGACCACTTAGTGCAGCCTGTGAAAGAATTTCAAAAATGGTTTCCAAGAGAATAAGAAGGAGAAATTATAGAAGGTGTTTTATGGGTCATATATTATGCCAAATTTTTAAAAATAAATCAGTCTTCTTCTTAGAGAATGAGAGTTATATATTACATGCTGTTTCCAGATTCCTTGATCATAAAATTCTATTATTGTTAAAAGTATGTGCAACGGAAAGAGTAGATCAAGCTAATTTTGAACTGTATGTGAAAGGACAAATTTGAACCCCATCATCTTCTCTAAGTTCAAGCTGTCAAAAATTAAACCTCATTCTACTCCTACTTAATTTTATAAAGAAATTGGGTAAAAAAGTAAATGCTTCCTTACCCCAACCAATAAGGGGAGACTGAATCAGAAAAGATGAATATATAACCAGTAATGCATACCTACCTCAGTAATGCAATAACAAAATTGATAATCATGGGAGTACTCAGTAAAAACAAAAATATATAAAAATAACTCAGTTCAAAGAGTGAAGGAATTCTGATCTCCTATGGAATGAATATTTGTTTCTGCCCCAAAATTCATATGTTGGAACCCTAATCTCCAATATGATGGTATTTGAACATGGGGTGTTTGCGAGGTAATTAGGTCATAAGGGTTGATTAGTGCCCTTATAAACGAGACATGAGAGAATTTGTTTCCTGACTATCTGCTGTCAGTCATGTAAGCACACAATCAGAAAATTACAAACCAGGAAATGGACCCTTACTAGGCAATGCAATTGCCTGTACCTTGATCTTGGACTCTCAGCCTCCAGAATTGTGAGAAATAAATGTTTGTTGTTTAAGCCACCCCATATGTTGTAGCGTGTTATAGCAGCCAGAACTAAGAAATGATCCAACAAAATATCAGGCTCAGGTAGCAGGGGCTTTTTCCCTTAACACAGACACAGAGTGAATTATGAGGCTGAGTTCTTCAGATGATGGGCCCAGTGCTTGGCAAAGCTCTCACAAAGAATTTTCATGTTGAAGAATGGGAAAGAGGATTCACTAAGGAGACCCTGAAATGAGAACAGAAGAGTTAACAAATCTCAATCTCTTGTTCCAAGATACTTGAAGGACAGCAATGATGGTAAGGATAAAGAAGGTGTGGATGGAACATAAGGTCCTAGGTCAAGGAAAATATTCATTGTTTCTACCATCTGTGACTTAAACAAAATCCACTTGCTAAACATTTACTAGCACACTACTGCTTTAAATTCAATTATAGCTGTAATTACCTTCTATGTAAAGCTCTGTACATACCAACTAAATAAAGACAGTAAATCTAGATAAAGAGTGGGAAGTCTAGTTATGTGTTATTTTTCAAAAACAATTTTAAATGTAAGAACAGAGAGCATAAAAGTATGGGGAAAAATTACACCTTTCAAACATCTACAAGAGCTAGTATAGCTATGTTCATATGAGGTAAAGTAAACCTCAAAGCAAGAAGTAACATGAGAGATAAGATTATAATTATAAAACGATCATTTCATCAAACATGTATAACAATTCTAAGTGTGTGCAATCAGTAATATAGTAGTTGTATGTAATAATAATGTATAAAAAAGAAACTACATTAGAATTGAAAATAGAGACAAATCTACAACTATATTTTGATATTTTTAAATACCTCTCTAAGTTATAGACAATTTTTTTAAAAAAATCAGAACATATATTCAAAAGTACCAGTAAACAACAGACTTCCTTGAAGTATATAGCATGAAAATGCTTATCCAAGGCTCATGTGCCATTTACAAAAATAAATCATAACCTGAGTCATAAAGAAAGTTTCAATAAATTTAGAAGAAATATTTTATATAGGTCACTGATGACTGTAAAATTAAAACATATCTCAATCAAGAAGAAATATCTCAATTACAAAAAGTTAATTAGAAAATGTCCAAAAGTTTGAAAATTAAGTGATACCCTAAACAATAAGTCAAAGGATAAATAACAGTGAAAATTAAAAAGCATTTAAGCAAATTGATAAAGTAACACACTTTATTGGATTTTTGGAAATCAACCGTTGTAAGATTTTTAATATCATTAAATAATCCATTTCAGTAAAAATGTTGGAAAGTAATGACATAAGCTTCCCGCATATACTTAAGGAAAGGTCAATTATATCCAAATAAAGTAGAATAGATAAAATAATAAGTATAAAAGAGTAAAATCCATTAAAATAAATGTTTTTGAAAAGATCAACATATATTGATAAAATTTCTAAAAAACTGAACAAAAATATTAGAGAAGCATAAATTAAAAATATCAGAATTTTTAAAAATTCTGAGTACCATTGCTAAAGGTATTTACAGGGTAGTTAGGCAACTGTAGAAAATAACTTTTTGCCAATTAGTCTGGAAATTTAGATGACAAGGGCCTCTTCTGTGAAATACTGAAAAAAAAATACCTTAACAACAGAAATAGTCCTACATGCATATGAAAATATGAATAGTCCTATATGCATTTAAGAAACTGAATCTCTAATTTAAAACTTTCTTAAAAAGTAAACTCTAGGATCAGATGTCTTTACTTATAAATTTTTCAATACATTCAAAAAGAAATATCACTAATTTACAAACTGTCAGAGAATATCAAAAGTTGGAGCACTTTCCTTCTCATTTTGTCATGGCAATATATGTTTTATAGCAAAAGCTGATTATGATATAATAAAAAATAATTATAAATAATATCTCTTATGAATATATATTTTAAAAAGCTGAAATAAATTGTTACCAAATTAAGTTAAGTGATATGTAAAAAACAAAATACCTCATACTATTAGAAGTTTTCCATAAAATGTAAAAATCACATAAACATTAAAAATCAAGCAATGTAGTTTACCACACTAACACATTAAAGAAAAATTCATGTGATCATCTAAATAAATGTCACAAGCAAATTGGATAAAATTCAACTTGAGATCATGAAGAAACTCTCAACCTACTAGGAATAGAAGAAAATTCCATATTCTAACAAAAGGTATCCACAAAACTCATGCAGAAACAATAGTACATGCTGAAACAATAATACATACTAACGAAGACCTACTCTCCAGAACAACAAAAAATAATTATTCCAAAGATTTATCCCAAGGGGAGGAAAAGCATTATTCCCACTTCAGCCTCTCTAATTTTTCTGTTTCAACTAAGGGAGAAAAAAATGTCTATAGCACCGATAACACTCGAGAAGGTCACAACACATAGATACAGGCCCACTAAGATAATGAGATGTAATCAGAAGATTACAGAACACTTCTCCCTCCCTATACCTTACCACCATACCAACAAAGTTCCAAAATAATAGCAATGGATTACAGCTGAAACATCTGTAAGACAGCGTCCTTTTTAGGAGAAGTACTTAGGGAAGCCCAAGTCAAGAGGGAGAAAAAAATAAAGACATTAGAAAATTTCAAGGCCTCTGTCACTTACAGCAACAGCAAATATTAAACACATTCCAACCCCCAGTTACATTAAATTAAATTCTCACATTGAAGATCTATTTACTATTTACCTCAGATACCATTAACCAATACACTATGCCTGCATTTAAATAACAACATTAGAAATTAGAAGGTATTTCAAAATGGAAGAAAATACAAAGTCAAAAAGGACAAGGCAAACCACAGAATAAGACACATACATCTATGTCTATTCTTATGCTAGTATCACACTGTCTTTAGTATTGTTGCTTTTCAGTAAGTTTGAAATAAAATGTGAGTCCTTCTACTTAAAAATATCTTGACATAAACAAAAATGGAAACACATCATACATACCCAAATGTATGTAATGAAACAAAAGTAGTCCTGACAGGGAAGTTTATAGCAATAAATGCCTACATCAAAAAAAAAAAAAAAAAAGAGAAATATTTCAAGTAACTTTATTTGTCAAATAACTAGAAAAAGAAGAATAAAGTCCCAAACTTAGTAGAAAGAAGGAAAAATGAAAGTCAGAGCAAAAACAAATAAAATTGAGACTAGAAAAACAATAGAAAAGATAAATGAAACTAAAAAGTGGTGATTTTTTAAGATAAAAATTGTGAAATCTTTAGCTAGACTAACAAAGAATAAACAATAAAAATAAAAGAAGACAAATAAAAGGTCTTATTTTAAAAAATTTTTTCATTGATTCATTGATCTGGAGCATGTGGTTTATTTTACACATATTGTGAATTTTCTATGATTCTTACTGCTATTGATTTCTAGTTTCATAACATTGTGTTTGGAAAAGATACTTGATATGATTTCAGTTTTCTTAAATTTTTTAAGACTTGTTGTGCGGCCTAACTATGATCTATCCTGTGAAATGTCTTTGTGCACTAGGAAAGAATGTGTATTCTGTTACTGTTGGGTAGAATGGACAGTATATGTTTTTTAGGTCCATTTGGTCTAAAATGTAGTTCAAGTCTGATGTTTCTTTTTGGAAGATATTTTCCTGTTTCTTCAGTTCCTTGACTCTCTGTATTGGTTTCTGTGCGTTAGATAAAACAACCACCCCTTCCAGTCTTGTTAGACTGGACTTATGTAGGAGATATTCCTCCCCAATAACCTTGGCCAGAGAATCTAGGTTTTTTTCAACTCTTTGTGCCTTCCCAACCCACTGTTTTTGTTCTTAGTGGCACCCAGGAGATCAGGGTGTCCTGAGTCATGCTATTGCCTTGAAACAGATGAAAAAGTGGGATAGAAGCCAGACCCTCAGGATGCAGCTAAAAAGTTGGAGGGTTAGATGTATATTCCAGTTCCTTCTTTCCTTGTAAAAAAGCTGAGAGATGAAGTTTATCTCCCTCTAATTCTTTCCTATGCCACAAAGAGAATCCATGGACGATGCCTGTACTCTTATTCTGACTGCTTACTCTCAACATGGGAAGATAGCCCTGAATGTTTGCAAATTTAAAAATCACCTTTTGGTCTCTGTAGTCTAAGAGACTCAGGAATGCAGAGCCCCACCAACCCCCAGAACTTACTTAGGAGTCCCTTGGGTGGGGGCAGTAATAGTGGGGGTATTTGAGGTGTGTAGAAACTACTTCCAGGAAGATGAAGATTTTTCACTAGAACAAGCCAGGGAGAAAGGTGTGGGGATTCACTACTCTCCTGTTCAGCCTTATTGAGGTCACATGACCTCCTCCTAGGGAGAATCTGCAAACCTGAAATTATTACTTGAGCAAGTCTTTGAAGAAGTCACAGTGAGTACCCACCCTTACTTTCAGGCTCTCAGAGATCTCACATCCTCCCTCCAGGACATGTCTAGTCTGGGGTTATCACTACAGCAAGCCAGTGAACAAGGTGTGGGGCATGCTCACTCTTCTGTTCAGTCATGCCTAGGTTTCCCAGCCTCCTTCCAGGGAGAGATTGCAGGGATCTATGACTGGAGCAAGCTGGGGAAGAAGGTGAAAAAAGTGCCATCCTTCCTGTTTAGGCTTGGGAACATTTATTCTTTATAAACGTTCTCCCAGGTGCAGGCTTGTTTGAATTCCTGTGCATGTTATTATACCCAATACATATCTTTTAGAACATAGGTGTAGAAAATTCTTTGAAATACAATTGTTCTCTTTCCATTCCCTAAATTTCATATTGTATTTAAGAGAACTTGTCAGTGATACTGTAATTGTTTGTAATCCTGGATTGTTACTACAATATAGTAATACAATTTATTTCATATATCAATCTTATGTACTGCAAACTCACTAACTACTCATTAATTCTAGTAACATTTTTGTACATGCCATAGAATTTTTCCAAATAAATGGTCATGCATTCTACACATGAAGACCATTTTACTTTTTGTCCCCAATCTGTATTACTTTTACTCCTTTATTTTATTGTATTGGCTAGAGTCTTCAGTACAATGTTGAATGAAAATGACAAGAGTAGATATTCTTACTGTGTTCCTGACCTTTTACAGAAAGCATTTTGCCAGGTCTAGATTTTTCATAGATGTCCTTTAACAAGTTCACAAATTTTTCTCTGTTTCTTGTTGGCTGTTACATATTTTTAAAATTTTTATTAAAGGATGTCAGCTTATGTCAAATATTTTCCACTTCCCATTGAAATGATCACAAGCTATTCTTTCCTTTCTAGTAACACGGAGAATTATATTGTATGAATTTTAATGCAAATTCAATGTTCTATCTTTAAGATAAAACTCAGTTGTTGATGATATATTTATCCATTTATATATTGCTGGATTAAAAATTCCTAGCAAATTTTTTAAAAAAAATTTGCACCTATGTTTATTATGAATATTGATTTATAGTTCCTTGACTTGCAATGGTTTGTCTGAGTTTGGTGTCAGAGTACTGTTGCCTCCTAAAATGAGTTAGGCACTATTCTGGGTTCATCTATATTATTTTAAATTTTTATTTAATTATTTATTTAGTTCAAGACATAGTTACAAGTAACTTGATTTATGAAATGAATGCAGCACAATTTAATAATTATTTTGTTATTTATTAATAAATGACTTTTAAAATCTATGTTGAGTTAATTTTGTTATTGAGTATATGGTCACTTTTTGTAAAAGTTGAAGTGTCCTTATTAATGTGTACTTATAAAATGTGAATGGGTATTTAATATATACTAACTAATGTGGAGTATGCTTTATAAATATTTATTGGCTCAAGATAACTAATATGTTGTTCAGAGCTTTTGAATACTTGACCTAAGAATAAAAGATACGTGAACATATTTGCCTTATTGTGAGTTTGACAATTTCTGTATTAGTCAGTTACATTTTATACTATTATATTTGAAACAACATTTTTAAGTGTGCACCAATTTGGAAATGTCATTTTTTAAGTGATTGGAATTATACATTTTATTTTTAAAATGCAGTGTGTGCAATCCATAATATTCCTTTATTCTGAATGTCATTTTTAAGTATATAAATATAGCTATATCAGCATTCTTTTTGATATAAAGTGACCTGTTTTCTCTTTCCATTCCTCTATTTTAATTTTCTCCATATTAGGCTTCTCTCTTTTGAGCTGCTCATTGCAAAATGTACTATATGTATATCTCAATGACTTTTTGTGTCTATACCCAATAGAAAGACATTAATTTTATTTTATTTTGCATTTGAGGGTGATTTTATTCAGGATTTTTTTCATGTTATCTAAGATACAATATTTTCTTTCTCAATTTATATATATTTTCATTTATTCTAGAAAATTGTCAGTTATTCAGTGTTTGGATATATATTTCACATGAAAACTTTTTAAAAGTTTGTAATAGACAGCATAGTGGATTTTTTTACATTTTCTATATCTATAATTTTTGTGTAAGTTTCTTTTAAAGTGATGACTTTTACCTGGCCTGATGTCATTAAGATATTATTTTCATATTATGTTTATATTATAACACTGCGATTTTTGTCTCCAGAACAGGTCTCAACTTTCCATTTGAGTATAGTTGATGAAAGTTTTCAAAAACAAATATAAAAAAGAAAATACCCAAGATCAAATATATAAACATTGTTTATATTTTATTCTCTCATGTAAAATAACTTTTCAGACTATATTAATCTAAAATAGCACGAAGTCTCATTCTGAATGTTGAAACATCTTAAGAAACTGTATCTTTGATGAAGGTGACTGTTGGAAAGTTTTGAAAGGGAAAATCTCTAATTCCAACAGTGAATGTTATGAGCTGAATTGTGTCTTCTAAAACTCATATGTTGAGATCCTAATGCCATCTGTGCCAGGGTTCTCCAAAAGAAAGAAAACCAATGGGATATATCTGTATATAGATATGGATGTAGACAGATAGGAGAAAATTTATTATGGGAATTGGTTCACACAAATATGGAGGCTGACAAGTCCTACAGCATGATCTGTACAAGCTGGGGAACCAGGAAAGCTGATGGTGTGATTCAGTCTGAGTCTGAAGATCTGAGAGCTGTAGTGTCCACCGATATAAGTCCTGGAGCTTGAAGACCTCAGAACCAGGTGCCACAATCCCAAAGGCAGGAGAACATAGGTGTCCCAACTCAGTGAGAGAGGGAGAAAATTTATCTTTCCTCCATCTTTTGTCCTTTCTTGGCCGTAAAGGGATTAGATGGTGCCCACTCACATTGGTAAGGGTAAATCTTCTTTACTCAAGCTATTGATTCAAATGCCTATTTTTTTCAGAGATATCATCATAGAAATACCCAGAAATAATGTTTTACCAGCTATTTGGGCTTCCCTTAGTGCAGTCAAGTTGACACATAAAATGAACCATCACAATCCCAGCACCTTGGAATGTGAATATTTTTGAAAATGGGGTCTATAAATAGGTAATTAAGTTGAAATGAAGTCACTAGGGTGAATTATAATCCAATATGATTGATGTCCTTACAAAAAGAGATTATGACACAGACACATGCTGAAGGAAGAACATATGAAGTTACAAGGAGAAGACAGTCATTTACAAACCAATGGAGAGATCTTAGAGAAAACTAATCCTGCTGACAATTTGATCTCAGACTTCTGGCTTCCAGAATTGTTAAACAACAATTTTGGGTATTTCAGCCACAGCCATCCAGCCTGTGGTATTTGTTACAATAGCCCTAGCAAACTAATAAAGTGGATGCTTATTTTATTTTATTTAATTTTCCAGATTTTGATGATTTGAGCCAGCATTATGTGAGTGAGGCTGGTGATTTGGAAGGAACAAGATAAAAAGGGGCACATAAAGGGATGAGTCAAATTTTCCAGTATGAACAATTGGAAAGACGGCATTTTCATTAAATAAATTGAAAAAAAATGACAGGGGGAGTACATCTGGAGAAGGGGAGAAGATAAAAAAATCTCAGGATTGTTTTTGAACATGTTAAATTGTAGTAAGCAGTTACGATAATGTGAGAAGAATCAGACTATTTTGTATGTGTGCTCTTTACTGAGCCAGGTTCAGCCTCATACCTGTGGCCCTGAATACACTAATTTAACTGTATTGTGGATTTGCCAAGCATAGAAGTAGAATTTAGTTAAAAGTAAAAAAGAAGCAATGCAAATAAGTAATTTTAATAATTCTCCTAATATTCACCTGTAGCATTTAGGCTGGAAAAAGTGCAAAATGAAGATATTAGGCAGTGACAATAAAAAGTTAAGATCAATGAGTAAAGGACCCAATAAGGCAAAAGGTTTTCTAAGGTACAATGATATAAGAATTACTTGAAAGTTAGATGTTAGTAAAGAGTTGAATACTGGAAATTGAGTTGATAAAGGAGGTGACATTTTAGGAAATAATAAGAACTAGTGAATTACCATAGGAATAAGAAGTCTCAAAAGGTTGAATAGTATTATACTTGGAAGAGAGGTGGTCACAGAATTGAGTAACAGTTACTAAAAGGGCTATTTTTGTGGATATTGAAATACCCAAGGTATATGACAGTAGTGAGGTAACAGTGAAGCCTTTAAGAAATTATAGGTGGCGACCTAGGGGTCAGTAGATAACTACAATAAGGAGGAATAGATGGTTTTTTAGATGTATGAGAAGAGAGTCAAAGTATTCTAGAATGAGTGGAAGGAAAAGAGTCTGGAAAAGTAAATTACAATGAGTATAAAATGAGGACAGCTCCTCACAAACACCAATTGTGGAAGACAGATGTGGGCCAGAAGAGTAGCTTGTAAATTTAATACTATTAAATAGCAACAAAGTCTTTTTATTTCATAGTTACCTATATATCATACATATATTTAAAAATTTAATAGACACAAATTGTATTTAGTTTGTGATTGTTCTACATGGTTTAGGAAATGCTACAACTCAAGTACTTAAGATAGAGTTTGGCATTCTGGACATGATTTTGAGCTTAGCAAATATTCTCCAAAATGATGACATATACATTAAAATGCAACAAGAAAAAAGTCAAATTTTTATTTGAATATTATATTTTAGCATGAAAGCCAAATAAAGAATCTTAAAAGCAAAAGATACAATATTTAATATTCCCTAAGTGACATTCAAATATTTTAAAAATATAATATTTTGAAACTTTTCTCAAGGGTTTTATGCTAATATAACAACATTGTATCATTTATGTTTCCAGGATAGTTTTTATTTTCAAAATATTTCTGAAAGTTGTATATAACAATTATACTTTATAAGTTTATGGAGACAGTTGAGATTCCAGGGAAAATGATTGTTGACAGAACAATGGTCTTAAAGTGATGAGATATAGTTTATAGAGATTGGATGCAAATAATCTCCTTAGTTGGTATTGACTACAATTCAAGCAGTGCTTTTTCTAGTTATGAATCATCTTTAAAAACAACCTCTAAGAGAGAGAAAGAGAAAAAATTACAGCAATTGCTTCAAGACACTAGGCTATTGATTTCTGGTGCTTAAATTGTCACAAAAAATATAACAGAAAGCCACAACTAAAATATCTCTCTGTCACAGGGAGATATTTTCACCCTTCCAAAAAACCCCACTGAAGCAAGGGCTATTTTACCATGGATAATGAGGTAACAAGCAATTTGTTTCACTTTTATTTTCAAATCATGCAGTGATCTATCTAATAATACCATTTGTCTTAGCAGACTATATTGTTTTTGGTAGAAAGTCATGGAATTGGGTGTTAATTGCCTTGAAGAGGTGACAGACTCTGAGAAAGAGGGAGACACACACACACACACACACACAGAGAAAGAAAGAGAGAGAGAAAATGGGGGTGGAAGAGAATAAAAGCATGAATTATGAAGGAATAGTAATAGCTTTAGCCATCAATTTACAGAAAATTTTTGCACAGGGTAATGATCAGCATCATATAAATGATTTTTATTGAAATGGAAACCATTCTGACACATAGAATTTACTCATAAACATTTATTTAACTGAATTAACTATAAGTTAAACACTGTTCTGTAACACAGTTTAAAAAATAAGAGCAACACATTAAAAATAAATAGAAACTTTAGATAACTTGGGACTAGTTATGCTAACTGTAGTAATGGATTTATCTCAAAATCCATAAAATATTTTTCCTTGTTTAAAAAAAGCAAATAGAAGTTGGTACACAATCTAAAGAGTAATAAACATTACCTCAACATAGGCTCAACTCTTCTGCACACAGAAAAATTTTCAGTTTAAACATAAATCTTACAGGGTTTTACACTGAAAGAAAATGAATGCCCTCTGCAACAGGAAGAAAAAGAAGAGGGTTTTTGAAAATACTTGCTATTCTAAGGTTAATCGTGCTGTGGAGCATTTTATATTAGGTTTCAACATGACCAGTTCACATTAACCTACATATACAGTGGTTAGGGTAGTCATCTAAACAAATTAGGGAGTCATCTAAACTTTAGTCAAGAAAAGAGTACACCTCAGTTATCAATAAGTTTTCTTAGGATTCTCATCATATGTTTACCCTCCTGACTGAATTTTAAAATGCATGACAGTCTTTATGGGACCAAGATATGAGCTGAACCAGTCCTCTGTGGATACAGCTTACAGCATATATTTCTTCATTCCAAAAATTGTTGTTGGAAGACATTTCTTTGTTAGTCTATCATGTTTGGTTAGGCTGTGTCTATCTTTGATGAGTCCACTTGTAGGACATTCCTTTCAGGATTTCAAAGTAGAGGGATCTGATCTCTAACCCTTTCCTTCTTGGCATGGTGAGACTGCAGAAATGCTACTCTGTGTCTTTCAACAGCTTTCTGCTTGGATTTTTGACCCTAATGCTGTGCAACTTCAGAGTTTTTTATGTGTATGAAGGTAGACAGTCTGCTAATCAGGCTGAGCTTTCCACCTCATTCTGTTCATCAGGATTTGGGCCCTCATTCTATAATTTTGTATTTAGCCCCCAAAGAATACTTGTATCTCTGTTGGTTTCTCTGTACCTAGCAGAGGCCCTTTGTCCAGGAAAAGTTCAGATTCTAAGTCTTATGCCTTAGGTCCAGATCAGCAAATAACCGTTTGGGAAAAAAGTTAACTTCGGAATGTCATTTCAGCTGTCTGCCATAATCCGGTCACCAGAAATTTGGCCCTTCCTATCTTAGAGGCTTCAATATTTTTCTGATGATTTTAAATAGATTTTCTTAATGCAGCTTTTCTAGTTTTTCTGCTAGAGCACACAAGCTACTCCATACTGTCATGCAGTAGAGGTCCCACAAAATTTGTTTCTAAAGTGAAAAATATAGAAAAATATCTAGAAAATTTGGTAACAGATGCAATGATTTCAATGGCTTTATAATGTTTTCTACCAGAAAGGAGTACACAGCTAACGTCTGTTGTTCCTTTGACTGCAAAGTGAAGGTGATCGTCTGTCCCCCATTTGCCTGGGATTTGTGACATTCTCAGGGTTCTGGACTTTCAGTGCTACAGACAGAAATATCCCTGGAAAATTCAGATGAATTGGTCAACCTAAAGTGAGAGATTACTAATATTGATTATTGATGTGGGACAAACATGGAGACTCCAAATATGGTGATTCTGCTTTATACCATCGTCATGCACCAGAGCAACAAAATGATATTCCAAGACTCTTATAACCACTATTAAAAAATTACATTCAAGGTCATGAAAGATTCAATATCCATACTTGTTTCTTTCCATGGAGAACATTACAAATATTATTTTGAAATAAATATTTGCTTTTTCAACTTTTGTTTTGCTGTCTGCTGCCATTAAGTTCATAATCATTTATGCTTTTCTGCATCATATGTGAAGACCCTGAGTTTTTATCCCAGATCCTTTACTGATTAGTTACATGACTTTGGATAATTTTTTTTTAAATCTGTGTATTCATTAGTAATGCATGAGTTATATCTGTTTGTTATATGTATTAACATATAACAAACTCTATACATAACTCTATATGTATAGAGTTAATATCTATAAACCACTTAAAACAATGGCTGTTTTATTAGTGTTACATAAATATTGATTAAATAAATAAAATGAAAACATATATAATCTTTTGTTTTAAAATTTTATAACTCATTTTCCACCATGAGCTGTAGCCATAGTTATTTCTACTGACTCTTTGAATTCAAATTATTTGGTTTTTATATAAAATTTCATACAGCTATAGCTTGTAATAAGTTTTAGTTTTTACAATGTGTTATATGTTTATTATGCTAGTATTGCCTAGGTTATTCAGGGAATCACACAGGAATCATTCAGAATTCCACTTGAATGTGTGTATATTTATATGCTTCTTGAGGGCACCATCACTCATGCTCATGAGTTTTACTGCTACATTTATGCTGGTATCTCCTAAATCTATTTTTCAGTACTGCTGACCCAGTGCTGACTCTCCCTTTGCACCACTGTCTTTATGACATTTGAGTGTGGAATAGATGTCACCTGTAGTAACTCTCCTAATATGAGCATCCAGAATTTTTGCTTGCAGGCATTTTCTAGTACACTAGTCTGATACTTTCCATGATAGCAGTTTATCATAGCAATATGAATTTTTTGGCTTCCTCTCGTTCTACTTATCTAGAAAAATATTTTTAAAGCAAGTATATTTCTGATTTCTTGATGCAGTGTTTATAATTAAATTCAAGATAAATAATTCAGTCTTCATTGGTCTATTAAAATTTTCATTGGCCTATTAAAATTCACAGAATGATCTTATAATTAATATTTGAAAAAATTGTCTTCAATTTCATAAAAGCATCAGTTTTTGAAAAACAATCATATTTTAATAAATACTAAAGAAGATGTCCAACACACAATCACCAACAGCTTCTGTTGTTTGATCATTTACTACGTAATTATTAGAGAAAAATCACATATACAAATAAGTAGTTATTGAAATAAATGGCTAACACTTGTTCATATCTTCTCTATGTAATCTAATTGCCAGAAAATTAGTTTTTCCCCCACATATGCTATTATACCAAGCAAATTCATTCAACACATCTATTTTCTGACTCAATATAGTAGACGTCTACTAACATTATAGGACATTTTTACATGCCATTTTTCCTTCCAAGATTCAATTCATGTTTATAAATTATTCCTATATCAATATACTTCATTAATTTCAACAACCAATAATCAAGAGTTTAAAAATAATTTGAAATAGAACTATCATGGGTTTGGAATATATTAATATGAAACTAAAACAATTCTGCCAATGATTAATCTGTTCATAAAACATACAAAAACAACAAAATAAACTTTATTATCCAGGACTTCTAAAATCATGGTAATAAAAACACTTTTAATAAAATAGCATTTTGCTATGCTTTTGATATACTAGTATTAAATTGACAAAAATAAACATGTTTGACAGTGAATGTTAATTTGACTAATATTTTATTTGAAAAATGAAAATATCACCAACTTCTTACAAAAATTTTCAATTTTTAAAATCTAGACTGAGATGACAACTTGAAAATTTAAACATAAAAGCTGGAAGTCTCTATTTATAAATTGCCAATATTTTACAGAATTAATAATATACTCAATTGAAGGAACACTTAATCTACTTAGGACTTGGTGACTGCATAGATGCATAACTGTAAATACAGTTTTAGAAATATATTGTTTGTAAATAGAATAGAAAAACTTTAATGTACTTAAAAATCAGAAAAAAGTTTCAATATATGCTTTAGGCATCCACTTTATTGTTTTAATAGTCTGCTTTACCAGTGTTGTTGCATTATTATGGTTCTACATCACTTGACTTCTTTAGTTAAAAAATTGTGCTGTGATTCCTTAAATAACAGGAGAAATAAAGTCACATCCACAAGTCCTATTTTTACCAGCAGATGGCTCTCCTGGTGTTTTCACCTACGAAGGATTTATATAGGTGAAATGCCAAATCAAAACTATACCAAATGTAAATATGTATTCTCTACTTCATGCCAAGATTAATATACATATTCATTTCCATCTAAGATACTTTTACAACCTTCTTCAAGTGCATTGAAAAGCTAATGCAATTACAACCACTTTTCAAATAAAAACATACTTTACAATTTTCTGTGTATACTCTATTTTTTCACCAATTGAAGAAGACAGATTACATTTTCCATTCTTGTTTCTACAGAGAACTTCAGAAAAGTGTTTTTATATTACTAAGTCAAAAAAATTAAAACCTAAACAGGGATTAAACATTGAATTATTCAAATTTATTATTTTAAAAGATATTTCAGAGTAAAATACTACCATGCTAACATAAATTTTCAATAATGTTCTAGGAATTGTTAATATGATTCAACTTTAATAACCTTTGATATGTGCCTTTCAGGAACTAGTGATAGATTTGTGAGCACCAATATAAAGTTAGCAGCAAGGGCCAAAAATGAAACCCATTTTCTTGCTTATCCTTAGAATGTCAAAGGGAAGAACTACAACCTTAAAAATAAAAAAGCTAATCAGATGTTACATAGACTTCCAATAAAATAAATATTTTATGTATTCTTGCTTGAGATGTGCTGCTTTTTAAGTGTAATTTGAAGTGGTCCATTCCTGAAGGATATGGCAAGTTGCTTTGGACTCTGTCTTGGCTAACTTCACAAATTCCGTTTCGTTGTGACATGCAGGAAACTCAATTTATTTTTACCATCTATTTTTAGAGTTTTTCCATATATGTATTTATACTGTTCTTTTCTAATTCACATAATCATCATTAATATTAAAACATTTTTGAAAATTAGATTCAATATAGAAATAGCCAATTTGGGGGTCTTTTAAATTCTTACACAGTAAAAAATTTTCTTTTTACATACCTCAGAAAGGTATTTATTATTTTCTTAAAACATTTGATCAAAGTCATTGGGTAAGTTAGATCTTGGTTTCAATCACATATTTTTATTATCTTTTTAAATAGAGAATATGATTGCTATTAGAAATAAATAAAAAATGCATGTAAAAGAGTAAGAAATTGTAGATTTTCATTGTAGATTTTATTTGATTTTCTGTTATTAGTAATTAAATGTTGTTTTCTTTAAATAATAGCATTGCTAAGATACTTTATTAGATTATTACAGATAAGATTTATTTTTTAGTTTCCCAGTGTTATATTTCCCTCTATGATAATTTTTTAACTGATAATAATGCTGCTTTTTATAGTCAAAATTCTTGTCTTCTAACAATAATAAGAGATTGAATAAAATAGTGCACATGAAATGTAATTGAGATAAAAGTCATTGATTTAATTAATGCAATTTAAAATATTAGTGACTTACTCTAAAGAGTAAAAGTCAATTAAAATATTCATAATTGGACTTATAAATATGCATACAGAGCTAAAAGGCAGCTTATAAAGCTAAGACTCTGAGTTGTCAAAAAACAATGCACACTGTGTCACTTATATTTCTTTCATAAATCCAGAAGAGATGTTTGATTTTTAAAATTAACCTAATTATTCCATGCATATTTTATCCAAGCAACTGCAGAGTTTTGTTTGCTAATTTTTTAATTCATGCCTAGGCTGAATAATATTATATATACTTATTCTGAAACTATAACTACTACTTCTTTCCATTTTTTTCCCAACAGTTCTGTGCACTGGAAACTTGAAGGAAATCTATATCTATCTCTACCTCTATATCCAGCTATATGTATATCTATTTATCTATATATCTACCATCTATATCTCCCTATTTTATAGATTTTCACTTTTCATTTTTATTATTGGTTCCTACATTCTCTTTTATTTTGATTTTTGAGATAGATGCTTATATCATTGATTTTTAGCATTTTTTAAATATATGGATCAAAAAGTATGTATATCCATTTAAGTACTGCTTCAGCTAAATTTCCCAGGTTTTGATACTTTGCATTGTATTATAATTCTTTTACTAAAATATTTATAATTTATTTAGTGTTTTTTAGATTTTCATGATCTTTCTATTATTGTTTACTTAATTATACTGTTCTAAGGAAATACTCAGAAATGAAAAAAAAAATAGACTGTAAATGGTTTAGCCAGGGTAGGGAATGGGGTGCGGATGGTAAAAAAGCTCTACTCACGGAAGAAGGAAAGAAACACATGTGAGGGCCACACTCCTGAGACACAGGGCGACTAAAAGACTGAGAAGTAATCAGATGAATATAGAACACTTCTCTCCCCTGACACTTAACCAACAAAGCAACAAGTTAACTGAAAGAGTTGCAAGACCCAGACTTTCTATGAGAAGAAGTACAGGGGAAGGTACTGAAGTCAGAGGAGATAAAAAACAAAGATGCTAGATGAACTTGAAGCCTCTGCAGATACACCTATGAAAAATATTAAAGAAATCCCAACTCCTAGCCAGATTAGCATAAATCCTCACTCTAAGGACCTGTTTGCTTTAATCTCCCTACTACCCAATGCAACATGTTTGGCTTTTAACAACAACAACAAAACAAATTAAAGCATATAAAAAGGCAAGAAAAAAGACACACTCTGCAGAGACAAAGCAATAATTAGAACC
Source organism: Daubentonia madagascariensis (assembly GCA_023783475.1). NCBI lineage: Eukaryota > Metazoa > Chordata > Mammalia > Primates > Daubentoniidae > Daubentonia > Daubentonia madagascariensis. Next base: position 3,080,716 of record JAKFHU010000322.1, read on the forward strand.
AGATTCAGATATGACACAGATGTTGATATTATCAGATAGGGAACTTAAAATAAGGTGATTGTTTGACTTCCTTACATATTTTGTATATTAACCCCTTATCAGATATATGATTTACAAATATTTTTTCTCCCACGTCTTTTCACATTGTTAATTGTTTCCTTTGCTGTGAAGAATTATATTAGAATTAAGTTTTTCGAAGTTATATTGCTGTGGGCCTTTTTTCCTGTAATGGTACAATTGTCTGGAGCAGGACTTCTCGTATTAAACATGTACTTTACCTAAGACTACATTTCCTTCTGAAGAATTAGGCCCTACAGGACAGGCCCTTCACTTATTTTGCAGCTTATTTCAGTGGCTGTTTGGACTTTTCCAGATTACAGATTGCTCAAGGCTACGTGAGTCCATAAACTTTTTCAAATTATTGGAACAGCAAAGGTAAATACATAGTACCCTTACCTGTCAGATACCACTATGGACCATGCAATTTGACCAACAAGAGGTGTAAAGTTAGTGACAACAGCAATCTCCCAGCTATGCCTGTAATCTAGGTCTACTTATAGTTTCTCTAAATAGGAAATAACCCAAACCTCCTCCCGTGGGTAAATGGATAAATAGACTGTAGTATTTTCATATAGTAGAATACTACTCTAAAATAAAAAAAGAAATGAACTATTGATACACTCAATAATTTATGAATCTCAAAGAAATTATGCTGAGTAAAATAAACCAGTCTAAAAAGTTATATACTTTATTATTCCATTATATGACATTCTCCAAAAGATAAAATTATAATGACAGAGATCACAAGAGTGGCTACAGATGGGCAGGGCTTAAGGGACAGCATAATGGAGTCATTAGCAGTGATGGAATTGCTCTGTGTCCTGATTGTGTTGGTTTTAACATGAATGTATTCATGTGTGAAAATTCAGTAACAGAGAAATTCAACCAAAAAATCAATTTTACATTTTGATAATGCAAAAGTATTTTGAAAATAATAATAAAAAAGAATAAAAATAAGAGGAAACAAATAAACAAAGAAAATCCCCCAGTAAGTTTAAATTAAAGATAAAGTCATTCAGAATGAACTGTATACTCAAGTAGAAACAGAGATATGTCAGATTTACCATTAATCTGTAGACAATAAAGGCTGAATCTTATATAAACTCTCTAATTAGAAAGTGAAAGGAACTGTTTGAATTCCTCTCAAAATATTTGATAACTTCTAGAAAAATTCATGCGAGACTAATTTTATGATGGGAAATATTTTTATATGTGCTTCTATAGATCGTACACTGATGAACCCACAGGCCCAATGAGACTGAAACATAAATAAATGAAAAAATTCTAATAATAATAACTATATATTGAATACTCTAATTTTATATTTATATTCACATTGTTTTCTTACACTAACACTTTGACTTAGGTCTATTCATATCTGTGTTATACAGAAATATCAAGATATTTTATTTAAAATTCCCCAAATCACCCATTTTAAATAATTGATTTAGAACTAATAGTCAGAAAATTTTAATATTTTGTGTCTGGCTATTTCTTTTTTTTACATTTGGCTGTAATTTATGGTACCCTGATCCAGGTGTTTTGTACTGGATAATTACTTTTTGTTTTGTAGTGTAAATTACTTTCAGATAATATATTATCTCAAGAAATGTCATTGTAAAAGCCAAAAACAACAATGCAGAAGAATTTACTTTCTCTAGGTAAATAGTAATATCTCTATAAGTATCAGAATTGACTTCCATGAGGAGTTGAATAATGATGCTAACATTAGTTATAATATTTATAGCTAAGATTATTTTGGATGTTACTTTGTGTTGTTTCTTTTTTGACAATAAATTCTTATAAAAATTTTATGGGTTATTAATATTCTCCTTTTATAAAAAAGAAATTTGAGTCCTGGTAAATTAAGTAAAGCTTTCAGGGTTCCGTAGATAGTAAATGTGGAACAAAAATATTAGCCTAGATTTTCTTATCCACACTAGAATAACGTATAAGCTCTAGTTTGCTAAGCTTGGTACTGAAATATCTATTTCAATCTACCTAATCCATAATATAAAGTAATGCTCCTACTTACAATGTTAAATATCTTGATTAACTTTTATATTGTTAATTCATTTCATAAAGATTGTCTGCTCCTTTCTTTGAATATATATTTCCATAATATCATTCAGAAAGTTCTAGAGTCTCTACTTATTGGTATGCTAATTATTTTGTTTTTATGATGACTCTCTTTTAAAACAATTTGTTTGATATTTTAACTTTTTTATTATAAACTAATTTTGTTTTTTGGGTTAGGCTGCTAAATATCTATGCCTACAGAATGGTTTTGAATTTGCTTTTGGAGGGAAGGTTTCAAGAGCAAATCAATTGTATGTTTATTTCTATGTTTGGAATTCTTACATACCAACAAGTATCACAAATTTAGAACCTCCCCCTGTCCCCGCTCTTTTATAATTTAAGCTTGTGTTTTAAATTTCTCTTTGGTAATTTTTATTTTTCTAACAATGGCTTGGTTGGATAGCAATCTATATTTCTGCTTTGTTGGGCCAGTTTAGGAACAGGTTTTTCTAGGTCTGGTTTCACAGAGAACACAGCTCTTTCACGCTTCTATTAAATAGCTTTTGGCCAAGAGCTTAGTTCTCAACATTTGCCCCAATAGATTTTTAGAAATACCTTGATGGATATTAGCATACAAATCCTAGACTTGAAAACAGTGACTTTGCAGTAGTAAGAAAGTTTCATTTATATTGTAATCTAGTACACTTACACACACACACACACACAAGAACATGTCTTCAAAATCAAATTAACCTTTATCATAGGAGATTCACTTTGATATAAATGCTGGTAATATAATTGACAAAAGATTGAACAAAATGGCATTCATTCAAATAAAAAATAAATATGCTTTATTGATTTTACTTACCTTATTAAAAAAGGAGCTAGTAAGATGTTAAGATAGGCTCAAATGAAAATTTGAGAGACTAACCATGAGTAGGAAATTCTATAAAGAAATGTTAAGATAAGATCACTGGGTAAGATATGGAACTGGTTAATGACTTACATGGAAACAAACTTTAACTTTGGGGGTTATTATCCCTAGTGCACATCTATTATTTTCATCTTTTTCAGATAAAAATCTACAAGTTAACTTCTAGTTGAATATATGCCACTAGAAAACAGCTCGGTCAATAAAAAGTTAACAAGGGTTCTACCCAAGCACTGTACTGAGAATATCTAAGTTATTCCTTTTGCCTAATCTTAATGTCTAGACAATTTTTTTTCTAACACAACACACTAAATTGATTACAGTAATTGTTAATGGGCTGCCATCCTCAGATTAAAGAGAAAATCTAAATTATATCTGATACCCTGGCCTGCTATGACATTGTTATTACTAACCTAACAATTTTTGCCTTTCTCTTCAATTCCAGAAGTTAAGGCTTTTTCTTTTTTTTCCACTGTGAAAGATTATTTAAAAATAATCCCAGAACTTCTATGTATTTTTAATATGCCTAGGAGGGGGCCATTCTGCATCAGTTCCATGTGTCATGTTGTGGGATGTCCTAGCCATCAATTCCCGACATTTCAGACTAATTGCTTCAGACTCCACAACTCAATTGGAACACAGAGTGGAAGGATCATGGAACAGAATGTATTTTGATCCTTCCACAAAAAGAATTCTTGCCTCTAAAAATATATTTTTTGCTATATTTGTTAATACATGCTGATCTCTGCCTGTCATAAAGGAAATGAGTTACTGTTACTGGAATCAAATAATTTAATGTGTTGTTTTGCAAAAAAATTATTAATTCTTTAGTGCAAACATCTGTCTTCTAATACTTCTAATACCCAAGGCAAAAGTAGTGTGCTTTCTGGAAAAAAAAAAAAAAGAACCTTTGCTATGTAAAGATTGCCAGACATTTTACAGCAAAATGGAAGATCATTTATTTTTTTTCACTCAATACTCCATTCTCAAGTAGGTATCTAATTTTATTAGGAAAAACAAAAATTCCTTTTTTATTCTGCTATCCTTTAAAGTTTTGCACTGATAGCCTACATACTATTTTTTGTTATTCCCCAGGTCACCTTTCACTGTTAGGTTGTGAACAAGGCTTAGCAAAAATCACCAAAAGTCACAAAAGATTACCAAAACATGTGAAGAAGTTTGCTAGAATCATTTGGATACCTATATAAGTTGAACTTTTAAATTGTCATTTCATCAACTTACAGGTGCTTTAAAAAATTGATATTCCTTACTCCAAAAATCAAAAGCCAAATATCCATTCTAATTTTTCAGGATTTTGATAAAATCCATTGTCAGCAGTATAAAAAAAATCTCTCCAAAGAAGTTCTTTACACAATTGCTTCTTAAGCTGTCAAGTGTTTTACCTAGTTACTTCAACTCTATATTGAAAATGTGTCATCTGCTGACACGCCTTGTCATTTTATTGTGACTTATTTGTCTTTCTTCCAGTATATAATAAGTAGTCTATTATGTATAATGGGAGTCCACTTCTCCATCAGAATAAATAATATCATTATTCTAATTGCATCAATACTTAGGATTTTTAAACTTATTTTTTATGTCTGTAAAGCTAAAAAGTAAGTGTGACTGATTTGAAATAATGAAAAATAGAATTATATCTCAACGTATAAAAAGTATCATAAAATTCATCACTGCATTTTTTTACTTCAACTAGAACATGGGGAAACATTTTTTCCTCATAAGATAATCAGTATTACTGTTAATTTTTAACTAAAATTTCATGAAAACTGAAAATTTATATATAAAAGATTTATTTATGTTTTGACTACTTTCCATCATTAGAGATTTTTACTCTTTTATAAGTAGGGAAAGAAACAAGCTAAATTACATTTGTTTCAGGCATTTAAATGGCTGGGGAAAATAATTTACTAATTGACTATTAGCAATAAACATTATCTTGTTTATTAATTCCTAGATTTATAGCTTCATAAAATAGTCTTTGTACTTAGCATTGAAACGTACACTTTTTAATCTAATGGCTAGAAAGCATGTATTTCCCACAAATTAAAAACTCTTCTATTGTAAATATGCCAAAATAACATGCCTATAAGAAACTCTGCCTTTATCCATCTCCCCATCTGTTTTATGAAGGAAATCTTTAATTTTACAGAGAAAAGGGGAAAAAAAAGAAACCCCAAAAAGCTGTACCTTGGGTGCAGAATAGAAATGTACTGCAAGTAGAAAAAGAGGAGGGATACCTGCTGGGTACAGTACTGTATGTGGAGCAGAGGCAGTGACACTTGCAAAGTACACACTTGACAACCAGGGTTATAGTACCTAGGAAGACCGAGGCCCTATTAGACCATCAAAGAAACCCCCTTCCCTAACCCCCAGCACAAATCTAATAAGCTTTAAATAAAAATAACAGTAGCATAAAGCTAGGAAAGCTGCAAGAGAAAGATTCTTTTTGCAGAGTCTCAGAGATATAAGACCCTTACCTAAATGGGAACATACAAACTATGTATTACTAGAAGTATCAGAAGCAACAATGGAGTGTGTCTCCATGGCATACGTATAGGGAAACATAAGACAAAAATGGAAGAAAAGAAGGGTTTGGGATTATAAGGTTCTTATATTACATGTGAAGCAATTTAATATTATTTGAACGTTGCCTGAGAACATTTTAAAATATATATTATAAATCCTAAGGCACCCACAAAAAGTTTTTAAAAATAGGTATAAATAATAACTCTGCAGAAGAGATATATAGAATCATAAGAATCAATCAATCAAACCCAGAGAAGGCAGAAAAATCAAAAAAGAAAAACAAAGAATAAAGTGAAAAAACAGAAAACAGCTGGCAGAATGGTACGATCTTTTTTAAAGTAAATGTGTAAGTATGCCAGTAAAAGAAGTTGTCATAGGCAATACCCAAATATATCCCGTTAACAAGAAATCCATTTAAAATACAAATACATAGATAAGTTCAGAGTAAAAGAATGGAGAAAAACACCATGTTGTCCTATATATATTTAAAAATTGAATCAATACTTTATAACTAATCAGGAAGCATCAGGTCAAGATGGTTTCACTGGTGAGTTAAGGTAGAAGTAATGCCAGTTCTCAGTAATCTCTACCAGTAAGTAGAACCAGAGTGAACATTTTCTAACTTATTCCATGAGGTTAGCATTACCCTTTATACCAAAACCAAATACAGTCATCTCAAGAAAAGAAAACTATAGGTAAATATCTCTCATGAATACAGACACAAACCAAATCTAACAATATTTAAAGAGAAATATACACAACAACCATGTGGCATTTATCACATCTAGGGAAAGCTAACTCAACATTCGAAAATCAATCGTTATAATCCACCACATCAACAAGCTAAACAAGAAAATTCATATGACAGTATCAAGTGATGCAGCTAAAGCATTTGCCAAAATCCAACAGCCATGAATGATATAAACTCTTAGTAAACTATAATGGGAAACTTCCTCAATTTAATGAAGAACATCTACAAAAAAACTACATTATACTTTATGATGAGAGACTGAATGTTTTTCTCTTAAGGTCAAGAATAATGCTAAGAGACTAGATTTCATGTGCTCTTACCACACACACACAAACACACACATACATATAAAGGTACCTACATATGCGTGGAGATAGATATGTTAATTTGCTCAACCATAGTAATCATTTTACTATATACATTTATGCCAAAAGAACTTGTTGTATACCTTAAACATATGCAATAAAAAAGAAAAGAAAAGAGAAACAAATAATAAACAAAAAAGAACAAGGCTAGGGTGTCCCATCTTACCACAACTATTCAGTTTCCTACCGGAAAGTCTAGCTAGTGAAATGGGACAAGAAAAATTACTGAACTACCTACATATTAAAAAGGAAGAAACAAAACTCTCTTTATTCCAGATGACATAATTGTTTATTTAGAAATCCCCAGAGAATCATGTAAAATTTTCTGGAACGAAGATTGAGGATCACAAGGGAGAATGATGTAAAAATCAATATACAAGATTCAGTTGTTTTCCTACATACTAGCATGAATAATGGGGTTTTACATTTAAAAGCAATACCATTTACATAGCAACAATAACAGCAAAATGTAATGCTCAGATTTAAGTCTAACAAAATATGTACAAGATCTCTATATGGAAAACTGCAAAACACAGATTAATGAAAAAAAAAGATCTAAATAAATTGTCACATCTTTATTCATGGGTTGGAAGATTAAATTTTGCTAAGATGTGAATTCCTCCCAATTGTATCTATAAATTCAAGGCAATACCAGTCAAATTCCCCGACAGCTGGTCGTAGGAATTGACAAGTTTATTTAATATTAGTATAGAAAGGTAAAAGAACTACATTAGCCAGAATAATTCTACAAAAAAAAAGAAAAAGAAAAATAACAGAGTTGGAGGACTCACAGTACCTGAATAATAAAATTACTATAAATGTAAAGTAATGAAAGCAGTACATTGGCATAGAATAGACTCACAGATGAATGGAACAGAATAGACAGTACAGGAATATATGCATGCAAACATAGCTGAGTTTTGACCATGGTGAGATGGCAATTCATTAGAAAGAATCATCTTTTCAGTAAATGTTCTTGTAATATTTGGAAACCCATGTGTAAAAAATGTGAACCTTTACACAGCCTCATATTTTAGACAAAAGTTTACTCAAAATACTCATAGACCTACATGTAAATTTTAAAGTATAACACACCTAGAAGAAAACAAAGGAGAAAATCTATCTGACCTTGGGTTTGACGATTAGTTTTTAGTTTTAACACCAAAAGTATAATCAATGAAAGAAATAATTGATAAATTGGACTTCATTAAAACAATATACTTCTGCTTTATAAAAGATGCTAAGGAAATAAAAAGACAAGCCACAAAATGACAGAAATTATTTGCAAAACACATATCTGATACAGAATTTTATCTAAAATATAAAAAAGTTTAAAACTCAAAAATAAAAAAAAATTAAAAATTGGGCAAATAATCTAAATAGACAACTCACCAAAAGATATGCATAGATAAAAAATAAGCGTATGAAAATATGATCAACATCTGTCTTAGTCACCTCAGACTGCCATAACAAAATACCATAGACTGGCCAACTTAAACAACAGAAATTTATTTCTCACATTTCTAGAGACTGGAAAGTCCAAGATCAAGGTGTTGGCCAATTTGCTGGTGAGAACTCTCTTCCTGACTTGCAGACAGATGCTTCTCACTGTGTCCTCAAAAGGTGGAAAGAGAGAGAAAGCAAGCTCTCTGGTGTCTCTTCTTAAAAGGACAATAATCCCATCATGAAGTCCCATCCTCATGACCTTGTCTAATTCTAATTACCACCCAAAAGCCACATATTCAAATATCATCACATTTGGAGGTTAGGGCTTCAACGCATAAATTTTGTGAGGACACAAATGTTCAGTCCACAACAGCATTTGTCCTTAGAGAAGTGCAAAGTAAAACAGCAATGAATTACCATTGCACATCTATTAGAATGGCTAAAATCCAAAAACCTTGACAATATTAATTACTGGTGAGGACACAGATCAACAGAAACTTTCATTGCACATGGAAAATCAAAATGGTTAAACCACTTGGTAGACTTTGGTATTTGTTTGGCAATTTCTCACAAAGCTAAACATAGTCTTAACAGTAAAAAGTAATCACGCACCAAAGTATTTACACAACTGCTTTGAAAAGCTATGTCCACACCAAACTATGCATATAAAGATTTATGTATTATCACCAAAAAACAACCAAAATGTCCTTCATTAGATGGCTGGGCTCTACAACCATACAATGGAATACTATTCAGTGATAAAAAAAGGAATGAACTATCAGGTCACAAGAGATATAGATGAATCTTAAATGCATATGTCAAATAAAATAAGCCAGTGTGAAATGACTATACAATATATAACTTCATTTATATCACATTATGGAAAAGGGCAAACTCTAGAGACAGTGGTAAACAGAACAGTGTTTGTCAGCATTAGGTGGGGATGAAGGATTTGAATAGGTAAAATACAGGGGAGTGAAACTATTCTGAATAATACTGTAATGGTGAATATATGACACTATGCATTTGTCAACACCCATGAAACTTTCTAGGACAAAGAGTACATCTTAGTGTGTCCAGCATTAAAGAACAAAAACACACATTTGGGTTATCATAGAGTGGAATGCAGTCTCAGAGAAAAAGAAGATCTAAATTTAATACAAATGAATGAAACAACATCACTTAAGAGTGGAGTTGGTAAATCAAAAGAAACTACATTGCAATAAGTAAGCAGTATAAACGCTGTAAGTTGTTTCTCATAGGAGTACTGGCTAATGATTAAAAGTCACTGAACATATACTCAAATTGGTCAATTAAATAAACATGTGGTAAACGGTGAGAATCAGGTTTTTCACTGTTGGAGAGGGATGTACATACAAGCAAGGGGAGAGGTCTAGAGTGAACCATGTGGTAATGTCTTAGAGTTGGAGGTATCTGTATGAACTCATGATTCACTTGATATAGGTAGATAGATAGACAGAGATAATACAGATATAGATAGATAGATAGACATGGACATAGATCATGTATACACATGGATTAGCCTGCACACAAATAATTTTATCATCCTACCAGCTGAGAAGTCTTAGAAGCAAGGACAGTTCAGTTTTAACAAGCATTCGCACCACAACTCAGATCTTGTTTTCCAAATATAATTGTTCAATAAAAGGAACCAGGTCTCTGTGTGAAATGGCATATCATAGTGCTTGTTAGGGGATATACAAAGTGAGCCTAAAGCATCTTGTTGTACCAGAAAGTAAATAAATGCTAAAAAAATATGGACATGGGTGTGCCAGAAGAATAGAAAAGCCAACCTGAAAGAGTTCTCAATGACCAAATTTGTATAAGTACAACTACAAAATATTAATAAGTGATGATGAGTTTGGATTTTAACTCACAGAATATCGAATTAAGACCCACGACTTCATTCTGTTGGAGAGAGAATGATCCTCAAGATTTCCAGTTCTCCTGGTGTGTGTATCCTGCATACTTTCCAGGACAATGACTAGAACGGATTTTTCTCCCATGACTGGGTTATGTTCTATGGTAAGAAATTATCAAATTATCAAAATAAGCCTTACCTTATCACATAAGCCCTTAAAAAGCAGAGAGTTCTCAATCCCTGGCTGATGAAAAGGAAGTCTGAGAGACTCCATGTGGCCTAGATGCTAGATGAAGGAAATATTGATGTTGTGAATTGCCTATTGGAGGCCACATCTATGGGATCTGAGAGTGGTCAGAAGATGAGAATAGTCTCCATGTGGCAGCCAGGAAAGAAAGGGGGACCCCCATCCTACAACCACAAGGATTTGAATTCTGTGAAAAGAGGAATGAGTTTGGAAAGTGGATTTTTTTTAAGTCTCTGAAAGAGAACACACCCTTGTTCAAACTTTGACTTCATTCTTGTGATGCTCTGATCAGAGAACCCAGTCACACCTTTCCAGACTTCTGACATACAAAGCTATGAGCTAATAAATGAGTGTTGTTTTGAGCTGCTAAATTTGTAGTGATTTGTCATGCAGTGATAGTAAACAAATACAATATTGGGTAAATAAATAATTAAATAAATTGAATTAATTGAGGAGCAGTAATAAATATTACTTAAAGAATTCCAAACAATAAATATAGGAGGAATGTTGGAATTAGGAAATTTCCAGTAACACCTGTCATTGTGTTTTTGTGCTGCTATAATAGAATACCTGAGACTAGGTAATTTATAAAGAGCAGAAATTCATTGGCTCACAGTTCTGGAGGCTGGGAAATCTAAGGTCAAGACCCCAGCAGGTTATGTGTCTGGTGAGGCCATTCTCTTCTTCCAAAATGGTGTCTTGCACACTGCGTGTTCCAGAGGTCAGGAAGACTGGATGCTAACATGGCAGAAAGCAAAGGGCTGAGAGAGACAGCCTACTCCCAGAAACCCTGTTTGTAAAGGTATTAAACCCACCCACGTGGGTGGAGTCCTGTGGCCTAATCACCTGTTAAAGGTCCCGTCTCCCAGTACAATTACACTGGCAGTTAAATTTCAGCATGAATCTTGGAGGAGACAAAGATTCAAACCATAGCAACACCACAGTAATAACTTGCACACAACATTCAAAATTGAATGATAAAATTAGCATGCTAAACGTTAAGGAAAAACAGAATATTTGAATAGCCTCAAAGTATCTTCTCTAAAATATTTATTATATTAATTATTGTAATGTTTATAACCTATGTCTGTAGATTCTTTGATACTGTTCCCTCTAGGATATAGAGTATGATTTCCTTCCCATTGATTATAGGCTTGGCTTAGGGACTCATTTATAACAAAAGAAGAGTATGGAAAGAGAAAAACAGTAAATTTACTGCAGAGAAACTTGGCAGACATCACTTTATCCAAGGTGATACTCATTAACTAATCAAAATTAATATAAGTGATAAGTAATATTGATACCATGTTCCCCCTGATTGAATGAGATGATAAGAGTACTTTATCTTTCTAGTATTTTTCCCCAGAATAATCATGAGAAAATATCAGATGAGTTTAAGTTGAGGTACATTCTAAAAAATAACAGGAGTGGTAATTCCTGTCATATTTCCATTTAATTTACCTGTCTGCCTTCTGGAGAAACTGGATGAATCTGAGGGAAGAAGTCTGTTCACTACCACAGACTTAATCAAGTAGTAGACCTGTTTGCAGCTCTGTGCCTGAGGTTTTAGCATTGTTAGATCTGATTAATAAGGTCTTAATTATGACTCTTGGGGGCTTATGTAATGCCTGATACATAAGCAAGAAATTGCCTACAGTATAATTTCCAACCTGGGATCCTACTTTATGAAGAAGAGCATGCAGGTATGGACACATAACCATGGAATCTACTAGTCAGATCATGTGCTGCACCATACAGAAACCTCAATGTGGTGCTGCATTCTCAAAGAAAAGGCTATATGGGCCTTTGACCCTAAAGGTAAAGCAGAAGGGACTCAGTCAAGTCATTGTGCTTCCCAGTCCCACAAATCTGGCCTCTGAAGATTTAGAAGTACTTGTCCTCAAAGAGAAGTGTACCCTTGCCAGCTAACAAAAAGGATATCAATGAATTGCAAGTTATATCTGCTGCCAAGGCATTTTGTACCCTTTGTGCCTATGCACTGGCAGCTGAAAAGTAGAGTCCCCATTATGGCTGAGTGTAATCAGCAGGAGGGCTGCTTTTACACAATGAAGATAAGAAGATACATATATGCAATCCAGGTAATCCACTTACGTACCTCCTGATGTTCTTTTGATCCATTTTAAATGTGAATGGACATATATGGCAACCTGACCTGAGCAGGCTATGAGTATTAAGGTTTCAGCAATGAAAGTTTGGGACACAGCATCAGGAAGACTTCCCTAAGTGATAGCTCAGGTTAAAGAGAAATTAAAATTGATAGGGTTAGGGGAGATGATGAGTACCAACTGTAGTGCAGAGATCAGCTGAAGTGATGGGGGCTGTAGTTCATTCCACTAACCTCATTCAGGCAAAAAGGCACATGGAAATCATGAAGTAGCTGTATTATGAACTCATATGGAGAAATAGATCTATGGTAGCCATTAAAATACCCTGGAGACTTCCAATGACAGGGAATGAAATCAACCAAGCAGATGCTCTGTGAAATCTGACTCTGGGTTTGCACGGCGTTCACACTTTCTGTGGGCTACTTCCTGCCAATGATGGAGTGCAGCAGGAATACTTGGGCAGGTTTGTTTCTGGAAAAGATGGGACTCCTTAGATGGTCAAAGGTGACTCAAAGACTTCCTGTTTTCTGTCACATAGGCATTTGCCATAATAAAAGCCTGCGATGTTTAGTCTTCCCTTTATATCTGGTTTTGATGGATCCAGACTAACATACACTGTAACTACTAAATTGTAGGTTTTGAAAATACTCAAATTTACTGAATAATGCCAAATTGTTTACAAAGAGGTTGTACTAATTTATAGTCTTACCAAAATTGTATGTTAGAATTAATTTGATTCAACCATTTTACTAACACTTTGTATTTTCAGATTTTTGGTCTGTAACAGTATGCTAGGTTTCAAATCCTGCTCTATTTCAACTATAGTTTGCATTTTCCTAATTCTGTTGTAGTTGAACACGTTTTGTCCTACTTATTGTCTATATATATTTTCTTCCATGTAAATATGCTTTCTTAACTTTTGCCAATATTTCTATGGAGGAGTTTATATTTTCCTTATTAATTTACAGGAATTATTTACATAATCTAGATAATAATCTCTTTTTAGAAATATGTGTGGTAAGTATTTTTCTGCTTGTTTGTGGCTTGTGATTTCACTTTTTGGATAATGTCTTTTGATGAATGAAAACATTTAGTACAAAGCAGTGAAATTTTTTAATCTTTTCATAAATGGTTCACAATTTATTTGCCTTAAGAAAGTTATTCCTAACACTAGTACATATACATCATCGCCTATTATTTTACTTATAAATGTAAACATTTTTGACTCTTTAATTCTTAGAACATTTGGGATATATTTTTTGGAATTTATAATTGCTTGTTTTCCATATTAATAACCAAATTTCTGGCAGGCACATTTTTTGAACATTTCATTCTGTTTCTAATTATCTGAGATGCAAAATATGTCATATATGAAAATTCATAAATAAAATGAACCTGAGTCTCTTATGGGTTTGTTATATTCATTGTATCTATCATTTTATCCCTATGTCAAATTACAATGTCTTGCTTGCTATGTTTCTGCAATAGTTCTTGTTATCTGGTGGAGTAAGTCTTGATATTATTTCTTGTTGCATATTTTTGCATGTAAATTTTAGCACCTCCTTGTCAAGTTATGTAGGATATTTTGATTGTATAATAATTTCATTAAAATTATACATTAATTTGAGTATATTTAACAACATTATGCTATTATTTTTCATTGATAAACATGGACTATATCTATATTTACTTTTTTCTCCTTAATAAAGATATATAATTTTTATAATTTTCTCCTGCATTATAATATATAGTGTCTAGTAGATAACAGGTACTCTGTATGTGTGTAATATTGATCACAAAATTGGAATAGACAGTTGTTATTAGATATCCATTATTAGTTAATTCTCTATATCTGAACAATAGAAGATTCCCCTCTGGCTCCAACTGCTTCCAGCTCTTTGGAACCCAGGGAACAGGCAGTTGCCCACAGGAGCCCTGATAATATGGGCCCGGGATTTGCCCATATTTGGGCAAGTCTTTGAATTATGGTCATACTGGCCCTCTCCCACCAGTATGACCATAATTCAAAGACTCTGTATTTCATAATTTCTTTTTGTATATAAATTAATTAATTTTTAAAAATAATTTTTATTTTGTAATATTAGGGGGCACAAGTGTTTTTGTAACATGGATGAATTGTATGATGCTTAAGTCAGGGTTATATGTAAATTAGTTAATATTTTCTGAATTACCCAGTCGTATCTTTTGTCGTAATGATTTTAAATGTACTTATGTGAAGCATGCTAAAATGTGCCCCTATCAGTTGTGTGTCATGGAAATAATACTAAGGGTAAATACAAATGCATGTTCCTAATATGTAAGTGTAGACATAATAATTATTTATTACTCAAATAATCCATTAATTCTAGTAGAGTCAAAATTTTAATTATTTTCAGTGATATTATTAAAAGTTTCTTCCCAGCAATAAAATCAATTGAATGCTCTCATTTATAATTTTTCAAATCAAATTAAAGTGAAAGAAGATTATTACTCTGTGCTAGTTATCAATTTATTGATTCATAGCTCCATACCCACCCTTCATTCACTACTTTGCCAAAATGGAGAGACATTCTGTAAGCACTTCTCCTTTGTAACTGGCATGATGCTAAATTTGGCAATAGAGGGCACTGGAGGGACATAGACGAAGGAAAGATTGTCTCTTCCTATTTCCAGTGTGCTCCAATTTTCTTTTTTCTTGTTCCTGTTGTGTAGCTGTGAGCAGTAGCATTTGCCTTCCAGGAGTTTCAGTGGCATCTCTTTGGATGAACTCTCAGTGAGTCTCAGAGTTGCCCAGCAATTGACTTCCCAGGCTTGAACTACCAGAACCTCTCCAGGATGTTTTGAGCCTGCAAAACCAGCTAAGCTTCCCTACTCACTAGCCTACACCCACGCCCTATGAGAGGCTTTGAGCTTGTCAGTCCTGGCCTGTAGTTTCTTGTGTACAAATATTGGTCTGCTGACTGTGGACCAGCTCTGGTAGGACAACTCAACAAATTTATCTTTGATCTAGTGGGTTGCAACCATGCATTCTCCTGCCAGGTCTGAATCCTAAACTTGGGGAAGCCCTTTGTACAAACTTATACTTTCCTTCGATAGTCACCTTCAGACCTAGAATATTCTTCAGAGTGTTCTTCACCCTTTTATAATTAATCATCTATTATAATTAATGATTATTGATATCAAGTCATCTAAATTAGTGTGTGAGTTCAGTCTTCTAGTTGTATCCTGACTGACACACACTGTTCTCTATAATGCTTAATATTCACTGAAACCATTAACAAATAATATACCTCATGTTTTTTCCAAATCATACTTATTCATCATATCTTTACATTATATACTACCACTTTTTATTCTTAAATAAATTGTTATTCATATTATTTTATTATGTATGTGTATTTGTATGCATTTGTATAATTATGATACGGCTTTCAAAATTTATTCTGTATAAGCTAATTGTAAGAGAGATTTGACCATACTAAAAGTAAAGTTCCTTTTTCCTTATAAATTCATTCAAATAATAATTTGTCTACTGTACAAAAATTATATTCTCATTTTAACTCCCATAACACTGAAATATATCTATTACTTTTTGAAGATGAATTTCCCAAAAGCAGAAATGAAATGCACAATATGTCAACTTCATGGAAAATTGTGTACTTTAGAGATGGGAATATTTACTTTTTCTATACGGGGAGGGTGAACTATGAAAATTAAGAAGTGAAATCTATATCCCATTCTTAAAAAGGGAGTTATATTAATTTCACAGCTATTTCTAAATAATAAAGCATCTTTTTTTCTAAAAATTTCTAATGTTTTTAATTTATACAAATTGATTCAAGTCACTCAAAATTACTCTTCTAAATTTTGTTAAAGCTTTTGAAGCCTTTGGATTTTCTTTTCAACTCAGAGTCACTCAGTGATACTATCTTCTGACAATTCTCAAGTTGTTTAATGAGTGTGGGTTTTTGAAAATATTAAACTGTATTTGCCTCTAAAAGTTACTCCTGATACTTTCCTGCTCTTCATTATATTTCAGAACTATACTGTATGACTAGAAATGCTAAATATTACTAAATATCTCAAATAAATGTATTAAGTATTAATTGTAATTCCCCTTGAAGATATTTCTTTATTACTAGCTGCCAACTATGCACCTGTTGGGACTATAATTTTATAAAGATGTTATAATCACTGAATGATTATTCCTTCTAATTGTAAACCTGACATTAAAAACTAAATTTATTTTTATTATTATTGATATTAATATCATTTTGGTTCAGAGGGGTGCTACAAGACCCTCCTTAATGACAAACAATTTTCCCGAGGAATTTGGAAGTGGTAGAGCAATACTGGCAAATTCTGACACATTATCACTTTCAGATCTGTTTCTGTAAGGTAACTGAAATAGCTGCCTATTAAGAAATGTTAAGTTTTTAGGTATAAAAAAACAAGTAATATAGTGTAAGAGCCTTTCCAATAAATGACACTGCATCCTTTTTCTATGTGTTGAATATCTTTTACGCTTTACTTTACACAGTTTTACCCACCTTTTTTGTGCTTATCGTAGCTGTGACAGAGAGCAGTTGAGAATTATCCTGTAAATACTTTGCTCACTTACATCCCAAATCTTTTGCTTTGTGCCTTGGACAACCTCTTGCTCTACCATGTGGATGCCTGCAGAACCTGCTCAACCATTCTGATTCTGGAACATGCACAGTGGATGTAGAGTTGATTTACAGCTGAGCTGAAAGTCTTCATCTCTATCTCTGGGGATGCCTGAATATCCGGGGTTTTTTCGTTTTTTCTTTGGCTTTTGGCTTTTGGCTAAGATAAGTGCAAGACTTATGATATGCAGTTTAAAGTTGAAACACTCCTGATAATCTCCAAGTCAGTTTGTTTGTTTCCTTTGGTACTGATAGTTTGCCACTGGCCTAATCAGTTAAGTCAGCTTTGCCTGATTAAGTGGCCAGAGTTGTATTTAAAATTCCCACTAGATCTTCTGCTTTGAGCTCTCCTGAAGCCAGATTCTTCACGCTGATGTTGGTGTTTCAAGCTGCAGAGAGAGCACAGTCTACGTTTGTGAATAAGGGCCTTTGGGAGCTTGTGCATATACTATCTCTAGGACCTCTGATACTTATTTGCACTATCTTTTTCTTGCTGGACCATACTGCGTGTCTTTAAATAAAAGCTTTGCATGAGTATGCTCTGTGGTGTCTGCTTAATCTTTTCAATTATCCAAATTGGTGAGCTCTTTGCATATACATATATGGAAGGGGGAAAGATGTAATAATCCTGGGACAAAATTTGATCAATTGGCAGCAAAAGCCAATATGCATATTCCCCTCATTTGTGTCTCAGATGGACAATTCTAGAATGCAGGATAAAAGATTCCTTAGACTATTCCCAGGAAAAAGGATGTCCATTTTCCTACAGAACTAACTAACTCATTATTCATCCTTAAATGGGCTTTTTCTCCTTTCCTGTTTTATTCTTCCCAGTCTCCCCAGTCCTAGTCTCTGGCATCAATTCTCCAAATGAATTACTTGAGTGCAAGTCATAGACTCAAACTCTAATTTGGGGATAAACTCAAGCTAAGACAACCTAATAAATTAGTTTTGCTATTTTTCCTATTTTCTTTTATATTTACAATGTATTATTTTTTATTATGAAATGGTAAGTATATGTGAACATTGAAATGAAACCTATGCTATTACAGTATGTAATAATTATTGAGCTGTAACTACTAAAATCATGTCCATTTTTTGAATGAGAATAATTCTGATTTGTAAATTATTGTTTCTTTTTTAGAATTCACTGTTCATTTATGTGTTACTGCAATATTATGTGGGAAGAATCCACTTATAGATACTACCCAAGAATTCTCTTGAAATATAGAAAGGTCTGAGTGCTCAGATTGAAAAACACCACTGAATGTTGAACAGGATACATTTTAAAAATCAACATTAATATATGTTATTTTCAAATTAAAGTTCATTGAGGAAAAAGAAACACATTATAAATTGAGTAAAGACTAATTATTAACAATAGATAGCAAACTATAATAAGTAATAGTCTCAAAATTTTAAGAGAAAATTGAAATTAAACCTTTATATAAAAAAACAAATCAATCTAAAATAATGTAAAAATAATGATATAAGTAGATTTCCAGAAATTTTATACTATTATACCTGTTAAATGGAAAAGTTGAAGCCCAAATATTGCAGCAGGGCATTATAAATAATGTTCTTCAGAGAGAAAAAAAAGTAAATTCAAACTGTGTAGTAAAATGAACGAAAAAATCGGTAGGACATATTGGTCAAGCCAGAAAACATGACTGTGATAAGTTAATAACTGTAGTTTTTTATATGCTTAAATGCAGTTATAATTAAATACTAGACAAAATATCTTAGAATTTAGAAATGAGCTTTTCAAATGGAATTTAAAATCTGTTAGTAACTTGTTTTATTCAAGACTAGAATAAATATATGAGTAAATTTAGACTTGGTTAAAAATATATGTTACAAAATTAAGTCTAGTAACTTAAATAATATAAATGTAGATTGTAAACCAGAATAAGAACAAAAGGTGAGTTTACAGTAAAAGGAAAATGCTATTACCCAACATTAAGGGAGGACACAGAAAATGTGTACTATACATCCATTGCTGGTGGGAATTTAAATTGGTACCATTACTTTAATGGGTAACTTAAAATGATCTAAATGTCCATGCCTTATGATTCAGTAAGTCTTAAATGCTGGAGAAACACTCGTTCATGTGCACAAAGGGACATATGGAGGAAGGGGCCTTATAGTAGCTATTGTAATTCAATATAAGTTAAACAATCCAAAATTCTATCTGGAGGAAATAGATAAGTAAGATGTTAACACACACACAAGGGCTATAAATAACTGCTTCTTTCCTAGTCTTTCTCATTGTGCCTATATAAAAATCATAATGGATATACATGTAGAACCTATCATCTGAAAAAACCCAACACTAGTTACATGACATGTATTTTACAGTGAATTTAAAACAAAACTCAAATCTTAATTTATGAAGTTTAGGAAAGCATTTAACTTGTAAAATATGGACTGAATAAATACACATCAAGAAATATCTCTGTAGCTATGATGGAGCAACTAGAACAAAGCTAGTTTCCCACCCCAATCAGCTATAACTTACCAGGCAACTGGACAACAGGCAGCACAGAGCAGGGATTCCTGAGTAACGACAAACCCAAAATGAGAGTCCCAATGACTTTTCTAGAGGTATACATTAAAAACTTAAGCGATAATAACATATTAGGCTATCACCAAAGTAAAGTATCTTCTAAGTTTCTTTACCAGTCCCATATAAGATTTACAAAAAAACCTGTACTTCACTCAAATTTTTAGAAATTTATTTACCCAGAGTATATCTTACTGAATTTGCATCAAAATTTTAATCCAAGTCTTGTTCTGTTGCTGATTGTTGAAATACTTCACATCCTGAGTAAACACAAGGAGAAAGCAAATATATATCCACACAAATACAAAAAATATGACTGAGAAAAAATTAATATAACATTTCCTTAAACATTTCTAATTCTTATCAAGTGCTAGTGGACTTAGTAGCAGTATTTCTAAACGCAACAGGAACTTAAAGCTCAAGTTTCCCTGTTTCAGGTCTGAAGATCTTTTGACTTCCTGCCTTAGGTAGACAGAAAAGAAAGAGAGACAGAGACAGAGACAGAAGGAACAAGATTTGCTTGGCATTACCTTAAAAGGAAAGGGAACATAAAAGAAGAAGGAAAGTCTGTGACTAGTGGAGTCGTTACTATCTTCTCACCCCACTTTTATTTTTGCTCCTTTTTTAAAATCTATCATTGTATGTGTAAAAATGTGTTAAGCAGCCTCCACATTCCCTAGAAGCCTTTCCTTACACTTTTCATCAACCACCATTATTTTAGACCAAAGTGAAATTATATTCAGCCTAAACAGACTATCTGAATAGACTATAAACTCAAGGCCTTCTCACTAGTTTCTTCCACTCCAATCCATACTCTCTACTCTGTTGTAAAACACAAACTTAATTCTGTTGTCATCCTACTTAAAAACATTCTAATTTTCCTTATTGCCTACAAATGAAATAAAAACTTCAGGTCGTAATTCAAATTTCTTCATAGTCTGGCTGTTTCTAACTTTCCCTGCTTCAACCCTTGTGTTTCCTATGTACCCTAACTATATTCATTCCTGTCCTTCTCCTACTTGTAGAGGAATCTATTGCAGCATCTATCATGAAGTGTACATGTGTGTGTGCACATGTGTATATACACAGATATATGGATATGTACATCTGTAGATATATATTTACATGTGTTTACATTATGCTCTGAGCATCTTAAGGCAGTGCCTTCTGAACACTGTCCAGAGTTGAAAAAAAATTGTAGAACTTAAATATTTGTTGAAGAATTACCTTTATATGATTATGAATGAGTGAATGCATGAATAAATGACACCTGCCATCGCAACTACCTTTGAATGCCTACTGGTGTCACTGAGGTCATGGTACCCTCACTCTTCACCTGGAAATGTACCTGATGTCACCAAAGCTCAGGCATATGGAAGCTTTGAGGCCAAACAGGCCTAAAGAGGTTGATATCACACCTCTACCCTCAACACATTACCTTCCCTCAGGTCAAGGGTATGCCAAGGCCATGTACTGGGACACACTTACTGCTTTGCAACAAATGAGAACTCCCATGTGCCTTTGCTTTGGGTCTGTATATCAATCAGTTTGGCAACTGAGACTCTTTTCTTGATGACCGGAGGTCCTAGCTGACAGTTAAATATATATCCATTTTTAAATAAAAAAATAATAACTACTTAATATAAGTAGCCTGGGTAGGCAAAGTCTTTCTGGACACAAAGTCCTCAAAAGTGAGGAAAGATTAGCAAAAGCACCCTTTGCCAGCTCCTAGAATAGACCAAGTATTAAGTAATTAATAAAAGGCAGATAGTAGTATGTGCTACAGAGAAAAAATAAATAGAACAAGGCAAGGGATTAAAGAAAAGATGAGGTCTACTTTAGATGGAGTATTAAGCAATGGGTTTTATAAGAAGCTGGAATTTGACCAAAGAACTTAAAAAAGAAAAAGAGCCATATCGATATCTCAGGAAAAAATCATTGCAGGAAAAAGAGAAAATAGTAAAATGGCTCTGTGTTGGGAGGGAGATTGGCATGTTTGGTGGAAATGGTCTGTGTGTGACTAGAGTGGAGTGAACATGGAAAAGCAAAATATAGATTTTAATTTCCACGGTTCTTTACTGAAGAGTGTTTCTTATTTAAGTACCTGTGCTACCATTAAATTGATTGTGAAATAATTACAGATTTGGAATTTGTTACATGATCAGATAGGATAATAGATTTGCTAAATCTGTAGTATACTACATTGTGAGTCAACATCCATTACTTTAGTGAAAGATGCTTTCCACATTTTCCTGCAGGTATATTTTTTCCTTTAAAATCCTAATTAGTGTTGTTTAATATCACTGAAGGATACAAGTTCGATTTATTTCCTGAAATGAAATATAATTATCAAATATAGAAAAATAATGAGCATCATTATAATTACTGTTAAATACTTATATATACCTGTGTATAAAATTATCCTTTGTTGTCTTGCATGGATAAATGATGTTTTTCTCATGAGCTAGAGAAAACTATCACAATGTTTGCCCAGGTGTTTCTCATATGCTTACAGAACTAAGCAGTGCTATTACCAGACTCTCCACTTTCTCTATTTCGTAGAGTGAGTACACTGATCAATTATGGAGTTGTAAAATCTACTGTAAAACAATTAGTTTCTCAATTATTTGATTGCTACCCTTTCTCTCTTAGTTTTGTTTCCTTTCTATTGAGTCAGATTGTCTTTCCTCTTTCTTTTTAAATATTTTCGTTATTAACATACATAGAAATATATTGTATTGCTTCATCTTAATTTCTAGTAATCTGTGTATTCCTTTATTAAAACCTATATAATTTATAATCCAATTTTTGTGGATTAAAAGTTAAAGAAACAAAACAGTGGTCTTCTCTCCAATCAAAGACAACATAATCATAATTTTGGTGGCTGATGGAACCTGAGATTGTTAGATGCTAATTTTTTCTTAGGTGACCTTTCTTGTCACAAACTACAGATGGTAAAGATACCCATCTTTAGGCTAACCAGTTCTGTACATGGCTATACTGATCATGCTTCCTGATTTTTCTATGGCACTTATTTTTAGATTGCCTGAGATATGACATTTGGAATTTTAATTTCCAAGGAGTTTTTTCCAGATATATTTTCACTGTTTAGTAATTTGCCATGGAAATGCATTACAATTTACATAATTGTAAATTATGCCCAGTAGAAAGGCTACTGGATAAGCTTTAAGCAAGATTCCTGACTGTTGAATAAGAACTTTAAGAATCTGAGAAGATTCTAGAGCAGAATATTATAAGGTTATCACTGCTCCCTGTAGCTCCTGACAAAACTATTTGCACTATAGAACACTAGGAATATTATTACATACAACTTTGCTCTCCACCTTAATAGGGAGTGGAAAGAGCAGCTCTCTCTAGAAATTGAGCTCTGGATAGGCAAGGACAGAGCAATTTCTGCTTGCAACAATTTGTATTTTTCAGACAATTTTCAGCCTTTTTGGGGAGATATCATTGCTTACAAGAATCTTTAATGTCTCTTTCTGGAAAATAGTGGTTCCAAAACTTAGTTTTACGATTGTATCATCATCACAGGATTTCAGACTCTTGAATGTTACTTTGTGTTGTCTTTCTCTTACTAAACTGTCACCACTGTATATTACTCCTTTGTCTTAATTCATTCAGGCTGCTGTAAAAAAATATCACAGACTAGGTAGCTCATAAACAACATATAGTTATTTCTTACAAATCTGGAGACTGTAAAGTCCAACATCAAGGTGCCAACAGTCTGAGAGTCTGGTGAGGGCTCATTTCCAGTTCCATAGATGGTCCCTTCTCACTGTGACCTCACATAGTGGAAGGGGCAAGGCAGTTCTTTGGGGCCTCTTATACAACAACAACATGAGCTAATCATTACCCAAAAGCCCCTATCTCCTAATGCCATCCCTTTGGGTTAGGATTTCAGCATATGAACTTTGGAAGACACAAACATTCAAACTATAGTGTCTTTGATTTCTTAAGCAGCTAAATAAAGAAAGTTCATAACTTTAAACCAGTGGAAATATTTACAGAGGTCAGGGTAGAGTAATAGATTAAAATTGTCTTACTTTAATATTTGAAATCCTCAATAAGCTAAACTTATAGAAAAGGAATGGTATAGGTGGCAGGGAGCAAAAACACGTGTCATAAAAAGAATTCAATACCAATTACCTAAAACTATCTTAGCAAGGAAATATCAGCTTCAATATTGTAAACTATCCAGATGTGACAAATGGTTTATTTGCAAATATAGTTCAAATGAAGTCTTGCCTTAACAAAACACCGTACCTAAAGGTCAGGATTAGATCAGAATGCTGCATATAACTTTTGCCACTTCCTGATAAACCCTATGTTCTCATCTCCATTTTCTTCAATTATTCCACTAAAAACTTTCTTCCTGTTTCTCTACATGGCTTCACAAAGGGAAGATGAAAGAGGAATACTGGGCAATGGTAATCATGACAAATGAAAATGTGAAGCAATGAGTTCTACTTTTTTGAGGTCATAATCTGGTAATTTTTATAGCCAACTGATACTTAACAAATTTAAAAAATATAAGAGGTTGGACTGATGAATTCAGTCATCTGAGGTTATCTTCACCATTCTTATCTTGTTCAATCTTCTGTACTTTACTAATATTTTACTCTTAGAATTCTTAGGCACCTTGAATCATTAATTTTCTGACTACTGAATTAAAAAATAGTTCATCCCTTGATACATATATTTTGTCTATCTGTTTTAAAACATTGATGGAGGAAATTATAGACAACACAAACAAATAAAAAAACATCCCATGCTCATGGATTGGAAGAATCAGTATTGTTAAATGTCCATATTTCCCAGAGTGATGTACAGGTTCAATGCACTTGCTTTCAATACTAATGTCACTTTTCACAGAATTAGAAAAAACAATTCTGAAATTCATATAGAATCAAAAAAAGAGCCCAAATAGCCAAAGCAGTCCAAAAAGAACAAAGCTGGAGGCACCACATTACCTGACTTCAAATTATACTACAAGGCTATAGTAACCAAAACAGCATTGTACTGGTATAAAAGTAGACACATAGGTCAATGGAACAGAATAGAGAACCCAGAAATAAGACCATATGCCTACAACCAGCTGATCACTGACAAAGCAGACAAGAACAGACACTGGGGAAAGGAGGTCCTATTCAATAAACGGTGCTGAGAAAATTGAATAGCCACATGCAGAAGAATGAAAGTGGATCCCTATCTCTCACCATACACAAAAATCAACACAAGATGGATTAATAAATTAAATTTAAGACCTGAAGCCATAAAAATTCTATAAGAAAGCCTAGGGATAACTGTTCTGGACACTGTCCTAGGCAAAGAATTTATGACTAAGAGCCCAAAAGCAAATACAATGAAAACAAAAATAAATAAATGGGACTTAATTAAACTAAAAGGTTTCTGTACAGCAAAAGAAACAATCAACAGAGTAAATAGACAACTTATAGAATGGGACAAAATATTTGCAAATTATACATTCAACAAAGGACTAATATCCAAAATCTACACATAGGTCAAACAAACCAGCAAGAAAAGACAAATAACCCCATTAAAAAATGGACAAAAGATATGAGCAGACATTTTTCAGAAGAAGATATACAAACGACCAACAAATATATGAAAAAATGATCAACATCACTTATCATCAGAGAAATGCAAATTAAAACCATAGTGAGATACAATCTTACCCCTGTCAGAATGGCCATTATTAATAAAAGTCAAAAAGCAGTAGCTATTGGCCGAGATGCAATGAAAAGGGAATGCTTGTACACTGTTGGTGCGATTTGTACAAATTTGTACAAATTTGTGGATTTGTACAACCTCTATGGAAAACCGTATAGAGATTCCCCAAAGAACTAAAAGCAGACCTACCATTGGATCCAGCAATTCCACTACTGGGTTTCTACCCAAAGGAAAAGAAGTCATTATTTCAAAAAGACACCTGCATTCATAGGTTTATTGTGTTACAATTAACAATTGTAAATATATAGAATCAACACAAGTGCCCATCAACTGATAAGTGGATAAAGAAAATGCGGTGTGCGCACACACACACACACACACACACACACACCATGGAATACTACTTAGCCATGAAAAAGAATAAAATAATGTCTTTTGCAGCAACTTGGGTGGAACTGGAGGCCATTATCCTAAGTGAAGTATCTCAGGAATAGAAGATCAAATACCGCTTATTATCACTGATAAGTGAGAGCTAAGTGATGGGAATGCATGGTCGTACAGAGTGGTACAATGGACTTTGAAGACTCACAAAGGGAGAGGGAGGGAGGTGTGGGATGAAAAATTACCTATCAGGTACAATGTACACTATTCAGGGGATAGTTACACTGAAAGTCCTGACTTCACCATTATACAATTCATCCATGTAACAAAATACGATTGGCACCCCTAAATCTACAGAAGTAAATAAATAAATAAATTCCAAGTGTAAGTAGTTTAATTTGGAGATTAACCCTATAAACCCCGACACAAGAGTGAGATTGTGATGAGGAAGGAGAGGATAGTTGTCAACAAACTTCCATTACTAAGCAAGTTACTGCTGGAGGCAACAACAGTTTAATCCCACCAGAGACTTGGAAATCCATTATAAAACACCCCTCAGTGATGTCACCCAAAGAAGCCAAAGTGTTTACTAGTTCTTTAACAGTCATTGATTGAATAGTGTGTTATTAATTACACAGCATTTCTAACTTACCCCTTACATGGACAAATTGGGTTCCAGCTGCCAGAAAAAGCCTTCAGGCAAAGGGATGCAGCTGCCACCATTTGGAATTCCAGATGATGTATTCAGAAATCATAAGGACAAAGGGGATATGCACAGGGCACTGACAGCATCTACTGTATGTGCTTAATACAGATGAGAGTCATTTTAATATACCTTAAAACTTCCAAGCAAATATATTGAAAGGAATTTCTAATTTCTTGCTTATTTTCAATGTATACAGATAACTGTATTGCATTCAGAAACAACACTGACCTGGAAACAAAATCTGTGTCCAAGCCCCATATTAACTACATCAGAAAAGTTATTTCTCCTGTTATTTCTCTCTCCAGTGAAGGTGGCTGCCCCGTCTTGCTCAATGTAAGGATGAAAATGTCTACAGGAACTTCTATAAATTGAATAAAAATAAAAATATAATATAGATTATTTCTATTAAGCAATTTGAAAAAGAGCAAGCAAAATAACCTGTGACTTAGTAAACAGCAAATTATTGTGTAATTATTTAACTTAGATTTTAGAAAGCCCATAGCAACGCTAGTGAAGGATTATGATTAGAATTATTTCCCAACTTATAAATGACTTTTAAGTAAGACATCAAATGTATCTCATAAATTATGCTTCAGTTGATCCATGGATATTTTGATATCTGGATTTATCCTAGATGTAAAGAATCAACAAAGATGGACCCAGCATATTGCTAAAGTTGATTTATCTATTTTGCATCATAGCATGTGATAGTCATGATAATTAAGCCAAATGATATTATCATTTATGATTGCTTCTTGTCAGAAACTGTGATATTTTTCCCATTGGGTAGAGCGTGGGGATGGAGCAATTAAACTTACTGCTAGAATTATTCTCCTTTTAGGCAGAATTCATCAAAACCAATAGTGAGCTTCAAAATGACCAGTAATAAAAGTAGGAAGAGAGATGATTATCCATAAAGCTCACTTTAATGGTTTTGGACTCACAGAAAAAATAACCACATAGTGAATTAGATAAAAATAAAAGAAGTAAAATGTCCTCCATATATTTTATTAGAAAGAGCAAAACAAAACAAAACAAAAATTTACATTGCAATAATTTCAGATCTTTATAACACACCATTTTAATTTAATACTGCTATTTTGTTACAAAATTGACACATGTACATATTAATAGGTTAAAAGAAAGAAAGAAAGAATATCTTCCCACTTTTGAATATGTCCTGGATTCCAAAGGACAGTCCATAGTTTCTTGTGCAATTGCTTAAATGTTGAAATTGCTGAATTGATGTGTATATGCATTTAAATGTTGGATTGCCACACAAACGGTTTATATTGATTTATACCTTTCATAACGTAAGTATTTGTTCTCTACATCCTGAACAATGTTAAGTATTTTGAACATTACTGATTTTGTCAACTTAGTAGGTAAAACAAACAAAAAAAAAAAACCATAGTATAATGTAATGTTTTCAGTGGTAGGTAGTGTTAAACCTCTAATGTTTAAAGGTCTCTTTTTATTTCCTGGTTTTGAACTATCTGTTTCCATTTTATTTATTTATTTATATGTTACATTGTTTGACATTTATTCTTTTGTGGGAAGTCTTTGAGCATTGATCCACTAGAATAAAGAAGGATTAGTCTTTTCTGTGTTCCACATGCCTGTTCTGGATCATTGTAACTCCTCTCCACATAGTGCCTTTCTTTAAAACACTTTTACATACAAAGTAGGTTTCTATATGTGATCCTTTAATCATTATCACATGTCTATAAAGTAATTAAAACTTATTGTTATTACAATATCCATTTTAGAGTTAAAGAAACTGAACTTCAGAAAGGTCAGGACTTGACCAACTCCCAAAGCAGAAAGGAAACTGCTTTTCAGAATTCGTTCGTATTTTTCTCACTACATATATCCATTATCTCTAAATATAACAAAGTAGTATTATATCCAGTCTCATGAACCAACAATTTT
This sequence comes from Daubentonia madagascariensis, assembly GCA_023783475.1. Lineage (NCBI taxonomy): Eukaryota > Metazoa > Chordata > Mammalia > Primates > Daubentoniidae > Daubentonia > Daubentonia madagascariensis. The sequence continues at coordinate 3,109,051 of JAKFHU010000322.1, forward strand.
TTCTATTAAGTTTTCTTTATTAAATGCATCTTAATTAACGGAAAAAATGTTGAAGTCCCTGGAAATTCTTGGCCAAACACCAGTTTTACATTTCAATATACCCATCATTGGCCATAGGCTTTAGTGAAATTGAGCCACCTCTTTCTCATGCTATTATAAACTTCTTGATGGAAGTGAATGTCCACATTCTTTTAACTTTCTGAGATGGTCCTAAATAATTTGTCTTAACTCTTACCAAATTATTTCCCACTTTATAAACTGGGGTTCAATTCCTCCTCCTCAACGAAGACTTTCATGGTCTTTTTTATCAAACCATGATTAGAATTTTTCTCACTCTATGAGTTTCTATTTATTTCATAATATTCTCATATAACTCATATAATTGATCTTATCAATTTAAATGTCTGTTATAATCTTTCAAATAATGTTCATAAATCTATACTCACTGGTAACATGAAGTTTAACAACAGAATGTAACTATGCACAAATTAATAAAGTTAGTTATTCTTACTCAGTTATCAATACTTTTTAACAAGCTTGGAGTTTAAGAAATTCAAAGGCACATCTTAGTAATTAAAATGGTTTGAAATTTAAGAACAGCAAGGAGATGAAAGAGAGAGAAAATGACTAGATAATTAAAAATGTAAAGATTAATACAATCAACCAAACCAAGATAAGATTGTGTAACAGAGCAAAACAAAACCAGTTTCCAGAATTTTTCTGTCTCCCAATCACACTACGATCAAGTTTTCTTTCTTGTCAGTGCAACAGAAAGCAACAGGTCACTAGGAAAAGTCCATGGAAAGCCAAAAAGTGGGCTTATTTATCAGCAAAGAAGACAGGTGCCAGTACTGATCTAGGGAATGTAACTAGCCATTGGCTGGAGACAAAATAGCTATGGGGATGTTAGGAGGTGAAAGTGAGAGGAACGAAGGAAGGAAGGAAGGAAAGGGGGACAGAGAGACAGAGAGAGAAAGGGAAGAAGGAAAAATGAAAGAGATGGATTAACAACAAAGACAGAAAAGGAGAGTGGGAAAAGTAGAGGCAAACAGGTAAGGAAAAAATTAAACTAACCTAGGTGTAGAGGTCAAGAGATTGTCAAAGATGTGCATACAAAGAAAGAAATATCAGCTGCACTGGACTATACCAATAGCTCACTTCATGATTTGTGCCCCTATATCTTTTTACAGTATGAGTCCTGGGACCACTGAAGAGGCTTTGTCTAGTCACAGAAGGACACTGCCACCAGAATAGCCGAAGGTTTGTATAAACTTTCCTGTGTTTTCTTTTATTTCTCTCTATGCATTGTAGGATATGCCTTACATCATTTAGCTGAATTGTCACAGGTGCGCTGGGTAAACCATTCTATCTGCAAATATCCCTGTATGTACTCAGGTATCAGTTTCCCAAATTCTGCTGTTTCATGTATTGGTTTCTGTAAAGATTATTTCACTTCACTTACTTATTTCAGTCAGTTTTATGAAATGAAACATATGCATGCATTTTAATTTTTGCCTAAAATATATAACAGTAAGTTTTGCATGGATATTTAATGCATTCACAAATACAAGATAGCTAGTGTTTCATGCTGCTATTTAAGTTTATTAAAATATGCCAGAAAAACATAAAATGCTATATAGATATCATGTTTAATAATTCAGTAGTTGCTTCAATTATGCTATAAAGTGTAGAAATATGGCTAGTTAACTTTAAAATACAGAATATTAAAGAATTAGATTGAAAATTGCTTCATATTATTTTTATTTAAGAAAAGAAATCTATGTCTTGGGTTTACCCTTTTTAAGCCTATCAACTTTCTGATTCTTATGGTCCTTAAAAAGAGTATTATGATGACTGAACAGAATTATTATGTGATTTTGTGTTATAAAATTGAAACAGCATGCCATCATGGCTAAGCAAGAGCTTTATGGCAGTAGCAAACAGTTACATGATTACTGAAGTATAGCTGTCACTATAAATAGAAACCTGCAAGTAGCCTGGCATAAAAGTAGCAATTTCAGATTTACTAATGTTTAAAATTAAAGCTTAGTAATTCATTGTGGATATAGTTGCTTAAAGGCTTTGGGAAAGTTTCCTACTTTCACCACTTAGCATTTTCACTTTTTTCTCATGTCTTGCCTTTCATAATGAAAAAGTGGTGATTTAAGATCAGTGAGACAATTTTTATAAGACTTTATGAAGAAAACACAAAAAAATTTGTATTGTGAAATAATGATTAGTCAATTGTTATTTATTGTTAAAACATACTGTTTTTGAATTCACTGACAGATGATACATGTTATGCTTGGTAAAACAATTTAACCAATAGTTTCTTTCCTCTCTGAAATATAATTAGCTGATGGATGAATTTAATTAGAAGTGTGAAAAACCTTCAAATAATAGTATTTAGTGAAGAAAATAATGGCTATTTAAATAGTTTTGCATAAATGCGTGACATTATGCTGTCTTAAAAGTTTTAAATGAGAAAATTTAAGAAATTGGACAATGGCTAAAGGAAAAAAATTATTAGGAAAGTATTCAGAGTTTATTTGTTGTTGTTGTTACCTTTTTGTTTACCATGAAAGACTTTTGGACTAATGTGTCTGTTGAGATGTAATACTGCAAAAGAAAATTGACAAAATTATTCTGTAGAACAGTATTGGGGAGTTTATGAAAATGATTAGGGTTTAAGATAAATTAAACAAAACAAAGAAGGTATTGAACGTAAAGAGAAATAAAGAATTCATATTGAGAAGATTTAGAAGTAAAGATAAACAATTTAAGACTTAATAATATTTTACTTACATAACATTTTAAGTACTAAAGAAATATGGTTTTATGATAAAGTTTATGTGAAGCAAGTGTTTCCTAGGCAACACTGAATACAAAAGCATAAGCATTACATAATAAGGACATTCTAATGTTACATATTTTTCAAAGATAAAGTTCCAAAATAATGTTTTATTGAGAAATCCTTAAAGACTCCACCAAAAAACTGTTAGAATTAATAAACAAATTCAGTAAAATTGCAGAATACAAAATCAACATACAAAAGTCAGTAACACTTGTATATGCCAACAGCAAATAATCTGAAAATGAAATCAAGAAAGCAATCCCATTTATAATATCTACAAAAAAAAAATATCTAGGAATAAACATAATCAAAGAAGTGGAAAATTTCTACAATGAAATTTATAAAACACTGATGAAATAAATTGAAGAGGACACACTCAAAATAATGGCAATGGATAACCCATGTTCATGGATTGGAAGAATTAACAGTGTTAAAATGGTCATATTACCCAAAGCAATCTACAGATTCAATGTAATCTCTATCAAAAAACCAATGATATTCTTTACAGAGATAGAAAAAATAATCCTAAAATGTGTATGAAACCACAAAAGACCCTGAATAGCCAAAGCAATACTGAGCAAAAAGAAGAAATCTGGAGGTATCACATTACCTGAATTCAAAATGTACTACAAAACTATAGTAACCAAAACAGCATGGTACTAGCATAAAAACAGACATATAGACCAATGAAACAGAAGAGAGAATTTAGAAATAAATTCTTGCATTTACAGCTAACTCATTTTTGACAACAGTGCCAAGAACATACATTGGTGTTTCAATAAATGGAATGGGAGAAACTGGATATCCATATGCAGAAGAATGAAATTAGATCCATATTTCTTACCATATACAAAAGTAAAATCAGTGAATAGACTTAAATGTAAGACCTGAGATTATAAAACTACTAGAAGAAAACACTGGAGAAATGCTTTAGGACAGTGGTCTAGGTAAAGATTTCCTAAGTAAGACTGCAAAAGCATAGGCAACCAAAGAAAAAATATACAAATGAGATTATATAAAGCTAAAAATCTTCTGTACAAGTGGGAAAGAATTACTGGGATGACAGAAATGTTCAATATCTTGATAGCGTGTGGGGCGCACAGGTACATATATTCATCAAAACTTATTAAATTATACATTTAAATGTATGCAATAAAAGTGAGCAAATTTTCCTTTTCAAAGAACTATAAACAAATAATGTTTTTATTTAGTATCTTTCCTTTTTTCTGTAGTATAAGTTGGCAAATTTGAAAATATTTTCTGTGTTATCAAGGCATTAGATCATAAGTAAATACATGGAATGTTAGAGAAGCCAGAATAGAGTTACAAACATGGAAAGACAGACTAGAATGTACCCTGTGGATTGAAATTAGAGTTATCCATATGAATAACCCTAATGAACTCATTACACACACGCGCGCACACACACACACACTTACTGAGAGATAATTCTCCATGAGTCTCTTGTGTTTTTTCCCTTCTTCTGAAAAAAAAAAGTATTAAAAGCATTTGTTTCAGATATCTTTCCAAGGACCTTTTTATAGAAAACAGGCTTAGAGGATAAATACAGTGCTTCCCTCTCTCCCTGTGGGCAGAGGACAGATTTGTTTCCCGATCAGAATTGCAAAGATAATGTCTCACTCCAGGGCAAAGTTTGGGCAGATTTTCTAGCAGCTCCTTTATGATATTGGGGTTCCCCATATGTCAAGTTTCCTCAGTTGGGACATAAATCTACTGTGTGGGAAGCACCTACCTGGACCCACCTAGAACTTGGCTCTGTAGGGCTTGGGGACAAGAGGAACTTAAAGAACATGAAGCTCATGCTGCCTCCTCTGCGTAATAAAGCCAGGAATCCTGTGTCTTCTGCCTGCATCTACGAACCAGTGCAGGCTAACTTCTTAGTTTGCAAGTAGAGTAAAATCTCAGAATCCACAGTTTCTGATAATACCCATATACTCTCTGGATTCTTTTGTTATTGTTGAGAGGACCTAAAATCAAGAAAATAATATATCTGTGATCATACTTAGATGCAGATCTTGATCTTTGCGTACCATTCCACATTTCTTAAAGAAACAAGGCTTCTTTAAGAAAGTGCTGAATCTAGTGCTGTTACAGGTGCAGAGAAAGTAAGAAAGTGCTAAAAACTGATGATAGCAAATCTTATTTAAATCACCAATTTGGGGACCAATCAGTGTCACTTCCCTCACAATAGCTGTACAATACACTGAGAAGGACACATTACTTTAGTAGTATTTCTGTCTAAACTGTATAACCTAAATATAATGATAAGAATACATGGATAAAGGCCATTCTACAATATAAAAGACCTGTGCTCTTCAGAGTAATAAAGGTCAGAAGAAAAAAATAAACTCTGAGGAATCCTTCTAGATAGAATGACCCTGCATCACAATTACCCATTATAGACTGGGTAGTAATGACCTGACAAATCATGTCTAATGAGCCCAGCCACAGATGGAAATGGTACAACTAGGATTAAGCATGAACAGGACCAGAGGAGAGGAGTGAGCTTCGTGAGCTGGTAGGGAAGACCTCCACACAACTGCACCAGTACCCCTCCCAGGGCTGGGACCTATTGCCATATGGGTGCTTCATCTGACTAGCTGAAAAAGGAGGAAAAGCATGAGCTAGGTTTGCGGATGGGTGTGTGTGAGCAAGCTGAAAATGAATAGCAGCTGCCTCACAACACAGTCAGGTATGGTCCCGAGAGGTATAAGAGAGGGAAAATCTTCCTAATGGGCAGAGCTGAGAGCAGCGCACCTGGTCATCTATTTTGTGTGGAAGGAGAAGGTGTCTGAGGTGGGAATACGTACACATCGTTAGTAAGTGGCAAATGGCCTGGCCCGTTCAGGGGCCTGGAAGAACAAAAAAATGAAAGAAAGTCTGGGTAAAAATCACATGCATGAACATATGGGAGTGGGCACAAAATACGAAAATGTTTTTATCACATTAATGTCCAAAACTATATACACCAATGAAGAAGAGCTGAATAACCAAGTAGACCAGAGGTCAGCAAACCTTTTCTGTAACGGGCCAGATGATGACTATCATAGGATTCACAGGCCACATTCGATCTCTGTTGCATATTTGTATTTCTTGTTTGTTTATTTACAACTCATTAAAAATATAAAAGCTGTTCTTAACTCACAGGCTGTACAAAATAAGCTATAGGCTGAATTAGGCCTGTGGGTCATAGTTTTATGACTCCTGAGGTAGACAAAATGACTTAATCAGTTGAAATTAGCAAGCCTTTGTCATCAGCCACCTTAAATCTTGCACTGTGGGCATATGAACAGTGCGGTCACAGTGCCTGAAAGAAAGGCCATGGATGATGGTGGCAGAGGTCATGTCTGATGAGTTGAAGAAGAATGTTTTTGGAAAGAACATATAAATGAAACTTAGTAGCTTTTACATTAGGTTGCTTGGGGAAAAGTCCTGATGGTCAAAATATTTTTATATATACATATATATATATATACACACACACATACATGTATATATAAACACATGTATATTTACTTATTTATTTAAATTGAATATTATTGTTTTTGGCATGTAGTAGAATTATAATTTATTATTTTATTACCAATCATATGTGCCATTTGATGCATATTTACCATAGTTTACCTTGATTGCTTACTCTGTTACTTGGACCTTCTCTTAGAGCCTGTGCATCTGACCTTGGAATGTCTCTATCCCATCATCAGTGATTTGCAGTTCCCAAATCTTAGTGCTCACAGATGTGCATGTGACGCTAACTTGCAACATCCATGGACATTTCTAAGTTGAGTTAAAAGGATATGCATTGTTAACAAGATGGCTAATGATTCATTTAATGGATTACATTTCCCTCCATTTTTTAAAAACACTAAATGTTGAAATTTTACAATTTTTAACTATATTATTCTCACTATTATACGTAACTTGTGACAAGAGAGTTGTATATGTTAGATACCATGAATAGAAACTAATAGGAATATTCTTTGTTCATTGTCACCATAAATTATTTTGATAAATTAGCAGGCTATTTTAATTCTGATTTCCAGTCCTCTTGGACATGATGACTTATCTCTAATCATTAGGATGCTTTATGGGGTTGAATGAATAAATAAGTTAAATAGTTAATGTAAATACCTTATTTTTAGTTTACTTAAATACATGGTGATCTGTGAGAGAGAATTCAATGAGATCTAATGATCTAATGATATTTGAAGTCAAATATTTTTATAACAGCAGTGATTTAGAATTAAAATGATAGATTAAAAATGAAAATAAACTGATTCATGTATTCTTGTCTATATATCTACTATTCTCAGTAATTTATAAACATATAGAGAAAAAGTTTTATTTGAATCATCCCAGAACATTCAGAATGCTGGCATCTATATGTTCTATCTTTCTGATTAGGTATTTAGGAGTGAATGCAGGGTGCGAGAAAAATGGCTGAAGATCTATTACTTCAGGATCATTCAGCTACAGGGATATATAGCAAAAGTTATCCTTATGTTGAAGGAGAGATTTTATGTGCATACACACCTGAGTCAGAGCTACAAGCATGGCCCTCCCCCAGACAGTGTGCACCACACCCATTAGGTGTGAATATACCCATCCCCTCCCCCCCACCTGCCTAACACCTGATGAATGTTACTTTCATATGTACACATAAGTGTTGATCAATTAGTACCAATTTGATGGTGAGTATATGTGGTGCTTGTTTTTCCATTTTTGTGATACTTCACTTAGGAGGATGGGCTCCAGCTCCATCCAGGATATTTTGTGGCTAAGTAGTACTCCATGGTATACATATACCACATGGAATCTCTTTTCTCAAGGTACTAGGAACTATTCCTTTGAAATGTTATCATCTGAAGAGATAGAGCTCCTTTCTGTCAGTTTCTTTGGGAGGGTAGGAGCCTAACTTCCATAAGTACAATTAGCAAACACATATGACCTAATCACATTGACCAACCTACCTTCTAATGTCCCTCCAGTACTTTTCCATTCACTCACTCCAGCATTTAAATATTCTCCCATCTTTTGTTTCAGCAGACTTGACTTCAATCTCTCTCCCCTATTGCAATAGACTTGAATAAAGTCATCCTTTCCTGTTTAACTTCATTTTTCTTTGACACCGCTCATGGCCAGAAATTGTAGACTGATAACACTTGTGTGTGTGCAGGAGAAAGTGAAAATCACAAGCACTGTATTGGAAAACCTGAGGAAGAGGGACTGCTTTTGCTTAAAATAGGCAACCCCAATCACTCAAAGTAAGTGTTTAGGTTGACAATGTTTCCCGCATTCCTGTGCTCCCTTCTTCCTCTCAGCTCAGTTGTTGTTTGGAACTAACAGTTACAAAAGTAAGAGTTAGGTAAAAAGGAAATCTGCCTGCCCCATCTCCTAAGGGAGCTTGACCATGACAGTCTTCATCATTTGAAAGGGTCCAGTCACTACCCGAGAGTCCATACTACCTCTCAGACTCTCAGGCTGTCAAGGAAAACTCTGCTCCTTTGGACTCTTAAATGAGAAGGTGATGCTCAGAAGTCAGCTGGCCATGGGGTGAGGAAGGAGAGAAGGAGCAAGTCCTGTGTAGAAAAGAAGACCAGATGTGGGTGTTATAGGACTTATAACTTTAAAATATTATGATACATGGACTTCATACCCTGCAAATTTGGGTAGGCTCATGCATTTTAATTATGCCTGAAGTGTCGTGACTGAAATTAAATTAAATCATCTATAATACTTACCTCTCTATCTGAAAGAAGGGAAAATGGCTGGCAAATTCCAATGGTGAATTCTCATACCTACTAGAGACAATTGCTGATTTCAAAAGAAAATAGTTATCTCACAAACTATAAATTATCTCACAAACTATTATATCAACCTTACTCACCTGAGCCCAAATTCCTTCATATATCATAAAAAGTTTAACAAAGTTTGTTTGGATTCCAAGGAAAATTTACTTGATCCCTCAGTGTTCCAATATGACCTGGAACTTTAGCCTAAAAATTATGAATTTTTTTTTAATCTCCCAGTGACATTTGACTTAATTTGTATATGTAGAGTAGTATACCTGTCAGGGTAGCAGTCTGCTTTCAGTTCTTGGTGTGCTCTTGGCAGAAGAATGACCAGACACACCAAAGTGTCAGGTCTAGCTTCTTGGCAGACTGTTATCCTAGGTTCTTTGGCCCCTTTCTTGGAAAAAATATCACAAGCAGGGCCTATGTGATGGAGTGACCACAAGCAGGAAGCAGTTTCACATGAGTAGCTTTTTATTATAAAACGAAACAGGTCTGTCTCTGCGAGTAGAGAGAGACAGACTGACTCACTGGCTTACTAACTACCTGACTCTCTCTCTGGGAATTCTCAAGTTGTTTCCTTTCATTGACCTGGTCTGGAGAAGGGGAGAAGGGCTTTTGGGAGGTGTGGGATGTTACCAAATGATTAACAGATGTTCTGAAGGTTGTATATGCATATGTGAGCTCCTGTCTCTAAAAGCCCTACCTGGGAGTGGGGGATGGACCACAATACAGATTTAAGCTAATGATGTAATAATTAGCCTTAGGTTACTCTAGGTCACTTTCCAAATCCTACTATGCCTAGGCTGGGGAATTCCCAGATTTGTAAAGCATTCCCTCCTACCCCAGGTGTAGCAGTTGTTTGGGATAGGATTAAGGGTGGGGCAACACCTAAATGGAGTGCCTGCCATTATCCTTCTTCCCAGGTGGGGCAATTACTTGAGGCAGCACCAAAGCAGGGCACCTTTCTCCCTGGAAGAGCCAGAGATCCTAGCTATCTACCTAATATAGCCAATTTTAATTTTTTTATTCTTTTTGTCTGTTTAGTACTTCATTACAAATATTTCTTGAGCTCTCATTCTATATCAGGCACATACCAGCAATATACTATATGCTAGGTTCAAATGAAAAAGGCTACAAATTTTCATGAGAAATCTACCATCTAGAAGCATGTACCTTAAAATTGCAACACTATATCACTGAGCCATAGCCTATCTTTTGATATGTAAATTTAAATGATTAAATCCTGTATTGAGACTCAAAACTCACACATATGAAATATTTTTGTTTCTTTCCTCAGTGTGCAATGCTCTAAGTGCAAACATGCAGGTGAGAGTAATCTACTTTGTAGAACAAACACAGAAAAATAAGATCCTGAGAAGTTGGAGATCCCCACAATATTACAAAAGGCCATAAAATAATGCTTTGCTTTCCACAGATATTAAAAATAAAATTTCTTTAGAAAGAGATAATCAATCCTATTTAAGGAAAGAAATAAATCCCCTCATGTAAAACCAAGAACAGTTTTACTTTGTGAGTTTTGGGTATTGAGCATATTGGTATTAAACCAAATGGATGGGTAAATTAAGTTGAATATTAACAAAATAAAAAATATTTTAAAAATTTGGTAAATACAATGTTATCCAGGGCAGGGGTTTTGAGAAAAACGAGTTTGAAGAATAAAAAGCAGAATTATTTTTGACCCACTTATATTTATGCATGAGTGTTTTGTATTAAGGTAACTGTCAATAATTAAGTTATAAAAAGTTATCACAATTAAAGGTTACAAATTAAGACCATTCTTAAGATCAATGTAAAAGTTTCAAAAGAGAAAGTTTTAAAAGAATTCAAAACAAGTCTTGAATGAGTCTCCTAATGGTTTTGAAGTACACACCAAGTGTATCTTAATTTTAGAGTTGTTGGGCTTAATTGCATAATTAATAAAACATTTTAAGTACCCTCAAGAGAAAGAGTTTGTAAACATTTTAGATTTTCATAAGGGTGACACTTTATTATAGTTTAATTACTTTGGAGATGTTTATAGACAGAGCTCTCATGAAGATGAGCCTCAATGCAGTTGGGCAGGACTGGAAACTCCTGTATCAGGATTCTTTTTTGTCAACATACAGATGAAATAAACAAATAAACAAACAAGATCTAAGATTGTGAAGTTCACAAACACTCTTCCCAAGTTGTTTATCTCTCCCATTGCACATAATCTTTTGTTTCCATTTGTATCAGCATCTTCCACCCTCCCCCCCCTTCTACTTAAATTAGGATATTTTAGAATTGGGAAGTTTCAAGGTTAAGTTTTTTATTTCTAAAATAACATTTTAGAAGCCCTTACATTTTTTCACTTAAAAAAATACTGCAAGTATCTGAGAGCAGCAATAATAAGTTTCTTGGGAGAAAAAGTTTGTTTATTTTCCCTAAAATAATATTACGTACATCCTATAGGTATACTTGCTTTAATTTACTTGAGTTTTTCGAGGGAATTGGCTGAAAGGCTTATCTGTCTTTATCTGGCTCTATTGATGAGAATAAACCTAACCTGCATCTGCCTGCTTCTTATCACCCTCCTATTGCTTTGCTTCTTTCTCTTCCTGAAAAATGTCCTTTGCCAATATCTACCTTAAGTGCCAGAGCCTAGGGTTACCCTGCTTCCTCTCACAGTCCACTGGAGCAGGGAACAGATGTTGCTCTATATCACCCTTAGATAAGACGCTGGATTGGGGCAGAACTGATAGAGTAGAATCCCCCTGGAATATCACAGGACACCAGATCTTCTAACCAGACATTCTTGCAAATAAAAAAAAAAAATAAATAAAGATTCTATCTAGCCTCATAAGTTACTAAAAACCACAAATGACATTCATCTTAAATTAGTAATTTGCCTGACATTATTTAAATTATTTAGAATATTCTGCATATGAAAAATACTCTTAATTAAAATTAATATAATCCATTTTGGCAACATCTACAAAATACCACCCTCAGTTGGTAGACTATCATACATGTCTTTATTAACTTATAGATAGATTTGTTTACTCATTTATGATCTATAAATAACTTTATCAAAATTTACTTTGAAAAATGTAACAATTTTATCAAAATTTTAAGCTTGAAAGTAGGTATGTAAATTTCCTATAGAACATGCAAAAGTGAAAAATCTGTGTTAAGTGAGATAAATGAATGTACCTGTGTAATAAATATGTGTATTTTAAAATGTACAGAAAAAATACCTGGATGTGGTTGTTGAGAAATTAATTTTTAAGTGACATTTTATATTTTAGAATAGCTAAGTCAGGGAAAAGTCCTCTAACCTTTATTCCTCTATTAAGGTATAACATCTGAATGTCCCCAGGATGAATTTAGCTAGAAATGTCAAAAGAGCAAAGGGCAGCTAGTGATATATCATGAAATCATGGGTGAAATGTTAATCAAGTCAATTCTCTCGTGAAGATGTGTGGTGATTGGGAGAACATATGGCAATGGTATAAGGAAGATAGAACAAATGCAATTGTTTATGGGGATATAATCACAATAAACTACAAAGGATGGATCATTTAATCTTACCAAAAACATTGCTAAATTTTTCACATATATATCTCACTAAATTCTCACATCAAACTTATAACCAAAATAAACAACGAAAGAAACTAAGACTTAAGGAATTTAAGTAAATTATCTGTGTTCCCAGAATAGTTTTGAAGCTAGATTTTTAACTACCCAGAGTGTGCTCACAACTGTGATACGCTACTGCCTCCTTCAACTGAACTGCACTGTTTCCTATTTGTATGAATTGGTTCCCTGATATTATATATTCGACTTGTCTTGACAGAGCAATCCAGAACAAATCCAATCTCAGCTATTTAAAAGCTAGATATTTTTTACAGTTTGGTAAAATTAATTTGCACTAATAACTTAAATTCACCTTCACATATACTTTTCCTTTATTTATTTATTTTTTTTCTGGCACAAATGTGGTTTAATCCAATGCTCCCTACTCATCACCTGAATTCCTGCAGCTGAAAGTAGCCTGAGTAATTAATATACACGAGACCATGGTCAACCCTTAAATTTATAATTACCAGATTCCAGGTGATACTACCTGATAATCAAATGAATTCTTTAGTCTTTTAACCACACTAATCCCCAAGATAATTTTATATGCTTTGTTTGTCCTTTATTCAAACTCCGATCACCTTTTTTTCTATCCTGTTGCTCAGCTAATATTTGTGCTTCTGATTTCACAGTGGAAAGAAATAAGAGTTAGAAGAGAGATTCACAAAGACTCATGATCATGTCTAATAATTCACCTGTTTCTGCATTCATGTCTTACTTATCATCTATTATTATGGATGAATCTCTTGAGTTCCTATCCAAAGCAATACCTCCTTTTTTTGGTACAAGATCCAACATCTTGCTTTTAAAGGCAACACCGCAGCAATTTTACTTTCTATCCTGCATCATGTATTTCCTTCTTGCATCCTGGATCAATGTAATTAGCATACAGACATGTTTTAACTTCTTCCCTTGAAAAAGCCCACCTCCAACATGAGCCCATTTCTCCTTCCTTGCTCATTTCTTCTTGAAAAATCAAGTATTTGTTCCTGTCAGTTCACAGAAACTGACCTCCATTTTGCTAAGTCCAATGGTCAATTCTCAGTCCATGTTTGACTTGATTTACCAGCATTTGAATTAGTACATCAATCTCTCATTGTCGAAGCTCCTTTTTTTAAATTTCAGAATATTGCAAGGGTATAAATGTTTTGGTTACATAAATTGCTTTTGTACAGTTTGAGTCAAAGTTATAAGTGTATCTGTCCATCACCCAGATAGCGTGCATTGTACCCATCAGGTGTGAATTTACCCATCCCCTTTCCCCTCCACCTGCTTGATTTCCGTTGAATTTTACTACCATATGTGCACATGAGTCTTGATCTATTAGTTCCAGTTTAGTAGTGAGTACATGTGGTGTTTGTTTTTCCATTCTTGTGCTACTTCACTTAAAAGGATTGTCTCCAATTCTATCCAGGTTGTTACAAAAGATATTAGTTCACCATTTTTTTATGGCTGAGTAATACTCCATGGTATACATATAACACTTTTTATTAATCCATTCATGTATTGATGGGCACTTGGATTGTTTCCACATCTTTGTGATTGTGAATTTTGCTGCTATAAACATTCAAGTGCAAGTGTCTTTTTCATAAAATGTCTTTTTTTTCCATTGGGTAAATACTCAGTAGCACAATTGCTGGTTCAAATGGTAGTTTTACTTTTAGTTCTTTTAGGTATCTCCATACTACTTTCCATAGAGGTTGTACTAGTTTTCAGTCCCACTAACAGTTTATAAATGTTCCCTTCTCTCTGCATTCATGCCAGCATCTGTTGTTTTGGGACTTTTTGATATAAGCCATTCTCACTGGAGCTAAGTGATATCTCATTATAGTTTTGATTTGCACTTCCTTGATGATTAGAGATGTTGATAATTTTTTCATATGTTTATTGGCCATTAATCTATTTCCTGGAATATATTTAACCAAAGAGGGGATAGACTTCTACTGAGAGAACTACAAAACACTGAGGAGGGAAATCGCAGAGGAAGTAAACAAATGGAAAAACATATCATGCTCATAGATCAGCAGAATTAACATTGTTAAAATGTCTATACTATCCAAACTGATTTAATGCAATCCCCATTAAAATATCAACGTCATTTTTTGCAGATCTAGAAAAAATAATTCCACACTTCACGTAGAACCAAAGAAGGCCCCAAATAGCCAAAGCAACATTAAGCAAAATGAACAAATTGGGAGGCATCACTTTACAAGACTTCAAGCTATACTACAAGGTTATAGTAACCAAAACAGCATGGTACTGGCACAAGAACAGAGACCTAGACAAGTGGATCGGAACAGAGAACCCAGATATGAAACCATCCTCATATTGCCATCTGATCTTTGACAAAGTAGACAGCAATATATGCTGGGGACAAAAATCACTATTCAATAAATGGTGCTGGGAAAATTGGACAGACACATGTAGAAGACTGAAACAGGATCCGCACCTCTTAACACTCACAAAAACTAATTCATCATGGATAACAGACTTAAACCTAAGGCAAGAAACTATAAGAATTCTAGAATAAGAGGTTGGAAAAATTCTTATAGATATCAGCCTCAGCAAAGAATTTATGAAGAAGACCCCAAAGACAATCACAGCAAAAACAAAAATAAATAAGTGGGACCTGATTAAATTAAAAGGCTTCTGCACAGTGAAGGAAATAATCAATAGAGTGAATAGACAACCTACAGAATGGGAGAAAATATCTGCGTGCTATACATCTGATAAAGGGCTAATAACCAGAATCTACAAAGAACTCAAGTGAATCAGCAAGAAAACATCAAACAACCCCATTAAAAAGTGGGCAAAAAACATGAACTGAAGCTTTTCAAAAGAAACTTTTTTTTTTTTAAGCTAACACAATAGTATACTCTCCTGATTTTACCTCTAATTTACTGGGTGCTTTTCTTTCTCATTTGTTAACGAAATTAAACATCCTCAACGTAAGTTTTACTGTATTTTAGCCATGATTTGAGTTGGCCTGGATTTGAGTTTACTTAATTAGGCATTATATATAAGTACACTAGGAGATAATGAGAAATACATTTGGAAAAAAGGAATGTGTTTTTCTCTAGAGGTATCTCTCAAACATGTTATACACTTATCAAAGAGAATAAGTATATAATCTAAAGAAAATGATGAATAGGTTTGAACACCATGTGGAAGATTATGAGATAATATGCACATTAAGTATCAATATTATAAGTGTTTTATATATGCAATAATATAAAGTAATATAGGCATTATATATTGATTAATAAAACCTTAACTTGCATTAAATTTATATTGCACATACATTAATACTGGCTTCAATTTAACTAAATTTTCCCTGACATCTTTCACATGAGTTTCTAAGTCATTTCTCCCCATACTAAATCTGTATGACTAAGTATTTTTAATTTAACTCATGAACTTTATCTCTACTGGTATTAAACACTGTTTCTATTTTAGCATATTAAAAACTTTAAATATAAATGTACTAGTTTACATAACAACTCCTCCACATATTTGGTTATCCTATATTTTATGTTATCATCTACAATAATTGTAAAACAATTTAATAGGATACCGTCAAAGAAAGGCCACCGGGGAACATCACAAGCAAAGTTTGTACAGCTTTAATCAGATCTGTTTAAAGATCGAAAACTAGTTAATTGTACAAACTAGCTGATTGAACAATTTTCTAGCCTGGGATTCTCCTTTCTACATGCTCCTTTCTACTCTATAACCGGTAGTCCTTTTTAAAGTGAAATAAAAATTATTATGGAATAACTTGTTCTTTAATGAATAAGTGATGGCTTATTTATAATTTTTCTTTTCTAAGTACTCACACTTTTTTACATTTGTTCGGTTACTTATTCACTGAACAAAATGTGTATACTACCTACTGTGTGTGACACTCTGCTCTAGGTACAGATGATGTATCTACTATCATGATTTACTTTATCTTTTTTTTTTTTTTGAGACATGGTCTCGCTATGTTGCCCAGGCTGGTCTGGAACTTCTGGCAACTCAGCCTCCCAAGTAGCTGGGACTACGGGTGCACACCACTGCAATTGGCTCGTGTACTTTTATTTTCTTAAGTTCAGGTGCAGATAAAAATAGTTGGACCTTAATAATCACATCTTCAATTGTCTTTATAAGGAAACATGATAATCATTTGGGCAAATTTACTTGTGTGCAGGCTTTTTTGTTCTGGCTCCATATTTCTTACTATAAAATAAAATCTTCCATTTTGTGTATTACTCATAATTCTTCATTATCTAGATTCATTTTGCATTTCCTCAACCAGAGGAATTAAGAAAAGCAATTAAGAAAAGCAATAGATTTTTATCATAAAAATAAAATATATCATAGTGTATATAAGCCTTTAAAGAAAAAAGTATATGTATTGTAATGTCCATTAATTATTTTTCATATCACATAATGAAACATACCTTAGCAATAACTGATGACAGAATAGATATGGAGACATGGGAAAAGAGCATCAGAATCTCTCTCACGCTCTCTCTCTCTCTCTTTCATATGTGGTATTGGAAACATAGAACTTTGTATTAAATAAAAATAAAAATAATGTGTTCATGTCTTGCAGTGTATTGCATATTCATTTTAGGATAAGTTACTTGCCTATAACAAAGTGTGGCTGGTCTGGACTAATTTTATTATTATTATTTTTACTGTCATTATTGTTGCTGTTGAACTTGAACAGCTTTGCTGTGACCATCAATGCTCACTTTATTCATTAGACTGATCAATTGTATAGTATCCTTCATGATTGTCAACTAATGATAGAAGTTTTAGACAGATATATGACTCATCTTTAGTTGAATATACTCTGAAATTGAATTCTGGGAACACTTGCATTCTTAAAGAGATATCTCAGTGCAGTGAAGTTTAACTGCAATTGCTGGATGCCTCTAAATTCGCTTGTAACTGACTGAGGATTAGAGAATAATCTTTAAAAAGTTTCTACTAAAACTATTCCAAAACCCCATGAGTACAGGTACTAAAGAAATTGGATTATATTTCAGTCCAAAAGAAATAATTTTCCTTCATGAGTTTTGAAGCCACCTGCTACTATAGTTCAATTTGTTTATTTGCCTTTATTTTTCTTTTAGAAAAAAAATGTCATTCCTTACTATTGCAGTATAGCCACTGAGTACATATTTAAATTATAATTATGCTCTCTTATTAATTTTGTTGATGATAATTGTTTAATTTTGCTTCCTGTCCCGTAGTAACTTGGCCACGCAAACCCTCCACTGAAATGAATACATAGTCTAGCATGAAAATATGGAGGCTGCCAGGTGAACACCTGAACTCAGATTAAAGAGGTGAAGGAACTGGGAGAGACGCATCATTTGTTGGGATGGAGCACAGCAATGATAGGGCTGTCAGAAAAACCAAGCTCTGTGAGAAGGGCCAAGCGTAACTGGGAGAGAATTATCTAGAATATGCACTATAGGAAAACAGAAAATGCAATTTTATAAGAAGAATGGTTATAAAAGAATAAAATTGGCTATTTTATGAGGAGAATGATGTTTCTAAAGAATGAAAATATCTATTGTCTAAAGTTTATAACAATCATAATCAGTGAGATCTTTTTTGTTGTCATGAAATTAGAAGTACCTGCTGTTACTGGTAATAACAACTCCTGACCCTAATGTGTCAGATAGATTTTCCAGGCATTGAAAATTACTGTTGTCATGGAGAATTGAAACTATCCAGGAATCAAAAGAACTTTTTTGCAGGTTTAAAAACAGTTTGAATTGTTACCTTTTAATATATTACTATTGCCAAAGATAATTGCTCATGTGTAGATGATAAAGTTTGCTTAGCAATATCAAAATTTTTACCATATAGGAAAAATTGATCTAGCCAAAATCTATACTTGGATAATTGTTTCCTAATGACTCATTGTTTTCAGTGTCTCAATTTTGTATTAGTCAAATAATACAGTGCATCTATTACCATTAAAACCTGAGCAAATATTAAATTAGACTTAGGTACCATGTCAAGTGAAATAGCTTTGATTAATTAGATATAAATAGTATATTCTTAAAAAACCTAAATGATACTGAGGTTAAAAGGATAACACTTAGAGAAGATAAAATTGTTAAGTAATATATGTTTATAAAGCATTAAATTTAGAAAAACACTTTGTTAAAACACTTTCCTTATTGAAAAATATATTTCCTATAACACAATCAAATGAAAATTCAAGTAGAGGTATGTGTAATTATAATTGAAGGTATAGAGAAATTTGAAAGATGACAAATAGCACTATTGAATAAACACAGTTATCCATGTAATTTATTCCTAGTCCAGCCATTCAATATAAATATATTGAGCACCTGGTGTGTGTCAGTGGCAGATATGGCATTGAAAAAATCTGACAAAATATGTGCCTTCATGGATCTTACATAATTTCATCATTACCTGTTAATTACATGTTAATTAGTTACATATTACATTAAATATTAATATTATGACTTCTTTACTATAGCTCTATTTCATTTTAGATTATCAGATCTATGAAAAGTACTGTTAGAATATTTCCATCACCCCAAAATATTCTATACCTAGATCATGGCATTGGTTACATGGGTGTATATACTTGTCAAAAGACATCAAAGTGCACAATTAAAATTTACCTTGATTGTAGTGGTGGTTAGGTGTATATATTAATATATAATTCTCAAAAGACATCATACTGTACAAAGTTTGCAATTAAACTGGACAATTAAAACCATACAATTAAAATTACATTTAAGTATGTAAATGACATCTCAATAATATAGATTTGTAAATGCTTAATGAAAATATTTTTAGTGATATACAATAGTAACTACTTTTATGTACATACCTAAATTTCAAAATTATTTATGTGTGTGTGTTTATATATATTATATATCTATATGTAGAAACAAAAAGAGAAATCATGAGTGAGGAGGTGTGGTTTGGTAAAACTTGGGAATTCTAAGTTAAAGTTTAGTATATTTGTTGTATTTTAGGATTATCATATCAATTTAAAATGTGGTTACTTTATCTCTGTACATCCTTCAGATTCTCAATATGACTTTACTGATGTCACTAGTAGATGACATAGAGAAGGCCTTCTATGAACTTTGCATGGTTTATATAAAAATACAATTTTATTGTCTTGCAATGCTGACATCTACCTTTCATCAAATCATTCACTTTTAAGAGTACTTTATAGAGTCAAATTTTTTGCAAAGAAATTAAGAATAATTTTTTTCTACCTAATTGACCCTCATTGAGCTATTATATTGTTCATAAGAGCCAAAAAAGAACATATCCTAAATGTGATTAATGACAGAAACAGTTCAAAAGTGAATTTGTAGCTGCCGCCTCTGAGAGAAGTTATCTCAGTTTGTGCCACAAATTACAGATGATGGAGATTAAGAGAGATCGGGGTAGAAAAGCGAAAATACAGAAGCAATTGACCTGACTCCCTTTGACTGATACAACAGACTAATATTGACCCAGAAACAGAATTATCAGCATTAACCTGAGACAGGAATAATTCAAATGTCACATTGCTAACAAATAAAATAAGAAAGAAGTATGTTTCTGCTGTTTTCTTTCTTAGTTTTAAAGAGTAAAGTAAGGCCTTATGTAATCATTACATAAATGTGAAGGCAGATTTCCCCTGTAAATTTAACAGCTCTCACATATATCCCAGGAGATCAGTTATAAAAGCCAAAAAAGGTCAAGTTGTCCAATGAGGAGCAAACAAACACCAAAAAAAGACAGAAAAAGGAATAGGAAAGGTGGGAAGTTGGGTGGGAATAAGAGAAAATGAAGGGCATAAAGAAGAGACAATAAAGAAAGAATGCACATTAGACGTCTAGAACAGATTCATCTTATGACTACATTTTATACCTTTTGATCCAAATCTCTCCATTTTTTTCACTGCCCAGTTCCCTGGCAACTACTTTTCTACTCTGTCTATGAGTTCAACTTATTTAGACTCCACATATACGTGAGATCATGCAGTATTTGTCTTTCTATATCTGGTTCATGCACAACATGGTAACCATAGTAAATAATAGTATATTGTATATCTGAAACTGAAAAAGGAGTAGATCTTAAATGTTCTCACCACACACCAAAGAAAAAGTAACTGTATGAAGTGATGGATATTATAATTGTGGTAATCACTTCACAGTGTATGCATGTAACAAAACATCACGATGTATACCTTAAACATATACAATTTTATTTATCTAAATAAATGGTTTTTTAATTTAAAAACCTAAATTAAAAAAACAAAACAAATGGACAATAGAAAATGTGGGGAAGATAGAAGAATTGATAATATGAAAACAGGAAAATAGTCTTTGCAAATCAATCGTAAATCATCTGGCAAAATTCTGACCCTTTGTCTGTACTCGGTACATTTAAGTTCCATTCCCTCTGATCAAGAGATTACTTCTGCCCGAGCTCAGTAATAACTGCAGCAATAGCTATCATTTGTATCTATACAGCACATCTGAGTTGGCAAAAACATTTTTTAAACTGTCCTAACATGTGGTTTTCGTATTACCTTAGAGAAAAACCAAATGATCTGACCAAAGTACTATAGATAGATAAGTAGATATTTGAGATGTTTTGCATTTTTTACTATTTAAATATATTTAAAATGAGTATTTCTGTACAAACATCTCTGATGGATTTCTTAATTTCTGTAAGATAGATACTTCAGAAACAAAATTAAAATTATAAAAAATGTGAATATAGTCTTTGAAATTGTTCACAGTCTTATTTACCCTTTCTAGATTAATGTATGTAATCTTGCAGAATACTAAAAAATCATAAGAAATCACTCATAGAACAAAATTATTTAATTGTTGAAATATTATCTTTCCTTTATATACTTTTAGGTGAATGCAATGTCCATTTTACAATTTTATTGAATCAGATATATTTGCATAGTAAATATGATATATGACATGAAATTTTTTTCACTTCTCTAAGGTCTTCTAGCATAAATTGGTTATACTGATAATTTAATGTGAACAAAAAAGCAGCATATTCTATGTACATGATAAAGAACACATAAAACCTATTGTAGAAGTCCTTTAAAACTATGTACAAGTATGAATATGCATATACATGTTTTCAAATTCTGCATAGTTTTCCATTTTTACATAATTTTAATTGTAGATAATTTTTAATCTAATAAGTACTTTTATTGACAGCATTCCTAAAGGCTTCACAAGAGTACATCATAAGTCAGATAATGACTTTCATATTGCTAGACTGAAAGGAAAAAAGGGTACACACACCAAATTGTAACAGTAGTTTTCAGTAAGTTATGGGATTTTGTTGATTTGCTTGTTTCCTTTTATATTTTTATGTGTACAGTATTAAAAATATTAAAAATTTAGTGAAAATAATTTTAAATAGACTTCATTGATCTTTCCATGTGAAACAATATATATTAAACTATGACTCTGTAAATTTTAGAAGAGAAGAGAAGCCAGGACTTTAATCTTTAGGATTAAAGTAGCTAAATTTGAATAAGGAAAACATTTTTGTAAAGTATATGACACAAAGCTCTTGAATTAAAATGACTGACTCTGAGGATGGGTGAAACAGAGCATAGAATAAATCTTCTCAAACAAAATACCAACACTCTGGAGGATTACTTCCATGCTCTATTTCTTTCAGTTTGTTCCTGTAGTCTGTCATTGTAATACAGATATAGTCAGTAGTCAGTCCCAAATGAATTGGCTAAAATGCCTAACTGAAAAAAAATATTAAAATTGAATAATTTCTAGCTTTTGATGAATGTCAAATGCTCAAAATTTCACAATTCAAATATACTGAAGGGGAATGAAAAGTATATTTTATATACGCTAATCACTTACATGATTTATACAATTAAAATCTTCAAGCCAACCAAAACTTTTATATGGCTGGAAAAAAATCCACGATCTTTGACTAACAGCAAACCTGTAGTATCACCTTTTATGCATTTATATGGCATAAAAATATATGCATACAGAATTGGCATATGGAGGAATAGATCATTTTAGGAAAAAAATGGTTAAATGGTAACACATGTAACAGTTAATGTTTTACTTCCCCTTCCTCTCCAGCTATTGTATTCCAAAAAATTACTAGAGGAGATATTAAAGCTGCATTAATTTTAGTCGGGGTTCAGACTACTTTTGTAAACGATTATTCTTTGTAAAATACATTTTTATTTCCTGTAGTGACACTTCTGCTTTCACCCCTCAAGTATTACATTTTCTGACATATTCAGAGATAACAAGACTGTTCCCCCAACTGGCGACTTTTTCCTTATGTTATCTGAACAGCACAGTGATATTGATCTATTCAGACACTAGTACCCACTTCTACCTATCAACAAACATTTACTTTGACAAATTACAAATTTGGATACAGAGTATCTCATCGGATAATCACCCATATGATTACACTTATAAGCTGCTGATATGTTGTACACATTACAGTGCACATCATCTAATCCAAGTTTATTATTTCAAAGGTGCAATCTCAGAGGACTAACGCCATTATTCGCTGAAATGCAAAGCAACAGCCTCACGGATCTCCGTAATATTGTTAAAACATTTAAAAAGTCTGTGTAACCAGTAACCATGGAGACTGTTATCTCCACAGAAACAATGCTCTCAAATTAGATGTGAAAAGAGGTCAAGTTATAATTTCCTTCTTGTTTTACCTTTCTAGGTTGCAGATACAAACACAAGACAAATTGTATTCTAACAATTAAAGAGAATTAATTGATTATAAACAAAATTGTGTTGCACTATAAAGGGGAACTTCAATTAAAATTTTCAGGAAAACTTCTATAACATTTATATATTCCAAATGAACTGTTGTGTGTTTCATATGGTGATTCATATTGCTAATTCTCATGTACTTGGAAACAAGGCAATATAAAGTCAAATCCATATTAAATAGATACGTGAGAATAAAAACTATTTATCAAGAATCAACACATGAATTCTTTAATTAAAGTGATCTCAAAATTCTTTTCTGAAGGGCTAAATACTAATCTAATGGTTGAAATACTTTCTAATTTCTAGAATATTGCTTAGCACTATAATTTCTAACTTCAGATAGAAATATTAAGTAGTTTTTAAGTCACAGACTATAATCTAATTTTAAAATTTCTCCCTCAAATATTTTAAATATTCACACACGAAATCTAGCCCAAAATATTGAATCCCAGTAAACCACAGGGAGACAAAAATCATCAAAGATCAAAATGTAAGCAGATATTGGTTAAAAATGCCAGATCTGTGCAAGATTAAAGCTTAAAACCATATGCTTTATTAACAACAGATGTGACATTTAACAACTGTGCCTTAATTAGCTTCAAAACACATACTAATTTCCGTTTTAAACCGCCATACCCATTAACATCCAGATGAACTAGCACCCAAGGTCTCTTTTATTTTCCAAATATTAAATAGTTGTTTTGAAGTGCTGATAACTCTAATAGCTCTGAATACCATCGTTTTTCCCACACTCAAAACATAACATAATCTAATTTTATCCTTGTTTAGATATCAGGTGCCCAGGGTTGAATTCATTTGGAATACTGTAGTTTTCCCTTATCTGTGGGGAATACATTTTAAGACCTCTAGTGGATAGCTGAAACCAAGGATAGTATCGATTCCTATATACACTGTTTTTCCTATATATACATACCTATGATATAGTTTAACTTATAAATTATGCACAGTAAAATATTAACAATAATAAATATAAAATAGAACAATTATAACTATACACTGTAATAAAAGTTATCTAAAACTTATGAATTGTTTATTTACGGGATTTTCTATTTAATAGTGTTGGACCATGGCTGACCATGGGTTACTGAAACTGTGGAAAGTGAAAATACAGATAAGGGGAGGACAACTGTACCGAGATAGAAGACTATCCCATTTGTAGCATGAAAAAGTTCCTAGAAACTCATTCAATCAATAAAATATTAAGTCGTAATATTATAAGAAAATACAGAGTCTAATAGACACAAAATTATAGTTATATTTTTAGACAATGTGTATATAGTATCAATAAATTCAATAGTAAGATGATAGATTAAATAATCACATACAGACAAACTACTAAGATTAAATATACTTCTAAAACAAAAACAATGCAACAATGTAGCTGATTTTAATAAAATAGTATTTGAGGTTGCCAAACATATTAAAACACTACAAATGCACATGCTTACACACACATGCACACAGATATAAATTGTCAAAAAAGCTAGTAAAATATGCAATAAAAAGAGGTAACAAAGATATTAGAGGAAGGTTGTTAAATCTGATCCTAGATTAAAGAGGTGATTTGAAATGAGGATTAGATTCAAGTTGAATTTCCTATTGAAACTAAAGGAATGTTTAATAAGAAATATGCAGTATGTGGACATGTAAAAGCATGCCAGAACAAATAAAATTGTATTTGTTCCTATAACTAAATTTTCAAATCAATTTACTACTTTACAAAGTAAAATTATATCTATATCCGCAAATGTATATGCATTTGATTCCTTTTAAGTGGAACTAAAATTTGAAGTGGGGTTCAGATTCTACACTATGGGTTCTTAAGATTAGTTAATTTCAAATAATAACAAAAAGCTAAGGGTTAGCATTTTGTGGAGGATATGACTACACACGAGCAGCATGGAAGTTTCTTTGTGGTGATGGGAGTTTCTATACCCCGATTATTATGGTGGTAACACAGATCTATATGTGTGATAAAATTTTATAGATCTATACTAAAAAAAAGAAAGAAAATGTGAATGAATGTAAAACTGTTGAAATCCAAATAAGGTCTACTCTATTTAATTATATTGTGCCAGTGTACATTTCTTACTTTTGACAATGTAGTATAATTATGTTTGCATTGGAGAAAGACAAGTGAATGTTATATAGGAATTCTCTATACTATGTTTGCAACTCTTGTGACTCTAAAATTATTTTTAAAACAAAAAGTTTTTAAAAGTCTGAGGTTTCAGCTATGACATTCAAAGAGGTTGAAAGTCATTACTGTCCTTACCAAAAAAAAAAAAAAGTCAAACTCCACAAACTGAAAAGCAATGACTTTTTTTTTAACCTGTCAGAGAATTCAGATTGCAAAGAAAACTGTTACCCCGAAATCTAGAGACAAGTATTAATACATCCAGAGAGACAAAGCTGAGATCTACTTACCTGCAACAGAAACTTCTGGAGTCATTTATTGGTAGGAACACTTAAATGGTAATTTTGTCAAATTGATGGAGACTCAGTGTTGTATGGTATGAGAGTAATCCTAAGACCATATTTTTAGAAAAGCCCCAACATATTTATGATTTTTACCTCTTAGGAACTCCACTGGATCCTCACAATGAAGGTGCAAGAATATTCTATTTATGACTTCAGTAAGAGAAGGGGAAGATAAATCATTGTGAAATATGCCCAGAGTCATTTCTATAAAAAGGCCAAGTCCTATGAGGAAAAAAAAACTGTCATAGACTTTTTTAAGTGAGGGAAGGGCATCCTCATTCCAGCCCCATCTAGTCTTTCTATTTCACTTAAGGTGGGAGGGGATAGTCCACAGGGGTCATAGACTTATTAAAATATATTTTGATATTGGGGCAGGAAAGAAGGTAGGAGACATGGGAGGAAAAAGCTGTACCACTTGAGAAACAATTGTAAGGGGCACAGTCATGAGATACAAGCCACTAAAAGACTGAGATTTAATCAGAAGATTGTAGAATGCTTTCTCTCCCTACACCTTACCACCACACAAAAAGGGCTCTACTACAATAACAGTGGATTGCAATACAAAGACACATCTAGGAAGCTCAGAGAACATGAAGCAGGAAAAATAGTAAAAACTACGCCTAAGTATATCATATCGAAACTGCAGAAAACCAACAAAGAGAACATATTTAAATAAGCCAGAGAGGAAACAAAATCTTACCTATAAAAGAATAAGAATTAGTATGCAGTAGACTACCAAAAAAAAAAAAAAAGTTGAGTGGAATATTTAAAAGATTGATTGAAAAAAATCACCAAACTAGAATTCTAAAACTTACCCTTCAAAAATGAAGGAGAAATAAAGACTTTGTCCTGCAGTAAAAGGGAAGCCATTGCCACCAGACTCACTTTCTAAGCAATTTTCAAATTTCTTCAGTAAGAAGGAAAAATATATAGTCCAGAAATTTGGATCTACATTAAAAAAAGATGTCAGGTAAGGAAGAAGAAGTGCAACATATTTGGTTTTTTATTCTTAGCTGATTAAAGGTAACTGTTTGTGAAAAGGAATAATTGTAGGGTGATTCTAAGATATATAATACAAAAATGAAATGAATGTTACAGTGATGGGAGGGATGAAATAAAAATACTCTGTTATAAAGTACATTCACTGCAAAGTGAAACAATATAGTATATTCAAAGGAGGATTTTGATTAGATAAAAATATATATGGCAAACTTGAGGGCAAGCACTAAGAAAATTTAAAATATATAGTTGCTAGGCTAAGAAAGGAAATAAAATAGAGTCACAAAAATTCCTAGTTAAAATCAGAGAAGACACAAACAGAAAAAAAAATGCAACAAACAAAAACCAGATTCTATTAATCCAACTATATCAATAATCGTTTTAAATATGAGAGGTCTAAATGCATGAATTATTAATAAAAGACAGATTGTCAGAGTAGATTAAAAATATGAAATTATATGTTGTTTACAGAAACTAGCTTTAAATATAAAACCTCAGATAGGTTAAAATAAAGGGATGGAGAAAGATATATCATGCTAACATTAATCAAAAGAAAGCTTGAATAGCTATATTAAATTCAGACAAATCAGATTTCACTACAAGTAATATTATCAAGAATAAAGAGGACATTACATAATTTTTAAAAAAAGTTCATTCCTCCAAGAACCCATAACCATAACATGTATGCGCTTGACAATAGTCAACACACGAGGTAAATTTGTAGAAATAAAAAAAGAAATAGACAGATCTACTATTACTGATCTGTGGAGACTTCATAAACACCCTCTCAGTGCTTTATAGATCAAGCAAGCAGAAAATCAGTGAACATATTGGTGTCCTGGACAGCACCATGACTCAACTTGATCAATTGATATCTATAGGATACTACATAAAACAACAGCAGAACATACATTCTTCTTAAGCTCACATGGAATATTTTGTGCCATAAAACACAACTTGACAAATTTTAAAGAATAGACCATATAACATATATACAAAATAGAATTAAACTATATATCAATAATATAAAGATAGCTGGAAAATCTCTAAATATTTGAAATTAAAAGACATACATGCTTCAAAGATAATACATGCATTGAAATAAAGTCTAAGGAGAACTTTTAAAAAATATTTTGAACTGAGTAAAAATGAAAATGCAACATATACAAATTTACTGGATGCATGGAAACCAATATTTACAGAAAATTTTATAGGATTAAATGCATAATCAAAAGATATGTAAATTTTAAATCAATAACTAAGTATTCACCTTGGAAAACTAGAGACAAAAGCAATTTTTAAGACAAGCAGAAAAAAAAAATAAAAACGAGAGCAGAAATCAATGATAACAAAAACATGAAAATGATGCAGAAAATCAACAAACCAAAGTGGGTTGTTTGAAAAGATCAGTTAAAAATGATAAATTGTAGGAAGACTAAGAACAACAACAAAAAGATAAGACACAAATTACCAATATCAGAAATAAAAGAGAGGTCATTGCTACTGATTCTATGGACATTAAAGGATCATAATGAACTACTATAAAGTACTCTAGGCTCACACATTTATTGACATAGATAAAATGAACCAATTCCTTAAATGACACAAATACAAAAATTCACACAAGATGGAAGTAAAAACCAGAATGGCCCTAATAAAGAAAATGAATTAATAATTGATAACCTTGCAAATAAGAAAGCACAAAGACCAGATGGTTTCACTGGTGAGTTCTACCAAATATTAAATAAGAAATGATATAAATTCTTCACAATCTCTTCCAAAAAATAGTAGCAGAGAAAAACACTTCCTAATTCATTCTATGGGGACAGCATTGACCTAATACCAAAACCAGATAAAGGTGTTACAAGAAAGAAAAATGACAAAACAATCTCTTTCACAAATATAGGAGTAAAAATCCTCAACAAACATTAACAATTGAATTTTTGAAAGTGTATAAGTAATCATATACCACATCCAAGTGTGTATAAAAGGTTGATTCAAAATTTGAAAATCAAACAATAAAATCTACAAAATCAACATGCTAAAGAAGACAAATCAATATCATATTAATTGATACAGAAAAAGCATGTCACAAAATCCAATAATAACTCATTAAAAAAAAACACTTGGACACTATAAACGTGAGAAAATGCTCAGAAAACTAGTGGAACATCTTCAATTTGACAATGAACATCACAAAAATTCTAATGCTGCCAAGAGACAATGCTTTTCCTACAACTAGGAACAAGGTAAATATATCTTCTCTTATTCAATCTCCAACTGAAAGTCCAAATCAATATAAGAGGACAAAGACAAGAAAACAAACTTAAAGATTTACATATTAGAAAGGAAAAAATGAAACTCTCCTTACTTACAGGTGACATCTTTGTCTATGCAGAAGGTCCCAAAGAATCTAGAAAAGTAATCCTGGAGTGAATAAGCAAATGTAGGAAGGTCAAATTATATAAATTTAATATATAAATGTAATTAGTTTACTTATACACCAGCAATGAATAACTGAAATTTTATATTTTTTAAAAACAAAAAAATACCAGTTATGAAATCATCCAACAATGAAATACTTATAACAAATATGTCCTGGAACTCTATGTAGAAAACAATAAAACAGTGAAAAATGTAATAAAAAACCTAAATAAATAGAGAGACATTCCATGTTCATGAATTAGAAGATTCTATATTGTTAAGGTGTCAAAACTTTCAAACAATGTATAGATTCTTTACAATCCCAATCAAGGCCAAAGCAAGTTATTTCACAGCTATTGACAAATTAATTCAAAAGTTAATATTGAAAGACAAAAGTCCTAAAATAAACACAAAGTGGTAAAGAAGAAGAAAAACTTGAAGAACTCACATTACTTTAATTCAAGACTTACTATAAATATACATCATAAAAAAAGTGTGGCATTAGTGAAAGAATAGACACATAAAAATGTAGAATAGAGAGCTCAGAAATGGACCTACACAAATATAGTTAATGATCTTTGACAAAGTCTCAAAAGCTTGGCAATGAAAATAGGATAGCTTTTTTTAAAATAAATGATACTAGTACAATTGAATGTCCATGTGCAAAAATTAAATAAATAAACAGGAACCTAGACACAGACCTTCCATAACTCACAAAAAACTAACTCAAATTCATCATCGACTTAAATCTAAAATACAAAACAATAAAACTTCTACAAGAAAATCTAGGAGAAAATCTAGGTGACCTTGCTTTGTTGATAAAAACAAAATTCATGAAAGAAAATATATATAAATTGTTGCTGATTAAGACTAAAATTATAACCATCAGCTCTATAAAAATCAATGTTAGGAGTATGAAAAGTCAAGCCAGCCACACGTAGAGAGAAATTATTTCCAAAATGCATATCTGTTAAAGGAATTGTACTAAAATATACAAAGGAAAAAGGGAATAAAGTGAGAAGTGAACTTCAAGGTTACATAGGTTGGTTATTTTACTGAACTAAGGAAATGGTGGAAAAGAAGTTATATAAAATAATAAAAGAGACCTCTTACTGGTCCTCTTACACTGTCTAGCTTTGTGACATGAGATACTGGCTCAGTAGGTACCACAGAAATATGAGGGTTTTTTTGGTTTGTTTGTTTTGTTTTGTATCACATAGGAATAATTTATTTTTTATTTCTTTTAAAGAAAAGAGACATTATTTTACAGTAATAACATTGCACTTTTAAAAAAATCAAATAGATAATATAATTTTAAGAAAATATGTGCATTTTTATGTTTTCTCTCACATGCATAGTTTGTATATAGTTTCAGTCATTATGCATATAATATTTTATTCAGAAATACCTAATAGTAAAAAAAATCCATCTATTTGCCCAAAATAAAACAAAATATATGGAGTCTTGAAGACCTGTGGAACAATGTCAAGCATTACGACGTACATATAATGGAAGTTTAGGAAAAAAAGAGATACAGGAAGTGGCAGAAAAAAAATTGAAAATAATGATGTAATTGTACTTCTGTTCAAGTAGAACAGCAAAGACTAGATTTACTCTCCTGTTTGAGTTAATATAAAAACCTGGTAAAAATGACTTTCAGATACTAGACTTCAGGTAAACCAGGGCAATGATCATTGAGAGAGGAAAAAACAATGAGGCAAGCTCTACAATTGCAAAATCCTATTGCTTGGAGAGAGTGTCCAGGTAGCAACACTCTCTGCAAAATTTTGCAGGACTAAGAATATGGGTACCCTAAACACTCAGCCCCAGCTTGCTCATAGGGTGAAGTTTCCATATAGGGAGAGGCATCCTGGAAGACCAGAGACTGCTTGTACCAACTTGTAGCAACCTAGTACCAACTTGTAGAAGTAGACATGTCATTCAATTAGAAGAAAATTTCCACTCCCAGCAGCGGCATACTGGGGCAAGGGCTCTGCCAAAAGGAAGGAAGGCCATAAGGATGAATACCTACACAGTTCTCTCTGAGAGAGAGGACTGACTTTATTTGGAACACGACTGCAAATCATATATCTGAGAGTAGAATGATATCTAGAATATATTTAAAAACTCTTACAACTCAGTAACAAAAAGACAAATAAACCTATCACAATGTGGGAAAAGGATATGAATAGACATTACTTCAAAGAATACACACAAATGACCAATAACCACATGAAAAGATGATCACCATGATTAGTCATTAGGTAAATGCAAATCAAAACCACAACCAGATATCAATTCACATCCACTGGTATCAAAAAGACAGGTTATAACAGGTATTGGCAAAGATGTGAAGAAATTGGAACTTTCATACATTGCTGGTGGGACTGTAAAATGAAGAATTCTTATTGGAAAACAGTTTGGCAGTTCTTTAAGCTGTTAAACATAGAGTTGCCACATGACTTAGCAATTCTACTCCTAGCTATAAATCCAAGAAAAATGAAAACTATATGTTAACACAAAAATTTGTACACAAGTGCTCATGGCAGCATTTTTTAATAGCCAAGAAATAGAAATTATTCAAATTATTCTGAGAGTAGAATGATATCTAGAATATATTTTAAAACTCTTACAATTCAATAACAAAAAGACAAATAAACCTATCACAATGTGGGCAAAGGATATGAATAGACATTACTTCAAAGAATACATACAAATGACCAATAACCACATGAAAAGATGATCAGTTTATCAACTGATGAATGGACAAATGTGGTATATCCATACAATGAACCATAATTCGGAAATATAAAGGAATACTGATATATGGTACAACATGGATGAACCTCAAAACATTCTGTTAAGTGAAATAAGTCAGGCCCAGAAGTCCACATATTATATTAATACCTTTATACAAAATGTCCAAAATAGATGAATCTATAGAGACAGAAAGTAATTTAGTGGTTACCTAGAGCTGGGAGGTGGGGAGTAATTGGTAATGAACGGGTGTGGAGTTTCATTGAGGATGGGGAATGAACATGTTCTAAAATTAGGTTGTGGTGATTATTGCACTATTCTGTGAATATACTAAAAACATTGAATTATAACTTTAAATGAGTAAATTCTTTGGTATGTGAATTATATTGCAATAAAGCTGTTTAAAAATATAATCATAGGGTTAAAAAACCTAAGATTCATACCAAACCTGTCTATAATCTAATTTATTTTCTACCATTTAAAATTATCTTTATGGCTTGAAGCCCTAATATTTACATTGCAATTAACACATTGACTGCCACACTAGGAAAAAAAAATGTTCTCTGGGGCCAAGGTGTTTTATTATGAAAATGGAATAAAAACTTTGAGAACAGAACAATCCTTTCTAATTTAATGAAATATTTGGGGTTTTTTAAATTGTTTTCTGTGTATAAGTCATATGCAACTTGAAAAATAGTTCACGCAGCTCCCAAGGTAAAGAGACATGCGAGTTACATATGTTTCATGTGGCCATAGGCTCAAAACTAGCACGAGTTAAATACAACTCACATGGCAGTTAACGTGTTAAACCTACAATTTTCATGTACCTATTTACATCCACTTATCAGTACTCATCTTTACATTTTGTACCTGCTTCCCCAGCAGCCTTTCACTATTGTGTCTCTTTATACAATTATCCATACAAATGGCAGCTTGTTGTTTTTCTCTACGGGAGTTAGGAAGTATTTAGAAGTGTGTAGCACAAGGTCTAATATAAAGTACATGCTAGAACAGTATGTCTTCCTCATGGGTCTCCATTTAAAAATTATCAAATATATATGAGTAAAACAAAGAACAGTAAAATGCAGGATCTAAAACCTCCAGTGAAGTAGGCAGTGTCTATTTCCTTATATCATTAAAAAAATACATATACAGGTTCTGCCATCCTTTTCCCTTGATTAGGAGTGTCCTCAATCTGGGTCATACTTTACCCAGGGATACCAAAAATATTGTTATTATATTTTTTGCTATATCAAATGAGGGTGGAACATGAATATCAATATTTTATAGAGGGAAATTACTAAAAGTCCAGCCAGGGAAATATGTTCAAATGGGTCAGTAGGACAAGGGAGCATCAGTGTTGATATCAGCATTAGTGTTCATTCCCTAGAGTTGCAATAATAAAATATGACAAACTGACTGGTTTAGTCAAGAGAAGTTTATCTTCTCACGGTTCTGGAGGCTAGAAATATGAGATCAAGATGTTGGCAGTGCCATGCTCTCTCTTGAAGGCACTAGGGAATGATCTGTTCCAGAATTCTCTCCTAGCTTCTTTTCATTTCTTGGCTTATAGTAACATAGCTCCAACCTTCACATGGCGTTCTCCCTGTGTACTTGCTTGGATTCACATTTCCTCCTTTTATAAGGACACCAGTCATAATGGATTATAAACCCACCAAACTCCAGTATGACCTCATCTTAAATAATTATATCTGCAACAATCCTATTTTATAAGGTCACATTCTGAGGTACTGGAGGTGAAGACATCAACACATATATTTTAGGGGTACATAATTCAACTTATAACAGGAAGTATCAATAACTAAGATGCAGTATGGTGGAAAGTCACTTTTAGAAAATGGAGGCACATGAGTACCAAAAGTAATATCTTGAATTGGGTAAAATGTTTTGTATACCAGAGATTAGTGGCCACAACAAGGGTTCAAAGTCATTGATTTATAAGGACGAGTGACATAAAGTGATATGTTCAGACAAATAATGCTAATTTGAACACTATCCATGCATATATTACTATAAGAGATCTACAGATTTAACTTTACTATTTAAAATATATCCCCTAGTCTTGATTTGAGCAACATACTCATATTATTGCAGAAAATATGGCAAGTATTTTGAAATAGAAACATACTTAGTTCTTATAATGACTTACTTACCTAATAAATTAAAAGTGCATTTCAATTCCTGAAGAAGGAATTGATTCTACTCACTGCACTGGGACTGCCCACAGAAAAGAACAATTTAAATTTTGCTTTTTAAAAATAATTTCATAATATATGTTTTCAGACAAGCAAAATAAAAATGTGTAATACATTATATTTTAGGAAGAATGAAGATAAGAGCAATTGGTTCATTTTTAAAAAATTGATCTTTGGGTTACCAGCCAAGGCCGTGTCAGTTCAGACTTACATAGTATCAGTCCAGTTATCCCAGCCCTCCTAGATCCTGTTTGCCACTATGTTGCTTAACTGAACACATAACCATTTTGAAAGGGATCTATTTTGGTCCTCAAATCTTGAATAATCTAAACCATTTACTTTCCTTTTAATAAATAGTCAAATTTGAAACAAAAAAGAGCAAAATCTTATACCGTGAGAGAAGCTGCTAAAACTACCAAAGTGATACTAAGTTTAACTGAAAAGTATGATTTCTATATATATTAATATATTAATAAAATAAAGCTGTACTCACTGTTGGAACTTATATTTTGATGTTTTCAAATTTATTGTAATACATTAATTTTGATACTGAGTAAATATGTATTTAAGTATTTGCCATTTATTTAATAAAACGCATTTGGGGCATAAGGGTTTCTTTTCAAATTATATATGAACAAGTGCCTTTGGAAATTAAACTGTATAATCAATATATATCATAAAAAATCCAGAATTCCAG
Organism: Daubentonia madagascariensis; assembly: GCA_023783475.1. NCBI lineage: Eukaryota > Metazoa > Chordata > Mammalia > Primates > Daubentoniidae > Daubentonia > Daubentonia madagascariensis. The sequence continues at coordinate 3,143,736 of JAKFHU010000322.1, forward strand.
TGTTTGTAAAGAATAAAAATTTATTATTTTGATATTATCAGAACTTTCCCTACAAATTATCTTAAAGTTGGTATTATAAACTTCTGTTACTTTTTAATTTGATATAATTTCAAACGTAGGGAAAATGCTCAAGAATACTAAACACCCATATGCCTTTTACTAAAATTCAACAACTATTTATATTTTGCTTCCTTTACTTTATCATTCTCTCTTTTTACATATTTACATGTGTTAATACGTATTTCACATCAATATAGAGATTTATACAGAATGATAGAGATAGAGATATGTTAATTTTTCTGAATTGTTTGAAAATAATTTAGGAAATTATTATCATTGTGTCTAAGTTCTTTGGTATGATTTAAACTTTTTAATTATTTTATATTTTTAAATAAGCAAAATCAGGAAATTTAACATTGATACAATATATAACATCACTGATGGAATAATATTACCTAATATTACAGCCCAATATTACCTAATATGCAGTCCATATGCAAATTTGTTAAATTGTTAATAAAATAGCCAAAACAATCCTGAAAAACAAGAAAAAAGTAAAAAACACGTTACTCACTTTCATAGAAACTTATTTGCTTGTGTTTATGTCCTAAATAACTGAATTTTTGAAAATAAAGTTTTAAGGGATTGGGCCTGAGCGATGGAGTTTGGAACATTCTGGAGCATGGAATTCTTTGACATGAGGCCTGGTTGTCTAGGCATTTGGATGGTCAAAATCACTGTAACCTCACTGAGACTGAATTGGACAAATGAAACATTAAAATATTATACTACAATGCAGTTTTAGTTTATTTCCCTTTATGGAGCCAGTGACACAAGAAATCATGTGCAATTGATTTACTAAGGAAATACTGACTGAACTACTCAGTAAGGGAGAGAGCAGCAAGGCAGGGAAGGGTAAGGAGTCACAAATAATTCCCAGCCCCTACCTGATTTCATAGTGAATACTTTAGCATAAATCACACCTCAGAGATTTTTCAACTTCTAGGTGAGGGAATTGGGATTTTAATCTCCCTTACCGCACTAAGTCACTTATAACTGAGTAAGTATAAACTCTCAGACCCTTCCAGTTTTCTCACCTGATGGAGAAGGGGATCCAGGCACCACAGGACAAATCCATGTAGAGGACGGCAGGTGCCAGCCATTGGAAGCAAGGCACGCAGGACCGTTAAGTGGGATCTGAGGGGATCTAGGTAGGCAATGAAAATGTCTGCTGCAGCACCTTACGAGAGATGGGGAGGAAGAGTAGATGCAAACTGCACCTATCCTAGGATGTTACTAAAAATAAAGCTTCCCACTTAAATACTGCAGAAAAATTGTACTTTGAAATAGAAGATTGGTGGTTTAATTATTTCTGAAGTGGAGAGTAGAAGTTGAAGATATTTTTGCATGTTGAATACATTGTGCAACTTCACGCTGTCATTTGGTCATCCAAGTATAGGTCACTTCTGTAACATCTAACTCTAAAAACTTTTTAGCATAAAAATAGAATTGCTTTTCCATATTTCTATTCAGAATTTCCAAAGATAAGATATTGGAAAATTAATTGTACTTCCCTCTAAACTGTGGATAATAAATGATTAGTAGTTTGAATGTAAAGGAGTGTTATGCAGGCAAATTTAGGGCCAAATGTTCCAGGGTCAGTCAGATGGAATGTCTGGATTTCTCACTTGATTGTGTTTGTGTGTGTGCATGTGTGTGAGAGAGTGTGAGAGAGAGAAATAAGCCTTGAAAGGAGTGGAGCCTGTCACATCGACAATGTGAGTACAAACTATTGTGTGGGTAAGGGAAAAGGAAGGTCTTGGTAGGTAGCAACTGGGTAATCCTGATGGTAGAGGTATTTCCTTGTAAGATGCTTCAGTAGTAATTGAGCTAAGATTTGATCTTTTTATCTAAGTACTGGCTAGTGTAGCACCCATAGAAGATGGAAACATGTGTGGCCCATGAGATAGATCAGTCACAATAAAAACTAATCTTAAAAAGCTCAGCCTTTAGAATCATTCTAATTGAACAATTGTAAATATCTGATATGATGCTTCAGGTCCATGGTGGTGATATGATGTGAAAATTCCAGTGCTCCTTGGATCAGTTGTTTCAGCACTGTCACCATATTCTAGAAAACAGATATTTTTGGAATTATTCTAGCAAAATAAATAGAAGGAGAAGAACAAGCATATTAGCTCAACACTCATTTCCAGTAAGGAGATTTGCCTTCCAGGAACCAGAAGCCTGTAATGTGAAGTAATGTGTGCAATATCATGACAATAAACAAATCAGTAAGAAGCACTATGAAGAAAAATAAAGATGGGTAGATGTAAAGTGTCAGGGCTATATTTTAGATTGGGTGGTCATGGAAGCCTTCTCTGTGGCAATAACATTTAATAAGAGATCAAAATAAAGTGAAGAAGCAAGTGATGTGACTATTTGGGAAATAGTGTTCCAGGCCAAAGGAACAGTGAGTGCAAAGATTCTGAAACAGCAGCATGCTTGCTTTGTTTGAGGACCAGACATGAGATGAGCATGGTGGAAGTAGAGAACCAAAGAGCTGGACAAGTATGCAAGAGATCACAGAGGCAGAGAATTGGTTTATGTGAAACTTACAAGGGGGTGGTAAGAACTTTCTATGTGAGTGAGATAGAAATTATTGAAGCAGAGACATGGTCTGATGTATGTTTGAAATGATCATACTGGCAATGGTGTGGTGAATAGAAAGTAGAAATTGAGTGCTGATTGTATTAAATCAGCTGATCCTGTTGCTATAATGCCTTTAATAGTCACTTAGTTGGCCTTGGGAAACTTGAGCTTTTTGAAATTCAGCTATATCATTTGAGAATAGGCAAAAATACTTGTTACTTGTTTTATTGTTTTCTTTTGAGGTTAAGTGGCAAGGTATGTAAGATAACCTTGCAAATGATAAAACATCAAAGAAATACTAATTGCACAGATGTATGAAATTCTTTATATAAAACAGTGGTGAAATTCAGTAAATAGACCTCTGATTTTTGTTGGAAATCCATTAGGCTCCACATAGTGACTTTTAGCTAAACATCTCTCATTTATTAGTGTTTATCTCCTAATACAACATCATTTTTAACTAAGACATATGATACATATATGTAACAAAAAAGGCTCTTATTCATTAACTCTTTTTGCTTATTAACAACTTACATATTTGAGCAACTCAATGTTTGGAATGTCAAAAACACAATACTTTTCATTCTAAGAGGGTTAACAAATGAATCTACCAAGTTATTAGTTTTAGAAAAAATTCCATTATTTCAAATCTTTGCATAACTCAATTGATTTTAACTATATTTTGAGTGAAAAGGTTTTTTTTAATGAAAATTTAGGGTACTTATAACATTTCTACTTTATTTTACATTATTTCCAATGACAACTACTGGAGCAATTATAATTATCTGTGTAAATGTTGCCTTTTTTACTCTATAAATATTAATTTCAACATCTTCCAAATCATAAATTAAGCCCATAAGCTTAATTATTAGCATATTATCAAGGCAAACTATGAAATTTCTCATAGTTTTCAAAATAGTACCTGATGCTTTGAAGAGTCCTTGGTTGACATCTGCAGAATAAATGAGTGACTGACAAGGGGAATATTATTCAGTAAAATGAGTTATTTCACCTACAGAGACGGCATGCCTTTGCCAAACAATGTTGGTGGGTTTTCACCACTTCCTTTCATTTTAGCAATCAATTTGAGAGCTGTACTAAAAGCAGTATAAAGTCCCATTTTCCTCTGGCACAAAATCAGACAACACATTTAAATTTGGCTGTATTATAAAAATCAAGTAAACAATAAATGCTTTTACATGAAAATATGCCCAAAGTAAAATACCTTAAGTATATTTATAGTAAGTTAGAAAATAGAGGTTTTTAAAATTAAAAAAAAAAACTTTCAATTAATTTGGTGAAAAATTAATAGCTACAACTTAAAAGATTCTCTATGATGGATTCTCTATGATTTGCTTATCTTTTCAGTTTAAAAATTCACATTTTTATAATAAAGCACAATATAATAGTATTTTTCTAATTTATAGTTTGAATAATCACTCTGTTAAATTGTTATATACATTATTCCAATTAATTTCCCAAAAAATATTATTTTGGAGTATTTTGGAGTTGGTGCTAGTATTGTATTGAGAAACTGAGGCATTGAGTTATTTGCACAAAATCTCAGATGATAAATTATTGAGCCATAATTCAAACCCAAGAAGTCTGTACCCCAATCATATATGATTAAACACTCTATTGTATTGCTTATGGAGAACTGTAACAGAATGAATGTGAAGTAAAAACAATCTTCATTTGAACTATTAAAATAATTTTATTTTTTATAGTCAAAGTGGTATGTTTGTAAAAAAATATGATTTTTCACTTATCAAATTGGAAATTTTTATCCAAATCGCAATTCAAGTTGGAATATCATATGATACAATCTCTCTAGAAGGAATTTTGGCTAATGAATTAAAAGCTTTAGAAGAGGCATAACTTTTGACCTAGAAATTCATCATTCAGAAAAGTAATTTTAGATTATCAATGGTTAGGGCATTTGAGAATAGAAAGTCCCGAATGTAGATCGCATAAAGTAAAAGGAATTGGTTGCTCTGTTTATTGAGAGAAGAGTCCAGGAATATAAGCCCCTGGTTGGTAAAAATACAAAGTTACACTTCTTTGAGGCAAAAAAAAAAAAATCAAAAAACTGAAAGTATTGAGTAGTGATACACAATTCTTAATAGAAATGTCTTATAAGCTGCACAAAGAGAATTTGTTTCAAGGTGGGAACATAACCACATAGCCACTTAGTTTTCATGGAAGACTTCATGATCCAGAGTTTGTTCCAATTGTTTGAAACCAATTAGTGTAGTTGTAATATATGATCTACTTAAATCCCTATCCCTTAGAGCAAATAAGACATACAATTTCATTCAGGACTAAGATTGTTACCAATATTCCTCCTATTGTTGAGCCGAACTAGTGCAGTTCATACACAAAAGAAACCCGTCTGGCCTCTGGTTGGCTAGCCTGCACACCACGTTAGAATTGATCCACCTCAATCCTCTGGAGCTCTGCTGCTTCTTTTCCACTTTGGGCCGTAGAACTCATTGTCATCATTCTGCCGACTCATGTTCTGCAACACCAGCAAGAACTGTGAGGAAGCAAGGTATTTTCACCAACTTTCAGAATTAGTGCACATCTATTAGTCGTCTAGTATGGAGACATTTTTACTTTTTCTTATCTCAGGAACAGCCTAACTCTATCTCTAAGCATAATGTTCCTCATAACGTTTCATTGATTTTAGCTCAGCCTGCACCCTCCTCAGGCCATCTGCATTTGTTCTTCCCTCTATCTGGATTATTCATTCTTTTGGTCTATAAATGGCTTAATCCCTCACTTCCCTCAGGTCTTTACTTAAATGCCACCTTCCTGGTAAAGCTTTTGTGGTGGTACCATTCGTGCTCATAAATATCTGAAGTTGCTTACTTTCTTGAATACACAGAAAACCACAGTACTCAATCTTACCGTGTATTAGACAGAACTATGTGAATAATTTCGGCTGATGACTGTGAGAAAAAATAGTGTCATGTCTAGACAGAGACAGTGAAAAGCCCATAACCAATATGCCAACTTACTCATCCCCATCCCAGCAATAAAGAAGGACATATTTTGTTATGATGGAGCCAGAATGTGTATCTCTGTGTCAAACCTTAGAAGGAAGTTGCCATAGACAGCTGCCAGACCTGCAGAAGGATTTTCATGAGTCAAAAAGACAAATTTGTATGTCAAACCAACAAAAATTAAAGAGTTAATTTTTTATTGCAATTTAACATACCTGACTAACGTTTCTTTCTTAAGCACATAATTTAAAATTACAACTACTACCCTTAACATTCTGTTCTCCTCCTTTCCTTCTTAATTTTGTTTACTAACATATTATACATTTTTTGAAAAAAAAGTCCTTATTAACACCACCACAGCCTCACTAAACTACAGGCACAAGAGAATGGGGATTTTCATCTGTTTTTTTCACTGTTGTATATCCAGTATCTAGGACCACACTCAGCATAAAGCAGATGCTGAATAGATATTTGTATTTAATAGAAAAGTGAATTAATAAAAATGTATGAATTAATTTAAGAATCAAAAAATTGAATTTGTGTTTATATCATGTATCTAATTTTTGGCTAACTTTCTGCCAGTTTATATATATGTATTTTTTTTGATAGTTTGCCTTCACTATGTAATTCCCCATAGCTTCAGTAAAGTAAAATCTGATTAATCAGATGGTGCTCATAAGTTGAGCAGTAATTTGACAGTTCCATTTAAATTATTGCTACCAATATGGTTACTATAATTATTGCAATTCAGTGTAGTCATATGAGCTAATTTAAAATATCCTTTCTCTGGATTTCACCCCAAATTCATAATCTTCAATATTTATACCTTTATTAGTGTTTTTAAATACTTAATCATATTTGTACTATAAGGAGCAAGTGGGTAGAAATTCTATTTTCCTGAAAAGTCTGAATGTAAAGAATTGTATATATTTTGTTGGCTCAATATCCTTCTTTCTCATGTGTTTTTTAGAGATCATGTAATATTCCATCTTTTATTTATCTTTAGGAAAAAAGACAGCATTTATGAGAATATCTATACTGCCACATACTTGACATATTTCTCACTTGCTGTGAGTAAAATGTTGAGGATTTTGGTACATGCCATTCATTATATCTTTATGGAAAGGAAAAAAAATCAGACAACATCATAAAATGACTGTTAAATATTTATAATTATTTACGTTTCAAAGACAAAAATTACTTGTCCCAGAAACTGAGAGTAATTAGACGGTTATCAATTTGTTTTGCTATTTTATTCCAGATTTTGAAAGAAGAGTAACAAGAACATTTTATCAGCAATTAATGTTACATAGAAACAACATAGAAATTATGACTTATTTTTATTGATTGAATAATTTTTACTTTTAAAATCCAAACCTAGTCAATTATTTTCCTACATTATCTTGTTCCTATATCTCTTTTCACCTACTACTTATATTTTCTCTCTCTCTGTCTTTTTCTCTCTCTGTCTCTCTCTCTTTATCTAGGGAAAGAGAAATCAGTAGCCACTGGCCAAATATGCTATTTAAGACCCCCGCCACTGTTGGCCAGGCACTGTGGCTCACGCCTGTAATCTTGGCATTTTGGGAGGCTGAGGCAGGAGGATTGCTCAAGGTCAGGAGTTCAAGACCAGCCTGAGCAAGAGTGAGACCACATTTCCACAAAAAAACAGAAAAATTAGCCAGGCATGGTGGTGCATGCCTTTAGTCCCAGCTACCTGGGAGGCTGAGGGAGCAGGATCACTTGAGCCTAGGAGTTTGAGGTTGCAGTGAGCTATGATGATGCCACTGCACACCAGCCTGGGCATCAGAGTTAGACCCTGTCTTAAAAAAAAATCCCCTCCATTCTCTCCTATATACATATATATATAATATAATAACAGATTATATATTATATAATAGTATACTATATATTAATAGTATTTATTCCAAGTGTGACTCAATATTTTAATTTTAAAAGTAAATATTATTATTCAGAAAACCTATGATTATATGAATCAAAGAGACAAAAATTGAAGAATGGCTTTATATTTGATTGTCAAAAATTATTTCTCTCTTGTTTTTAAGAAAGTGAAAAGTGTATAAATATATATTTGTTATTGTACACAGGTTAATACTTGGTTAACATTGGATCATTGTCCTACAATGTCATATATCTTAATAATAAAATGTTAAGCTTTATATAGTATTAACATAACAGGGATGTGTTTCATATGCTCAGTTGTACTTACTTTAAAAATTATACAACTTGACTATATGTAATTAGACATAAAATGTAAGGGGGATATTTTTATATATGCAATAAATTAATTATTTGATATTTTGAAGACACATCACTAGGGAATTATATATTTAAAAAATAATGGGATAAAATATTTTCTGCATTTTCTTTTCATTTACTCTCAAAAAAAGGTCAATAATCAAGTTCTCTGAAGCATAGAACCATCTTAATCATTCATCCATGCAGCCAATTTCATATTATTCAGACTATAAAGTTTTTCTTCATTATTTCAGTCACCCTTTAGCAATGTTTCTCTTTTCTTTTTCTGCTGTAGAATTTTGTTTGATTATCCCCCATTGTGTTTGCTTTTAATCATTTAGACTTACAATTTTAAAACTTGAGAGGTGGAAATGAGAAATTATTGAATTATATAATTTTATATAAAGAAATTAACATAATGTTTTAAGAATAGACAAAATAACAAAATATTTCTCATGTTAAAACTACCAAAGAAGGAAATTCTAAGTTGGTTGTCATAGTGTGAGGGACTAGTGTTTGGAATTAAATGTTTTAATATGGCTAGTTATTAAAATATATATTTTAGAACCTCTGGTATATTATGTAGTATATTAATAGGAAAATTATTTATTTGCCTTATTAATGTTAATATATTCATCCAAATTAATGTTCCTATTAATATTTTTCAAGAGCAATAAAGTTCTCTTTTCCCTATCTTAAGAATTCTTCAAAAAATGCCTTTTTGTACCATAATGACTTTAGAACCTGCTAGTTTTTTACACAAAAAGTTAAAGATAGTAATGAAAAATTGCAAAAGAGAATACAAACAGAAGAAATGAACTAAATCATATCTCAAATAACTAACATAACCACCATATCTCACCATGGGAGACAACTAACCCAAGTGATTTTTAATCAGCATTTGGTTGATATATGCTCGGGCCAAGAAAAAAAGAACTCTAAAAATATTGAACTCTAATAGGCTTATTTTTCACAAAGGCATAGTTAGAAATTCTGAAACTGCTTTGTTGGTATTCGAAGATTGAACAATTCTGTAAATATATCATGGATAACTGGAGCTTGGTTTCTCACTATGGAGACAAACAATATAAATATAGAACAAGGGAAGAATGAGCCTCTGCTTTTTGATTGGAATGGGAGGTGTCAGTGTGAGCTCATGTGTTTATGTAGAAACAAATACCAATACATATTCGAATATAGACATGTGTAGGCATAAATATGGATAGAGTTCTAAATACAGATAGATTTGTAAGTAGATACAGATGTCTCTGGGTACATACATATGTATGCATACAAATATACATACATTCAGCCTAGGAAAATGATCTCCCAGTGCCTGTGAACTCAACTCATGCCCAAGTCATGGTTGATAAATATAATTCTTTGCTAAAGAGAATGAGGACTCTCTGGGTAAAAGCCTCATTCCAGGGCTGTGGCAGCAGATGTTCAAGATGCATTTAGCATTTCTTGTCACCTGGAAAGAGAGAAAGTGCTGAGGGAATAAAAGGGACAAGCCAAAAGACACAAAATAGCGTGAAAGGCCTTCCCTCCAACATGGGGCAATTGGTGCAACAGAAAAAAAATTATGACCCTTTGAATAAATTAGAGATCTATGAGTGCACCCTGATATAAAAAAAAATGAGAAAGGAAAGCCCTCTGTCAAGTAAAAAGGCAACAAATAAATAAGAAATTTCAGAAAGAAATGATTAAATTAACAAACCACCACATTAGGAATATTATTACAATAATTTATTTAGAAAAATTCATCAGAATACTATAACTAGTTGGTGAAAATGTGAAGAGTAAGTACCTGGTCGGCAATCTTGTTCTCAGTTCTTGGTGTGCTCTTGGCCAAAGAATGACCAGACACACCGAAAGCAAGGTAAACACGAAAATTAAGTTTACTGAGGAAGAGCAAGATGGGTTTATAGAACAAGAGCAAGATATGTTCACCACAGATGACGAACGGGTCCCCTGTCATAATAAGATGCTCTGATTATGGTCTGGGGTCCTGTTTTATATTATCTGGATTGGGTCCTCCTCATGGTTCAAACATCACCATTGAATCACTTTGATGCACAGTTAATGACATGATAATTAGCCTCAGGTTACTCTAGGTCATTTTCCAGACCCTATTGTCCCCGGGCTGTCTGGCCTACAAGGGCTGGGGAATTCTCTGCATTCTTTTGCAGATTGGCAGGGTGTTCCTCCTTCCCCCAGGTGTGGCAGTTGCTCAGGGCAGGATCAAGGTGGGGCATCACCAAGACAGGGTGCTTTCTTCCACAGATGTGGCAATTGCTCAAGACAACACCAAGGTGGGGCACCTGCTTTTGTCACTAGGATAGGCAGAGTTCCCTCACTATCTGCTTAACATTTCCCCACTCTCTATTCTAGAGGACCAAATCATTGAGTAGGGGTTGGCAACTCATCTGGCTGCTTCCTGTTGAGGGTGGGGGTGACAATTCCTATTAGGGTGACCTCTTGCAGGTTCTCTGGGGGTCTCTCCAGGGGACTTTGGTATATGTCCTCAGTAGATTGTTGTAGTTGTAGGTGTGAGGAGAAGGTTGGTGCTGGGTCTGGTAGAGAATATAAGGCCATTTGTAGCTTGATAACCTCTAGGCAGGATGAAATAAATTTAGTTAAAAATTTTATGAGGACCAGTCCCAATATTAGAACTCCCAGGATGCAAAGTAACAGAGTGACCAAGGGAATTACCAAGGATATCCATCAGGGCGTAGACGTCTCACCTCACACCCGGAGATTGGAGGCAGACTCTGCTGGACTTGTTAACAAAAAAGCAACACTGTTCTTATAAGAACAAGCAGGTGCCTCCTTCTGACTACTTAGCTGATGGAGCCACAGCAGGAGAAGTTCACTTGAACAGACACCAGAGACCCTCCCAAGGAGTTCACAAGTATTTGTCTCCAGTGTTGCAGTCCTCATCTGCAGGGGCTGGATGAGTTTCATTTTGGTCCTTCTGTGGCTTCACCTGAGAATGATGGTTCCAAGTAGGTATCCCTGGGACCTTAATAGTGATTGGGGTAGAAAGTAAGACTGGATAAGGACCTTTCCACACTGGGGTTAGCTGGGATGTGGGGGACCTGTATTTCCACTGTTTGATAAGCACTAAGTACCCCAGCTGACTGAGAGGACTAGGGGAAGACGGGTCTCTAGGCAGTAGCTTGTGTTCTTTTAATGTCTGCAAGAACTGAGCTGCTTGAAGGGCATGTTGGTGTCCAGCTGTTTCCTGAAGATCAAAATCCGAAGTGATCAGAGACAGAGGTCATCCATACAGAATTTCAAAAGCACTCAAAGTAAATGAAGCTTTAGCCGCAATGTGTAAACACAAAAGAGTGACTGGGAGAAGTTGTAACCAGCTGAGTCTGGTCTCCTGGGTCACCCTGTGGAAGGCAAGATTGAGGCTCTGGTTAACTCACTCTACCTGTCCTGATGACTGAGGCCTCGAGGCACAATGCAGATAGTAAGAGACCTGCAGGGCCCTAGAGACTCCCTGCACTACCTGTGAAGAAAAGCCAAGACCATTGTCACTCTGTAAGGAGCAGGGAAGGCCAAAACGAGGTATGATATCCTCTAGAAGTCTGTGGGCAACTTCAGTGGCCTCTTCAGTCCAGCAAGGGAAAGCTTCAACCCAACAAGTAACAGTGTTGACAAAAACTAATAAGTACTTGAATCCTCTATAGGGGGCATTTGGATGAAATTTACCTGCCAGTCCTGGCTGGGATAGGTCCCCTTTCATTGGGCCAGAGACGTAAGTTCTGCCCTCAAAGCCCCTTGAGGATTATTGGTTTGGCAGATAGTACAAAGTGAGGTGACCTGTCTAATAGTGGAGGCTAGTAAAGGAGAAACAAAATGTTGTTCCAGGTGCTATCTAAGAGGCTTTGGGTCAAAGTGGGTAGCATTATGGGCAGCTTCTACCAAGTTTTTCACTTCTTTAGTTGGTAATAGATAGAGGTTTTCTTTAACTAACAATCTATAGGGGCTCAAGAGGTATCATTGAGTCAACCCACCAGATATTTCTGAGGTGGAATAAGCTGGAACAGGGAGAGTAGAGTTAGAAAGGACTAGGACTCCAACTAGGTTAGGAAACACTTGGTCCAGGGCTGCCTGTTTGGCAGCCATATCTGCAGCCAGATTTCCTTGAGCTATTAGATCAGTTCCCTTTTGATGTCCCTTACAAGGGTGAGGTGAGGATGACTGTCACCTCAGCTTGTTCCTGAAGAGCTTCTAAAAGTGCATGAATTTGTTGCCCATATTTAATTGGCATTCCTGGAGTGGGATGAAATCCTCAATCTCTCCAAATTGATGCATGGGAATATAACACCAAGTAGAGCATATTTAAAATCTATACAGATGGTTTCTCTTGTCTTTGGTTAACTGGAGAGCTTGGGTTAGGGCTATGAGTTGAGCTAATTGGGCAGATGTATTTGCTGGTAAAACCTGGGCCTCTACTGCATAGCCTGCTTGCCATTCCCCATCCTTAACAAAACTGCTGCCATCAATAAACCACTGGTGGGCTTGAGGGCTGGGGACTGAGGATAGATCTACCTGGGGAAGGTATGGTAAAGCATAATTTCTTCATAATTATGCACTAGCCTGCTTGATTCCCCTATTATCTATCCTGGAAGAAGAGTGGTGGGGTTAAGCCCTGGGCAGATTTCAATCTTAAAGTCAGGGGTTTCTATAAACATAACCTGGAATTTTAATAGGCAGCTATCTAAAATTCATTTTGTTGTCCCTCCCTGGAGGAGCTCTGAGGCCCAGTAGGAGGTTCTAATACTGAGGGAAGCTCCATAGTGAATTTGGTGGCCTCTGGTAAGAGTAAAGATATGGCCACTGTCACCCTCAAACAGCCAGGCCATCCTGCAGCCATGGGGTCCAATTTCTTTGATAAATAGGCCACCAATTGTAGCTGTCACCCCAAAAGCTGTGTTAACGTGCCCAGAGCTATTTCTTGTCTATCATGGACATATAAAAAGAAGGATCTTTGAAGATGTGGTAGGCTCAGGGCCAAGGCTTGGAGTAAAGCCTTTTCCAATGCCTGAACAGCCTGTTTTTGCTCAGACCCCAATATTAGAGTTTCCTTTTTGGTGTTTTCTTTCAGGCTTTTATAAAGGGGCTTAGCCAGAAGCCCATAATTAGGTATCCAAATTTGGCAAAACCCCACAAGCCCAAAAAAGAGCATAGAAGGGCTGAGTGGTGGTGAACTATGGCCTGAACAGCTCTCATTTTCCCAGGGTGAGAACAAGACCCAGGTAAGTCATCTTAGGTTGAGCCAGTTGGGCTTTGGGATGGGACACTGTACCCCCTGTCAACCAGGAATCATAGGACTTGAATGTCGTTTTCCTGTGCCTCCTCTAAGCTTGGGGAACAGATAAGTAGGTCGTTGACACATTGAAGGACCACACCCCTGTGGAGCTGGAGGTCATCTAGATCTTTCCCCAGGGCCTGGCCAAAAGATGAGGGCTGTTCTGGAACTCTTGTGGCAATAACGTTAATAGGTGGAGTGTGGCATGTAGGGGCATCCATTCAAATGCAAACAAATTTTGGCAGTCAAATTTTTGGCAGGGTGGAGAAAGATGCAAAAGAAAGCATCTTTTAAGCCTAGTATGCTGTAATAAGTGGTTTCTGGGGGAATGTTTCCCAGTAACATATAAGGATTGGACACCACAAGGTGTAGAGGCACCACCGCCTCACTGACTTCTCTTAAGTCTTGCACCAATCACTGAGAACTGTCCCTTTTTCAGACAGGTAAAATAGGGGTGTTATAAGGAGAGCAAGTCAGGATAAGTAGAATTTTCTTATAAGGGATTCAAGACCTGCACGGGCCCTCGGGCCACAAGAGATATTGTTTAACACGGGGATATCTGTGCTGCAGTATGAGATGGACTATCACCAGCTGTGTCATTCTGGCATGGCCTGGGAAACCAATGTCCCAAACTATCACAGGAATATTTGTCTCCCATTCCTGTTGATCTTGGCCTGAGACCTCTGAATCTGTTAAGAGACCTATGAGGCTGGGTTCCTCCTGAGGGTAGAAAGAAACCCATGCTTGCAGTTTAGAAAGCAAGTCACATCCTAGCAGGTTGACAGGACAAGTAGGAATTACCAGAAATGAATGTTCAATGATCACATCCTCCGACTAACAAAGAATAGGGAAAGTAAATAATTGTTTGGTAGGGACCCCGGAGACTCCGGTGACCACACAAGATTGAGTGCTCAGTTTTTCAGAGTAGGTGAGGAGGACAGAGTAGGCAGCCCCAGTATCAAGAAGAAAATTTAGTGGCCTACCTGCCACCAGGAGCATTACCCTTAGCTCCAGTCCAGTGATTGTTATCTGTCAGGGGGGCTGACGAGGTTGGGCCCCTTCATTGTTGTACCATGATCCAGTCTGGAGATTTACTCCTCTCCTGGGACAGTCCCATAGGACAGAGTGCAGTCCAGTGACCTGTTTGATAGAACTGGTGACAAGGGGCCTTGGTGGATTGTCCTTGTTTGGGCAGTCTGGCCCAATGCCTTTCCTATTAGAAAAGGCAACACTGGGGATCCCTTCCTCTGGTGGGGACTTTGGCCGTTGGTCTTAATGTGGGTGTCAGTGCTGACATTAACCGGGCATGCCTAGCTTCCTTCCTCTGCTTCTTCTCCAGAGCCTGAGACTCAAACTCAGAAGTTCTGTTATAGAAAACAGAATTAGCATCAGCCACTATGTCATCCAAGGAGGTGGTAGGGTCTTGGACAAGCTTCTGAAGATTTTCCTTACATCTGATGCTGCTTGGGTCAAGAACTTGTCTTTTAAAACCACCTGTCACTCATGGGAGTTAAGATCGAAAGTGGTGTGTTTCTCTATTGCCAATAGGTGCTGATCCAGGAAGGCTATGGGGTTTTCCTTGGGCCCCTGAGTTATGGCAGAGACCTTGGAATAGTTGACCACCTTTTGCCTGGTGGTCTTGAGGCCAGCCTGGACACATGCCAGAAAGTGTTCTTTCTCCCACTTCTCTTCCAAGGAATTATTATCCCAATGTGTCAGTATGGGCACTGCTGTTTCACCCACTAGATATCTAGGATCTGAAAAGTGTAATCCAGTGGCAAATTTTCATGCCTCTGTTAACACTCTGGATTTCTCAAAATGATTTAAAATCTGGCTTAGTATAATATGTATATCTTTCCAAGTCTATTCATAGGCTAGACACAAATGATAGAATATCTCTACATACTTATCAGGGTGATGGGTGTAGCTTCCCAGATCCTGTTTTATTTGCTTTAACTCTACTAAACTAAAAAGGGCTTATGGACAAGGGTTGGTTCGAACTCCCCTGCTGCTTCCACCAAGGGTAGAAGCCAAGACATCTTTCCTCTAGTAGAGATAGAGATGGCACCACCTTCCCCTTTCTAGAACAACCTTTAGGCCTCCCTGGGTATGGGGGTAGCTCAGAACAGGTGGGAACCTGAGGAGGATCTCTTAACACCATAGTCTTACTTGGCTCTGAACACCCCTTGCACCACCGAGGATTTTCCCGTAAATAAAAGAAAGCCTGTATATACAGTATTTTGGCCCATTTTCCTTCCCTTTTGCAAATGAGGTCCAATTGTAAGATGGTGGGGTGATTTGGAGTCCCACGTGGTGGCCGCTGTTCTCTCTGTCCAGCTTGTACTGTGGCCAGGTGGTTGTGCAGAAAAGCAAGCGTTTCTTCTTCACAGTGTCTGGTTCAAATGTGTCCCAGTTTGAGAGAATGCACCCCAAAGGGGTGTTGGGAAGAATTTTTGATCCCTGTGCACCCGTCTAGAAAGTAAGGAGGGAAGTAAAAAAAGGAGGGAAAAGGGAGAGCAGCTGGGGTCTGTAAGAGCTGGGCATCCCCAGGTAACGACCTGGGCCATTAGGCTGAGGAACCTGTCTGAACATCTTCTTTCCAATTTGTAGGAAGAGGGGCTGTGTATGACCCCTCAAATCTAAGAGCATCTCTTTTTTTTTTTTTTTTTAAAGTGCCAGGACAGTGATATCTGTTAATATAATGACCTGGACATTTATAAAAGTACTAGCCCCAGCAATTGGATGGCCAGACATGATAAGTAAGGCACTTCCTGGGATGGAGCGAATGAAGCAGCTTGAAGATGAAGAAGAAAGCCCCAATAAAACCAGGGGCATAAGTATTTAACTGTGCTCCACATAGGAGAGACATGGCAGGGATAGACACAGAAGTGATGCCTTAAGGTAACGCAGATCTGTTCGTGTATAGGCATGTCCATGGGCTGTATAAATCCTCCCGTCCAAAAAAGACCCTACAAAGTAGGCACGGACCAGGTCCCACTTTCCTTATTACCAGGCGTACTATTTCACTGCGAGTGAGCGAGTCAGGCAATAGATCACTTAGTGCCTACAAAACCAGGGGGAAGAAACATTGTTCAGACTTAAAATGGAAAGGGGCTGTAAGCACCCCATCATGTCGGAAAGAAAAGTACATTGTCAAAACCAATGCGAAGCCTGGAAGCACAAGAGTTACAACACAGAGTCCTCTTCTCTAAAGTGAAATAAAATGAAAGAGTTCTCCCTTACTGTGAGGGATGCATCCCTAAACTCCTTATCACACACCCGGGTTTAGCCGAGAACTCAACCGTGCAGTCTGAGAAGTGGTGAGGGTGGAAAAGTGAAAGCAAGCACCAGTGTCCCCTCAAGCTCTGGCTGCAAGGCAGGAAGATCCGAAGCAAGAGTGCTTTATGGAAAAAGACCAGCTGGCTTACCTAGACAGAGTCATACAAGTCATGCCACCAAGATGTCAGGTAGGCAGTCTTGTTCTCAGTTCTTGGTGTGCTCTTGGCCGACGAATGACCAGACACACCAAAAGCAAGGTGAGCACAAAAACGAAATTTATTGAGGAAGAGCAATATAGGTTTAT
Source organism: Daubentonia madagascariensis (assembly GCA_023783475.1). Classification (NCBI taxonomy): domain Eukaryota; kingdom Metazoa; phylum Chordata; class Mammalia; order Primates; family Daubentoniidae; genus Daubentonia; species Daubentonia madagascariensis. Next base: position 3,160,561 of record JAKFHU010000322.1, read on the forward strand.
AGAATAAGAGCAAGATATATTCGCTACAGATGATGAATGGGCCCCCTGTCTTAACAAGATGCTCTGGTTATGGTCTGGGGTCCTGTTTTATATTGTCTGGATTGGGTCCTCCTCATGGTTCAAATGTCACCATTGAATCACTTTGATGGACAGTTAATAACATGATAATTAGCCTCAGGTTACTCTAGGTCATTTCCCAGACCCTATGGTGCCTGGGCTGTCTGGTCCACAGGCTGAGGAATTCTCTGCATTATTTTGCTGATTGGCAGGGTGTTCCTTCTTCCCCCAGGTGTGGCAATTGCTCAGGGCAGGATCAAGGTGGGGCAGCACCCAGATGAGACACCCACCCTGTCCTTCTTCCCCAGATATGGCAATTCCTTGAGGCAGCATCAAGGTGGGGGCACCCGCTTTTGTCCCTAGGATAGCTGGAGGTCCCTTGGTATCTGCCTAACAGTAAATGTGTATTTGTACAGTATTAGAGTATCTCCTTCAAAGATAATGAAATACAAAAGAAACAAATAGTAACTCTCCATTAGAGAAACCATCCAGGCCCTGCCTTAACCATGTGAACAAAATTGACATCACCCATGCTGTAACATATTAATTCTATGATTCTATGAGCCTCCTTACCTGATGCACTTTTAGAAGAATATAACATCACTTGTGTATTACTCTTGCCAAAATAACAAAACTGGAATTTATTCCTGAGATAACATTAGAAAATCCAATTTGTGTGATATTCTACAAAATAACTGACCAGTATTCAGTATAAATGTCAATATTGGGAAATATAAAGAAAGGCTGAGGAACTCTTTCAGATTAAAGAATAATGAAATATGAAAACTAAATTCAAGGCACCATCTGCAATTTCCTTTTGGTGTAATAAATGTTACCGGGACTATTGGGAATACCTGAGTAAGGCCTGTTGATTACAAATAGTTCTTGGCCATTACTAATTTCCTGATTTTAATCATTGCACCATAGTTGAGAGCTTGTTAAAAAATAGCATTCTGAAATATTTAGACATAAATAGACATCCAGTCTGTAACTTACTCTCAAAGGACTTAGAAAATAATATATATTCAATGTAATTTATATATAATCAACATATCTATACTTATATATCTAAATTGATTAATAGAAATAAACACAGATATATAAATAGACACATATGCATATAGGTATACATACATATGTATGTATGTATATGTTGGACAATAAACAGAATTTAAAATATTAACTGTTTAGGAGTCTAGATAAAGATTATATGATTTCTTTCTATGATTCTCTAAATGTCTGTATGCCTGAAATTATTAAACACTTAAAAACGTATTAGAGAAAAAGAAAACACTTCATATTAACAATGGTTCAATACACACACAGACAAAAACACACAATTTTTAAAATCTTTGTATCTTTCTTTTATGGTGGAAGCAATAATCTGGCCCTACCTTTGACTTCCTGACCAGAAACTGAAATCCATCAATTATTTTTGAACTTCTCTCCTTCTTGGTAATATCTTATTAAATAAAACCAACAATAACTGTCATATGCTATTGTTATTCTGATTTCTAGCCTTTTTTTCCCTAAAACTACAGGCTTTATGTTAAATGATCTACTTCATATGTAACTCAAAGCGGTAGTTTTACCAAAAAAAATTGCTATTTATGTATAATGTAGCACCATCTTTGCAACATCAGGCAATTAATCACATGCTGCTAGCCAACGGACAGTTAGATAATGCCACATACGTTAGGTTTTTGTTTTGTCAATAGCCCATCACTGATTACAATAGGCACATGAGTCAGGATTGGTTAAATTATGCAATAGCAACAAAGCATTCCAACATCTTCAGTGGCTTAAAAAAGCACAAGTTTAATTTTGATAGAAAATATAAATATAGTAGTCTTTTTTTAACATTTAGTGCATTTATTTCCCAGAATATTTGGGAATAAATTCAAATTAATATGATTGAATTTGTTCATGTTTTCTTGTGATAAACATCATTTCTTTACCTTAGGTAGCAAAGCAAGTGAAGCACTTATAAATATCCAAATAATCATAATATACATCTTAATATGACTCATGAAATTTTATACATGAAAGCACTTGGATATTACTGAAGAACTAACTACTTTTTCTTATTTGCAAATTATTGTTTAAATTTAAGTTTGATATATTACAAATATTATCTTCCAGTAATGAATTAGTCTCCTAGAGCTGCCATAACAAATACAACAGACTTGGTGGCTTAAACCACAGAATATTTTTTCCCTCACAATTCTAGAGGTTATAAGTCCAAGAACAGGGTTTCATCAGGGTTGGTTTTATTTTGAGCCTCTCTCTTTGGTTTGTAGATGGACATCTTCTTTTATCTTCATAGGATCTTATCTCCGTGTATGTGTGTCCTAATCCCTTCTTATTGTGACAGCAGTCATATTGGATTAGTGCCCACCCGAAAGAACTCATTTCAACTCAACTACCTCTTTAAAGACTTATCTCCAAATACAGTCACATTCTGAGGCACTGGGGGTCAAGATGTCAACATATAAATTTTGGGAGGACACAATTCAGCCCATAACAAGTAACCAGAGTCATCAGGTCATGTTATTTTAACTACAATGTATATTAATGAAATCATGCAAAATTATATTGATTCTTCTAGTATTAAATACTTGCCATCATATAAAAATGTTATCAAGTCACATCCATGGTTTTATGGTTCATAATATGATATAGGGATTTCTTGTAGGGAAAATGTATGCCAAAGGACATCTGTTTTGTCTTTCCAACATTCACGCCTCTCTTTCTCAAGGTAATACATGGGTAATTTGTATTCTGCTCACCCATATGGTTTGGGGAGTCTGCTTATATTAGTGCCTGCTTCATTGGTGTAAGCAATGGGCACCTGACCCACCTTTTCTTTTCTTTCTTTTTCTTTTTCTTTTTCTTTTTTTTTTTGTGTGTGGCTACTGTAACAAAATACCATGAACTGGGTGGCTTAAAACAACATAAATTTATTCTCATACAGTTTTGAAATTAAGGTGTAAGTAGGGCTGTGCTCCTGGCAGAGGCAGCTCTAGGGGAAAATCCATTCCTTGCTTCTTCCAGCTTTTGGTAGTTGTTGGAATTCCTTGACTTGTGGCTGTATCTCTCTGTGTTCTATCGTCACATCACCTTCTTCTGTGTGTGTATTTAATAAACTCTACCTTTCTCTTATAATAACAAACCTGATTGTATTTAGGGCCCACCCAGATAATACAGGATAAATGCTGTTTTTTCCCTAATATCTTTTGCTTAATTACATCTTTTGGCATATAAGGTAGCATTCATTCTTTCGCTATATAAGGTTATATTCATAGGTTCCAGTGATTAGAAAATAAATATATTGGGTATGGGTCAGATTTTTAGCCTAACACAAAAAGTATAGTAGGGATCACATGTATCACAAAAGAGAAGAGAGCAGGATTGAACAGAAGGAAAGACTGGGCTATGATGCCATCTCAATGAAGACCTCAGTCAAACCCACAATGACATCTGAACCAATGGCTTTGCAGAATTGTTCAAAGGTGATATAAACTGGCCAGGGCTGTCTACCCCTTGTCAACCAGTTATTAAATGTAGCCTTCTCCAGAAAGGACTCATCACTTCCATTATTCCTGAAGGGAAAAGTGCTGGCAGTACATCACAGCACTCACTAAAATGAAAATTCATGGAGAAAAGTGCCTGAAAGCCAAACAGAGACAGACGTAAGACTTAAATTTGCTAAGCTCTAGATTCAAACTGATTAGATTTTGGAAAGTCCTCCTTTGACTCTGAAATTGATTTAAATTCCTTTGTTACAAAATTTTGCTAAGGGTACACATTAAATGTGTTTATGTTATTTGCAGCTAAAAAGTACAGAAAAATATGAAAATGTACATAAATATGTATATTACAAAGCTAAACAATTAAAAAATACAGGAGATGTATAAACAAGTGTTTCATTATTAAAGACATTAGTATGATTGTAGAGATGGTATTTAAGTTACTGCCTAAAATCCTCTACTAAACAATACTTTCCCATTGTTGCTGCAGGCAATAAAATTCCTCAAGGTTAGCTCCAAAAACACAGTATTCCTCAAGTCTAGCTCAAAAAACACAGTATTTGGTGTAGAATTATACACCAAATATTTTCCCGGGATAGCAAGCATCATTGTCTTATAAGTGCTTGTTAGAAATCCAAATTCTTGGCCCCCAACTCGTATCTTCTGTACCAGAATCTTAGGGTAGGGACTCAGGAATCTCTACTTTAATAAGATCTCCAGGTTATTTTTGCCAGCAGTTGGTACTTCAGGTTTTTTTGTTTGTTTGTTTTTATTGTCTTTTAATAGACATGTAGTGGTATCTAATTGTATTTGCATTTCCCTAATGATTAAATATATTAGGCATTATTCATGTCCTTTTTGGTAATATATCTCTTCAAATCTGTTGCTAATTTTTATTGATTTTTTTGTTTTCTTATTATTAAGTTTTAAGAGTGTTTAATATAGTCTAGGATCGAGTCATTTATCAGATATGCAACTTGCAAATATAATATTTACTCTCAATATTCAGCTTTTATTTTCACTCTCTTCTTACCATCATGTTTTGAAGAACTGGAAGTTCTTAATTTTGATAAAGTCCAATTTTTTTTTTTTTTTTGAGACAGGGTCTTGCTCTGTCACCCAGGCTAGAGTAAAGTGGCTTCATCATAGCTCACTGCAACCTTAAACTCGTGGGCTCCAGCGATCTGATCTCCCTGCTTCAGCCTCTGGAGTCATGGGGACTACAGGCTTGCGTCACCATGCCCAGATAGTTTTTCTATTTTTGTAGAGATGGAGTCTCACTCTTGCTCTGGCTGGTCTCTAACTCCTGGCCTCAAATGATCCTCCTGCCTGGGCTTCCCAGAGTGCTAGGATTGCCAGCGTGTGCCACCACGCTGGCACATTGTTTTTTTAATGGATCATTTCTTTGGTATCGTGTCTAAGAAAATTTTCCAAACACAAGATTGAAAACCTTCCTCCTATACTTTCTCTGAGAAGTTTTACAGTTTTGCATAGGGTTTTTGAGAAATTTTAAGTCAATTCTTGTTTAGGGAGATAAGTCGAGACTATGGTTTTTAATTTTATATTTTGCATGTGGATAAAGTGTTCCATAAATTATTAATTATTTTTTCCAAAATCATTTTTTAATTGCTATTGTGCCTTATTTAAAATCAATTGGCCACATATAGCTAGGTCTATCTCTATTCATTTTTAATATGTAAAAAAAAAATTCTATTTCACAAGTAGTACAAAAACAGGCTATGACATAGACTAGGCTCACTGACTATAGTTTTTTGATGCCCTCTCTATTCTGTTTCACTGATGAAACAGTGAAACAGAATAGAATCTTTCAGCCCTTTCATAATGTCACCCCATTGTCTTCAGGCTTGTATCATTCCTGATGAGACGTGTACTGTAATTCTTTTTCTGATCCTTTCTATGTAATGTATTATTTGTTCTTTGGCTGCCTTCAATATTTCACGTTGTTCTTTTAACATTTTTCATGTTATTTTATTGTTGTTGCTTTGGTTATGCTTCTAGTGTTTTCTGAGATTCTTGTGTATTTTCTTGGATGATTGGATCTTGTTATAAGTCATTAATTTTAGAAAATTCTTTGCCATCATCTTTCAAAATTTTCTTCTCTGTTTTTCTTACTGTTTTCTCCTATTTGGATTGCAACTACATGTATATTACATGAAAGATATGGTTAGGTAATAACAGATATTATTAAAGAGCTTGTGAGTACTCTATTCTGAATTCTTCCTATTCTTCCTCTTTGTTTTTCAGTTGTCTAAGTTCTACCTATCTGTCCTCCAGTTTACTCATTATTACCTCAAATATGTCAAGTCTACTGAGAGTCCTTCAAAGATTTTGATCATTACATTACTATGTTTTGCATTTCTACTATTTCTCTTTTGTTGTTTTCTAATTGTTTTCATCTCTTTGTTGAAATTATCTTTCTCATCATGCATATTGGCCACCTTTTTCACTGGAGCCTTTACTAAATAATCACAGTTATTTCAAATCTCTTGTTCCAATATCTGTGCTTTATCTAGATCTGGTCTTATTTATTGCTATTCCTCTTTACAGTTGTTTTCTTGATTTTTTGTTTGCCTCATGAGTTTGTGTTGAAAGTTAGACATGCTACATAGGACAGTAAAAGACAGACTAAGGTAAATTGTACCTATACCTGCAAATCAGCATGCTTTATCTTTTGATGGGGTTTTAGTGTGGGAAATTGAGTCAATCTTGAAAGGAATTGACCTGAGTTTGGGTTTAACTATTGCTAACCTATGCCCCACAGATTTCAAATTCCATCAATGTTATCTTCTCTTTCTTTTGGGGACAGGTTTTCCAAAGGGTCTTGCTCAATGTCTGCATAACCCTCAGCTTTAGGTCTTCTCTTTGTATCTGTATCACAAAGCTGGTCTTGTTTCGTGCTTTCGACCTTTCCACACGAGCAGAGTGCTGTCACCTTTTTCTTAATACTTGTTACCTTTTCATGGGAGGTGAGAACATTTTGTTATTTTGTTTTAGCCTTTGTTTTAAGCAAGTGGTGTATTCCTGTGCTTCAGGAGTGTGGTCGTTTCAGTGATTCTGAGCTGTTCAGCAAGGACCAAATCTTCAGGTGGCAGATACAGGACAGGAGGGCAGTTCCTAGGGGTGGAGAAGCCAGGGAAGGGACTGCAGAAAAATGGAGCTAATGACCACACAGAGCAGGAACTTGAGGTTTTTAGGCATACATGTCTGTGGAGCTGCAACCTCGTTATAAGAACATCTGTCAGTCATGTATGTCAGTCAATCATCTGATGACATCCCACACCTGTCCTAAGCCCAGGCCAATAAGAGGAAACCACCTGGGAGTCTTTAACATCTTTCTCCACTCATGGAGACTGACTGATTCCTCTCTGGAATGTACTCTGGCTTTGTATAACTCCCTTCTTTTCTGCAATAAATACTGTTTGTGTGGAATTGCTTCCTGTCTGTGGTCACTCTGTTGCCCTGGCCCTGCTTGTGAATTTTCCAAGCAATGAGGCAAAGAACCAGGACAGCAGTCCACCAAGGCGCCAGGCCTGATACCTCCCCCATTCTTCACCCCCAAAGGATCCTTGACCTTTTCCAGGGGCCAAGGCCTGTTTTGCTTTACTTTTTCTTTCATATCTCTGGTGGTGATGTGTCTTTACCTGCTCTCTAAGGCACCAACGCCCTAAGAAAAATGACCTTATCTCAGTGGCTTAGGCTTTTGTTCTATAGAGGTCATAGACCAGAATGGGGTTTAGTGCCTTTATTGCATTGGCTTTGGTCTCCCTTTCTTTTCCTGCACCACAGGGCATACTTTTCTATGAACTCTCACGAAATCTCATCAAGCCTCCAGACTTCATCATTGTGGATACCTAATGAGATCTGAGGAGAAGAGCCACGTGTGGGTAACTGCACTACATCCCGAGAGTTTTAAACTCTCATGCCTGCCTGAACTCTGCCAGTATAAATTTGTTAAACATTTTAGCTGAATTATTTTCACTGGCTTGTATGCATTTGGCACCTACCACAGGTAAACAAGAGCTTCCATCCCATTTTTCCTCACAGGCACATATCATTCTTGGATTTCATGTTACTTGATTGTCTTCTAATCTCAGCTATCCAATGGGCTCAAGAAAAGGGGTAATTTTGCCTATTATCCAAAATATTTTTGTTATTAGAACAGGGCTGTTCTTTCCATCTTTTTATATCTTAAGTGAAAGCTAGTGGAGTCTCAAAGATGAAAAATTGTGACTAATTCTATATGAACATAGTGTCTATTTTATCAAATTGGTTACTAATTCATGATGGACAGGAGGTGAGCATTATTTACTTACAATTTTCAACACATATACATAGACTAAGATCTCTGACAATTAAATATTTAATAGGAAGAATATGGAGAGACTAAGTCATTTATTTTGGCCAGAGTCATATAATTTAGGTGTCTTTTAGTACCTAAATTATTGAAGGGGGCAATATGGCTGACAAGAGGAAGCAGGCATATGCCTCTTCTCCAGAGAACAACTGGGATATCCATCAAAAACTCATATTTCGAATAGATCATCAAAGGGAGAAAGAGTGAAAACAACAGAGAGGCAACAAAAGACATTGAGGGTGAAGCTAGAGGGCAGACTGCCTGTGTAAGTTTTCTGAGTGCCTTGAGGGGCCCCCTAACCAGGACCCAGGGAACTGGTAAGTAGGAGACCTTTGGAGCCCCATGCTTCTTTCTGGAACCTTTGCAGTTTTGGCTAATGAGGAGCTCCTTGACACCCACAGGCCCCCAGCGTTCTGTGGGAAGCTCAGGTGGGTATTTTACAGGCTTCTAAACCCTGAACACCAGTGCTCAGAACTAATTGGGGACCCTTCTCCCAATGTTCTGAGCCCTGCCCTGAAGCCAATACTGCCTGGCTACCAGACCAGGGAGAGATACAGGAATCAGGCAATCTCCTGCTCCCCAGGGTCAAGATTCCATATCTGAGGGATGGAGTGGAACAAAGGTGTTTTAGGACTAGGAGCTCCACACCTGCCAGCCTTTTCCCAAAGCTGCCCACCTGGCATTTTCCACAGAAAGTAGCATCCTTACTCCCCCACTTCCCCACACCAAAATACAGTGAAACTCTAAGCTGCTGGTTTGAGTTTCCCCCAATCAGCCAGGGAACAGCCTGCTTCTCCTGGTCAGGCTCAGTGCTTGGACTCAGGGGATCTACAAATGGGTCTGTGGGCCTGTTCCCACACTGCCAGGACTCAATCATGTCATTTGGGGGCATGGAGAGGAGATTTGTGAACCAATCACCAGTGGGGAGGAAACCCACATGGACAGAACTGAGAGAAGAGTGTGGAATGCATCTGTGCTGTGGCACAGGCATAGGACACCCCTCCCCCCTCGGAAACGGCAGCCATGCTCTCTGTCCTGGCTGGCGATGCTCCACTCTAGTCTTGCTGTGGTGCCTGACAGCATTCACCTTTTGACTGGCCTGGCTGGTTTGGCCAGAAGCCTGGGAGGGAAAATGAGCTGAACCCCACTTCTGCCTACTAGATAGACTGTGGATTCTGGATTGCCTTGCTTCCATGAGCATATTCTTTGGCATGGTGTGGGCATCTCCACCCCCTCCCAAGGCTTTCCCCAGCATCTTGGGACTTGACCTTCTACCCACATTGGGACAGCACTTGTGGCAAACTCTGGGGGGCCTGGATGCAGGCTTGTCTCACCAAGCCCCACTTGGCTTTGCCCCCCATCAGCCTTAGTGGTGGCAGATTGTAAGAAGTGGCCCCCTGAGAATACAAAGGCCATGTCCAATACCTGGGACATCTGAGTGCTGCTTGCAATGGATGAGGGCCAGGCATAGGTCCAACAAACAACAACACATCTAACTCTTTCCTGCCAGTACCACCTACTGGCAGGGAGGTCAAGTTGTACATTTGCTGATTCAATTGTACAGGGCTGTGCCAACTCTTACCTGCAAGTGTCACTTACTGGTCTGGTGACAAAACTAGACATCCCAACATAATTCTTATTGTTAGGAGTGAAGAAGGCTGGGAAACAAGGCAAAATTCAAGACACCCCCATCTCTCTTCCTCAGCAGGAGGCAGGGAACCTGGTCACACATATAGTATTACCACTGCAGACTACAAACAATTAGCATTTGTGAAAACCACCACACCAAAGTTATCTATTGATAAGGAATTTATCCAGAGCCTTGGCCATCTGAATGTACACACAACCAAAGCCAAAGGTCTTCACCTAACACACTACAGTCAAACCCTTAAGAGAGGGGGGAAAAGTCTCATCTAAACAAAAGTAAAGTCAAGAAAAGAAGTGACAGCTTCTCCAGGTGGGAAGGAATCAATGTAAGAATTCTGTCAGTACCGAAACAAAGTGTAGCAAAACCCCAAAGGGTTACTACCACTGCAGCAAGGGACTCCACCCAAAAGAAAATGATCAAAATGTCAAATATGGAATTCAAAATATGGGTCACAAGTAAGTTCAATGGGATCAATGAAAGTTGAAAACCATCACAAAGAAACCAAAAATTAGTTCAGGACATGAAAGAAAAATGAACTAAGGAGATATTTAAAAAATAATAGTGAAATTTCTGGAATTGCAATACTCATTTAGGGATGTACAAAATAGACTGCAAAGTTTTAACAATGACTACACCAGTCAGAAGAAATAATTTCAGACCTTGAAAACAAGGCTTTTTAATTAACCCTGTTAGTCAAAAATAAAGAAAAAAGAATTTTAATATATGAACAAAGCCTTCAAGAAATATGGGATTATGTAAAATGCCTGAATACAAAAATTATAGGTATTCCTGAGGGAGAAGGAAAAAAAACCCAAAAAGCATGGAAAACCTATTTGAGCAAATAATGAAGGGAAACATCCCCGATCTTGCTAGAGATGTACATATCCAGATACAAGATTATCGAACTCCTGGAAGATTTGTTGCAAATAGGACATTTTCATGGCCCATAGTCATCAGACTGGCCAAGGTCAAAGTGAATGAGAAAATCCGACAAGCTGCGAGATGAGAGAATCAAATAACTTACAATGGAAAACCCACCAGACTAACAGCAGACTTCTCAGCAGAAACCTTACAAACTAGAAGGGATAGGGGATCTATCTTTAGTTGTCTTAAACAGAATAACTGTCAGCCAAGAATTTTGTATCCTGTAAAACTAAGTTTCATAAATGAAGGAGGAAAAAAGTCTTTCCCAGACAAGCAAAAACTAAGGGAAAAACTAGCCCTGCCCTACAAGAAATAGTTAAAAGTGCTCTAAACATCAAACAGAACAGTTGATACTGACCAGTGTAAAAACAACTGAAAAGGAAAAACTGATAGCTCTTATAAAACAGTAACATAAGGGAGAATACATAGTAACTAGGTAACAATCAACATGATGACTGGAACAGTATCTCAAATATCAATATTAATGTTAAATATAAATGATCTAAATGCCCCACTTAAAAGATATAGATTGGCAGAATGTATTAAACAACCCAAATATGTGCTGCCTGGAAGAAACCCAGTTAACTCATAAAGATTCTCATAGACTCAAGGTAAAAAGGTGGAAAAAATTATGCCACACAAATGGAAACCAAAAGTGAGCAACAGTAGCTATTCTTATATAAGATAAAATAGACTTTAAATCAACAAGAAAAAAGACAAAGATGGTCATTATATAATGATAAAGAAATCGATTAAACAAGAAGATATAACAATCCTAAATATATATGCATGTAACACTGGAGCTACCAGATTCATAAGACAAATACTGCTAGACCTAAGAAAAGAAGTAAGCAGAAACATAGTCTTAGTGGGAACTTCAACACTCCACTGGCAGAACTAGACAGTTTATCAAGGCAGAAAATCAACAAAGAAACACTGGATTTAAATGAGATTCTAGAGCAAACGGACCTAACAGACATTTACAGAACATTTACCCCAAAACTGCATAATATATTAATACATTCTTCTCACCAGCAAATGGAACATTTTCCAAGATAGATCACATATTAGGCCACAAAACAAGTCTCAGAAAATTTTTAAAAATTGGAATTATACCATGTGTCTTCTCAAATCACAATGGAATAAAACTAGTAATCAATCCAAGAAGAACTCTCAAAACTATACAAATACATAGAAAGTAAACAAATGATCCTTGGATCAACGATGAAATCAAGATGGAAATAAAAAAAATTTGAAATTAAATGACAACTCAGTGACAATAGCAACACACGCTAACCATACCTCTTAGATATAAAAAAAAGCAGTGCTAAGAATGAAGTTCATAGCACTAAATGCCTACATCAAAAAGACGGAAAGATCACAAATTAACAACCTAATGCCACACCTCAGGAAAATAGAAAACAAGGACAAACCGAACCCACAGCTAGTAGAAAAAAAAAATTATAAAGATCAGAGCAGAACTAAATGAAATGGAAACCAAAAACTAAATAATTAAAAAGGATCAATGAAATGAAAAGTTGGTTCTTTTAAAAGATAAACAAAATCTATCTTTAAGTGTCCATATCGCTAGCAGGCACATTGCTTCTGGACTAATGAATAAGATAACATAACATAACATAACATGAACACTGATATGCACAGCCGTCTTCATTTTCTTCCTTCAATTCTGTCTCTAAAGAAGAATTACGCTTCATAATTTTGAAATTTAAAGCCTTAGGACATTTAATCCTACTTCTTTAGGGCTTTGTTTAATTTCACACTCCACTGTTTCCTTTCCACCTGTCTATAAACATGGCAAGGATTCTTTGTTTCTAGAAATGCCCCTTGTCCCCACTGTCATGTAAAATTGCCTCCATTTTCCTCTGCATAGAAGATAGGCCAGTTCCTCCACACCAGTGTAGGTGTAGGAGCAAGTCAGAAAACACTTAAACCAGAGGTGAATGGTTTCTTCTCCTGATCTTGCGGAAGAACTTTGAGAAACCATTTTGGCCTTTATGAGGAATGTAATTGTCAGAACAACTTGAGTCCTTCTTAAATATTTACTTTGATTTGTAATTATCATAAAATAAGGCTCTTCATTTTGGTGTTTGTAAAATAGAATGTACAAAGTCCTTCCCAATTTCAGCCAGATTTACATGGGGTAGAAGATTACAATGAAATGTATACCAATGGTATCACCACATATTAAAGCAAATCCAACCAACTGAAGTCTCAAAAAGAAGGCCAAACCTAATTCTATGATTGCCTCCCCTCAATCTTTAAATTTTTTTTTCCCCAAGTATTGTTTTGATGCCTTGGAGCTGCAGTCATCAACTCAAAACTCAATTAGAAATTTAATTTTGAGGTCATTCTTTTTTTTTTTTCTTTTACCTTGTACTCTGTTAAAATGGCAGACGTGGCAATTCTTTGAAATGCCCACCAGAATGCCAGATTGTAGAGGTCATTGCTGTGAATGTCAACAGCCTCCCTGCAGCTGCACTCTAATCTTCTGCCCCTCTATCCCCATCAACACATAATCTCTTCAGTTTATTTTAACAGGAATAATCCACTTGCACCTAGAGTATCAACAGTTTATTGTCAGTTATTCTGAGTAGACATGGAGTAAGAATGGAGGACCGGACTGTCTCTTATTCAGGTTTTTAAATGATATTTATTTTGGTCCTACTTATTACTCTTAAGTTTCTCTTTATTTAGGCTTTTTATGCCCTAAGTCTCTCCAAGTGTCCATAGAGCTAAACTTTCTCAACTGTAGCCATTATCCTGCAAGCAAAAATAAAAATATTCTGGATCTCATAATTTGATACTACTCCATCTAATTTATTTGTATAATTTCTCATTAATCAACAGTGTCCTCAATGAACCTAATTTTTTGAGATACTCTGGTTTAGGATTTTATTTATTTACCATTACGTTAATGGCTTTTTAGGAGCAAGAGAGGGTTAAAAAAAGTAATTAGTTATTTCATTTTGAGCCAGAAATCCATTCAGGTGAATAAACTATCTTGAATTCTTAATATCAATACAAAGTTGGGGAGATCTGAGTAATCATGAAAACACTTGATATTTTCCAGGGGCCAAGGGAGGATAATTATTACAATGCTTTGATGTTTGGTGAGCCCTCTTTCTGTCTTCATAGAATTGTCAACGTTATTTTTAGTGGATAGCAATGAGTATGATATTTGCACTGACAACGTTCATTATGCTTAGATCAGTGCAAGGAATCTAGGGTTATTTGGTCTAAACCTACTGCCAAGTTTTCTTTATCTCTTTTCTTCCTTTATAATGGTAATATTTTTTATTATTATTATATTTTGTTATGGAAGTCCACAGACTAATACAATGAGAGATTAAAACAAAGCTTTTGATATTTTTGGAAAATTTTATTGCAAAGAGTATTTTTGAAAAACATTTATATTCTCATCAGAAGTGTTTGGAAGTGCTCGATTTCTCTGCCTCTTCAACAACACAGATTATTAGTATTATAATTAAATTAAAAACACAAATCTTGGCTTTATAGGAGAAAAAATATGCTTTATTTTCTCAAATATTTCAACTTTAAAGTGAATAAATCTCAAAATTACTAATTTTATTTTATTTAGTGTCTTAACAGTAACAGACTCTTCATTAGGAAAGGAAGTAAATGAATAGGAACTCTCCACTCACCGTTTCATTACAGGGTACTTCTCTGAGCACTAAAAGACAATTGGGTTTATGTATGACGTAAATCCATACGTTTAAGGGGAGTTGTGAATCTTTCCTTTTCACCCATATTTTTCTGTAGTGATTTGACTGAGGATATATATTGTGAGGGACTGTGGGTGTTTATACCATATTTTTAAATATATCCTTGTAAATATTAAAAACAAACTTTTGAAGTCTATTTTAGTCATGGCATTTAATAAATATTAGTATATTATTAATAATTTCCAATTTCCCACTAACACTGCAAATTTAGCCAGATTGGCCTTCCCATTTATTATTTAATAAAATATGACCCTAACTTCTTTCCGTTTTATACTCTCCTGCTCATTTGCCCATTTTCACCACATTTCCCCTGACAACACATTGGATGAAAGTGGGGATAGAATGTTAGAGTTTCTAACCCCCTATTTTAGAAAACATTTTGATAATATGAACTGTCTTGAAGTAATATATATTTGTCATAGTACTCATCTTGTTTTTAATCTCTCAAAATAAGGTACATTTTTCCAGTCAGAGTCATACATTGGATAGTTCAAGCCATTGACAGAATTAAAAAAAAATTTTTCAGTAAAAATAATAGTATTTTCTTTTAAAAAGAAGTCTCAAATTCATGGTAAAGTTGAACAAATAATGGAAGCGGAAGAAGTCATCCAGGTTTTTTATGACATATAATAAAGTGATGTGAACTCTGGGTAATTGATTTATTGGGAGACTACAAGAGTCATTTTGCTCTAGCTTTCCTCCTCCTAGACAAATAATTAATACTCTGAAACAAGCAGGACACTGTAATGATGAGTTCAAATATTCTCTTATTGTTAAAAAATCTGTTATAGCATGAAAGTACTGAACAAAGCCTGTAATTGAATTTGGATTTATGTTTTTTTCTTTTTATTGTATAGAAGCAAGTAGTTACACTCTCAAGTAGAAGAGAAATGACATGTAACTGTCACATCATTAACTTGTAAAATATAAGTTTTCCTCTAAAATTGAGCCATTCTGTAGAAAATTCTTTGAATATTGGCAGTTGCTATGCTTTCAATATTTATATGCCAGAATAGTGTTTAATTGATGCCTATAATTAGTTTTTTCACCTTTTACATTTAAGTATAATTTGTCTGTGTATTGCCTAATTTGATACAGTTTAGACAGTGAAAATAATTTTATGTGTGTAAACAGGTAAGTTGTTTAAATCACTGAGCTAATAAGGTTAAGTTCAGGTTCATTCAGAAACTGTACTTCCTGACCCCCCATAAAAATGTTTCCCTATGCACAAAGGTCATAGGCAGTGAAGCATGCACATATTTTCCAAATTTACAGCATCTGCTGGAAAAATAATTCTGATGCCATTTTTTAATGAAAATGAAAAACTATCACTTTTAAAGACTAAGATCATAGTGGTGAGCCATTGTGACAGTCTATATATTGCTATGATATTAAAAGATAATTAATTGATAATTTTTCCCCTTCATTATTTTGTGTTTCCTTGTTGCAAGAAATTAACAGGTCTTTTTCTGCCACTTGCTCTTTGTAGAGATTTGTGCATTTAGGACTCATTCAGAAGTTTTTATTGTATTCCTAAAGCTCACTATAGGAAATTTTATTGAAAAGATTGAGTTTAATGCATTTTAAGGGGATGGAGGAGAATGCAAGTGTAAGGAAACCAAAATGTCTAAAAAAGAAACTGATATTTGAATGCACGAGAGATAGCAAGAGCAGGCACAAAGGTCGTTGGAAGAACTCAAATACATTTTTTAAAATGCAGTGAGGAACCTGCACGAGACAACATCTTGGGAGACTGAATTCTGGACGGTCGGCTCTGGGCCTTGGCACATGTTTTCTTTACCTTGCCAATCATGAGAACAAGAGAACTGATAGATATGGAGACTCACCTGGCTTCTAAAATACTCACTGAAGCAGCAGGCATGAAAGAATTCAGTCAGAAGCCCTTCATCTCATTAAAAAATATATCAAGTGTTTAGCATGTATCACAACAGTAAGGAAGATGGACAAAAATTTCCTGCTGTCTTCCTAAAGGGCTAGGGATAGACA
This sequence comes from Daubentonia madagascariensis, assembly GCA_023783475.1. Lineage (NCBI taxonomy): Eukaryota > Metazoa > Chordata > Mammalia > Primates > Daubentoniidae > Daubentonia > Daubentonia madagascariensis. The sequence continues at coordinate 3,176,866 of JAKFHU010000322.1, forward strand.
GTAAAACAATCAGTAAACTATGTAGTGTATTTGAAGATTATAAATCCTACCAAAGAGAAAGTTAGAGCAAAAAGTGATGGCGAAGATGGGGTGGGGGATTGGTACTTTAATAGATTGGTAAGAGAAAGTTCCATTGAGGGAACACGTGAAAAAAGACTTGAAGGAAGTGAAAGTACACAGTCATTTGGGTATCTGGGAGCAGGTGTTCCTAGGCAGAGTGAACATCAAGTGCAAAGTCACTTCAGCAGGGGCTTCCCTGGTAGATTTGGGGAATAGATAGGAGGGAGCCAGGAGAGAGCGATAGAAGCAAAGATTGGGCAGGTAACTGTGTGCCCATTTATCTGGGGACTCATAGACTTTCCAACAGATTCTGTTGCAACACTTGGAAGAAATGATGACTGCAGTGACTGATACTGCATTTCAAACTAGCCTAGAAGGGATACTTGAAATCTCCTTGAATTTAATTTTGGATCTAAGATGGGGCCATCAAAGCTTTGGGAAAAAAATAAAATGTTACAAGTATTGTTAATGTCCACTGCACGTGCTTTCCTGTTGATATACCCCTGCACTCTCCTCTCAAGAAGTAATCATATCCTGAATTCAGTGTCTATCGTTTCTTTATATTTTAAAATATAATTATGGAGCTATATATAGCTATAATGTATCCATTTTAAATTGTTCCCTAGGATTCCATTTTCTGAACATGCCACAGGTTATTTACACATATCCCTATTAAGGGGCATTTAAGTTATTTCTAATTTTTCTCCAATATAAATAATGCTGGTATGAACATTTTTTGCATTTTTCTATTATCTTTTTATTCACATGTGCAAGCATTACTTTAAGGTATGTATCTAACAGTGTAATTATTGGGTTATGGGGGCATGTGCATTTTAAAACTTATTAAATCCAATCATATATTTCTCTAAACATTTGTTGCACTAATATCATCTACACTGTAAGCTAGATCCATTTTTCTGAATCAGTGTTTTCCAATTGGTTCAAGATTTCAACTGAAACAGGTAATATAACAATTTCTTGAACTGTCCTATGCATGGCTAGGCTCTTGACTACTAAATGTCTTCCAGGATTTCAATATGTCATACGTCACCTTGAAAACCCAAGAGAAAATCTCTTCTCTCATGTTTCCAAACCTTTGGCAATATTTGGTATTTTTTAAATCCCCCCACCTTTTTGAGATTCTAGATACCCACTTTATGAGTGTATGCTATAATTATCTGGAATTCCTTAGTATTTTATATCAGTATACTTCATCCCCATGAAATCTCATTAGTTCCATGATGTGTGGCTACATCATGCTTGGCTATATTTTGAAATATTTCCCAGGTGATTTTAAATATAGTCTCCCTCTGATGAACTCCTGGTTTATCAATTTATCTGTCTCCTCTACTGCTCTTTTGGCTGAGATTATATATATTTTTGTGGAATCACTATGTTTTATCAGTTTTCTTTTGTCCATTCTTAAATAACTTCTGTTCAGGATCACTTATTTGATCAAACCACTGTGCATATTCAACATCAAGTTTTAGTCAAATGCCACTCCTTTAACAGATTATATGATATTTGTAGAAAGAGTATTTCTTTTTCTTTGTACTATGCATCATCCCTTGCAGTGACCGCTAATTTTATATGTCAAATAAAATCTAAAGTATTGTGCCAGGATATTTTATTTTCCTTAGATAGTTAGATCAGAGCAAATAGAATAAATCCACACCCAAATTATGCAAGATGGTAAATGAATCTGAGTGATCTGAAATAGCTTCCTAAAATTTGTTAGATATCTGAAGAAAATGATATTTCAAAGTCTGTTTAAATATTCAAGACTAAACCTAACTTGGAAAGATTTGTGATAGGCCAGATTTCTTGAAAGTTTCAAAATCAGGAATGTTTAAAATAAATTAATAAACAAAGAAACTGTTAAGTTGGATGTGCTTGAGATGATGATCTGAGAAAAGGAGAAAATCAAGGAACAGATAGACCTAGAGAACTTGGTTAAATCATACTGACAGGATCATTAAATAGAGGAAATTAAAATTAAAAAGGAGTTAGTAAGTAAAGTTGAGATCCTTACACTTTAAAATCTGCTTTACTTTCCTTCTAGTAATTGTATAAAAATCAATTTCAATGAATAAAGAGAATGCATTGTAATGACACTTTCCAGAAAACCCTTATCATCATATCCAGAATTGTTCTAATTTTTAATGCCAGTATAGTGACAGGAACTGAGATAAAAAAATCTATCGTGGAAATTTTAATGAATATTTATAGCCAAGTATTAGTAGTCTAAGTAGACTTCTGGTTTCAAATACTCACTGTTATTGTAGTCAATAGATTGTAATGGGAGCCACCTACTGAATGGCATGTGCATATTTCATGCCATCATTTTCTTCTCTGGGTATTAAGTAGGAGGCTTTGCCAGAACATGAGTTACATCTATTTCTATGAAGACTGTAGATGGTTTCAAAACCATTTGACAAACAATAGAACTACTTTCTCAATATGAATTAAAATCTAGTAAGTTAATCGCCAATTGTCACTAAATAACTATTTTAGTAATGAATAGGAATTCACAAAGCAACAGACACAATCAGCAATATCAGTAAATGAAATATCTTTTTAAATGTCTAGCTTTATTTTCTCCCATTTTGTCAACAAAATTAAGTTTGTCATTGACATACATTTACCTAGTCCTGTGACGACAAGGGTATATATTATCTGATATATTATTTTTGTGCACAAAATCTTTCAAATGTTTTTTGAATCTCCACGTTTATATAATAAAACATTGATGTCTATGAAGATAATATCTTAATCTTAACTTTTATCATGGTTTTTAAATGTTAGTTCCATCAAATGCATTGTAGGCACAAGTCACAAATGTATTATCTTATAGTTCTGGAGGTCCACAATTTAAAATGAAGCTTATAGGGCTAAAATCAAGGTGTCACCAGGGCTGTATTCTTTTTATAGGCTACAGGGGAGAGCCTATTTCCTTGCCTTTAATTTTTTTTCATTATTTTTTGAGACTATATATTTTTTTGGATAGTTTTAGCTTCACAGCAAAATTAAGAGGAAGGTACAGGGATTTCCCATAAACCCTTGGCAAGTGTTATCTTTTATTTTACTATAGATAGTCCTGTAATTTTTTCTTTAATGACTGGTTATTTTCATATCAGATGATTTTGTTTAAATTGCAATTCTAATAAAATTAGTTCTTGCAGCTTATGGCAATTTTGTTGATGGTGTCTGTTTCTCTTCTTTCATTCAAATTAAAAGTGTCCACTGAATTTGACAACGAAGAAGAAATCTCAGGACTTTGATAGAGAAATACCAGAAGACTGTAAAGAGTAAGGCAAAAAAAAAAAAAAAAAAAAAAAAAAAGACCTACATTTTATTGGCTAGAAGATTCAATTGCTAAGTCAATTTGATAATTCTTTTAAGGGGCTGGGCTGTGCCAAGAGCACAGAAGAAGGGAGTTGTGAAGAAGTAGTGTGAAGGCTGCAAAGGAACAGTGTGGGGAAGCTGCTTGTGTGTGGTTGGTGGGTTAACATTGGTTTAGTTTAGTTTGCCCTTTTATTAAAAATTGTATTTCACTTTTTTGTTTCATTGTAGTTTTGAATGAAGAAGATATAAATCACGTTTAAATTATAATTAGTTATGAACCAGATGAAAGAAATATTAAGTAGTATGTCTTTAGAAACAAGTAACATGCCAACATATAAGGATAGAAAAGAGTCATTATTATCATTTATTATCAGGACAGCATGTAAAGTGGATTCAGTGAGTTTCCTAAGGAGATTAGCGAGGATGGGCAAGATGATGCAAGAAGTTGAATTAATAGCCACCATATTTCTATCACAACCCTAAAATAAAGGTATAGCAGTAAAAGAAACTGCCCAAGAAATCAGAATCCCACTGACGTTTAAAGTCTTGAGATCCTTAAGAGAATGCTAGATAAAGAAGTATTTAGAAGTACAGTCTGCCTCCCAGAAGCTACGGAGATATATCATTCCCTACAGAACCAGAAAATCAACTTGGGGCAATTAATATTTGTAAATACTATGTACACAGATAATATAGTGTGTGTCTTCATGTTGGATTCCCAAAATAAAAGGCTTTTTAAATAACTTATGACCAGTATTAGTGTGATCACTTGTCCAGGTTTGCCCAAGACTATTTCATATTTAAGGTTTTATGTCCTAAGAAACCCCCAAAGTTCCAGACAAATTAGGGAACAGTTTCTCTCACTCTCTCTCTCTCCATATATGTATACTTTTTCCAGTGCAAATTCTCAATCGTTTTGAATCACAGAAGTTCCCAACTCAACTTCTCTCAAATGTCACAGATAATTTTTTAAAGATTACAAATATCTAACCCTAGGTCTAGATCTCTGAAAGATACTTATATTGCTGCTTTTTCTAGGAGAATAAACAATGCACTTCCTTGGCATTTAATTACATGTGTGGATATAATATTTATATCTTATAATGCATTGTGGGAGTAAAAACAAAAACAAAAACAAAAGAAAAGGAAATAGAGAGTGGGGGAGAGAGAGAAAGAAAGACAGAGAAGAAGAAGAAGAAGAAAAAGCAGCAGCAGCAGGGGAGGGGGCAGAGAGAGAGACAGACATGAGAGAGAGAAAGAGAAGCTGTGGGGGGTTGATTAGCAAGACTCCATGTACCATAACCAAGAACAGCTATTGTGAGAATAAAACATTTTTTTCCAAGCATTTTTCTTCTGTGGCAGAATCACCCTGATTCATATTTCTGTCATGGTGGAAGAAGGTGACCTGAAGGCATATTTGTGATGCATTGGCTGTGCTAATTTGGAACTTCCTTGCCTGGTATGCAGTAATGATATATAGTTACAGTGACTTGGAGTTCCTTAGAGATCCCACTGTAGAAAAATGCACATAATTTGAATCTTGGATGCACTCATCCAATTTCTCTATTGTTCATTAAGCAGCACTGGTGGTGAGTTACCAGGGGAAATTCTATAAATATTAATGTCTTTTGTCATTACAAGTAGTAGTTTCCAGCTTATTATTCTTAAATATTTTCTAGAAATGGAATTCTAGGAAAGTTAAAACATTATTCAACTGTAAGAAAGCATTGGAAAAGTAAATTAAGCCTAATGATTATTGTTGGTGACCACAGAAGTTGCTTTACACTTAGTACCATTTTTTAGCCTTGTTTCAATTAAGTTCTTGCTGAATATACATCATAGTGTAAGGAAAATACTATAACTTTTGGAGTCATGGAGTCTCAAATTCAAGAACTGATTCTTCATTTCAACAGTTTGATTTCATCAGCCAATTATATAATTTCTTTAAGCTTCAGTTTCCTCAATTGTAAAATGTGAACAACTAGGTTTTAGGATTTGTTTTGAAGATTAAGTGATGACATGTATTAAGCAAAAAGTACACAGCTAGGGCTCATACTTTACCCTTCAAGTCTGTTCAAAACTCACTAATCAAAAGGGGAGAGACATTTCATCGTCCATTTATTGAATATGTGAGTTTTCCTAGGTGGAAATATTAATAGAATTTGTTTTTGTTTCAAAATAGTAAGGGGGTACAAATGTTTTAGGTTACATGGATCATTTTTGTAATATTTGAGTCCCAGCTACAGGTATGCCCATCACCCAAATAATTTTCATATTACCTATTAGGTTGGTTAATTCCCCTCCTCTCCTCCCTCCTCCCCTCTGGTTAATTTCCACTGAGTTTTACTTCCCTCTGTGCACATGTGTGCTCATAGGTTAGTTCCAATTTAATAGTGAGTACACGTGGTGTTTGTCTTTCCATTCTTGCGATATTTCACTTAGGAAAATAGTCTCCAGCTCCATCCAAATTGTTGCAAAAGGTATTATTTCATCTTATTTCATCTTTTTTTTATAGTTAAGTAGTACTCTATGGTATACATATACCACATTTTATTAATTCACTCACGAATTGATGGGCACTTGGATCGATTCCATATCTTTGCAATTGTGAATTGTGCTGCAATAAACATTCGAGTGTGGGGGTCTTTTTGATGAAAAGTCTTCTTTTCCTTTGGGCTGATATCCAGTAGTGGTATTGCTGGATCGAATGGTAGATCTTTTAGTTCTTTGAGAAATCTCCATGCTGTTTTCCATAGAGGTTGTACTAATTTTCAATCCCACCAACAGTGTATAAGCATTCCTTTCTCTCTGCATTCCACACCAGCATGTATTGTTCTTGGACTTGTTAATAAAAGCCAGTCTAACTGGGGTAAGGTGGTATCTTATTGTGGTTTTAATTTGAATTTCTCTGATGATTAGTGACGTTGAACATTTTTTCATATGTTTATTGGACATTTGTCTTTCTTCTTTTGAGAAGCTTTTGTTCATATCTTTTGCCCACTTTTTAATAAGGTTGTTTGTTTTGTTCTTGCTGATTTGCTTGAGTTCTTTGCAAATTCTGCTTATTATCCCTTTACCAGATGTATAGCTTGCAAATATTTTCTCCCATTCTGTAGGTTGTCTATTTGCTCTGTTGATTATTTCCTTAGCTGTGCAGAAGCTTTTCAGTTTAATCAAGTCCCATTTATTAATTTTTGTTGTTGCCATGATTGAAATAGAAAGCATTTATTCCCACATGTTGCGTATGTCTTCTCAACATGTGGGACAAAAGAGAAAGATCAGAAATAGACGAAAGCAGGGTGGCAGAATTGCTGTTGTATTGGATGGTGGCTGCCTGTCCTGCCTGTCCTTCCTGGTCATAATTATCTTTCTGACTGAGAGACCCAGATATCTAGGGATGTAATAAATGGGGTTTATTATTTTGTCAAAGTGTTTTTCTAAGTCTCCTGTATTATAATTTTATGGATTATTGTGTATGTAATATGCATAATATATTACAATATGCACAAGTACATTGCAACGTCTAGCATATCACAAATATAATACTGTCACGCATCACTTAATGATGGAGATAATTTCTGAGAAATGCATTGTTAGGTGATTTCATCTTTGTGCCAATATCATGGAGTGTACTTACACAAATTTAGATGGTATAGCCTACTATACACCTAGGCTATAGGGTATAACCTATTGCTCCTAGGCTACAAACCTATACTGTACTGAGTACTGTAGTCAATTGTAACTCAATGGTAAGCATGCCTATATCTAAACATATCTAAACATAGAAAAGGTACAGTAAAAATATGGTATTATAATGTTACGGGACCACCGTCCTTTATGTGATCCATCATTGACTGAAACGTTGTTATGTGGTGCATGACTGTATAGATATGGTATATTTATAATACCTGCTCATAAAGAATAACAAATAACTACTCTTTGAAGAGTTACTAGTATCTGCAAACAGATTGAGAAGCTTTACTGATTTTAATACCCTCTCAAATCCTACAAAATTAGCCTGATTAAAAATTATTCCACTCATTCTAAGTTTAAAAAGAATGATTTAATCTGTTGCAGTTACAGCACTTAAATAAATCCTTAATCTTTACAGTTCAATTTGACCATCCATATGATGAATATAACAAGAGTTATAAGCCTGCATGAGGATCAAATGAAGTATTACCTTTAAAAATAATAGGGGAATCTTGGTATGAAGCAATGACTCTATAGTAGTCTGTAACTAATAATAGTTATTGCAACTATTAGTTACTGTTAGTCTGTAGTTATGAATACTAATGGTATTCGTATTATAAATGTATTTGTTTTTATTTTCAATATTTCTTGATTCATATTTTTGTAAAAATATTCAATCTTCTAATCTCTCCTCTAGGGTTATCTAAAATAATATTATTTGCTCTAGATGAATTATCTCCATGTAATAGTTACATGTAGTTATATATTTCAACACAGACCTCAGGTTTAAACTTTCTGTTTAAACCTGTATTGTAATTGCTATAAGACATTTTTAATTGGTTTCCAGAGCAATTATTATATTTTTAATTTATCCTTATTATATAGGTTATGATTTCACAAATTATATCCTAGAGTAAATAAGAACTTCTAGATAGATGACAACAATTATAAATTAAAAACCTATAATTTTCACCAAGTTCTTACCACATGATTTAGTCAAAGGACATATAGTCTTGGGTTGCTGGTAACCAGGCCTACATGTATGTATCTCCACATTTAGCTCAGATGCTCTCATTTGTATTTCTTGCACACATTATTTTGCCTCATCTGTCAGTGCCAGCCACTGTGCAATGATCTTGGGACATTAAACACAGATGTATTTGGATCCACTGCTCACTCCTAATGAGAATTTCAGAAATAAAAATCAATACTGGAAGAAAAGTATAGATCAAAGTAGAAAAATCCCTATTTCTGCCCTTCATAAATACCTTTTAACTTTTTCTATCTCTACATCAGCTGGCCATTGAAAAATCAAAAGTCCTCAAGGAGCTGAAGTGTATTTTTATATTGATCTCTCACAGAATTATGTCTCACATTCTCATACTGACTCATAAGGATGAAATGTCTTCCCCTTGGCATTCCTGTTTCCTTTTGCCATAGAGTTTAATTTTCTTCTGGCTTTGCCTATTTCTCTGGCTTCTCTTCAAAAATCTGGATAACTGTTTAATTTAAGAAAAATATAAATATATAATAAATTCTTTTAAAATTCTATTTATATATTAAAGAATCTGTTGCTTTCAAGTGAAAAAGGCAATACCTAGTTTGTAAATATCTCATTTTTTCTGCCACCAAGATTTTTTGGCATCCTTATATGAGAAGTGAAAGATTTCACCAGCAGGTTTTCAGTGTTTCCTCATGGGTATAGCAGAAGCACACCGCATGTGAAGTCATCCTAGATCTCTGTTGCAGGTTAGTAAAGGTGACTAAGTTATAATGCTCAGGAGCATCAACAGAAGAAATTTCAATAGTCAGAATGTGGAGTGAAGGCTAATGGCAGTTAGGAGCAACTGATACTCTATCCTCTTAATGTCATTTCCTTAATAAAGTAAGCAATCTTTTTATAACATTACCAAGCATGGAATAATGAAACACCTACTTTCACAAAGAGATAACACTACTGTTACCAAATTGAGATTATTAGACATATTTGATTGTCATTGTATTATCAAGTGGTACTGAATGGTCAGTACAGGCTATTTTATTAATTTTTTATCCTACATGACTTATCCTTCTCTTGACTTTGGAACAGTTATTTTATTTTATTTTATTTTATTTTATTTACTTTTGAGTTCATCTTTTCAAAGTATTTTGTTTTGCTAACATGGTTTTCTTTTTGCCTCTCTTCATTTATGTTCTTATCTTTCTTTCCTTATATATAGTCTAATAATTTGTTTTATTTGAAATTTATTTTTTAAACATTGTGTTTTTCCTGCTTTCTTTAATATTACAATTTTCTCAAAGAAAATATTTCTACCTTATAGAAACTCCCTTTTCAGAAGATACTACAAATTGAACATGTTACTAACATTGCATAACATGTAAAATATTTATTTTGATAAGAAAGTGTTAGTAATTTTTCTGCTCAATATAATATAATCAAAATCAAATGTTGTCTTATACCTACTACTTTCTTCACTTTATCATTTTCATTTCCACTTTATTATTGCATTTTATGGCAGAAACAGAGAATTTTAATTTTTCAAAGATCTACATAGATTACACATAACACTTCTAAATGTGTAAGGACTTTATATATACTTATATCATATACATTGTGAGCAGGAGAGAAGTGGGGGCCGTAGACAGAAAATGCCTGGTAAAAATAATTTCACTCTCACAATAGCTGCTAAACTAGATGAAATCAATATGCTGGACAAAATAAGAGAAAGCAGATTCTAGACATTTTTTTCACTTGGAATTCCAGCAAAAAATTATCTAAGATAACGATGCACACTTGTGTTACAACTCTAAACTTGTTTTCATTTTTCCTTAGCTCCAGATATTTTTTATTCATTCAAAATTTCTCTTGAGTAATCTAACATTCTTCTCTTCCTTATGTGCCATACAGAACATCTAAATATGACCATATAAAATTTCTAAGTCTGATTGAAGTAATACATGCTATTTTTTCATAAAGTTATAGAGCATTATCAGGTTGAAAAGAAACAAAGAGGTGAGGAATGTTTTATGCATATTAATAATTATATGATTATTTGGAGTTTGAAGTATGTGTGTAATTATCTATTTTAATAATAAACTTGAATTTTATTTTGCCCCCCAAAATAAAGCATTTTTCTTAAAAAAACAAAAAAAACAGAATCTAGTCATATTCTCACTACTTGCTAACTCATGATATTTAGGTTATTAAGTATGGAATGTCTGATTTTCTTAAGTATTAAGTTTGACAGTTGCTATCTCTGACATTTCACTTTAACATTTCTTGGGTTTTTTGTTTGTTTGTTTGTTTGTTTATTGTGAAGGTACATCCTTATTCTTTCAAATGCACGGTTTGGCTTGTGACTATCTCTCAAAATTTTTTTAGAGCAATTTTTGTGAAACCATGAATAAGTCAAAAATTCGTGTTATTTTTGAATATGAGTTCCATTGTGAAACCAATGAAGCACAGACAGCTTGAAATATCTACAAAGTGTTTGGGAAGAAGGTGACTAATGAATGCACAGTATGTCGATTGTTTAAGAAGTTCTGGTGATTTTAATCTTAGGTCACATGGGTGACCTAAGACCAAGGTGGATAATGATGAGCTGAAAGCTATAGTGGAAGTGATTCCATCACAATCTATGAGTGAATTAGCAGCAAGGTTAGACATTACTATTTCAATTATATTGGACCATTTGAAACAAATGCACAAGGTAAAAAATATGGATCTTTGGTTACAGCATGAATTAAATGAGCATCAGAAGAGAAATCGTCTCGAAGCTTGCCTTTCTTTGTTGTCACAACATAAAGGCGAACCATTTCTACACTGTATTGTTATGTGTGATGAAAAATTGATTCTTTTTGACAATTGCAAGTGTTCGGCACAATGGTTGGATAAAGATGAAGTGCGGAAACACAGTCCAAAACCAAATATGCATCAAAAAAAGCTAACGGTGTCCGTTTGGTGGTCTAGCGCTGGTATTATCCACTACAGCTTCATGAAACCTGGTCAATCGATTACAGTGGATGTATATTGCAACCAGCCGGATGCAATGATGAGGATGCTTGTGATTAAGCAGCTGAGATTGGTCAATAGAGACAGGCCAATCCTCTTGCAAGACCACATGTTGTAAAAAAACAATGCTGCTCAAACCACAGAAGCTGGACTTGGAAACTCTCTGTCATCCACTATATTCACCAGACCTTGCACCAACTGACTACCACTTCGTCCAGGCTTTGGACCACTTCTTGCAAGGAAAAATATTCAATTCTCAACAAGCTGTGGAAAATGCCTTTCGTGATTTTATCGCCACTCTCTCTCCAGACTTCTTTGCTGCTGGCAGAAAAATTATCTCTTTGCCATCAAACTACCGTTTAGGTGGCAAAACTGTCGATAGTTTAGGCACATACTTTGATTAATTGTGCTGCTTCTTGTTTGAGATATAATAAACTAAACTTTTAATTCAAAATTGGACATTTCATATTTAATGACCTAATATTATCAGCTTAGGAGTAAATAACTCAACAAAGGCAAGCTGCTTGCATGCTATAATTAATTTGAAGTTTAGCTAAAGAATACAGGTTGAATGAACATAGAAATAAAACAACATTGCATGGTGAGGATGTAGAGAAAAGGGAACTCTTAAACACTGTTGCTAGAAATATAAATTAGTACAACCTCTATGAAAAACAGGTGGAGATTTCTCAAAGAACTAAAAATAGAACTAGCATTCTATTCAGCAATCCCATTACTGGGTATCTACTCAAAGGAAAAGAAATTAATATATCAAAAAAGATACTTGGACTCATATGTTTATTGCAGCACTATTCACAATAGCAAAGATAGGAAATCAATCTAAGTGGCCATTAACAGAAAATTGGATAAAGAAAATGTGGTATATATACACAGTGGAATACTATTCAGCCATAAAAATAGAATTAAATCAAGTATTTTCATCAACATGGATGGAACTGGAGGCTATTATCTTAAGCAAAACAAGTCAGACACAGAAAGACAAATATTGCATTTTCTCACTTATAAGTGGGAGCTATTATGAAAAAATATGTACACACAGATGTAGAGAGTAAAATGATAAACAATGGAGACTCAGAAGGGTGGGGGATGAGAGGGGTGGATGATGAGAAATTACTTAATGAGTACAATGCATGTTATTTGGGTAATAGATACCCTAAAAGCCCCGATTTGACCACTACACAATCTATGCATGTAACAAAATTGTACTTGCATCCCATAAATATATACAAATAAAAAAAGAAACAAAAGAAATCAAAGGGCAGTAATTTGAATATTGTTGTTAAATGTAATAAGATCAATTTCAAAAATTGCTGAAGTTTCCAATGTAATTTCCATCCTTATAGGTTATTTGTTTTTCTATGATATTGTGATTTTTTTATTCAAATAATTACACTATTACATAAAATAACATTAATCACATTTTTATAATATATTTTAAAGAGCTCAATTTTCTTTAAACATTTTAATGCCTTTCTATATTTTAAAATTAATCTTTATGACTGGAATGTTTTAGAATCATTATTATTACCAAAGGTATAAAGGGAGTATTATTCACATATTTGCTTTCTAAATTGTTTACCTCTAATATTATCAACTTGGCTTCAAACTGCATAATTTCAAAATGCTTATTCATTGTCTCTTATTTCATAAACTTTTCAAGTTTTGAGTTACCTAACAAGTGTACCACAATAACATTGTGGCTATTTAAAACCTAACTTTCTTGGTTTTTTAAAAACCAAGATTTTTTGAGATTCCTGTTGAGATTCCTGCTTTTCTGCCTACTCTCTAGTTTACCTTGACTATTTTAAAAAATATATTGACATTAAAAATGACTTTTGTTTAATACATAATGATATTTCATATAAAACTCCCTAAGTCTTTTGTATATCATGTAAATCTTTCACCCATTTATATCTATTTACTACAAAATATACCAATGTCTTTGCCCCAGTACCATTTCTTATCCAACTGTCATATTCTCTTTGAAAAATACTTTTTCTAAAAATATTGTGTTGCAACAATAGCTTTTCCTAGTTCCTAATTATTTTTTCATAATTGCCAGGTGTTACCTTAGATCTTTGTTGAAAATTGATCATTTTAATATTGTCTAAGCTAATTTCTATATCAGTATGCTATGATAGTTCAGTAGTCTGAACCAGAAATAGAGTTCTAATTTTATTCTTGATTTGTTTCCTCTAAGCTATACTGAAATATAATTTGATATGTGAGCATTTAAAATGAATACAAATATTTAACAGGTATAGGTGATGAAAAAAATAAAGATTAATAAGAAAGTCAGATCATGTGCTTGAATATTCAGTATCATTTCAAGAAGAGTTATTACATGATAAAAGTGGAATATTGAGAGTCAACAAGCCATTTTTACAATATCCACCCATAACTCTCCTCACTTTTCTTTTTATCTTTGCTTTTACAGAAGCAATTTATTTCTGTTTATCCATATTTCTATTTATCCAATGTCAGTAGTTATTTTTGATGCCTTCCTTTCTTCCTTAGATCCAATTGGTTGCCAAGGTCTGTGCAGTCATCACTTACACACCTCTCGTGTAGATCCTTTCATTTGTCATTTGTACTGTTCACACCCTGGGTTAGGCACTCATGAATTCCTGGAATGCCGACAAAGCCTTAGAATGCATTTACCTAGTGCTGCTCTTTTTTCCTTCTCCAGTCTGTCCTGCACAACCGCATCAGATTGATCTTCCAGAAACACTGCTTTGATCATAGCACTTCCCAATTTCTTCTACAGCGTCCTCACTGACTGTGAGATAAAGTCCAAACCATCCAGCTAGCATCCAAGATCTTCTTCCAGCCTTTTGACTAATTCCTATATTCAGCTAGAGAAAATCTGGTGCATTTTCACTGTTCCAAATGCAACTGTTGGCTTTCTGCCTCATCATGTTTATTCTCACCATCTTCTTTTCATGGAATGCCATCTATCCCTACCATCGTCTACCCAAATTTTATTACACCCACCCTAGATGCTAACTCCTTTTTGAAATCTTCCTGATATCCACAACTCACATATCATTGTTGTTTGTCATTTTTTAAAAAACAATTTAACAGCTTAATTGAGGTATAATTTACAAATCATGAAATTCCCCCACTTCAAGTGTACAATTAAATGAATTTTAGTAAATTTCCAAGTTGTGCATTTCCACCACGATCCAATTTTAGAACATTCTGTCACCCCAGAAAGATTGCTTATGCTCATTTGCTCTCACCCTCAGGTCCAGGCAACAACTAGTTTAATTTCAACCTGATATTATAATGGTTTATGTATATCACCTAATAGATCTAGGTTTAGTTTCCTCTGATGTGAGCTATAGTCCATATTTTTAATATAGTGAATATTATTCTTATTTTATAAATGAGGAAACTGAGATTCAGAGGTGCCAAGAAATTTAGCAAGGTCCCAGAGCTAAGAAGCCGCAGGATTTGAACTTAGTTTAGTCTGACTCTAAGGCCCCGTTGCCGCTCAATCCTTCCTCATCTGAGAGTGAGCTGGTTATAGGTCTTAATAGAAATTGTAGGTTACTCAAAAATTATTATTGTTATTCGTGTGTGTGTGTACATATATACATGTAGCATTTCTTTTTTCTCATTTGTCAATTCTCTTGTCGTTATTACTATATATACACACACACATTTATATATATATAGCCTGTCTCCTTTTTTATTTTGGTGATTGTGTTAGGGTTGGATGGCTAAGAGTTTTCTGATACTAGCTTATGTAATAAGTTAATTTCTTTCATACTAAAAAATTATGCCATCATCTCTTTTCTCACATGTATGAAAACATCTTATAAAACATTTGCTGTATTGAAAGAAATATTGCTTATATTGAAAGACAATATTATAATTTTAACATATTGACCAGCTAATTTTTTTTGGTCAATTATAGTTCATTGGCTTTCCTCATGGTTGATTTGAATAATTCAACAAGAATTGTTCTTCCTAAATTACATTATGTATGAAATTTCTAAAATTTACCAGATAGTTATATTGTCTTCTAAGTTTCCATCAACATATACAACAGCCCAGCTAGTAATTTACGTAGGAGAAAATAAACAATAATAGAATGTTTTAGTTAAGAATTACATCCAGCTGTTTAAAGGATTACATTTTATAGAAAGCTGGGGGGGGTTGTTTGTTTGTTTGTTTTAATGCAAGTATATAAACTTTTATTTATTTATTTTTCATTTTTAGTTTTTAATTTGGTAGTACATTCACCTGGTTTAGGATTCAACAGGTATAACAGGATAGAGCAAAAAGTGTCCCTCTTCCCCAGCCCCCAGCCACCCTGTTCTCCTCCTGCAGGCAACCACTGTTACCAGTTTCTTCTAGACAGTCAATGCAGATACAAGGAAATTTCCTCTCTTTTTAAAGAGTTTATGATCCCATAGTTCACACACTGTTCTGCACCTTGCTTTTTAAAAATATTGAGGTATAATTTACGTGCCGTGCATTGCACCTGTGTAACCGACACCCCAATCATGATATAGAACACTTTCAGCATGCCAAGAAATTCTTTCATGCCCTTTCTCAGTCCAGCCCCTACACCAAAGGCAGCCACTGCTCTGCTTTTTATCACCTTAGTTTAGTTAGTTTCACCTGTTCTAGAATTTCATATAAATGGCATCATTATAACATGTTGTTTTGGGGGTCCAGCTTGTTTTTGCTCAGCATGTTTTGAGATTCATCCACTTTGTTGCATGTATTGGTTTGCTCATTTATACTGCAAGGTAGTATTTGACTGTATGGATCACCAGTTTGTCCATTCACTGATTGTTGGATATTGGGCTGTTTCTAGTTGGTTTGTTGTTGTTGTTGTTGTTGTTGTTAATGATTGATTAGTTCCAATTTAATGGTGAGTACATGTGGTGTTTGTTTTTCCATTTTTGTGATACTTCACTTTGAAGAATGGCCTCCAATTTCACCCAGGTTAATACAAGAGGTGTTAGTTCACCATTTTTTTGTAGCTGAGTAGTACTCCATGGTATACATATACCACATTTTATGAATTCACTCATATATTGATTGGCACTTGAGTTGTTTCCACATCTTTGCAATTGCGAATTGTGCTGCTATAAACATTTGAGTGCAGGTGTCTTTTTCATAGAATGTCTTTTTTTCCTTTGGATAAATACCCACCACTGGGATTTGAGTCATTTTTTGAAAATATTTTAATCTTACCTCATGGTATGTGAAGAATTATACATTTTTATATATTCTACAAATTTTTAGGAGGTAAGAACTATTTCACAGATATGTAGAAACATCCCTCAATATCTACTCCAATGTTGTTCATATACTCTCTCAAATGTTTTTTAATAAGTGACAAGAACAACTTCAAAGAAATTATTATGGCCAAGAAATAAAGAGAAAATGAAAAGATATTTACTAAAGTTACAGGAAATTATTTCATAACTATAAATTATTATATATAACAGTGTAAATAAAATACCATTGCTAACAAAGATGATGAAAATAAATGATAAAATCTCTAATGTGTAAAGAATGGGTAACCATTTGTAACACATTTATTTCCAATGAAAATAATGGGATTTAATATATAAATATATCCATATCTGGGTCATATTGCACTTTATCACACGTCATCTCATTTTGTCCTCACACAAATATGTGTAGAATACATTCCTATTCTTATTATCCTTATTAAAAAAAAACACAGTTTATGGAGGTAAAACAACCATCCAGAGTTTGAGTGCTAATAAAGAGCAGAGTTAATATTTTGAAAACAAACAAAAAATTTCACTTTGATTACAAGTCCCCTGTTGTTTCTCTTTCACTGTGATGACTTTTTGCTTCACCCGTGAAGTTTCTGATGGTCAATGACTTTCTTATGTTCAACCAACTGTTAGAGAGAGATGTATTGGTGCTAGAGCTCAGACTTTCTTGTTTAGGTCTTTTTTTCATTACGTATGTCATCCATTCCCAAAATACTTATATTTGTGATGTCAATGAGACAGGAATAAGTGAGAGTGAAAGGACCATATGAAATACTCTGCATTTTTTTAAATATAGAGCTTCTCTGAGAAGAAAATTATTACCACAATATCTTGCAAAATCACTCATCCCAACCATAAGACCCAGCCAATATTTTTATTTAATTTTCTCTCATCTAATATATTTGTACTGATTTAGTTTTATTTATGAAAAATTGAGATAGCTGATAGATTTAGCGTCACTAATAGGCCTTACAGTCTAGGAAATAAAATACCATTTAGATGTCTCATGAAGAAATAGTTGTTTTTCTAAGAACAGATACTCTGTACTAGAACTCACCTCATATGCAAAAAGTAATTTATGTACCTAAGTCTCTTTTATATAACAGTATAGAGCTACCCAAACAAGGCTAGGTAAGAACCTTTCAATATCCCTTCCTTAAATTTGGCTCTAAAATTAATAATGGTAAAAACATCTTCTATGAAAATCAGAAAATTATACTTGAGAATAAAAATATAGAAGGGGGAATTTAAAGCTAGGTTACCAGTGAGATAATGAGTAATTCAGAAGAGAACACTACTGTTTGCTGAGTGCCCAACATGCCAATTTCCATGGTACGTTGATTTATATATATATATGCACACACATAATATACATATATATGTACACACATTATATACATATATATGCGTACACATATTATATACATATATACATATGTGTGTGTATGTTTTAACAGTTTTTTTAAATTTTTAAGATAATTTTAGACTTACAGAAGAGTTGTAAAAATAGTATAGAGTTCTCATACATCCTATGCCCACTTTCCCTTTATGTTACCATCTTACATAAACATAGAACACCTGTCAAAATTAAGAAATTAACCTTGATACCATACTACTAATTGAAGTAGAGGGTTTAAAAAGTAAAGATTTTATCAGTCTTTTTACTCACGTCCTTTTATTATTAAAGGATCCAATCCAGAATTCCATCTTGCATTTAGTTGTCATGTCTCCGTTGTGTCCTCTAGTGTGTGACAATGTATCAAAACAGGGAGTACCTGAGGTAATGCATTTCTTATGTTGTTAACTTTGATCACTATGCTAGGCTGGTGTCTGCTGGTATTCTTTACTGTAAACTTACTCCGTTTTCCATGTAATTACTAAATATTTGCTGGAGATACTTTAAGCGTCTGCAAATGTCCTGTTCCTGCTTAAACTTTTGCCCAGTCATTTTACTATTCATTGGCAGATCTTGCTTGTGGCAATTATTACTGTGGTGTTCTAATGGTGATTTTCTATATCTCTCATTCCTCTACATTTATGTTTGGAATTCCTTTGTAAAGAAGAGTTGATGCTTCTGAGTTTAAATTTTTAATTAGAATATTCAGGATAAGTACAAACTTAGAACTTAAAGATGTTAAACCATGTTAAAATGATTCCAAATTCCAATATCAAAGAAAAGAAAACTAAGCTGGTAAACTGTCTCAGAAAATATAATGAATTTAAGAAGGAAAATGACATTTATGATTTGTAGAATTGGTTCAACTTTTGAATTAATATTGACTCCAGACAGAATTCAAAATTTTCTTGAAATTTCACATCTGGACTTTTAAAAAGTGTCTATATTTATATTACTTTGGGGATCATCTTGTCAAAATTTTGAGTAAAGTTACCTAGACCTGGCATGATAAAAAAAATAATATAGAGCTTCTCACAAGCATTAGTGGGCAAATGTGTATTGGGTATCTGTAAAAGTTAACAGAGTTAACATTTCTGTAAATAATATCCCCTGGAGCAAGGTTTGAACTCTTTAAAACCACAACTCACCTAACCTTAACACTAAAAGTAAACAGTGTAATAATAGCATTATCTCCAAACAGGAACTATTGAAATATTTAAATTTTGATTCAGGATGAAATAAGATTTACTAGTGCTGATTGTTGGCTATCATTCAAGTCCATCTTTACAGTTCTTCCAAATATTCACCACACTAACAAAAATTTAAAAAAACACATTTTTTTGCTTGCTTATTTTTAACCTTTAAGTTTTCTACACATTAGAAAAAAAGCACTATCACGGATTAACAGTGGAATGTAGAAAAAGAGGAGTTTGTGTTAGAATTTGTGGCAAAAGTTATCGTAGAAGTTATCTGCTTCCTCATTACAGCTCTGTTTATATTAGTAGTTAGGAATTTAGGGTAGTCATATACATTACTTCCTTTCTTCTTTAATCTATAAATTAGTCTATTTCCATCCTTTTGTCTCATTTATAAATCCCATTCTGTCATAGTAACATAACATCTTCAGTCACTGTGCTTTCTTTGAATGGAAACAGAATGATTTTCACTTAAGGGTGATCATATACATAAATTATATATTTAACTTTACACTTTCCTACTCCAACTTCTTATGATGACCTTTCATGATCTAACCCCGATTATCTCCCTTATTTGCTATTACTATCACTCAGAAGCACTTAGCTTCAGCCAAGAAGACCCTTCTTTCATTTTTTGAACACAAAAGCATTTTACTCCAAAGGTTTAGATACACACTGTTCTCTTCTTCTGGAATGATCTTACCCCCAACACCTCGCATGATTGGATCCTTCTCATTTTTGAAGTTTCCAATTAAATGTTATCTCCTTAGAAATTCCCCTCAACCATGGATTTTTGTCTTTTTCTCATCAGCATCTAATTCTTTTAAATCAAGTTATTGTCTCATTTCAAGTACTGCAATTTTGCAAAACAGGAGAAGACAGACATATTCAATTTCTTATTTTGAGGTCTGGAAATATCTTAATACATTGAGAGACATACTGAATCAAAAGTAGATTTTAACATGATTGAGAAAATTTGTGTCAAAGACATATCTATACCTATATATGTTGACATGATTTTTTAAATCTTTATTATTGTCAACTCAGTGATTGGTACAAAAAGATGTAACATTACATAACTAACTTTCTCTGTGCCCTTGGAAACAGATCATCCAAATTTGCTGATTTGAGTTTGTTCAAATACATAAGAATCCCCTTCTCTGTGTTTTATCAATAGGAATTTTTGAAAAGTCATCATTTCCTAAATTTCTCTCATTTTTCTTATTACAAAATAAGTTTCATGAATAGTTTCAGTAACTCAGCCATTTTCAACTCATTAATTTTAAGTCCCTCCTTATTAATTAACAGCCTATTTTTGTATCATTGCTTATCCCCTGATGAATTCAAAGCAATTTACATTTTTAAACTGTTCTGCCAGCACAGACTTTTTGCTCCTTTTATTTATTTTATCCTTGGAAGCTATTTTGACTGCTTTTTTCCACTGTTGTTAAGAACATGGCCTTTTCCAACCTTAAAAATGTGTAAGGGTTCTTAGTAATCATATCTACTTATTTATATCCGTAGCCTAGTAGCAATCAGAGAAACAAAGAAAGGGAAGGATGGGTGTTTATGTACTCTTTTAACAAATAGTTAATTAACATTTAGGGGTTGTCTGCATAGATTCACTGATCTGATTATTTGTTAAAACCAACATACCAAAAAGTAAAGAAAAAGAAAGAAAAAAACAAAGATTACTAATGTCAGTAAGGAAAAGTAATTTCAGTTCTAGGCTAGGTTTGTGGTTGGTTTGATCTGTATTGAATAAACAAACAGCTAGACAAACAAAGAGGTAACTGTTAACAATGTGTTCCTTTCTTCCAAGAATCTATGAGTTACTGAATCCACAGAGACCAGCTATAATATACCCTGTATACCCACTTTGTAAAGCATGGTCCCCTTAGGTCTTGCTTAACATTAAGGTTGGCTTCTAGCCAATTATGAAATGAATTAGGAAAATAAGTCTAGATTATTTAATTGCTATTATATGGGATGGTTATGTGTAGGCTCACATTTTTAGGATTTTTTTTTCTATTCATAATCTTTTACAAATATTTTACAAATATTTGTTGTTGTTTCTTAAGGAAAGATTTGAGAAACTCTGATACCAGTACTGCCTTCTGCTCTATGAATATCTACATTAACTATGCTTTATGAATTAGTAACAAATAGTGTATTTCTACATTATATATTTTAATTTCACAAATTTGTCACTGAACTTATTAATATATAAGATCTGACTATACTCTGAGTATGAAAACTACCTTAATTGGTATTTTTGTGTGAGTTCTTTGATGTAATAAATTTGATTTTAATTTATCACTATTGCATCTTCTTGATAGTTGTCATTCATTTACTTTTAGGAAATATCTATTATAAGATATATTTATATTGTGATAAAATTATTTTCTTATTTTTGCTTTATATTTAAGTGTATTTGTGTTTTCATTTAACATTCAGTAAAACTGACTTTTTTTGAGAATTGTGTAGTTGTATGAGTTTTAACCATGCATAGATTTGTTTTACCACCACCACAATAAGATTACAGAATAGCTCCATCACTCCAGAAAATTCCTTATGCCACTCTTTTGTAGTCACATCACCCTCCACTTCTGGCAACTGCTGTTCTTTTCTCTATCACTATAGTTCTATCTTTCCAAGAATGTCCTGTAAATGGAACCATAACCATTTGAACCTGGTTTCTTTCACTCATAGTGCCTTTAGGCTCCGGTATTAGGCAGCATTCTTCGATATGACACTGACAGCACAATTTAGGAAAGAAAAAAATGATAAATTGGACTTCATAAAAATTTTTAAACTTGCTATATGAAAGACATTGTTGAAAGACTAAAAACATTTTTGTATCCATATTTTTTAAACAGTGTCAAAATTCATTGTAAGAAATATATCACTCCTTTTAAAAAGTGAACCAAAGTCACTGAAATAAACATTTCATGACTCAATATTAGAAAAAATTATGCTATGTGCCTTTTAATATTTTAGGGGTTTTTCTCTCTTTTTCCAACTTTCCTAATAGATGTCTCTGTTTGATTTTCCTTGGTCCATCAAATAGAACCCGTCATTGCTTTCCTGAAGCCATATTAGAGATTAAATAAGTGAGACAAATATTGTACTCATTTTGCAGGCTTCTGAAAACTAAGTGACAATATTTGTTAAATCAAACAAACAAACCTAGAGTTGTGATGCAGAAGACCTGTATTCTGCATAACAGAGTGTCCTTGAAAGTTCATAAGCTGTTATATTATTTCAAGCTGTATTCTCTCTTTCAATATCTTCAATAAATCCTAATCTATAGCTAATATGATCATTCTGCTATCTTAAAAATTATAAATACTTCTTACTAGAAAACCTAATATTAGCTTGCAACAATTGTATAAGGAGACATATTAGTTTTGTATGGATGCCATAACAAAATAACACAGACTGGGTGGCTGAAGCAATAGGTTTTTATTTTCTTATTGTTTTGGAGGCTGAAGTTCAAGATCAAGGTACTAGCAGAGTTGGATTCCTTTGGCATCTTTCTTTGACTTGGAGACGGCTGCCCTCTTGCTGCTTCTTTATATGGTTGTCCCTGTGTGCATGAATGCCCCTGTGTCTCTCTGTGTGCTCTAATCTCCCCTTATAAGGAGAGCAGTCAAATTGCATTAGGGAGCAACCAACCAGCCTCATTTTAACTTAATTACCTTTTTAAAGGTACTGTCTCCAAATAGTTACAAAGGTAACTAAAGGGCTGAGCTTTAATTTATGAGTTTTAGGTGGAGCAATTCAACCCATAATAGGAGGAATGATATCTATGTGTTATTACTCACAATAATAATTTACTTAGAAATTTTAAAATATATTTTACTATGTATTTGACCATTTTCATTAAGAAAATTAGATTGTTCAATCTATTATGGCAACCTAGCACCATATAAGGACATTTAACCCAGGCATTAGTTAATAGCATATATGATAAGCTAAGCTACAAACCAGGAAATATTTACTATATGGAGCATGTAATATGGAATATGAAATACATAACATTAAATATCTCAATATTTAATATGGAATCTGATGTAATATTTAATGTTAGTTTTTACTGTAAAAGTATATACAAAAATGAAAATCCAGGTACAGTTTCATATAGCCATTAAACATCTGAAATTTGGCTTATCTATCAGAACCTTTCAGCATTCTATCCTTTTTCTCAAACCCTAATGCTATGAATAATTAAGAACTCATTCTATTTAAGGGGATTGTTTTTTTAAAAAATGGAATAGAAATATATTTAACAACCCTAATGGGGGTGGGGAACCTGCAGCCTTGGGGCTACATGTGGCCCTCCAGATCCCCGAGTATGGCCCTTCAACTGAATCCAAACTTCACAGAACAAATCCTTTTAATAAAGGATTTATTAGGCCTTCTGGATCCGTGAGTATGGCCTTTTGACTGAATCCAAATTTGACAAATCCTAAAGGATACGGCCCCATGGCTGAAGGTTCCCCACCTCTTCTACTTCAAGAGGTTATTTTTCCCCAAGTATATAAATTTAATTTGGAAAATATTAGTGATACAACTAAAACAGAAAGATGAACTAGATCAAACTACCCTACTTCATAATGTGAAAAATTAGTCATCCATGATTTTGTTTATAAAATTTTCCTGCAAACATTAATTGGCAGGTCCATGTCTAAGAGCTCCAAATTATAATAACTCATTTGTATTAATGTCCTATGATGGATTATATTAATTCTGGCTCTAGCACAATAGCAAAAATAATTATAATATATGTTCATTGAACATTATAACTAATTCACAACTGATTTTTTTCTGAACTAATCAATTGTCAAGTAATGAGGTCATCACTAATGAAACATATTTTAAACAAATATTATTTATAGGTGAAAATCCTATGTATGTATGTGTGTAAACTGTATACATCTACACAGTGTTGTGCGCTTTGGTCAGATATGACCACAGAAATACTATAACCCATTTCCTAAATAAATGGAAAACTCCCATGCCTGACAGAGCAGGCAGAGGTGAGAGGGTATTGCCTCATTACAAGCACAGTAAACCTCGGACCTAGACATTTTGTAGTAAATCAGAGAACAAGCAACCTTGAAAAGAGTCTACAACATCATTTTTCAGCCTGGACCAGCCTCCATGGTTTGGTTTCTCAAAGGTGGAGTTTCCAAATTGCTATGCAGGGAAGTGGAGCTCAAATGGGGAGTGACTGCTTTGCTAAGGAGGCTGGAATTTGGGAAAGGGTCCAGAGAAGAGGGAATGGCAGAGAATGAACCCTGGTAATATGCTTAATGGTTCTTCTAAGTGGAATTTTGAACTTCACATGTTTAAGGACAGACTGCATTGGTTAAAGACAGACTCATAATAAGACTAGAAAAGAAAAGCTGCTGTTGGGTGAGAAATTAGCAAAGATTTCAGAGATGACACAGTGCTGAACAGACACTGGCATTCTGACCAGCTAGAATGAATAATTTTACAAATTAATTTATTATTTAAAACACTATCTCATACTTAATTTACTAATAAAGCTGAAAACAATAAAATACATTGAGAGACAATTGGAGAACTTTAAGTATTAACTGGACATTAGTTTGTTAAGGGATTACTGTTAACATTAGGTGAGATAATGGTATTGTGCTTAACAAAATGTCCTTTTTATTAAGATACAAAAGTACCAACTAAACTATTTTCCAAATGAGCTGCCTCTTAATATTTTGTAGAATCCATAGGCTAAGTACATAATTGAGAGATACCTTTGGTAGTAAAATAATAATACAAGGAATGTTCATATGACTTACCATTCAAAATTTTAAGAAGCTTATTAAAACTAGAGAAGTATTCACTACATTTGACACCTTACCTGTGCAGCTGATAGTGCACAGAGAATAATGTTTTCTTTTCTACAAGCTGTTGATACTAGAGAAATGAACTGTCAGCAGTAGAGAAATCTGTCAGCTAAATAGAAACATTAAAATGGAGTGAGTCAGAAAGTTATTTATTACAATGTAGACTGCTTTTGAAAAATTAATACCACATTGCTAGATAAAATAAATTGTCAACCTCTCTAAAATAATTTTGCGGTTACATAGGGAAACATTACTTGTAATTAATTATTAACATACTATACATAGGATTTTGAAATATATTTCAATGTTTGACAATTCACCAATTTTACTGCAATTCAACATTTCCAAGAAACAGGAATAATTCTATACTGGTCATGTTTACTCTACATGTCTATTAGATTTTTCAATTGCATTAAGAAAAAGGCAATTGAGTATGTGTTTAGCATTTAGATCAGAGGACAAGTAGTGATACTAACCGATTACACTGGCAGTTCAAGGGTGTGAGAATTTAAATTTAATGATGGGGTTGAATTGCCTTTTCTCCATAATCTTCATTTAACCCTCCCTTAGTAGAAAAAAGGAAGAAAACTTATATTATTTATAGTTTGAAACATTCCATTTAGAGAGAATTTTAAAGATATAGTTTTTTAATTTAAAAAAAATTTTAATGTTTTATTTTTTCAAACTATTAAGGGGCTATGGATTTTTTTTGATACATGACTTGAGTCAGGGCTATAAAATTGCCCATCACCCGAATAGTGTCCATTGTATCTGTTAGGTGAGTTTTTGCCCCTCCCTACCTTCCCCTCCTCCCCCTTGCTTGGTTTCCATTAACTTTTACTTCTCTCTGTGCACTTGTCTGCCTGTTAATTAGTTCCAGTTTATTCAAGAATACATGTGGTGTTTGTTTTTCTATTCCTGAAATACTTCATTTAGGAGAATGACCTTTCCTTGGTGTTTCATAGTTTTCCTTGTAGAAATCTTTCACTTCCTTGGTTAAGTATATTCCTAGGTATTTTTTTTTCTTTGTAGCTATTGTGAATGGTATTGAGTCTTTGCTTCAACTCTCAGCTTGACTGTTCTTGGTATATAGAAATGCTACCAATTTGTGTACATTGATTTTGTAACCTGAGACTTTGCCAAATTTATTTATCAATTCCTGGAGTCTCTTGGTGGAATCTTTTGGGTTTTCTAGAAACAAGATCATATTATCAATGAAAAGTGATAGTTTGATCTCCTCTTTCTCGATTTGGATGCCCTTTATGTCTTTCTCTTGCCTGATTGCTCTGCCTAGGACTTCCAGCACTATGTTGAATAGAAGTGATGAGAGTGCACGCACTTGTCTTGTTCCAGTTCTTGGGGGAATGCTGTCAACTTTTCCCCATTCATTATGATGTTGGCTGTGGGTTTGTCATATTTGGCTTTTATAATTTTGAGATATGTTCCTTCTATGCCTAGTTCGTTGAGGGTTTTTATCATGAAAGGGTGCTAGATTTTGTTGAATGCTTTTTCTACATCTATTGAGATGATCATGTGGTCTTTGCTTTTGCTTCTGTTTACGTGGTGAATCACATATATTGATATATGTATGTTCAACCAGCCTTGCATCCCTGGGATGAAGCCCACTTGGTCATGGTGGATTTTTTCTTTCTTTTAATGTGTTGTTGAATTCAGTTTGCTAGTGTTTTATTGAGGATTTTTGCATCTATATTTAGAAGGGATATTTGTGTGTAGTTTCTTTTTTTTTTCTCTTGTGTCCTTTCCTGCCTTTGTAAAAAGGTGATACTGCCTTCATAGAATATGTTGAGGAGGATTCCTTCCTCCTCGATGTTATGGAATAATCTCTGCAGTATGGGTACTAGTTCTTCTTTGGAGGTCTGGTAGAATTCAGCTGTGAATCCATCTGGTCTGGGGATTTTTTTTTGTTGGAAGACTTTTTATTACTGCTTCAATCTTGCTGCTCGTTATTGGTCTGTTCAGGAGTTCTATTTCTTCCTGACTGAGTCTTGGAAGATTGTGTGTTTTCAGGAATTTTTCCATTTCCTTTATGTTTTCTTGTTTATGTGCATAGAGATTTTCATATTATTCATGTATGATGGTTTGTATTTCTGTGGTATTTCAGTTGTAGTATTTCCTTTTTCATTTCTTATTGAGCTTATTTGGGTCCTTTCTCTTCTATTCCTGGTTAATCTAGCAAGAGGTTTGTCAATTTTGTTTATCTTTTCAAAGAACCAACTTTTTGTTTCACTGATATTTTGTATTTTTTTTCCCTTTTCATTTAGTTCTACTCCCACCTTTGTTATTTGTTTTCTTCTGCTGGATTTGGGTTTGGTTTGCTCTTCCTTTTCTAGTTCCTTGAGATATGATATTAAGTTGTTAATTTGTGGTCTTTGTGACTTTTGGATGTGGGCATTTAAGGCTGTGAATTTTCCACTTAGGTATGCTTTTCCTGAGTCCCATAGATTTTGATAGCCTGTGTCCCCTTTGCCGTTCAGTTCAAGGAATCTTTTGATTTCCATCTTAATTTCATTATTGACCCAATAATCATTCAGTAGCAGGTTGTTTAATTTCCATGACTTTTTGTGGAGTTGAGTGTTACTCTTGGAATTGATTTCTACTTTTAATCCACTATGGTCTGAGAAGATACATGGTATGACTTCGATATTTTTTAATTTGTTGAGACACATTTTGTGGCCTTGGAGAATGTTCCATGTGCTGATAAAAAGAATGGATATTCAGTAGTTTTTTTGGTAGAATTTTCTGTAAATACCTGTTAGGTCCATTTGTTCTAGGGTCCCATTTAAGTCCAGTGTTTATTTATTTATTTTCTGCTGTGATAATCTGGCCAGCTTTGACAGTGGGGTGTTGAAGTCCCTGGCAATTATGATGCAATTATTTATTTCCTTGCTTACCTCTAATAGAATTTGTTTTATGTATCTGGGAGCTCTTGTGTTAGGTATATACATATTTAGTATTGTTATATTTTCTTGTTGAATTGCTCCCTTTACAATTATATAATGACCATCTTTGTCTTTCTTTATGTTTGTTGATTTAAAGTCAATTTTGTCAGATGTGAGGATGGCTACACCTGCTCTCTTTTGGTTTCCATTTGCATGGAATTTTTTTTCCCATCTTTTCACATTGAGCCTGTGTGCATCCTTATGGTTTAGATTTGTCTCCTGGAGATGCCAGATACTTGGGTTGTGTTTTTTTTTTTTTTCATCCATTCAGCCAGCCTATGTCTTTAGAGTGGCACATTTAAACAGTAAGCATTAAGAGATAGAATTGATATGTGGTATGCTGCTCTGTTCATCATATTGGGTAATAACTTGTTGCTTTGTTTTCCTTCTTGTGCTATTGTTTTATAGGACTTGTGAGCTTTAGTTATTTTGGGTGATTTTACACTGATGGGTATTTATTGTGCTGATTTGTGTGTAATGCAGTTCTGAGTATTTCCTGCAGGACAGTTCTGGTCATGACAAATTCCCTCAGTGTTTGCTTGTCTGGAAAGACTTAATTTCTCCATCAATTGTGGAACAGTTTTTCAGGATACAGAATTCTAGGCTAGCAGTTGTTCTGTTCAAGATTTAAGATGGGGCCCCAACTCCCTTCTGGCTTGTAACATTTCTGCTGAGAAGTCTGATGTTAGCCTGATGGGTTTGCCTTTGTAGATCAGTTGTTACTTACGTCTAGCTGCTTCTACAACTTTCTCTTTCATTTTGACTTTGGCCAGGTTGATTACTATGTGTCTTGGAGATGTTCTGTTTGCAATGAATTTTCACAGTGTTTGATGACCATCTTGTATCTGAATGTCTTGATCTCTGGTGATACCAGGGAATTTTTCCTCAATAATTCTCTCAAATAGACTTTCCTTTCCGTGCTTTTAGCTCTTTTTTCTTCTCCTTCAGGGATACCTATATTTCTTATGTTAATTTGCTTTGCATAATACTGTATCTCTCTAAGTGATTGCTCTGCCTTTTTTGTTCTCTTCTCTGCCTCTGTAAATGACTGGGTTAGCTTGAGAGCCTTGTCTTCAAGCTCTGAGATTCTTTCTTCTCCTTGATTTAGTCTATTGCTGAAGCTTTCTGCTGTTTTTTGAAATTCTCTAAATGACTCTTTCAATTTTTTAAGTTCTATTATATTCTTCCTTATGTTGTCTAGCTCTTTAGTGACTTTTTCATTAATTTCCTGAAATACTCTTCTTTGTTCTTTTTGTTGGTTTTCAAATTTCTCTTCAATTCCATTAATCTTATTTTCCATTGATATTCTGAATTCCATTACTGTCATTTTGACAATTTCCTTGTGGTTGGAGTTAACTACTGTAGCTCCATTGTGATCCCTTGAGAATGTCGATCTTTTTTGATTTTTCATGTTGCCAGGATTGTTTTGCTGGCTTCTTCTCATCTGAAAACTCTTTTCTCAATTCAGGGATAATAGGTTTGCAGGGCACCTGTACTTTGCTTGTAACTCTCCTGCTTAATTAGAAGAAGGGGATGTCCCTAGATGGGACTTTTTTCCCTACTCTGGAATGTTGATGTGGCAGAGAAGGGACATGTGCACTAGAAGCCTATAATACAGCTGTTCTGATTTGTTCTTTTCACCTGTGATTGCCTCTATTCAAGCCTGTGCTGGATGCTCTTTGTGCTGGGTGTTAGGTTGTTCACTAGGGAGTTGTAGGATGTTCAAATTGGGAGCTGGGAAAGACCCTCTTCACTGAGGCTGGCATTGTAGGGATCACTCTACCCAGGGTCTCCCCACAGAGATGAAAGTAGCAGCTGGGTGATGGTATCTAGGTAGTGGTCATGGGTTCCTGGGGCATGGGTGTTTGCTTGAACCAAGTCCCAGTGTACTGGCAGCTCAAGGCTGGGGAGTCCCTGGCAGGGTGTTGGACTTTGAAGCAGTTCCTCCAGCCCTGCAGCAGTGGGGGAGGCTCTATGGTGGGGTCTTTGGACCCAGGTGCAGTGCTGGAATCTCAGGGACAGTGTCCAGGGCCTGGTGGGAGCTCTGGAGTGTCAGAGTCAGAGCCTTGGGGTCTGGCTTGAAAGCCTCAGAGATAGGACTGGGGAGGAGCTAGAAGCAGGGCCTTAGAGCCAGAAGCAGGGCCGTGGGGGCAGCAAGGCTGGTCAAACCTGGAGGGAGGGGTCAGGGCCTAGCAGGCCGGAGGCAGTTGGGACTTGGAGGGCGGAGTCAGGGCCAAGTAAGTGGTGGGTTGTTCTGCAAGCTCAGGGACTGTGCAGATGCCAAGTCATGTGGGTGGAGGTCTGTTCCAGGGGCCCAGGGACCATGGAGTTCTCCCTGCTCCCCCTAAGAACCTGCTGAAGCACTCACCCAAAGCCTCCCCAGTTGGAGCCTGAAACATCCCAGTCAATTCCTGTGCTCAGATACCATTGCACTGTAGGGAAGGGGCACTTGGCTTCCAGTCACAGGGTATGGCTCAGGGGAGCCTCTGGTTTGTCCAGTCTCTCCCCAGCCCAGCCCCTGCCACAAAGATGAGACCTCTGCTGACCTGGCACTGTGTACCTGAGAGCTCAGGATGGTTTTAGCTGCTGCCCAATCCCCACCTCACCTGTAGTCTTGTGCAATGACTCTGCACAGACTCAGGGCAGGTCCCCCCAGTCTGTCCAGGTAGAGGTCTGCAGCAGTGGACAGAGCCCTCTCACAACTCAGTCACAGTGCTTGCAGTGTGAGTGTGGCACCCCAGCACTCTCTCCTCCTATTCTTCCCTGTGCATACTTTAGATCTTGTCAAATGTATCACCCTGTCACTTTTGTTTTCCACACTGAGTGTGCCACATTTCTTCTTTGTGATTTCACAATGTTTCTTTGATGAAGAGCAATCCATACAAAGGCAGCTGCCTGCAATTTTCACTTCTTTCCTTGAGAGTGGTGTGCTGGCAGGCTGCTTCTAGTCTGACATTTTTTTTCTTAGGATATAAAGATATAGTTTTAAAAGGCTCCAAATTAACAGCAGTTCTGTCTCCTGATTATTACTCCTGTTATTTATGTACTGTGTCATCTTTAAATATTTTATTTTGAAATAATTATATATTCATAGAAAGTTGCAAATATAGTACAGAGTGGTCATATGCACATGTCACCAGTTTTTCCCAATGGTTACATCTTACATGATTATAGGACAATGTCAACATCAGGAAATTGATATTGGTACAATACATGTTTATAGTTTTCATTCAGTTTGAGATCTTCCTGGTTCTAGACATAAGGAGTGATTTTCAATTGAAAGCTGGACATTTAGGAAATCATAAGATTCTGGTTCTTATTCAAATTTTCTGTTTTAGTTGGATTTCTCTAGTACCTCTTCAGCAGAGGAAGCAGAGGACATAACCTTGTTACTTTCAGGTGGAAGTAGACTTCTAGGGTCCCCACAAGGTACTTGTTGACACCTGAAGTGGGGTCTTCTTGTGATTGCTGGACAGGGGAGAGATTTGTAGCTCCCTAATAGGCCTCTACTGATAAACTTCTGGCTTCAAGGGATAAGAGTACTTCATTACTGTACCCCAGCTGGTCTTTACTTACACTCAGGAATGGCAGCCTCATCACTGCTGGGTATTGGTAAAAGTCCTGACTCTCTAATAGGCTTCCTCTGAGGCCAGTGAAAAAAGGGAAGTGTAGACTCCCCTTCTTGTCTCCAAGAACATGGAAAACTCTAGCTTCCAACCTGGCCTTCTCTAAAACAATCTTAATGGAGGTCAGGGGTGTGGAGAGGAGGCTTATTACAGTGGTAGCTGAGGAGGAAATTTAAGATCCTCACTCTCCTTTTACTGGTGTGGGTAGAGGTGGGGACCATAGTTTTTCTGTAATATTTGGAGTAGAGTATTTATTATCTAAATGTTTTCTGTCATGATATACCAGAATAGATTATATACCTTTCCTGGATTTTAGACAAAGAAGAGCAGGATTTTGTTTGCTTGTTTGTTTGCTTGCTTGCTTTTCTTTTTCTTTTTAGATTTTTTTTTATTTCAAAATACTAAGGGGGTACAAATGTTTTAGGTTACATGGATCATATTTGCAATGCTTGAATTCTAGCTATAGGTGTGCCCATTACCCAAATAGTGTCCATAGTACACATTAGGTTGGTTTATTCCCCTCTGCTCCTCCCTCTTCCCCCCTGGTTGCTTTCCACTGATTTTTACTTCCCTCTGTGCACTTGTGTGCTCATCAGTTAGTTCCAGTTTAAAAATGATTACGTGTGGTGTTTGTTTTTCCATTCTTGGGATACTTACTTAGGAGCTTGCTTTTGTCTCTGCCCATTGCTACTTCCAGGTTGCTGGCTTCTTCAGCTTTAAGTATTGGATACGTAGGGCATAAAGAAAAATGAGGGAATTCACCACCCTGTAATTCTTTGGGTCCAGAGGACCCTAGCCAGTCTGAGTACTTCTCTCCACCTCTTAGAGTCATTTTATGTTTGTTTTACATATAAAATCCAGGATTTTGGTTGTACTTAGCCACCAAAACAGGGAAAATTATGTCTATTCCATCTTCCCAGAAGTAGAAGTCTATCCTATTAATTTTAATCATTGCTGCTTACTAAGATAAAAAGAGAGAAAACTATAATGATTTTAAATATCAGTTGAAATTCTGTTGAAGATCCACTTTCTTTAATCATAAGTCTTATGCAATCTATTTTAAAATTTGAAGTCTCCATTGGGAAGAGACAGAGCATTATGACTATAACTTGAATAGTGCTCTACTCTACTTTTAATAATTTACTTTACATTAGGTTGGTTAATAAACTATTAGACTTAATAATCAAATATTTACCAATGAGAAATCTATGGAATTACTCTTTAGTAAAGACTATCTAGCTAAAACAATGTGATAACTATTTTCTTGCTTTTGTCCTGATCTTTTTCCACTGTTGATTTCACTATAATTTTTCTCATATGTACCCACTATAGTCTTCTGTGTCAGAACCAGCAATCTTCCTTCACGGGTTGATCAGACAATGATGACCCTAAATTTAGGTTGATAGCTTTTTATATTTCATTAAAAATCAGGCCAACACAAATTATAATTATCAAATTTATTTTTTATATATATGCATTATTTGTGTGTAAGTATGTATATGTATATCTACATCTATCTATCTACATAAACACACATAACATTTATATGTATATAATATAGTTTTCCACAGATGGTTTCAGACCAAGAAGAACTAATAGAAAGTGTATTCTAAGATTTTGGAAGTGTTGAATGAAACATATTTTGTGTTTATGAAAAATGTAATGAGTTGATAAATGTCAAGGATGAGAATGAAAAGCCATATTTTAACTTTAGAGCAATAAGGAAAGATGAAGATGTTTACTACAATTTTAAGAACACCAGCCATGAAATTTATCAGTAGGAAACTTTAGAAGTCAGTAAGCAAATTAACTGAGGAAATGGACTCTCCATGGCAATGTGGGGGAATGTTGGTTTTACTTTCATGTTTAGAAATGAAACAACAAAAACAACACATATATTTTAACACATACTATACATTCACATAACTGGGGAGAAAGATAAATTAACCTGATACTTTTGTTGGTGTGTGAAAATATTTTTCTTCCATGTGTAAATTGAAATGAAAGCATGATTTGAATAAATTTCAACAGCTGCACTATCACCTATTTCTCTATAGTATTTTCTTTTGACAAAAGTTAAATATTAGCATTAGTTCAATATTTGCTTCCACATGGTTTAGATGAATCAAAGATTAAAATAAATTAAAAATGCTTTTTTTCTCTTATGATAAATCTCACCCAGGAAATTTATACCAATTTACCTCTTACAACTATCAGCGCACTGAAAGACATCACCACAAAAGTTCTGCTGAGATTTTACTTTAAGTTTTATCATTTTAAAGTTTTTAAATGTTCTATTGAACTATTCATCACATAAGCAAGATGTAAAAAATAAGTATGCTTCCATATCATTGTTTTTACTCCTTGAGTTATACCTAAAATACAGACTATATAATATATCCCAAAGTGATATTTTAAAAGAAATATTTAGTTGAACCAGGACTTGACTTCTAGAGTTAAATTTTTAAATTTGGGTTAAAACATAGATTTCTACACTAGCTATACAATGTGCCTGGCATTAAATACCCATTCAGTAATAAACAATGATAAAAATTGAGCTGTTGACAGATCATAAAAGTTAACATATCTCTTGTTTTTCATTTTAAACAAAAGGAATGTTTAAAAATATTCTCAGAAATTTTTACAAATAATTTACATTAATAAATTATTTCATTCAACATTCATAATTCTTAGGGAGGATAAGAAGGGAAAACTTGAGAAAGGAAGCATTTGAACTAAGATATTTTAAATATTTTGTTGTCTGCCAGCCTTCATATCTCCAAAATTTTGTAATATATTGTTTATATAGAACCATGAAGCAAATGATTGAGAAACAAAAGATTGCATAATTAAGATAATATCATGGTATAGTGGAAAGAACTTGGGCCTGGAATCTGAGAGATATAATTTCGTATTTCAGCTCCTTGTCTTACAAACTGTGAGACTCTCAAAAGATCACTTATCCTTTATCAAACTATAGTACCTCTTATGTAAATTGTCAAGAATAATAACTGACAGGTTTGTTTTGAGGGAAATATGATAACATTCTTGATATATTGCTTGACTTACATACAAAGTAACCCAAATAGGTTTGTTGTTTATTATCATTATCCTTAACAGACCTACTTGTTATCATTGTATTATTCTAATTCTGGTCTCAAATTATCTGTAGCTGCTTCTGTAATTTAGAATTAGACTGGAAAAGTCATATAGAAAAAAAGCTAAATCCACATCATGGAATATATTGTTTCACTAAATCACACCTTATAAGGTGTATTAAGAATAAAAACTATAAATTTTGGAAAGAACACGGGTATCCTTAGATTCACATTCTTGTTGTCTCACAACATTGTTGTCTCACAATGTTGATTCACATCCAATTGTCAGTTGGAAAAAAAATGGAAATAAAACGTGATAAAACAACCACACCTGTAGTTGTTCATCTGAGAAGCACCATCACAACAAAAGACTGTCAAGAGTTGCTAAGTAAATTATCCATGGCTAATTTGTTAACCAATTCTTTCCTGAACAGGAGATGAAAGAATGAAATCAGTTATCAAGGAAAAAAAAAAAAAACTTTATGAAGGCACTTAAATGTAGGAGAAAGAAAGAATCTTTCTTTATTCATTTTTACAAATAATTGCCTTTTAAACACTGGATACAATTTGGAAATATCTTTCAAATTTTATAGTTGAGAAAAATGGCCAAAATTTCAAATATTTCAAGCACTTGAGAAACCCAAATGTTTTTCAAATGTTGCTGCTATATCCTTAGTACACTAAAATGTAGATGAATAAGATTGTGAAAAATGTAAAATGATTCATGTATTTGTTGTTGCTTGTTTTCCTCAAGATGTAGATTTTTTTTTAATCCTTTCAATTCACTCACTTGATAGGCCTTTCCTTTGCCTCAGAGAACTGATGAACTACACAAGAAAGGGTAAAATACTTGAATCTTAGTTTCCGCATTTCGAAGTTCCAGTATCTCAGAAGAAAATAAAAAGGTTATAAAGCAGGTTAGCTTAGGCTAACAAGACCCTAAAAAGTCCTATATGGTTTCTAGCATTTCTACAGAGGAAGCAGAATTATTTCTGAGTTCTGTGTCCTAAGGTTCTTAGGCTATGTTCTGTGTTCTAAGATTCCTAGTACTTAAAAATAGGCCTTCTGAACACTTTTATGTACCCGTTGGCTATTTGTATGTCTTTTTTGGGAAAATGTCTATTCAGGTCTTTTTCTCCATTTTTCAATTGGGTTATTTGTGTTTTTTTCTCTATTGAGTTATATCAGTTTCGTATATTATATTTTGGTTATTGACCCCTTATCACGTATATGGTTTACAAATATTTTCTCCTTTTTTATAGATTGCCTTTTTATTTTGCTGATTGTCATCTTTGTTGTGCAGAAACTTTGTAGTTTGATGTAGTTCCATTTGCTTATTTTTTTTTTGGTACCTGTGCTTTTGGTGTTATATACAAAAAATCATTTCCAAGACCGATATCATGAAGCGTTTTCCTTATATTTTCTTCTAGGAGCTTTACAATTTCAGATTTTTATGTTTAAATCTTTAATCCACTTTGAGCTGATTTTTGTGCGTGGTGTCAGATATGGGTACTCTTTTATTTATTTGGATGTGAATGAATGCTTTTCCCGACACAATTTATTGAAGAGAGTATCCTTTCTCCACTGTGTACTCTTGGAAACCATGTCTAATATTAGTTGACTGTGTATGCATGAGTTTATTTCTGGGCTTTTAATTCTATTCCATTGGTGTATGTGTCTGTTTTCATGCCAGTACCATGCTGTTTTGATTACTATAGCTTTGTAATAGAATTTGAAATCAGGAAGTGTGATACTTGTAGCTTTGTCCTTCTTACTCAAGATTGCTTTAGCTAATTAGTGTGTTTTTTTGTTCCATATGAATTTTAGAAATTTTTTTTCCTGTGAAAAATGCCAATGGAAAATTTATAAGTATTACATTGAATCTATAGATTGCTTTGGGTATTATAGACATTCAGACAGTATTGATTCCTCCAGTGCATGAACGTGGGATATCTCTCCATTTATTTTTCTCTTATTCAGTTTCTTTCAATATTGTGTTATGGTTTTCAGGGTACAGATCATTCACCCCCCTTTGTTAAATTTATTCTTAACTAAAGTCAGCCCTCCATTACCACAGGTTCTGCATCTGTGTATTCAACCAACCACAATCAATAAACAGAATTTTTTGTTAAAAAAAGAAATAATTTGGAAAAAACAATAAAAATAACAATATAATAATAAATAATGCACATAAAAAATTTATTGATAAGTATTTTATTCTTTTTGATGCTATCTTAAATGAGTTTGTTTTCTTAATTTCTTTTTTAGATAGTTTGTTGTTAGCATATAAAAACACAACTAATTTTTGTATGTTGATTTTGTATTCTGCAACTCTACTGAATTTGTTTATTAGTTATAACAGTTCTTAGGTGAATTGTTTAGATTTTCTACATATAAGGTCATGTCATCTGGACACAAGGACAAAATTTCTTCCCTTTTGATTTGGATGCTTTTTATTCTTCTTGCCTACTTGCCCTGTCTAGGAATTCCAGTACTATGTTGCATAGAAAGGAAGAGAATGGGCATCTGTAACTTATCCCTGATCTTAGAGAAAAAGATTTCAACTTTTCACTAGTGAGTATGATGTTTTCTGCGGGCTTGTCATATATGGCTTTCATCATGTTAATACATTCTTTCTATACCTAATCATCAGAGAAATGCAAATCAAAACTGCAATGAGATATCACCTCACACATGTTAGGATGGCAATTATCAAAAAGTCAAACTGTGGAGATTTTGTGGAGATGATCTGGAGAAAAGGAAACTCTCATACATTATTGGTGGGAATGTAAACTGACATAGTCATTATGGAAAATAGTATAGAAGATTCTCAAAAAAAAAAAAAACCAACAATAACAAAAAGAATCATATTATCCAGCAATCCCAATTCTGGATATATGTTCAAATGAAATACGATCAGAAAATCCAAGAGATACCTACAATCTCATGTTCATTGCTGCACTATGGAAAAAACCTAAGGGTCCATCTATGGATAAATGGATAAAAAATGTGGGAAAAGTATATGTACATACAAAATGAAATATTATTTAGCCTTAGAAAAGAAGGAAACCTGTTATTTGTGACACCGTGGAGGAATGTGGAGGGCATTATGCAAAGTGAGATAAGCCAGACACAGAAAGACAAACCCTGTATGATTTCACTTATATGTGGAATCTAAAACGGCTACACTTTTATATAAACAGAGACTGAAAGTGTGGTTACCAGGGGTCTGGAGGTTGGGAGAAATAGGGAGATGTTGTTTAATGGGTGAAAACTTTTAATTATAATTTGAATAGTTCTGAGACTCTAATATATAGCATGGTGACTATAAATAATAATGATCGTATGCTTGAAATTTTCTGAAAGAGTAAATCTTAGGTATATCACTAAACACACAAGGAAAAGTAAGTACGTAAGGTGATGGATATGTCAACTGGCTTAGTAGTTAGTAGTATACATACATCAAAACATGATGTTGTACACCTTAAATATATCTAATTTTTACTCGTCATTTGTACCTCAATAAAGCTAGGGGAGAGAAAAGAAATAGGCCTTGTGGAGAAAAAAGTAGAGATTCACTGGAGGTCAATATTGATGAACATTAATGAAAATCCTCCCACTTTTCTCCATTTCAGTCCTCCAACATGTATCACTAGGCAGCTCCCAGTATTCAAAAATATAGAGTACCTGGTATAATCATGGAACCCTCACATGCTCTTATTTTTCCAAATCCTAAGGAATGAGAGTGAAAAATAGATTTTAACGTGGATTATAGAAAAGTAAAGTATTATTATTGTTGTTATTACTATTTTTTTGAATGTCTGCTTTCCACTAATCACACATGGTATGTTATTAAATCTTCACAGAAAACTGGTGAGGAAGTTTTTATTTTGTCTACTTTACTAATATTAGAACTGATGTGCAGAAAGAATAATTAATTTGTCCCACAATATTTAGTCACAAAGGGAAATATTTAAAACTATTTTTGGTTAGGTTCAAAGTCTGTCGATTTTCCTCTTAAACTTTTTGACAGTCTATCTATTTGTTGAAATGCAAAAAATCTGTAAGTATAAAGTCAACTAGAAATTTTTATCATGATCTTTTTTAGTGTAGTTAATATGGAATAAATATTTATGTATTTTTAAATACATACAATTAAAGGTATTTTTCAATAGAATAGCTTTTTGAATTTTGTGTAAATAATTCAAAGGTAATCTTAAATATATTTTTGCTCCAATTGACTTTTTAAAAATTTAACAAAATACATAATTTGGCAGGTAAAAATTCTAAATCAATTAGAAAGCACTGCGAAACAAGTCACTATTCCCTTCACATTCCTGTACATTCCTTTACTTAGATAACTAAGTAAAAAATAAAGGCATTGATCATCTATTATGTGCCACGGACACTTGTGAATAATAACAGATCTGATGCCTGCTTTTATCGCGCATATTTCCTAGTAGGAGAAGTACGTATGAATAAAATAATCATGGAAATAAATTTGAGTTTAAAGAATTATAAAAGAGAAACAAAATCAAGCACCAATAGTAATCTGGTGTTTTTTAATTTGAAAAATATTAATATCTATCCCCAAATCAGCAATGTACATGAAGCTCAAACAACGTACAATACAGTTTCGTAAGTCAGTTCTAATAATAACATATGTATATGGCATATAATTTTGTTTATAAAACAGGATGATACCAGAAGGGAATTCATATGAATATAAAATATAAGGGTCACATTACTGGACCTTGTCACACTACAAAATTAGGAAGACAAAGAGATAAGGAGGAAATGGTAAGTTATAACAGCAGTAGTTAGTAGTTGCTAGTGGCTTAGGAGAAAAAAAAAAAGTCTTCTGTCTTAGAAGGTAGATTTTTTCCATAGCATACTGTTTCACTGAGGGTTTGGATCTTAATGGTCCCAACTTAATTTGGGAGCTTGCAGCTTGTGTTCACTAACCTAAACATCCCATCTTATTTGGTCAATAGGATCTCTTGTCTCTGGCATGGCTATAGAAACCAAAGCCTTTTTTCAAATGTGATGGGTAAATACTTCCATGGGAGGCTGTAGATTTAATATTTGTTTACCTCTCTGGATTTCTTTTACAGATTTTTTTGGGGGGTAGCAGAGGAGAATTTTCTAATTTTTGGCCATACCACCCGTTCATAAACAAAAATGTTTATTATGTTGTGCAAAATTTTAGTTTTGAGGAGTATTGATTTTTCATATACTTACTCTGTCATATTACCAGAAACATAAGTCCAATGTATACATTTTAACTTCATTTTTCTTTATCTTAATTTATAGTATTGCACCATGATTCTGTTACAAAGATAAAATTTTAAGCATTGTAAGTAACACTGATCTTCAAAATTTATCTATATAGATAGGCATACACATACTCACTCATGTACCCACATTCATGGACTACTAAAATTAAACTGATGTTTTTGTTAACTTTTGTATAAGACTGAGGACTATGCAGTTCGTATTTTTAAAGAATGTATGCATCTGCCTTTTACATCTTCCAAGGTGGCAGTAACAATTTTAATTGCAGTAGCTTGAACTATATATTTCTTCAGCCTAGTAAACTAAAAACATCATGGTCATAGTGCTGATGATGTTGAGATTAAGAATAAAGAAAAAGGAATATAATTGCTAAATTGAGTGCACATATGCATGTTTATGTATTCATTTACATGAATTTATTTATCCTATCCAAGAATACTCTTTAAGTATTAATTCTGTGTTGGAATCTGTGGTAGGATATTGTACTTGTGATACTCTGGTGATTAAATAGATGAACTTTTTGTCCTTAGGAATCTTACAGTAAATATAGTTGAAACTGATGAAAATTGTAAAAAAAAGAAAAAATAGTGGACAAATAGTAGCATGAATCAAATTTCCTCCTGCCATTCTAATGAGTGACTGACATCAACCTTGGAAAATGAATTAATGGTGTGGTTTGTGGAAAATATTGCGGAGGTGGTTGAAAAGGAGGTTGTGAGAGACCAATGGGAATGGCCGTTAGTTTTATGTTTAAGACCACTGTGAATAGTAACTTTCAAACGAGTAAAATTTCAAAGAAGATTTAGAAGGGTAGGGGTGTGGGAAGTGGCACATGATGAGAAATTACTCAATGGGTAGAACGTACATTTTTTGGGTGATAGATACACTAAAAGCCCAGATTTCACCACTAGGCAATATACCCATGTAACAAAATTGCACTTGTACTCCTTCAATTTATACAAAAAATTTTTTCATAATCGTATTTCCATGCGTCTCATGTTCCCTCTTAAAATCTTCTGACATCAAATGAATGAGCAAGTGATCTTACACCTGTTTTGTATATGAGTTTAGAAGGAATTTTATGTTTACTTGGGCATTATCTAACAAACTTATATGTATATATAATAGATATAGAACATATGCACAAACTGCTGCACAATTCAACTCTCACATTTTAACTTATCCAATTTTTTATTTTTGGCATAAAAATTTCCATTTCTAAAACTCCTTTGCCAATATGAGCAGCTCTTCACTTAGATTTCTTTTAGTTCCATTTGTACTTAGGAAAATCATTTAAGTCTAATGACAAGAAGTAATGCAAATGCCAAAAACAGAAACACAGGAGAAAATCATGTTGAGATGCATTGTAAAGTGGCTGCTCAGTAACTGATTTGTCCACATCTGTAGCCAAGTGGTTCTTTCCCGTACAGAAATATCCTAAAAAACTGAAAATAAGCACGTGTCAATGACCTTTGGAGCCACATGCAAATACTTGTAGCTGGAAATGACAAATCTGCATTAGCTGAATTTCTATGATACTTCATGTATTTGCCATTTTATAAAATCATCATCACCATAATATATCCCTTCTTATCCGGTCATCCTGTATTTTTTCTTTTTTTTAATTTCAAAACATTACGGGGGCACAAATGTTTTTCGTTACATGGATCACTTTCATAATGCTTGAGTCATGGCCATAAGTGTGCCCATCACTCAGATAGCGTTCATTGTACAAATTAGGTAAGTTTTTGACCCTCCTTCTCTCCCCCCCTCACCCCGCTTGATTTCCAATGACTTTTACTTTCCTCAGTGCGCATGTGTGTTCATCGGTTAATTCTAATTTAATGAGTACACATGGTGTTTGTTTTTCCATTCCTTAGATACTTTACTTAGGATAATGGTCTTTTTGAAAAAAAATAACGTCTTCTCCTTTAAGTAGATACCCAGTAGTGGGATTGTTGGATCAAATGGTAGGTCTACTTTTAGTTCTTTGAGGAATCTCCATACTGTTTTCCGTAGAGGTTGAACTAATTTGCAGTCCCACCAACAGTGTATAAGCATCCCTTTTTCTCTGCATCCATGCCAGCATCTATCATTTTTGGACTTTTTAATAAAAGCCATTCTAATAGGGGTAAGGTGATATCTCATTGTTGTTTTAATTTGCATTTCCATGGTGATTAGTGATGTTGAACATATTTTCATATGTTCATTGGCCATTTGTCTATCTTCTTTTGAAAATCTTCTGTTCATGTCTTTTGCCCACTTTTTAATGGGGCCATATTTTTTTCTATCTGGTTTGTTTGAGTTCTTTGTAAATTCTGGATGTTAGCCCTTTATTGGATGTATAGCTTGCAAATATTTTCTTCCATTTTGTAGGTTGTCTATTTGTTCTGTTGATTATTTCCTTAGCTGTGCAGAAGCTTTTTAATTTAATCAAGTCCTGTTTATTTATTTT
Source organism: Daubentonia madagascariensis (assembly GCA_023783475.1). Lineage (NCBI taxonomy): Eukaryota > Metazoa > Chordata > Mammalia > Primates > Daubentoniidae > Daubentonia > Daubentonia madagascariensis. The sequence continues at coordinate 3,219,166 of JAKFHU010000322.1, forward strand.
TGTTGCTGCTGTAATTGCCATTGGGGTCTTAGTCATAAATTCTTTGCTTAGGCTGAAATCTAGAAGAATTTTTTCTACATTTTCTTCTGGAATTCTTATGGTTTCATGCCTTACATTTAAGTCTTTTATCCACCTTGAATTAATTTTTGTGAGTGATGAGAGATGTAGATCCTGTTTCATTCTTCAGCATGTGGCTATCTACTTTTACCAGAATAGGGCTTCTTTTCCCCTGTGTACTTTGTTGTCTGCTTTGTCAAAGACTAGTTGGCTGTATGTGGATAGTTTTATATCTGGGTTCTCTGTTCAGTTCCATTGATCTATGTCTCTATTTTTGAGCCAATACCATGCTGTTTTGGTTGCTATAGCATTGTAATGTAGTTTGAAGTCTGGCAACGTGATGCCTCCAGATTTGTTCTTTTTACTTATGATTGCTTTGGCTATGTGGGCTCTTTTCTGGTTCCAAATGAAGCATAGAATTATTTTTTCTAGATCTGTGAAATATGACTTTGGTATTTTCATGGGGATTGCATTGAATCTGAAAATCACTTTGGGTAGTATGAACATTTTAACTATGTTGAGTCTACTGATCCATGAGCATGATGTTTTTTCATTTGTTTGTGTCATCTGTGATTTCTGTCCTCAGTGGAGATCTTTCACCTCCTAGGTTAAGTATATTCCTAGGTATTTTATTTTCTTTATAGTTATTGTAAATGGTATTGAGTCTTTGATTTTAGTCTTACTTTGACTGTTATTGGTGCATAGAAATGCTACTGATTTGTGTACATTGATTTTGTAACCTGAGACTTTGCTGAATTTATTTAGCAATTCTAGGAGTCTCTTGGGGGAGTCCTTGGGGTTTTCTAGATATAAGATCATATCCTCAGTGAAAAGCAATAGTTTGACCTCCTCTTTCCCAATTTGGATACCCTTTACTTCTTTCTCTTGCTTGATTGCTGTGGCTATGGGCCTAACTGACATTTACAGAACATTTTACCCCAAAACTACTGAATATACATTCTTCTCATCAGCCCATGGAACATTCTCCAAGATTGATCATATTGTGGGCCACAAAACATGTCTCAACAAATTTTTAAAAAATTAGAAATTATACCATGTATTTTCTCAGACCATGGTGAAAGAAAACTAGAAATCAATTCCAAGAAAAATACTCAATTCAACGCAAAGTCATGGAAATTTGACAACCTGCTGCTGAATAATTATTGGGTGAATAATGAAATTAAGATGGAAATCAAAACATTTTTCTAACTAAGGTGACATAAGCTATCAAAATCTATGGGACTCAGCAAAAGCATACCTAATGGGAAAATTCATAACCTTAAATGCCCACATCAAAAATACTGAAGATCATAAACTAACAATTTAATGACACATCTCAAGGAACTAGAAAAGGAAGAGCAAACCAAACCCAAACTAGTAAAAGAAAAGAAGTAACTAAGTTCAGAGCAGTACTAAACTCAATGGAAAAAAAAACAACACAGAGAATGAGCAAGACAAGAAGTTTGTTCTTTAAAAAGATAAACAAAGTTGATAAACCTCTTGTTAGAATAACCAGGAATAGAAGAGAAAGGATACAAATAAGCTCAATCAGAAATGAAAAAGGAGATATTACAACTGATATCACAGAAATACAAAATATCATCTGTAAATACTATGAAAATCTCTATGCACATAAACTAGAAAACATAGAGGAAATTGACAAATTCCTGGAAACACACAACCTCTCTATATTATTTTTTATCACAAAAAGTCCTCTGGATGGATCTTTTACTTAGGAAAGGAAATCACATATCTTCAAGTGCCTATAGGATAGGGAAAAAATAATGTGTACTTCAATTCAGTACTCCTCCATAATTAGACTGGAGTACAACATAAATATAAGGCAGGTAAAGTGACTTGCACCTGTAATTCCAGCTACTCGGCAGCCTAAGGCAAGAAGATCACTTAAGCCCAGAGGTTCAAGGCTGCATTGAGCTATGATCCTGCCACTGCACTCCAGTGTGGGCAACAGAGGGAGACTCTGTCTCTAAAATAAATAAATAAATAAATATCAGTAGTTGTAAACATGACTGCTTGGAGAACTTTCCTCTCTTAGAAGTGTTTTGATAATTCAGTAGCTATTCCTTTCTTAGACTATTATTCAACTATTGCTTCTCTACAGATGAACAAAGCAGAGGGCCCGCTTTGTTTTTTCCTGAAATATCTGAAGGTCTATGTGGCTGCTTTAAGCATCTAGCTTTTTATCCCCTATCAAACACGTACTACCTTTATATTAACTTTATATCTACTGTCAAAATCAGTTTCAATTATTGTCAGAATAATATACTCAACAATGTTTCAAAATACCTTGACAAGATTTTGTGTTTCATTTTGATAACTAATACTACTTTTTTGGATCACCAGTACATCTCTCATAAAAAGACATGCAACACTCATAGCAGTATCCATTACCAAATATTAATTATTTCCTTGTTGCTTTCCATTAGAGGAAAATTTATGAGGGAACAAGTACATTAGCCAATTCTCCAAACTAAAATTGTAATTAAAGCCTTTAACTTAATTTTTCCTGCTTTTCATGGATAGTCTCATGTTTCTGATTTTCCTCAGAGTAAAGGGAAAGAACAATTTGTAAGTATACAATATATAGGTAGGGTAACGACCTTTGTCTATGTCTATGCTGTAGGGACCCCAAAATATTCCACAATTCATAAAAGAAACACACACACACACACACACACACACACATACTTATTACCAGTACGCTCAGTAGATATTTCATGGTCTGTGTTAGGATACTGTTTGTCCCAGGCCAGTGATTTTCAATTGATTTTTAATTTGTCTGTTTATTTTTTGTTTTGTTTTGTTTTGTTTTAAAAACAGCTAAATCCTTTACTCAAAGAAAAACAATGTTAAGTGTAGATTCGATAAATGTCAAGTGGCTCTCACTGACATCTCTTGTTCTCTGGTTGGAGGTGGAGTCATGGGCCAGAGATGTGGCAGCTCCCTTCTCCTCTTTCCCTGGAGATAAGACAGATGCCCTAATGAAAACAAAACAAAATGAACAAAACAAACCAAACAAACAAAAGACTTAGCTTTTAACAACACAGTTTGAACAGTTTTGCTCCGGGTTTTTCCATGTCATGGAGGGAGTGTCTGAAACTCACCTTGATGTTAGTTTATGTAGGAAGAATAATGGCATTTTTTTCTTGATGCTGTAGATTATTCATGAAGTACTTCTTCAGCAATATGAGTAGGGAGGTATTTGAAACTCAGATATTGGAATGGTGAGTATTCACACATTTTCACGAAGTGATAATTGCAACATGCAGATAATAAAGTGAATTTTTAAATGCTACGCACTTTAAATGAGGGTTTCAATTTCTTTTAACAATTAAAGGATGACCCTTATTCAAATGCACCAATCAAAGCTTTGTGCCAAACAATATACATGTAAGATAGAATAAATTTACTTTTAAAATGAATTCTTGAGAAACGTGACATAGACATAAGTGTAAACTGACTGACTTCTTCAGGTGGGGTTAAAGGTCTCTATGCCAAATCAAGGGCTTGGTATGTAGTTAGGAGGGCCAGGGATCAGAATGCTAGATGACATATGCTGCTACTCTAACAAACGTCAGAAGTATTGAAAAATAGCACACTTTCAGTACTCTGTAGTCTAATGTTCTTGATAATTAGAATCAAGATATATACTAAAACTGAGGAATTTTCCTTGAGTGCATAGAAAGAAGAAAAGAAGGAAAAAAGGAGAAAGGAATGGAGAAGGGAAGGAGGAAGGAGGGGAGAAAGGGAAGTCAAAAAATTAGGCACAAGGACACTTAAAAATAATCTAAAATTTATTCACAATTTGCTCTGTGTAATTAGACAAGGAAGAAAAGGTACTAGCACAAATAGTTGGCAGTAGCAACTGGCAATGGTGAGGAAAAAAAGGGGTGCAGGGATTGAGGAGGAGACAAGAAATCCAAGGTAAAAGACAGCAGCCACACATATTTTTGGTTTGGCGTGTGACTGAGGAAAATGACAGAGAAGAACCAGCACAACGCTTGTTTATTTTTTTAAGCTATTGAGCTACTGATGCTTTTTGATTTCCTTCACCAGGGATGGAGTTGTCCACCTTGTAGCACTTTAGAATCACATAGGGATCTTTTAAAAAATACCTGGCCTGAACTCCACATCAAACCAATGATAACAGCATCTTGGGCAGGTGAGAGACCCAGGAACCGCATTCTGTTGTTATTATTCCATAAGTTATTATAACTTGTTTTATAAATTATTATGGATTGGACCAAAATTGTGAAGCAAAGCTAATCCTATTAATGGAGTTTTAAATAGAGAGGATCACTAAGATACAAGGAATAACAGGAAGGAAAACTAGGAAAGTTCAGAAGCTAAATAAAAATGGTAGAATCTAAGAGAATAAAAAGTTTATATGTTAATTACTACAGCCCCATTGTATAAATAAGAAGGCTGACAGCATATCTATGGACATTTATTTATTTCCTTACAAGTCAAAAGAAGTTTCTTCTTCTTTATAGCTTCCTTTTTGCTTGCTGCTGCTTCCTGACTACTGATGACCCCACCACCTTAAAATGTTCTAGCACCTTTGAAGTTCATGCCTTCAGAGGATAGAAACTCTTGCCCTATATTTCAGTAATCTATAACCCTCTAGGTTACTCCTAAATCCCTTCAAAATATCGGAATGTGTATCATCATATATCTTACTATTAATCCTACCTTAATTTCAGGAGATGTCAATACTTCAGCCATTCCCTGTTTTTCCAATTCCTTGATGCTCTCCTCTAATCCCAGTCTCAGCCACATATCCCATAGTGCAGCCCTACACTGTAGCTGTCCATGGTTGTATACTGGAATAACCTGAGATGCTTTCCAGAAATCACAGAAGTAACTTAGAATCTCAAAGTTCACCTCTACCATTCTGCCTATATCTGTATTCATGATTCTGCCTTCTACTTTAAGTTTTTACTGTTAACTCCATCATCAATCCCTCCATTTGAATTTGAGCTCCATCATCACTTATTCAAGTTCTTTACATACCCTGCACGATGTCCACAATTGTAGCTCTGACTTGGACAGTGCATGGGCAACATATATAACCAGAGTGTTGTACCCCCATAATATTCTGAAATAAAAGAAAAAAATAAAAAATTAAAGAAAAATAAAAAAAATTAAAAATATTAAATTTCATCATTAAAACCATTTTAAAGTATATGACTTAGTAGTTTTTAGTATATTCACAAGATTGTGCAACCATCACCACTGCTATATAATTCTAGAACATTTCTTTCACCCTAAAAAGAAACCCCACCACATTAGCAGTTACAACCAATTTCCTCTAATCAATCTCCTTTAGCAACTATTAATCTACATTCTGTGTCTTTGTATTTTCCTATCTGAACATTTCATATAAATGCAATTGCATAATATGTGGTCTTTTGTATTTGGCCTCTTTCACGTAGCATAAGATTTTCAGGGTTCATCCATGTTGTAGTATATATGAGTATTTCATTCCTTTTCATGGATGAATAGTATTCCACTCTACTAATACAACACATCTTGTTTATTTGTTCATCAGTTGATGGGCATTAGTTGTTATCACTTATTGGCTATTGTGAACAATGCTGCTATGAACAGTCTTGCACAGGTTCTTGTGTGAACAGATGTTTTAAATTCTCCTGGGTATATACCTTGAAATGAAATTGCAGAGTTATGTAGTTATTCTATGTTTAACACTTTGAGGAACTGCCAAACTGTTTTCTACTGTGGCTGCATCATTTTTCATTTCCACTATCAGTGTATGCATGTTGCAATTTCCAGCACTTTTGGTTTTAATCCACTGTTATTGAATCCCTTTTGGTGTGGTGGTAGGTGTGGGGGAGAGAGAGCCTTCTCTATATCTCACTCTTTTTGGTGAGGTACATCTTTGGGCTGGAACTTGCACAAGTATTTTCCTGGTATAGTCCCTCCCCTCTCCCTTCTCCCTGCTTTCATCGCTGGCTGCAATATTCTCAATTTATTTCCATGAAGGTCTAACTCTTGTCAACTATTTTTTGTTAATGTTGCCTCCCTTTGGTGAAAAAAGAAAACTATAGGGGGGTGTAGTGCAAAGAATGTCCTTCCCCCAGCAGAGATAGGCTATAGGAAAGCTCCCCCTACTGGCCCAGAGAGTAACCCTTTGTCATGGGGAAGAACTTGGGCATATTTCACAATGATTATTCTTCCCCTCCCCTGCCAGAGCCAAAAAGGTGTATTTCTCAGAATTTCGCCATGAAAACTACATACCCTTTTTAAAAACAATACAATGATCAATAAAGGACAAAAAGTAGTTATATGTGTACATACACACACACACACACACACACACACAGATGCTCCTTGACTTATGTTCTGATAAACTTATCATAAATTGAAAATATCATAAGTTGAAAATGTGTTTTCAACCTCCTGAACATCATAGCTTAGCTTAGCCTACTTTAAATGTGGTCAAAATACATTAGCCTATAGTTGGGCAAAATCATCAAAGCCTATTTTAAAATAAAGTGCTGAATACCTCATGTAACTTATTGAGTACTATACTGAAAGTGAAAAACAGAAGGGTTGTATGGATATTCAAAATTGGGTTTCTACTGAATGTGTATGGCTTTTCCAGGATAGTAAAGTCAAAAAATTATAAGTCAAAATATTGTATATGTTGGGGGCTGACCTCATAAATAGTGGTCCCATAAGATTATAATGGAGTTTAAAAATTCTTATCACCTAGTAATATTGTAGCCTTCTTAACATCATACCAAAAGGCATTACTCACACGCTTGTGGTGATACTGACGTAAATAAACCTACTGCTCTGCCAGTCATATAAAAGTATAGCACACACAATTATGTACAGTATATAATACTTTATAATAAACCACTATGATACTGGTTTATGTATTTACTATACTTTTTAATCATTATTTTAGAGTGTTTCTTTCTATGTATTAAAAAAAAAAAAGATAACTGAAAAACAGCCTCAGGCAGGTCCTTCGGGAGGTATTCTAGAAAAAGGCATTGCATCAAGGAGACGACTACTCCACATACATTATCGTCCCGTGTCCGTAAAGACTTTCCAGTGGGACAAGATGTGGACATGGAATACAGTGATTAGATGATCCTAACCCTGCATAGGCCTAGGCTAACATGTGTTTGTATCTTAGTTTTTAACAAAAAACATTCAAAAGTAATAAAATAAAATAAATTTTTTAAAATAGAAAAAAGTTTATAGAGTAATAATATAAAGAAAGAGAAATATTTTAGTACAACTGTACAATGTGTTTGTGTTTTAATGTAACTGTTATTACTAAGAATGAAAATGTTTTTGAAAGCTTAAAATTTATAAACAAAAATAGTTAAGGTAAGCTAGGGTTAATTTATTTCTTACTTATTGAAGTAAGAAAATTTGAAAAAATAATTTTAGTATAGTCTAAGTGTACAGTTTTTTTTCTTTTTCGTATTTTTTTCTTTTTTTTTATTTCAGAATATTACAGGGGTACAAACGCTTTGGATACATAAATTGCCTTTGCACCACCCAAATCAGTCTACAAGCATGTCCCTCCCCCAGACAGTGTACACTGCACCCATTAGGTGTGAATTTACTCATCCCCTCCTACCCCTACCACATTCCCAATCCCCGATGAATGTTACCTCCATATGCACACATAAGTGTTGATCAATTAGTATCAATTTAATGGTGAGTACATGTGGTGTTCGTTTTTCCATTCTTGTGATACTTCACTTAGAAGAATGGGCTCCAGCTCCACCCAGGATAATACAATAGGTAGTTCATCCTTTTTTATGGCTGAGTAGTACTCCATGGTATACATATACCACATCTTATTAATCCACTCATATATTGATGGGCACTTGTTTTTTTGTTTTGTTTTGTTTTTGTTTGTTTGTTTGTTTGTTTTTCTGTGGTTGAGACAGTCCTTGCTCTATCACCCTGGGTAGAGTGCAGTGGTGTCATCATAGCTCACTGCAACCTCCAACTCCTGGGCTCAAGTGATCCTTTTGCCTCAGCCTCCCAAGTAGCTGGGACTACAAGCGGGCCACAATATCTGGCTGATTTTTTGTTCCTATTTTTGGTAGAGATGAGGTCTCACTCTTGCTCAGGCTGGTCTCGAACTCCTGAGGTCAAGCTATCCACCTGCCTTGGCCTCCCAGAATGCTAGGATTACAGGTGAGAGCCACCACGCCCGGCCTTGATGGGCACTTGGGTTGTTTCCACATCTTTGCAGTTGTGAATTGTGCTGCTATAAACATTCGAGTGCAGATGTAGATGTCTTTTTTGTAGAATGTCTTTTTTTCCCTTGGGTAAAAATCCAGTAGTGGGATTGCTTGATCAAATGGTAGTTCTACTTTTAGTTCTTTGAGGTATCTCCATATTACCTTCCATAGAGATCATACTAGTTTACAGTCCCAGCAGCAGTGTATGATTGTTCCTGTCTCTCTGCATACACACCAACATTTGTTGTTTGGGAACTTTTTGAGAAAAGCCATTCTCACTGGAGTTAAGTGATATCTCATTGTGGTTTTGGTGTGCATTTCCCTGATGATTAGAGATGTTGGGCATTTTTTGATGTTTCTTGCCCATTAGTCTATCTTCAAATTTTCTGTTCATGTCTTTTGTCCACTTTTTAATGGGGTTGCTTTATTTATTCTTGCTGATTTTCCTGAGTTCTATATAGATTCTAGTTATCAGCCCTTTATCAGATGTATAGCATGCAAGTATTTTGTCCCATTATGTAGGCTGTATATTCACTCTAATGATAGTTTCCATGGCTGTGCAGAAGCTTTTTAATTTGATCAGGTCCCATTTATTTATTTTTGTTGTTGCTGTGATTACTTTTGGGGTATTCTTCATAAATTCCTTGCCTAGGCTGATGTCTATAAGAGTTTTTCCAACATTTTCTTCTAGAATTCTTATGGTTTCATGCCTTATGTTTAAGTCAATTATGCATCACGAGTTGATTTGTGTGAGTGGTGAGAGGTACAGATCCTGTTTCAGTCTTCTACGTGTGGCTATCCAATTTTCCTAGCACCACTTATTGAATAGGGATTCTTTTCCCCAGTGTATGTTTTTGTATTCTTTTTCAAGGATCAGATAGCAATATGAGGATGGTATTATATCTGGGTTCTCAGTCCTGTTCCATTGGTCTATGGCTCTGTTCTTATGCCAGTACCATGCTGTTTTGGTTACTATAGCCTTGAATTCTGGTAAATTGCTGCTTCCTGATTTGATCTTTTTGCTTAAGGTTGTTTTGGCTATATGGGGTCTTTTCTGGTTCTATACAAAGCATCAAATTATTTTTTCTAGATCCACAAAAAAATGATGTTGGTATTTTAATGAGAATTGCATTGAATCTGTAAATCACTTTGGGTAGTATAGATATTTTAACAATGTTGATTCTGCCAATCCATGAGAATGTTATGTTTTTCCATTTATTTGCATCCTCTGCAATTTCCTCCCTCAGTGTTTCATAGTTTTCCCTGTAGAGGTCTTTCACCTCTTTGGTTAAATATATTCCTAGCTATTTTATTTTCTTTGTTGCTATTTTGAAGTGTATTGAGTCTTTGATTTGATTCTCAGTTTGACTGTTGTTGGATTATAGGAATGCTACTGATCTGTGTATATTGAATTTATAACCTGAGACTTGTTGAATTTATTTATCAATTCTAGGAGTAACTTAGCAGGATCTTTGGGGTTTTCTAGATATAATATCATACTGTCAGCAAAGAGCAATATTTTGATCTCTTCTTTCCCCATTTGGATACCCTTGATTTCCTTCTCTTGTCTGATTGCTCTGACTAGGACTTACAGCACTATGTTGAGTAGAAATGGTGACAGTTGACAACATTGTCTGGTGCCAGTTCTAAGTAGGAATGCTTTCAATTTTTCCCCATTCAATTTGATATTGGCTGTGTTTGTGTCATATATGGCTTTTATAATTTTGAGCTATGTTTTATCTATGCCTATTTTGTTAGGAGTTCTTATCATAAAACATGCTGGATTTTGTCTAATTCTTTTTCTGTGTCTATTGAGAGGATCCTATGATCTTTGTTTGTGTTTCTATTTATGAGGTGCATCACATTTATAAATTTGTGTATGTTGAACCATCCTTGTATCTCTGGAATGAAGCCTACCTGACTGTGGTGGATTATTTTTTTGATGTGCAATTGAATTCGGTTTGCTAGGATCTTATTGAGAATTTTGGCATCTATATTCACAAGGGATATTGGTCTGTAGTTTTCTTTTTTGTTGTTTCTTTTTCTAGCTTTGTTATCAAGGTGATATTGTCTCTGTAGAACTTGTTGGGGATGATTCCTTCCTTCTTGATATTATGAAATAATTTCTGCAGTATAGGTACCAGTTGTTCCTTGTAGATCTGGTAAAATATGGCTGTGAAACCATATTTCACAGCCATATAGGAAGATTTTTTATTGCTGCTTCAATTTTGTTACTTGATGTTGGTTGAGATGTTTCTCAACTCAGGTATAATAGGTTTGCAGGGCTCCTATTCCTTTTTAGAAACTCTTCTGCTTGATTAGAGTAAGTGGACATCCCTAGATGGTGCTCTTTTTTTGCCTCTATTCTGGAATGTTAACCTGGAAGAGGAGGGGCCTGTGCACTAGAAGCCTGTAATGCAGCTGTTCTGATTTGTTCTGTTTGCCTGTGATTGCTTCTGCTCAAGCCTGTTCTGAATGCTGTTTGGATTGGGTGTTGGGTTGTTCACCTGATAGTTGTAGGATGTTTGAGTTGGGAGGTGAGCAAGATCCTTTTCACTGAGACTGGTGTTGTAGGGATTGCTCTATTCAGGGTCTCCCCACAGAGGTGGCAGCAGCAGCTGGATGTGGTTTTCATGGGTTCCTGGGCTGTGTACATTTGCTCAAACCAGATCGCAGTTTCCCAGCGGCTTGAGACTAGGAGGTCCCTGGTGGGGCCATGGACTTTGGAGCAGGTCTTCTGCCCCTGCTGTGGTGATTGAGGCTCTAGGGTGGGGTTTTGGGGCCCACGTGCAGTGCTGCAGACTTGGGGATGGTGTCTCAGGCCTGGCAGGGATTTCGGAGGCTCTGGCTTGACAGCCTCAGAGCTGGGACTGGGGAGGAACCAGAAGCAGAACTTCTGAGCAGGGCCAAGGAGCCAGAAGTAGGGCCGTGCAGATGGTAGGGCTGATCTGACCTGGAGGGCCAAGCAGGCAGGATGCAGTTGGGGCCTGGAGGGCAGAGTTGGGGTAGAGCAAGTACCAGGCTATTCTACAGGCTCAGGGGCTCCACAGAAGCTAAGTCAGGTGGGCAGGTGTCAGTTCCAGGGGGCCAAGGACAATGGAGTTCTTCACTCTCCACTCTGGACCTGCTGAAGTGGTTGCCCAAAGCCTGTCATGTCAGAGCCTGTTCTGCCCTGGTTAATTTCGTTCTCAGATCCCACTGCATTCTAGTGGAGAAGCACTTGGCATCAAGTCACTGGGTATGGCTCAGGGAAGCCACAAGTCAGTCCACTCCCTCCTCAGCCTGGTGCAGACCTGGCACGGTGCACCTGACAGCTTAGGATGGCTTTAGCTGCTGCCTGATCCCAGTCTCACCTGTTGTCTGGTCCAGTGGCTCTGCACAGACACCAAGCATGTACCAGTCTGACCAAGCAGAGGTCTATGGAGGTGGTGGGAGCTATCTTGCAGTTCAGTTCACACTGAGCCAGCAGAGTTAGTGATCTATCCTCCTATTGTTCCCTGTGTATTCTGTGATCTTATTATATGTATCACTCCATCAACTTTTTTTCCCACTCTGAGTGTCCCGCATTGCTTCTCCGTGATTTCACAATGCTGCTTCAGAGAAGAGCAATCTGTATGTAGGCAGCTTCTTGCACCTTTCACTTCTTTCCTTGGGAATGGCATGCTGGCAGGCTTTTTCCAGTCTGCCATTTTTTCTTCTCTTCTAGTTTTTATTTTTGTTTTTTCTTGCAAACTTTTCAATTTCATGGGTATCACAAAACAAATAAATAAACCCTCTATAAAAGAAGATGTCTCCTTTTTAACAAAATAGATTGATTAAAACCAGAAATAAATTTAAAGTATCAGCCACAAGTGAAATCACAGTTTCTTTCTTTTCTAGAGACCATCTTCTATCTATCACTTAGACACTGAGTACAAGTTCAAAATTTAACAGAGTACATCCAGGAATGGAAAATCAAAAGGTGCTGGCCTGCTGGTGACATATGTAATTGTAGACTCAGACCTTCTTGTGTATACTTTACCTTGATAGATGGCCTGTAACTGGAAAGCTGACACTTTTCTTTAGCTGCTTATTAATTATCTAGTCTGAGCAAATGATAACATTGCTTCTCCAATTTCTAGCAAAAATACTGATTCAGTTGTAGGCTGGACTCGAGATTAAAGGACAGTTTGAGTGCTTGCCGAATTTGCAAGGTAATAAGGAGTCAACAAATGTTGTTACATTATCACAGAAAGAAAAAAATTTGGACAGCATCCTTGCTGTTACATTTGCTGTAAAACCTTTCTATTATTTCTTAGGTAGGACCCAGGTCATTTCCTTGGTAAAAAAATGTTATCTTATTGAAGCAAAGACAAGGAAAAATAGACTTCTGGATAGTTCAAATAGTAAATGTCAAGAATATGATGACTTTGCAGGGAGGAGAAGAAGAGTTTAAAAATAATCATATCAAAAGGAACTTGGAGAAGGCTAAATTTTTTTTCATTAAAAATTAATGAAAATTGAATTAAAAATTAATTTCAAAATGTAAGTCAAATAAAACACTTTTTAAAATGGTACCAGTTTACAGTTTACAAAATTAGAAGTGTACCTTGGGCTATTCACTAGATAATTGTGGTTCTAAGTTTTCTGGCTTTAGAGCGAAAAGTTTGGACTAGCCTCATATACCACACACTGAGTACATATTTGTTTAATTGATGTATAAATGAGTAAGAGCTTGCTACATTATATTTGGAATCTAGTAGTCTGTAAATCAAACTGCTAGTACTTTCTGGTTTAGTTTGTATATTGATAACATTTTTCAATAACTATCTCTCTTTCTCCTTCTTAATTCTTAATCTTATAATTATGTTTAACCTCAGGATAATCATAAACAGATTTTTATTTTTTCTCAAATGCAAATGTAATAGATGTGTTTTATAGGGGAATGAGCCAAACCATGCCGTTAAAGACCATTTTGTTCTTATTTTTGTTTTCCTGACTGATCATCTAATAAAACATAATAATACTAAGAAAATAAATCTTGCTAACATTTGTCACAAAAAAAGGTATTTTTCAATGTATGTCTAGATATCAATTATAACATCACAAGTGAAAATAAAAGTTATTACTGCTTATGTAATAGAGATGGAGAAAAGGCGCAGTTACATATATCATTATAAAAATGCCAAAAAGAATATGTTTACCTTGTCAATGACAAACATCAGGAGGAATTACATTAGGTAAACCTGAGACTAATTTGCAAAATCTCAGATATTGAAAAGTGATGTAGCACTATGACTTGAACACAAATTGGAGGTTAGGAAGATCAATATGTGATTCAATGGAAAGCTTGGGAGTACTCTGTACATATTACTAAAAGAACTTACAGTATTCTGTCAATAATAGTCGGTGATGTAGTTCTCTAGAGCCAGTGAATTTGGCATGAGTTTCTCACTAAAATGGAAGCTACTAATTAAATCACTTTTAGGCACTACAAAAACTACTGCTGATAAGTCATGGATCACATTCAAGACTATACAAGTTAAAGTATTTTGTTGTTTACCTCCAAATTATTCCTTGATAAATAATAAGATTAAAAGGCTGATATCTTTTTTCCTAAGGGTTTGTCAGAGGCGATTTTAAAATAGATGTTAGAGGTGTTTAACTTCAGTGCAGGGCTAAATATGGGCTGTCTCTTTTTCAATATAAGGGTGCCACTGGGACAACTGTAATCCTGTTTCAATAGTAGTCAATAATCTAAATTGAGTTTGTGAAAAAATAAGGACATTCTATCCTATCCCAAATAAAGAGAATTAGGCATGATACCAAGAGCTTACCCATAACCTCCATCACCACCCATCACTCATAAAAGTGAGTCAATTTGAATAGAGGAGTCCACCAGTTTAAAGAATTGACTTCAGTATTTTGTAACTTTCTACAAAACAAATGTTTGTTTCTGTTTATCAGAATTGGAAAACAATGATGTTATTTGAAAGATGACCAATATGAAGAGTTTAGCCTAGGATTCATCTAAGGGAAAGAACTGTTTCTTTTTTAAAGAAAAATATCTTAATGACATTACTGATAATGAAATAAGAATAGTTCAAACCAAAAAAAAAAAGAGAATTAATTACATAACTAAGTGGTGGTTTAAATCTGTTTGATTTGAAATACATATAAATCTACAACAGAAATTTGTTGGATCTTAGTTTAAAAAGTATGCTTAGTTTGTTGTTTGGTCTATTCATCTAAAGACTTAACAAATTTTTCTTTTTAAATATTAGTTGCAATTTTTTTAAATTTTAGAGTCATCGAGACTTGTCTATTTTTCTTTCTTCTAAATATGATTATGCTGTAATTCAGACTAACCTCTTCTTTACAAATATATGTTTTCCTAATCAATTTGTTGCAGAAAGCTGGTATACACTTTCCAATTGTTAGGCAAAATTATAATCCATTCTTCTTCCTAAGTTTCTTCCTAGCAGGTTACATGAAAATATTTCTAAAAAGTGTCTCAATTTCATTCATTCACATATCTATTTAATATTTATCTCTCAGTGGTCATTCACTTTGCTTTCCACAGATGCTCATTTAATGCTTGTGTTTATTAACTACCACTTTTCTTGAGCGACTTTTAAAGGCAACTGGAAATGAATAGGAGATAAAATATGAATTCTAATGATAATATTTGAAAAGTCTTTATTAAAAATAATTAAAAATAAAATTTTACCTTATCAACACTCCAAAATCCTACTAAATGACTTTATACTATAGTTTATACTTGAGGGAATAAAAAAATCCTCATAATTTTGGTAAGCCATAGCAAAAATACTGTTACTAAAATAAAAGGGAGTAAATATATTTTGACAAGTGTGTCATATACTACATATAATTTTTTCTTTTATTCTGCTTTCCTTCTTCATTTTTCCTTGATTATAAATTCTGAGTATGCTCTGCTTTTTATCATTGCTAGACACTTTAAAATTTTTTTTTGCATTTATATTATTGCTACAGAGTTTTGTTACTAGATTAAGTTATCATGTGTGCCCTTGGTCATCGAAGAGTGTCTTGTTGTTCTTGGGACTATAATATGGAAGATGAAATGTCCATCTATTTCCCTTTTTTTCTTGCTATATGCTCTGCACTTGGCATTACAGATGACCATACAATATCTATTATCCTTTTGGCTGTCAGAGTTTTTTCCTGTGTGTATTATCCCATAGGGTAATATTACAATTCTTATATTTTACTTTTCTTTGTGTTATGTACTACCTCTTCTCTTCAGCTAAATTTGTCAACTAGCATTCAGCATCACATATCACAGGAAGAAGGAAACAGACCTTGGAGTAGCTCTTTTTGCCTCTTCATTAAGCAACTTTTATCCTAGGAAAGGACATTTTATTCCTGGAGTCATAATCAAGTTGCTGTTTTTTTCAAGTCATATTTCCATTAAAATTATTTATTAAATTGTACAGTACAGTGGTCTAGAAATCAGTGGACCTATATCCAAGTTAGAATTTTGCCATTAGCTTCCTATGTGATATTGGACAAATTCATTAATTTACATAAATCTCTAATTTCTCATCCATATTGATTTGAGAAGCAAAAGTAAACATTTTTTTTGGTTTAGATAGTTCTTTTACTGAAGAAAATGCACTTCTAATTATAAATGTCTTGGCTTCAATACAACATAAATATTAATTAATCAAAAAACATACTTAACCAAATATTTTGTACCCAGTATGGTATTAATGAAACTACAAGAAGAGTGCAATAGTGCTATTCAAGAGTATCTTGAATAGCTCAAAGAATATAAAATTTCATGGACAAGCAAAAACAACTGAATTGCAGTAAAGGAATATAGTGTATATTAATTGACACTACATATACTAAAATTGAAAGTACCAAATGTTCAGAGGAAAGAATGAATATTGTGGGCTGGAATAATCGGAGAAATAATTCATGGACAATATACCATTTTAAGGTAGTCTTGGATATGAAGGAATTTAACAAGTGACACAGATAGACATCACAGTTTGCCTATATATTTATGATTTGTGTGTTGGTATTGAAACCTTAAATAGGAAATACCCATTGGCGGGAATAATATATTTAATTTTTTTCATTTTAAATTTTTAAAAATTTTTGCCATTCTTGTATCTTATTGCTATTACATTTGCCTGAGTAATGAGGTAAATTAGTTTTAACTGTTCCTAGTTATTTTCATATTTTCTTTTGTGAAATGGCTATTCAACTCTTGCCCATTATTCTATTGAGTAATCTCTCTCAATCAGATAACATTCCCTTGCTTTTTAAGATAATTCTTTTTTTTAAAAAACAGATTTATCAGGTAAAGTTCAGTTTTGTTACATGGATATAGTGCATTGTGGTGAAGTCTGGACTTTTTATATAATCATCACCCAAATAGTGTACATTGTACTCAATAGGCAATATCTCATCCCTCACTCCCTTTCCACCATCTCACTATTTTGAGTCTCCAATGTCTATTATTCCACTCTCTATGTCCATGTTTACACATTATTTAGCTCCCACCTATACATGAGAGCATGAGGTATTTGACCTTATGTTTTTGAATTATTTCACTTAACATAATGGTCTCAAGTTCCATCCATGTTGTTGCAAAGACATTATTTCATTGTTTCTATGGCTGAGTAGTATTCCAGATATGTGTGTATGTATGTGGGTGTGTGTATACACACACACATACACACACACACCCCTCACATCATCTGTTGAGGGACACTTAGGTTGATTCCATATCTTTGCTATTGTGAATAGCACTTTGATAAACATAGAAGGGCAGATAATTTTTTTGATATAATGATTTCTTTTCCTTTGGGTAGATACCCAGCAGTCTGATTAGCGGATCAAATGGTAATTCTATTTTAAGAGTTTAGGATTTTTTCCTTCATGTTGATTTTATGGTCTGATGACTATATGTGTTGATGAAGTTTCTCTTGCAGTGTACCTCCCTGGAGTTTTCTGAGCCTCTTTAAACTGGATGTCTAAATCTCTAGCAAGAGTAGGGAAGTTTTCCTTAATTATTTCCTCAAATAGATTTTCCAAGCTTTTTACATTTCCTTCTCCATCAGGAATACTTATGCCTCATAGATTTGGTCATTTTACATAATCCTACACTTCTCTAAGGCTTTGTTCATTGTTTTAAATTAATTTTTCTTCATTTTGTCCGTCTAGGTTAATTTGAAAAACCTGTCTTCAAGCTCTGAGATTCTTTCTTCTGCTTGCTCTCATCTACTGTTAAAGCTTTCAACTGTATTTTGTAATTCCTTCAATGAATTTTTTTTTTTTTTGGCTTAAAACAGAAATTTATTCCCTCACAGCTCTGGAGACCAGAGTCTGAAATCAATAGCACTTATTTGAAATCAAGGTGTTTGCAGGGCTGTGCTCCTTCTGGAAACTCGAGGGAAGAATCCATTTCTTGCTTCTTCCAGTTTCTGGTCACTGCTGACATTGCTTAGCTTGTGGCTGTGTTACTCCACTCTTCAAGGCCAGTATCTTCAAGTTTCTCTCTGCATTGTCTTCACATTCTTTCCACATTTGTTTGTTCAATGAATTTTTCATATCCACAAGTTCTTAAAAATATCAGTCTCTTCAGTAAATTTTTCATTCATATCCTGAATTGTTTTTCTGATTTCTTTGTATTGGTTTTCAACTTTCTCTTGGATGTCATTGAGTTTCTTTAAAATCAACATTCTGAATTCTTTATTTGATATTTCAAAGATGTTGTTTTGGTTAGGATCCATTGCTGGATAGTTAGTGTGATACTTTGGGGGTGTTGTAACACTCTGCTTTTTCATACTTTCAGAATTGTTTCTCTGGATCCTTGTCATCTGGATAAATTATCTTTTCTTATTTTTGAATTTATTTTGTCTAGATGGGACTTTTTATTTTCTCCTCGAGGATGTGACTATAATGTATGTCATGTAGAGTCATTTGGCTTTGGTTCTGGGTGCTTTCAGCGGCCAAGACTCTGTATGAGTTCCTTCGCTATAGGTAGCTTTTGTGTGGTGGCTTTCTCAGAGGCTGACTGGAGTACCAGACGTGCTGATTAACTAAGCAGGTTCACTGCTTCCCGCAGGGCAGGAAGGCAGAGGTCTCAAGAAGCTTCTCTCTTTTCCCAGCGCTGTGAACTGTCATCGAATTTTATACTGGGTTGTGCAGTTCAACATTCAAGCCAGTAGGTGGTACTTATGGGTAAGAGCCAATTGCTGCAGACTCAGATAGGTGTGTGCTAGATCTTTGTTTACCAGGGAGAAGCTCTTTGTTGCCTCAGGCAATCGGCTGGTCTGTGGAATTAACCGTGGCCTGAACTCCCTGCTCAGCCCCTGGGGTGGGCACAAAGCTGGGCAGAGCTGAACCGCCAAGCCTGCCCTTAGATACTCTAATTGTGGGCACAAGTACCAGCCCTGCCAAAAGTGGGATCTCCTGGTGAAATGCACCGAGGTCTCCGCAGTAGGGGAGGGGGCTGCCTTACCTCCAAGATCCGGGCAGGCAGGAACATAATCCGCTTATCTGTCATACGCCTGTCCTGGTGCTCAGAACACTCAGATCAGGCGGACACTGCTGTCTTTCCCCAGGCTGCTATTTAGCCAAGAGCCATGAAAGACTCCTGCCCTGTGGTTCACTGCCAAAATGTCTTCCGTGCAGAAGCTTCTCCCTTAGCCCCAGGCACACAGCTTTGTGGCTCTCCTGACTTCTGCTGTTAGAACTCTGAAGCTCTGCGTAGAGGGGGATGGGGCCCCACCTTTTGTGCAAATCCAGTCCTAGACGGGACCAATGCCAATGAGGACCTGGCCTCCCTTAATAACCCTAGAATGGCTATCCTCACCAATCTCCCAGGGGAGCAGCCATGGCTGTGTCTGCAGCAGTGGGCTCCATGTCCATGCTGAGCACTGAGGCTGCCTTGCTACGGGGATCAACCACACTTCCTTGCAGAGCTGTGGGGTACAGTCACTGTCCATCCACAACCACGGAACAGCACTCCCCAAGAACTAGACCCCTCTGAGAACCCTGTAGTTCCTCTGAGTCCAGCCAAACATTCCCAAGCCGGGGTCAGGGAACATCTCTGGGGGTTCTGGTGATGTGTAGACACGGGAGCTGAGGTTCCCTGGGCAGGACTTAGTCCCCGAATGAATGAGCCCAAGTATGGTGCCCGCCACAGAATCTTGAGTCTGGGTGGAGAGTAAGTAACCTTGCGTGAGCTAGTAGTCTGGTGTAAAACCCTCAAGAAGTCCCCCACACCAGTGTTTGGGTTCGGAGAGCTGAAGAGCTCTTTAACAGTTTGAATACCAGACATCTGCCGCAGGAAGGAGGGGAGGAAACATAGGAGCACCTATCCTTTTGATGAAATACCAAGTCCCTTGAGTTCCTAATTGATATCCACCAGACTCTTGCTTCCTTCTTTTTCTGTGCCCTATCTTCTTCCTATGAGTTTTCCATTAGGCTCCAGCACTCTCACCATGATTGTCTCTTTGAATTACGATTGTTCATCTGTAACTTTCGTTCTTCTTTCTGAGCAGAACTGGCATTCAACATATCTAGACAGCAATTTGTAAATAAAGAGATAATCCTTCTAGATTTCCTGTAAGAATTGTGGAAATAACTACTTGAATTATTTAGAGCTATGAGCAACTTTAAATTTACCAAATCTCCAAAAAGGTGAGATTGTTACTTACTATCTTGCTTCATTTTTTTTTTTTTATTCATCATGTCAGCTATTACACCCAAAGTGTTTGGAACAGTTCGTTTTATTGAATTTAGTATACCTAAAACATACCTGTGGGGAACTAATATATTATATTAACTTAAATAGATGAAATATTTTTTAAATTAAATGAACGGATGGAGTATTTGAGAGCAGATATGTTTCTAGTCATTTTATAATTGTCAATAAAGCAATTATAATAAAATTAATGAATGAATGTTATAAAAAAATCAACCTGGATTTGAGGTCAGATTTTATCACATATTAGATCTGTCATCCTGAGAAAATAATACTCTGAGGCTTTTTGATCATCTATAAAATGAGAATTATTGCAGAATTACATTAGGTAATACTAGTAAATTTTATTGCTCTGAATACTGTTAGTAATACTGAAATACCACCACTACCACTTTTAGGTCAATAAACAAATGAAAATATAGATAGTATATAATATAAAAAGTACTTTTTTCAAATAATGATGAGTAGGACTACTAGAATTGTAAAACTTTTAGAATGTGGAGAAATAAAGTGATATTTTTGAAAACTCGATTTCCTACAAGGAAATACTTAATTTCCTACTAATCACTTGATTTCCTGCAATACTAATACTCCAAAAGTTGGGTCCTGAGTGCAAATATGGCCTGTAAACTTTTCCAAACCTAATTTTTAAAAATTTCATTCATATTCAAATACTTACCATTGAAGGCTTTATATAAATTAAAACAAGTATTAAAATTAAATTCTTCAAGAGAAAAAAGGGGAAAGTTTTGCTTTTCTCAGCTGGTACTGGTGTACATTCACAGAAAAGATAGCATTTAAGTTGTAGTTTCAAAATTAATGAGATTAGAGTAGATATTTGTTTAGGGAGGCTGAAAAACACTTTGTGCTGTGGAAAATACTCAGGTAAAACTGATAAGACAAAATAATGATAATGTATGTTTAGCTGAACTGAATGGGTGCAAAGAAACAGTGGAGTGATTCAAAGATTTTGCCAGAGACGGTGGGTGACTAGGGTGTTAAAATTCAAGGAAGGATTTAGAAATGCATATCCAACCACAGGTTAACTTAACTAATGGTAGTGTATATGAATTTGTAGAAAAATAAAATATTAGCACCTAAAATTTAATTTAAATACTAGGTTTTATATAATAATGTATAATATGAGTTTGAAAGAGATAGTTGAAAAAATTCTGAGTGACTGACAGTTAAAATGATAGGGGAGTGGCACATTAATAATTAAATACTCACACTGTACAGGTCAGCATGCTTCTAGCAGAGTATACAAGAGTTTAGCAGTCTCAAAAACTTAATATTACAAAACATTTAAATGCAAATAAACCTGTATACATACCAATACATAGTCTGCATTTATTTTAATTATAATATTATTTTGGGGGGATAGCACTTGGGAAAAAGCATGGCTTGTGGTTTAAAATGATCAGATTGCCTTTCAGTATTTTTCACTAGACTACATATATTTTTAAGTATTAATGCCAAATTGGAGTCATTTAGAATGGGCTTTCTTTAATATAATAGCTTTCACCTGTCATTGTGATGATTCTAATTTTCTATAGAAAAATATAATAATAAGCAGACATTATTTTTCATATTTAAGTGATTTTCAATAAAATGTAATATTTCATTTTAATTATATAACAAATTTTCAGACTCTAATAAATGATATGAAAAGAAATCCAGTGATTTAAAAAATGCTTTAAAATCAGTCACTGAATATGAGAATCCTGAAATGCATAATGAAACAATTTTTAGCCTGATGGATCTATCTCAGTGACCGTTGACTTCTAGACATTACACATTTGAATTTGGAACTTGGCCTACTATGAGTGTCAATCACAAAATAGTAAGTATTTACTGGCTACTCTAGGGTGCATTACTTTTAGACCTTTAAAAATCCAAGCCTGATAGTAGTCAGGAGATTAAGTTTTGTCTTCATGTATGCAGATGCTTAGAATATCTTGAGGGGGTTACATGTGAGGTAGTCTAGGGTCTGGGTTCTAAATCTAGTCGGGATTGAGAAGGTTGATTTATGCTCACTTGATTTATTTCACTTTGGTTTATTACTAAACCAGTAAATGAAGAGAAAAAGGATACCCAAAGTAAGGAGACTAGTAAGTAAGTGAAAATTGATCCCTGAGTTCTTCAGTTCTTGCAAGTGAAATCACAAATGTTGGGAGCTGCAGCGAGGGATGTGATAACAATTGAGAGTAGCAAATCATTACTGACTATTGTCTTTGGGAGCAAGGTGTTTGAGAAAGACCTCAAATAGATGTGATACGGTATCTGTTTTTCTTTTTAAATAAATGGCTTTTTACAAATAAATATTTTACAACAATAACTCTTAAAACAAAATTTGTATATAAAATATCCCACTTACATAAGCTTATAATAATCAGAATTTTAAAAAATTAATATGAGGAAAATTAATTTAAATGAAACTATATGCATTGTCAGCCCTGCAATAATGTAAAATTAGCTTATGCATGGTTAATATATGTAAGTCAGCATAACATAAGCTTATTCAGCTTATTAAAATTTTGTACCTTCATATAATAGAAAATTAATGTAACATACATGAACTGTCTGCAAGCCATAGAGGAGTACATTAGTGTATAAAATAATCATTTACCCTGTGGTCTTCCATTTGTCTCAGTTTGGCAACATCTCTATCTTGAAAGAACTTTATAAATAAATATAATACTATGTGATTCAGAGTTATTTACCTGGCACATCACATCATTTCATTAAAAGCTTCCATCTGCTTGTCTACCTGAAACTTCTGATTATGACAAAATCCTCTGCCATCATTTTCATAATTGAATGTTGCTATAGTTTGAATATTTGTCCCCTCCAAAATTCATGTTGAAATTTAACCCTCAATGTGGCAGTATTGACAGGTGCAGTCTTTAATATGTGATTGGATCATGAGGGCTCTGTCCTCATGAGTGGATTAATCCAAGGATGGATTAATAGGTTAATGGATTAATGGATTAAAAGGTCATCATGAGAGTCAGACTAGTGGTTTTATAAGAAGAAAAAGAGAGACCTGAGCTAGCAAACTCAACTCCCTCATCATGTGATGCCCTGTGTCACCTCAGGTCTCTGCAGAGAGTCCTCACTGGCAAGAAGGCTCTCAAAAGATGTGACCCCTTGAAGTTGGATTTCTCAGTCTCCATGACTGTACGAAATAAATTCCCTTTCTTAAAACTTACCCAGTTTCAGGCATTTTATTATAAGCAATAGAATACAGACTAAGACAAAAATTGATACCAGGAGTGGGGTGTTGTTGATAAAAAATACCTGAAAATGTAGAAGTGGCTTTGGAATTGGGTAATGGGCAGAGGCTGAAAGAATTTGGAAAAGTAGGCTAAAAAAGCCTAGATTCTAGTGAGGATTTAGAAGACAAGAAAATTAGGCAAAGTTTGGAATGCCTTAGAGATTAATTAAGTGGTGGTGATTAGAAATTTGCTGATAGAAATATGGACAATAAAGACCATTCTGTTGAGATTTCAGATGGAACTGAGGAACAAAGTATTGGAAACTAAAGTAAAGGCCATCTGTTTTATAAACTAGCAAAGAATTTGGCTGCATTTTGTCATTTTGTTCATGCCTTAAGGCTTTATGGAATGAGCAATGAATTAGGATATTTAGTGGAAGAAATATATAAGCAGCAAAGTATTCAGGTTGCTGCTTGGCTACTTTTAATCACTAACAATAAGCTGTGAGAAGGGAAAAAAAGACTTAAAGACAGAATTTATAACCAAAAGAGAAGAAAACCATAAAGATTTGGGAAACTGACCATCTGGACACATAAAGAGTGAGAAAGCATGTTCAGAAGAGAAAACCAAGGATGTAGCCCAGTGACAATTTGCCAAAGAGATTAGCAAGGATAGAAGGGAACCAGGTGTTATTCCTCAGAAGATAATAGAAGAAAGATCCAAAGGCATCTCAGAGATCTTCAAGGCTGCACCTCCCATCACTGGCCCAAAGGCCTATGAGGGCAAAATAGTATTGAAATGAGACCAAGACACCTTCTGCAGGCCGACTGCCCAGGCCTGCCTTGGGACGCTGCTCTCCAAATCCTAGCTCAGTGCTTTTCGGCCACCTTAGTTGTGGCACAAACAGCTCCAGGTATGGGTCAGTCTGTCACTCAAGAATATATAAGACATAAGCCTCAGCAGCTTTCATTTGGTGCTAATTCTGCAGGCTTTCAGAAAGCAAGAGGTGTGGAGGATTGGCAGGCTCCGCCCAGATTTCAAAGGATGCTGTTGAAAGCCTGGAGGCCCAGGCAAAGACTTGTCACAGGAACAAAACTACCTTAGAGAGCCTCAACCAGGGTGATGCCTAGTGGAACCATGCAAGCGAGGTCACCACAGAGAGTCTCCACTAGGACACTCCCTAGTGAAACTTTGGGAGCTATGGTACCACCATCAGGACACCAGAACTGTGGAGTCACTGGCAGCATGCAACGCCTGCCTGGGAAAGCTTTAGGCATCAGATTCCAACCTATATGAGCAGCCAAGAAGGTTTCACCCAGCAAAGTCACATGGGCAGGGCTGCATGAAACTTTGGGAGCCCAACCCCTGCCCCAATGTGTCCAGGAGGTGGCACATGGAGTCAAAAGAGATTATTCTCCAGCTTTAAGATTTAGTGTTTGCTTGTTGGGTTTAAGACTGGCTTGGGGCCTGTTATTCCTTTCTTTTTTCCTATTCCTCCCTTTTGGAATGGGAATGTCTGTTTTATGCCTCCCCCACTGTATATCTTGAAAGTAGATAACTTGTTTTGATTTTACAGGCTCACAGATAAGACTCTAGACTTCGGACTTTTGAGTTGGTGCTGGAACAATTTAAAACTCTGGGACTATGGGCTTTATATGAATGCATTTGTGTGTAAGAAGGAAATGAGTTTTGGAGGTCTGGGGGCAGAATGTTATGGATTGAATATTTGTCTCCTCCAAAACTCATGTTGAAATTTAATCCCCTATGTGGCAATATTGTGACACATGGATCCTTTAAGAGGTGATTGGGTCATAATGGCTCTGTGTTCATGAATGGATTAATCTATAAATGGATTAATCATGGATTAATGGGTTATCACGAGAGTGGGACTGGTGGCTCTATTAGAAGAGGAAGAGAGACCTGAGCTAGCATCCTCAGCTCCCTCTCCATGTGGTACCCTGTGTTGTCTTGACACTCTACAGAGAGTCCCCAACAGCAAGAAGACTCTCACCATATGTGGCCACCTGAACTCGGACTTCTCAGCCTCCATAAATGTAAGAAATTTTTTCTTATAAATTACCCATTTTCAGGTAATAACCCAGTGTCTATTATAAGCAACAGAAAATGGACTATGACAAATGCCATCAACCCTCTCAAACTTTCCATCAAAATAACTTTACTATTTCAATAAAAGTAAAGACATCTGATTCTTGTGGTACTTCTGTATTTATTAGAAATATAGCTTATCTTTTTAATAATGCTGGTGTTTTTATTAGTATTTTTACTGCTTTTGATAGTGTTTTTCTTACAAAGTTGCATAGGTTTCTGTTGGTCCTTTTGTAAAGCAAAATTTCCAAAATTTCTGATTTTTTAGTTCATGATTTACATAAAAAAAGGTATTTCAGAAAAGCATATATTGTATTTATAGCAGAATGCCCTAAATATCAGTATGTGGGGCAAGTGCAAGAAACAGAAACCACTTAAAGTATCTTAAGGATGAGTGATTTAACGTAGGTATTGGTGGGTATAAAAATGTAAAGTTGAAGGAGAATGTCTAAACTTGAACTCCAGGAAAGACACCAAAACAATACAGAACTGAACCAGAGGACAGCTTCTAGGCAACCATGAAATTATTGCCAAGGTTGCAACTTTCTCTCATCACCCAGGACACTATGGAATGTATGCCCATATCAGTTACCCAAATTGAGAAGCCATATTCGGAAGTAAAGAAGCCATCATCAACATCAAACTATTTCCTGTCATCAAAGACACTGGAGTACAGAAATTGTAATGTTTTTCTAGAGAATTCTCTCATTTGCACAACCATGCTTGCCATCAGAAATAGACAAAAGGGGAGAGCAAAATGTCTCTGCCTCCCTTTTTACTTTTAAATCTCATGCAAGTGCAACTGTTAGAATCTAGCTCACAGCCAGAAAACTACCAGTGGGGTATCTGTCTTATGTAGCTTTTAAATTTCCATCTCTGAAAACTACAAGGAAAGAAATGAAAGCTGAGAGAGACAAACATGCAGCACAATATGTTAATGTTTGGGTATAACTACAGTTGAAAACAAAATAGAGTAATCATGCTTGCATCTACTTATAGTGAATGTTTGTATTTAAGTGATAAAGACAGAAGCCATTCCATCTAACACAGATTTTCACAGATAAGTTAATTAGAAGTATTGTGTCAATAGCTACCTGTCATATAAATTGAGACAGAATTCATGACTGAAACAATTCGAGTGCTGAAATTTCAGCACATGAGCATATATTAATATTAATGCATAATTCAGGTACTAGCAGTTGCATAACAAGGGTGACATGGCAGGGATTCTGCATCTAATGCAATAAAAATGTACATTGTCTGTTAATGACTTTTAAATTATAATAAAAGGAGACTAAAAGTATTTGGTTTTTATTAAGCACTGTACCAGCAATTCTAAATAAAATCAGAGATAAAATATAGTTTTCCCAATCTTTTTTTTTTTGGGGGAAGGCCTAGGTTCTAAACAATTGTTGTGGTCACAGGTGAGGTTTAATATATATAATTAAATACACACACCTATATGCTTCAATTAGCACATTTTTATCACTTGTCCTTTAATATATATTTAACTCTGTGTTATAGTAGTTAGTTCCCAACACAGCCACATATTTAGTGGCCTGAGTTTATTTCAATAAATAAAAACAAATTTGTAACTATTTGGAACCTTTTGCAGTTCTGTCTCCAATCCTGTGGCACACATATTCCTGCATTTAAAAAACAAAGATTTGAAATAAAGATAATTGCACAGTAACTGTAAACATGAAGGGAAAGAACTTATGCTACTTCCATTTTGATATTCTATATAAATACATGGAGTATTTATTTGTGTTGAAAATGTAAAACCTCAGAGTTGGTAATCTTTTGTGCACGTGGTGTCCTTATTGTCAGTACATTTCACTTTCAGCTACTACCATGATATCCCATCACAAATCAGATCAAAAAAATAAAAAAATAAATTAAAAAAAATACAAAAAAAAAAAAAGAAATAGACACAAGCAGTCAAATACAGAACTGCTAGAATTTCTTAATTTCTTAAAAATAGAATATTCTCTGAATTATTTTAACATTTTATAATGACTAATTTATATACACTAGAAAAAATAATAATGATATAATGAGTATCCTATGTTTCACGAACTGACCTTTAAAAATTCATTTAGAAATCAACTTATTCAAGTTATGTTATAATACAAATTCACTTTTTAATCATGTATCTCTGCTTTGGAGGATTTCCAGCTAAATCAGTTATTAGATTATTATTTTATTATATATGTTATATTATATATTACATTATTAGATTATAAGTATATTATAATTAGCCTAACAACCTGACAAAATTACAATTCATAATGAAAACTAAAGGAGAGAAAAAATACTAAATAATGTGTGACTGTTTTCTCTCTTTGTTTTAATTCAATAGTGATAATTTTGTCAGAATTCAAATGAGAATAGGGTAAAGCCTAATATGTATCTGAGTTTTGGCTTTTCTTTCTGCCCTTCAATGCTTCTATTTAAAAAAAATAAGTTCTACATGTATAAACCATTAAATATCATGGAAAATTGTTATAAGGATATTTTCTAAGGTCTCTGACTATGCCTGAAAAAATATAATTGGGTATTTTATAGAAATAATCTTAACACATTTTCTATGTAAAACAAAATGAGTTTTCATAGCTACATAATTCTGCCAATTATTCAGAGCCCAAAATTACATTGTTGCAAACATGATTATGTCTTAGGGAATAAAGATAATCATGTACTTAGAAAACGGTGGAGTATTTTGTTATAAAGCTCTGTATTTTGTGTACCCATAAAACATTGATATATTAAACCTGATTTTAGTCATGCTTATCACACATTCAGCTTTTTTAGCGAAAAGGCAGACTGCTTATTTCATTGAGCTTTTCGGTATGGTTGAGAAAAACTGATACCCATCATAATACTTCATGACATGATTGTTATAATAATTATTTCCAAGCAGTTATAATTGATGGTACTTAGATTTTATTGGTAAGAAAAATGCTGCATTTATTTTGTTTACGATTAGATCTTTGAAAGTAAGCTGTTTCTCCTTTATACAATTTTAGTACTACGAATGAAGTCGCTTAGTATCTCCTTGTTAATGAAAGGCCTGCTCCCTACCTTCCTATGCCTAGAGGACATTAGAGAATTCTTCTCTCATCACATTTTTTCTGCCCCTGAGCTGGAGTTATATGTGTTATGCAATCCAGAACAATCCTTTCCTTTGTGCAAGCTGGCAGTATCAAGGATTTATGGCAGTTACTCCCTCCTGGTAGTGGGGAGAATAAGACTTAATATGTTTTAAAATCAGGTATAAATCAAAGTTGGTGAAAAGCAAAACTTGAAAAAATGTCATACTCATATAAAAATACCCAAACGTTTGTGACTATTTCTTTTTATACCTTCACCAGATGGTGGAGAGTAGAAATAAGAGGAAAGAAGATTACAATCTGTAATTTCAACTGACTTCATAAATCTCATCATTAGTGACAGGTTAGGTAGCTGAACACTTTTTGATGTGATTTGGAACAAATCAACTTTTCTTTCTTTGAGGATTTTTTTTCTATTAAAAAGGTACTTTGAACAAGAAAGGGAGTTGTGTGGAAAGAGAATGACTTTTGATGTCTGAGGCCTGTACCCAAATTTCAAGTCCTTTATATATTTATGATACTTGGTAAAAGTTACTCAGCTTCTCAGAATCACTGATGCCCATCTGTGTTCCTTAGGTGTTGCTATATGGGTAATTTATTTACAATGTGGAGAAAAAAACCCTCCGTATACTAATACTACTAATGCCACCAAATTTTCCTTCAGAAGATATAACACACTCCTTAATTATTAATATTGTTTTTGATGAAATAATACCATGAAGAGGCCCCACTTCTGCACAGCAAACCACACAAAAGCAACAATGGAGGAAGAGTTATATCTGCATTTCCTCTGCATACGGCTTCCATTTTTCAGAGATTCCAACATAATTCTTCTTTTGAAATGTATGTCATTATGAAGAAATTAGGGCGAAATATATCACTTTACATTAAAACTGAATTATCTTTTTATGTTTTTTCGTGGTCCCTACATTCCTATCCTAGGAATTAATATAATGTCACATCAGTTCTCTGCTCTAACTGGGTAAGAGTCCAGTGTCTTAGTAAGTGGCTTTACCGTAGGTTATGTCATGTTCCTAGTATTTCCTACCTTGAAAGGAATATGGTATTTAGTTGCAAATAGTAACAATTATTATTAAATTATAATGATTCATGTTTTGAAATATTAGGTGAAGAATGTACACTATTCTTAGTTATATTTCCATTGTATGCCATTTGCAGTTTTTTCTACTGTGTGGAATACAATTATAGTAGCAATATTTAATCATGTTTACTTCAGAATCTGACATTGAACTAGAACTAGGTTTTACTGCAATTTTAACAAATACTATGATTTTACCTGTACTACTACATTTTAAGGTAAAATTTACGATCCAATCAAATTGCATGTATTCACTAACTTGACCATTAACTTAACAAACATAATTTTAAAACTAATTTTTTCCAAAGGTTGAGTAGCAAACAAATGTTGCAGGGAAATACAAATAATAAGAGCTTGTAATTTTAAAGTGCAATATCTTAAATTACCTGATATTTTCATGTCTTATACTTTCTTTTAAAGAATATTTTAATGAACTCCTATTTCCCTGGACATCTCTTTGCCCTGGATCTTTAAAATTGAAATTTTGATTTTTTTTTAATGAGTGCTCTGTTATTTCTTGACACTTTCTGTCATTCATCAGGGTCCATTAAGGCAGATGTTATCAATTAATTGAATGCCTCAAAGGGTTAAGATTTAAATTAAAACAACAAGAACAACTACAATTTAATATTGTAAAGGGAATAGTCTTGAATTGCTTTTAAAATTTAGGACAGATATTATTTAAATCAGCATACACAAATGAATTGAGGGAAAAAAGAAGAGTGGAATAGTAAATGAACTAGTGATCAATTTTTGCAATCTTGATTTTAATTTGGCAAAGAAGATACATTTTTTGTATATTAAGGATCACATACAAAGTGAGCATTTTTTCTTCAGTGGTTTTAAATATCCATTCACATCTGTCCTTAAAACTTTTCTTTCATATGTATACTGTTGTCAAGCTGACTTTAAATTCATACAGAACTTCTGATTCTACTATGCAAGGAAATCACTGTATAAGTGTTTCAGAATCTTATCAATTTCAAATAATACAATTAAACAAATTTATATACCTATTTATTAACTATAGGTATTATGTTCAATTATATTCAATTATTTTACAGAAGCTCATCTACCTTTTCCTAATGCTTTGTTCAAATTTGTGTTGGTTGCATTATTAGTATTATTGTTATTATTGTTTTAGTTGCTGTATTAATACAATTTATAAAATAGAACTATATATCACATGAGGTTATCCATATTATTGCCTTGAGAATGATTTCAGGCTGTGGGGCAAAGAAGGGGATCCCAGTTGGATCCTAGCAGATTACTTTAGTTGAAGAGATGGAGGTGACAGTTTAGACACAGGGGTGGGGAACCTGGGGCCTCAAGGCCACATGTGGCCCTCCAGATCCCCAAGTGCGGCCCCTCTACCGAATCCACACTTCACAGGACAAATCCTTTTAACAAAGGATTCAGCCAAAAGGGCGCACTCAAGGATCCAGAAGGCCACATTATAGTTTGCAAGGAAGATTATCACAGGAAAAAGAAAAAAAAAGCACAGAGACTAGAAAATTGTGGCAGGTCCCCCCTCAAATATCCAGAGAATAATGATAACTCATGGATTTGAGAAAACTACCCAACACCAGGAAAAAAGAAAACACCTGAAAATATTAGCGGAAACAGTGCTTAGAGCCCTCATGGTACCAGGAATAATGCTAATTCCCATGAGTAAGAATGGAGAATATCATAATCCACGAGGCATTGGGCAGAGTACTCAGAAGAATCATTCCTTGCAAGTGTGGAATGCTTAGCATTTTACTAAAAGCTGCTTATGTCTTGCCTGACAAACCTTCAAAACAGGACCTGAAGTAATTTTCAAGTAATTAAACTGCCTCCCTGAACAAAATTCGAGAATATTTACATAACTACCTAAACTGTTTGGCATGATCAAAATAAAAGTCACAATTCCTGGCATCAGATAAAAAAAAAGCATTACTAGTCATGTAAAACCAGGAAAATGTCAATGAAAACACAATGCATCAAAAGTCATGGGATGCAGATAGAGAAATATTTAAGGAAATTTTTGTAGCACTAACCCTTTATTTAAAATAAAAGTAACAGAAAAATGGTCTCAAATCAATGAATCCAGCTTTTTCCTAAATAAATTCAAAAGAGAGAGAGAAAGAGAGAGAGAAACCTAAAAGAAGAGAAATTTAAAGGTCAGAACAGAAATTAATGAATCAGAAAACAGAAAAAGAATAGAGAAAAATCAATAAAATCAAAGGCTGGTTTCTTGGAAAATATCAATATAATTGACAAACCTCTAATCAGAGTAATAAAAACATTAGAGAAATGAAAAATATAGCACTATCAGGAATAGGAGAGGTGAAATCATTATAGATGCTACAGATATTGAAATGAAAATAAGAGAATATTATGAAAAACTGTATGCAAATAATTTTACCACCTTATTGAAATAGGCATAATCCTTGAAAAACACAAACTATCAAAGCTTACTCAAAAAGGAATGATGTGAATAAATCTATATCTATTGTCCAATAAAAACAAATCTGTGCTAAGGGAAAAATTGTATGCAGAAGAAAGACTATTGCAATAGAGAGAACACTGATTTCAGAAAACTGCAAGCATCTTAAAGTCAAACAGAAAAAGACTTTTCTTTGCAGAGTCAAAGGGAATAAGTAAAGTTAAGAAGAATCTTATAAGGAGAATTTGGGCAAGCAAGGGGAAATGACAGTGACATCTGACAGGAAACACGTCTTGTGGTAGTCAGCTGATTTTCAGGATAAGTTGATAATGTTGCATGTTCCAATTTTTAGAGCTATCTCAGGCTTAAGGACAAAAAGACTTCAGCAGCCCATAGAAAGGAAAGAAGCTTGACCAAAATTTGGTTAAGACAAAGCAGAGAGTAAGAGATGAGCAATTGTGAACATTTGGGCATTATAAAAGAAATCTGAATTGTATTTAAAAAACATTTTACAAAGAAAATTCTAAGTTCAGATGATTTCTCTGGTGAATTCTACCAAACATTTATGAAACAAATAATACTAATGCTAGAGTTTCTTTTCCTAGAAAATTAAAGAAGAGTACTTCCTAACTCATTCTCCAAGGCCATTTTTGGATTCATTATTCTAAAAACAAAATCAGACAAGGACATAAGGAAAAAAAAAAAACCTACAAGCCCAGATATCTCATGGATATCAGTGCACAATTTTCTAAAACAATTTTAGCAAACCAAATGCAAACTTATGTAAAAAGGAATAAGAATTCATGACCAAATAGACTTTTTCCCAAGAACGCAAGGTTGGTTTAACATTGTCAACTCAATCCATATCAGAGCAATAGAAACTCTCACTCATTGCCAATGGGAATACAAAATGGTTAAAATACTGTGGAAGACAATTTGGCAGGTTTTTTTACAAAGTTGAACGTAACCTTACCATATGATACAGCAACTGCACTCCCAGGTATTTGCCCAACTGATTTGAAAAATTATAACAACACAAAATATTCACATGAATGCTGATATCAGTTTTATTCTTAATCACCAAAAATTGGAAGACTAAGAAGTCCTTCCAAAGGGTAATGGATAAACAAACTGGTAAATCCGTACAATGGAATACTACTCGGCAATAGAAGAAATTAGCTACCAATCCATGCAAAAAACAGATGAATCTTAAATGCATATTACTATTCGACAGAACCCAGTCTAAAAATGCTATTTACTAAAGTATTTGAAATATATGACATTCTGGAAGACAAAAAAAAATAAAAACAGAAATAGTAAACAGATCAATGTTTTGCCACTGGACTGTTGATAGAGGAAGATTAAATAGTTAAGAATAGTCCAGTGAAAGTATATAATTCTGTATGATACTCTAATGGTGGTAACATGACACATTCATTTGGATAAATCTGTAGATCTTTTTTGTTTTTCTTGAGATGAGATCTCACTACATAACCCAGGCTGGTCACAAACCACTCCCCCATAGATCTTTACAGCAAAAAGAGTGCACCTTAATATATGCAAATTATATAAAACATTTAGAAAATAAGGAAAAATCCTACATGCAATGAAGACAATGACAGAAGAAACTAATTGTATTGCAAATATATAAAATTTCCTTAAGAAAAGTATTGGTGAAAAAGATGGTGAGCTAAGTAACTTTGGAAATGAGTGAAGTCAGGAAGATTAAAGGTAAAAGAAACTATAAAAAGTACTGCACTATAGATGATAAAATTGCTTAGTTGTTTCCCATGGGAGTACAGGTCAACAGTTCTGAAAGTGCTAAACATGTAGACTAAAACTAAACAATCAAGCATATGGATAATGGATGGTAGGAGGAAGGTTCCTCAGTGTTAGAGTGGGAGGTTAAAGGTAAGCAAGGGAAGGCAGGATGATTTATGTGATAAGGATTAGAGTTGAAGATATCAGTATGAAGGCATGTTTGGTTTAACAAAGACAAAAATGTATAGGTATATATAGATAGCTAAAGAGACATTTGTATACACATGATTTGTATACACACATATGTAGACTTGTGCTGTCAGGTGAGAGGATCTAGAAGTAATGACACTTTAGTAGCAATGAGCACATATAGAACCCACATCTTGGTTTCTAATATTTTTTTCCAATAAAAGAAACCAGAAGTCCTTGGAGAAATAGCTGATTTTAGGATTGGGGCAGGAATTACAGAAGACATGGCTGGAGTATTTTATAGTTCTAGAAGGTAAGAAAGTGTTAAATTAAAACAAATAATGAAAAACCCAATGACTGGGGTGTATCAAAAGAACAAAGAAACCAACTGAAACAGCTTCCAAGAGCCAAAGCTCAAAATTTGAGCAATAAAATAAAGTACTATTGGATTATAACCCAAAGCACAGAATAAATATTTATGAATCAATGCTTATAAAAATAAAATGATTGACTAAATAAATAAATGGGTTGGGGGTGACGGAATAGAAAAACCTCCTGTGCAGAATTCTAAACAATTTATTTTGATACTCTCAAGGAAGTGGAATAAAACTTCCTGCTCATCAAGTAAGATCTGTATACATGACTTACTTTCAAAGATTAAAGGATGGAGAGGAAAAAAAAGCAATTAACTTTCCCGGACAGAAACTTTACAAATAGTACAAATAGTACCTCAGCCAGGAATCAAGGTCAATATCAACAATGATAAATCATGTTGATGGTGTGTATCTTTGATATAATGTGATGAAATGGCACCTTACTTATGTGGTTTACCAAAAACCCATGAACTCAATTTAATTGTGAGCAAAACATCAGGGAAATCTCAATGGAGGGACATTTTACAATATCCCTGGCCAGTACTCTCTAAAATTTTTGAGGTCATCAAAAGTAAAGAAAGTCTGAAAAACTGTCACAGGCAAGGGTGGTCTGAGGAAACATAACAGATAAATGTACTATGGAATCCTGGAAGGGATCCTAGAACAGAAAAATGACATAAGATAAAAACCAAAGAAATCTGACCCAAGTATGAATTTTAGTTAATAATAAAACATCAATATTGGTTCTTTTAATTGTGACAAATGTACCATACTAATTTAAGGTATTAATAATATAGGAGAAAATGATTTTGAGGTATGTGGGAAACTCTCTTTATTATCTTAATAATTGTACTCTAAATCTAAAATTACACTAAACATTTTATTAAATATTTATGAAAATCAATGTAATTTGCCATATTAATAAATTAGAAAAATTATATTTTAATGCCTGCATAATTATTTGACAAAATCTAATATCTATTATTGGGCAAAAATAAGAGCCACCATTTAGTCAACTAAACCTGGGATTCTTTTTCTTTGTATCTTACCTAAAGACTGTTTCCGCTGAATCTGAGCTCTAAGCCAATCCTTGGAATGTATACAGTGTGAGAAAAAGGTGACCAAGATTTGCTGGTAATGGAATATTTTCCTTACACCACGCTACATCTCAAATGAATAGTTTTAAATTTTGAAAGAAAACTACTGTTGGGATGGACATGGGACATCTCCCGTGACTACTGAGGGCCACAAGAAGTAGTCAATATTTTGTAATAGGTAGGTATTTTAACATCATGTGTGCCAAAACGCAGATTTTAGAGGGCACATGATCTGAGTCAAAAGAGAAATGGGTCATATTTTAATCTTGCATTTCATAACAATATAATAAATAACCAATTTTGAAGTCCTAGAGATGGATTGTCTTTCTCCCCTTGGCACCACAATTCTGCCATTTTCTCAAATCAATGACTGATTGGCAACACCTCATACCAGGTGCAAATTTCTGTATTAGTTTTAAGTTTTGGTTTCAAG
This sequence comes from Daubentonia madagascariensis, assembly GCA_023783475.1. Classification (NCBI taxonomy): domain Eukaryota; kingdom Metazoa; phylum Chordata; class Mammalia; order Primates; family Daubentoniidae; genus Daubentonia; species Daubentonia madagascariensis. The sequence continues at coordinate 3,255,042 of JAKFHU010000322.1, forward strand.
TGACAGAAATACAACCCAAACTACTTTAAGCAAATGGAGAATGCATTGACTCACAGAATCCACACAGTAGATGGGTGATATATCCAGAGAGATTATATATACATTTGGGACATTGGACAAGCAGGAACAAGAAACTAAACCCTCCAGGGTCTCACTTTCTTCTTTGTCTCTCCTCTTTGATTGTAAGGCTCAATCTATCTTACTTTATCTTGACTTTTTTCATATAGATCCAAATCAGTGAAGATGATAACTCTGTGATTTTATAGCAATTATAGAAATTGACCTTAAATTTTTTATAAATAAAGACTAACTGTTGCTAAGAGACTGACTTATCTAGTTCGTCAGATGACATGTGGACCAAACCACTGAAACTAGAGGAATAAGGTTCTGGGAATTTCTATGCTGGAGATGATTATTAACCTATGGGGATAATAAATTGAACTAGAATGCAAAATTACATTGAATTAATATAATGGATCCTGCACTAATATTTGAATAGGAGGATTGGCTGTTCTAAGGAAAGTGGTACTAGGTAGCCAACTCCAGGTGTCCACAGCAATTAGCCAATGGTATAGACTTCCACTTAAATTTTCTTGTATGTCTATGTGTGTGTGAATATATACACCCACATCCATATATATATATATATAAAGTTTGACTTAGCCACAGCCATGTTGTTTAAGCAAGGCAACTTGAAGATTTGATATTTACAAATAAAGCAAATGAGGTGTTATGGACTGAATGTGCCTTCCCCCTGCCCCCCATTCATATGCTGAAGCTCTAACCTCCGATATGATGATATTTGAGATGGGGACTTTGGAAGGTAACTAGGCTTAAATTTGATTATAAGGGTAGGACCCCCATAATGGGATTAATGTCCTTATAAGAAGAGGAAGAGAGAACGGAGCTGGATCTCTTTACACTATGTGAGGACACAGTGAAAAAGCAGCCATCTGCAAGCCAAGAAGAGGGCCCTCACCAGGAACCAAATCTGCCAGCACCTTGATCTTGGACTTCTAACCTCCAGAACTCTGAGAAATAATTGTCTGTTGCTTAAACCACCCAGAATATGACATTTTACTATAGCAGCCTGAGCAGACTAAAACATGAAGTTAAGCAAAGCACGATGTATTAGAATACATTAGAAAGTTTAGGTATTTGAAGCAGACTAATCTGGATTTTCATTTCAGCTCTTTTTACTTTTACTTGTACAACCCTGAACAAATGGTTTAATCAATGACTAATCTAACTATAGTTTCCCTACTTGAAAACTTGGTTAACACAGTTTATACGATTTCTGTGAAAATTGACTAATGTACCCTGAATGAGCATAGGCAAGATTTATTTTCCAATGTTATCCCACAGGATATCCTTAATAAAGTTTTGTGCATATATATACATATACATATAGAGAGCAGATATTCTTAATCTATGCTAATTTAATGCTGATCTTATGTATCATTTTAAAGAAAATTCTAAAAAATTACTTTCCAAAGCAATATGTTGAATAGATCATAGAGATCAATTCATATAATGTACAAGAGGAATGGGGAAAAGTCCAGGATCCTCATATAAAGAAATATTTGTGGTTTAAAATAAATTTATGGTGAAAGTATGAAATATGATTTCCTGAAGTAGACAGTCTCAAGGAATTAAAAGTGGATAAAAGCAAAAATTATGAAATACTTTATAAAATGGCTCTAATACTGATTAATATACTTATTTTAAAATATATACAAATAGTTTGAATAATTTTTTATGAAGTATGACAATAGAAAAGTTGTACTTCCAAATTAACATATACAGAGTGATTTAAAGATTTATGGATATCTGTTAAAGAAAAGCAATAAATTTATAGACATTTTTATCCTCATTCCTGAATATTTTTATATTAATACTAAATCAACAACTCTTTTTAATATTCTGGTTGAAGAAATAATGAGGAATTAAGTGCAGTTTACATTATGCTTAAGCATAATTCAGTACTTTTTTACTATATTAATTTCATGAGAAAGAATTTTGTAATGGAGAGTGCTTTAAATGACCTATTTTATTTATTTTTATTTTGTAACCAACACCAAAAATTTAGTTTTAGAATTGGAGTAGAAGTACCACTTCAGCAGTCTTCAATAGCCAGTTCAAATACAACATCTGCATGAGCTTCCTAACTCTTACAGCTGATTTAAATTATTATTTCCTCAGTGATCATAATGGTCATGTATATCATTTTTATTGGATTGTTAACTTCTTTTTTGTATTAATATGTAATGTTTGTTTGACTGTATCCCCATACTAGGAAGTGAGGCATACATTTTTGGAGCTAGAGAGTAATTTATTAATGATATTAATGGTATTTTTTATTTACTTCCATTAACAAAACCATACTTGCCTTGCTCCAATGCCTTGCACAGCTTCTTGTTCAGAATAGATGTTTAATAATATTTCTTAAATGCTGAACAAATGAATATCCCCATTTGAGAGAATGTGCCTGAGAATTTATTTTGTGTAATTTGTTTTTGTTGTGTTAACCTAAAACCTCTAAGTGCATCTTTTCTAGACTTCAAAAACCCAGGAAACCAGCAGTTTGAATAGTCTTTTGAATCTATAGCCATGCATTCAAAATGAATTGTTCAAAATGTGATAATATGATGTACGATGGGAAACTCAAAATAAGCCATTATGTGTTATTTACTATAGAAACATTTCTTTTCCTGGGCTTCAGCATGATGCCTTTTCAGACTGACTCTTTTAAATATCTGGGGGTAGGAGATAAGGCTATTTATATGTTTGTTGATAAGAATAAAATATTCATGATTGTGTCCATGTGTCACTGACTGACAATTAAATTTAAATTTAAATTGGCTGGCATTAGAGATTTATTTTCCCCATGGTCATATGTTATTATAATCATCTGCATTATCTTCATTAGGTTTATTTGCATACTTTATCACTGTGAAAAATTAAGTTTGTAAGTTTGTTTTCTTTAAGGTTGTGTTGCCTTTATCTGTAAAAATTCTGGAAGTGATTGAAAATACAGTACAGCACAATTCCATCCTTTGCATAAAATGTATTTGAACATCAGAGTAAACATATTCTTAAGAACAAACGTATTAAATACATAAGTCTCTGGATTAATACATAGAAATACACATAGTTATATAGATATATGGGTAAATCCCTTTAGATTAACAAACATAAAATCCATCAGAAGAATATATTCTCAGATACTAAAAATTAATCTCAACCCACAGTATTTGAAATATAACACTTATCATATTATATCTTTGTGCTGTTTTTGTTAATGATCACCAAAGCAGTAGGACTACTAAAATATCATAGTTTTTAATATGCAAAATTTATACCAATCATGAGGAAATGAATGTGCCTATAGTGTTAGAAGAAAAATATTTTCAACTCACATCTCTAGAAGTGCAAAATGTATATAGATCTGCCTTCATAGGCTGTTTCATAAAAGAGTTGTTTTCAAAGCATTTACTTATTTTTTAACAATCTTTAACAAGTACTTACTTTCTATATATAAAAAAGTTCTAGACACTAGAACATTTTTGCCCTCAAAGATTTCATAGTGTAACAAGATATGCATAGAATGCTTTGAAATTCACAAAAAACTTTATATGCTTTTATTTCAATTTTATTGTCAATTACAGAGAGTTTATTGCCTTTATAAAAAAAAAGATGATCAAAAATCACCATATTCTAATCAGAAACAACTGAAGTAAAACAAGATAAGTGTGTATCCCATAAAATTCAATACAGAACTCCAGTAGGTTGGACTGTGCTATGGGGTTATTCTCTCCAGTAACTTACCAAGTCTTGAACTGTACCGTATCTAAAGCAGTATGGTCTGGAAAAGAATTTATAAAACATTTTACTGCAGTTTCAATTTGTATTTTCCAGACTAGTATGAAGAAGGGAAGTTTAACAGCTTGAGATGTCTTTTCTTCCTTACTCAACAATGTTCTCTTCCCTCAATTTCTCACGACCTGAAGAAAAGTCTCAGTTCTCCATCCCAGTGGTAATTAAACGGTTATTCATTCCTATTCAGAAGATCCTTTGGACAACATCTGTCTTCTTTCTCTTTCTTTGACCTTTTAAATGTCTTTTTTCTCCCATTTTCTCACATTCAACCTCTTCTGAGCACGTGGTTAGTCATTCAGCTCTATCAGATTTACTAGATCCTGGAGTGCAAAATGGAAAGAGAGAAGGGGGCTTTCACGGTTCTCTGCCCACCACACATGATAACTGCAAGATAATTACATCTCTCACACAGGTCAGATTAGCATTTCTGTGGGCATTTCCTATTCAGTATCATGAGAAAAGAGTATTCATCAGTTATGGTTTTATTATAAACATATAAATCACTTAGATATTTTGTCAAGAAGTGATTTAATATAGCAAATTAGATGCTTACAACACTACCAGAATGTGTCAAAGAGAAGCTGACCTTTCAGCAAACCCTGAGAGACCAGAGTCACAGGAAGCCACCTATGAAAATCTCAGCTTTATTTTAGTAGTAAAGCATGTGATTGGTATGAATTTATTAAAAAGTTATACAATAAGCTGCACCTGCCATTTGCAGATATGTGTGCCTACTGCTGCTATGATAGTGTAATGATTTTTCCTTCTCTTTCATCTAGATCTAGCTACTCTCAAGGGCAAGGGATTACACAAGGGCATGGATATAAGGAGCAGGAATCATGGAGCACCATTTTAGAAGATATCTAACATACATTTTTTAGGATGAATTTTAATTGATGACATTCATTATTTACTCACCTGCACTTAGAGTTGTGTTCACAAATCTTAAGCCAGATTTTTTTTTGATGTATTACAAACCAATTTAGGGATCCTATGGATTTAAAAGACAGAGGATTATTTGTAGCCATTAGTGGTATCTTCAGGACAATTTCAACTCTACTATTTCTCAATTTGTTGAAGCCACTGTACTATAGTTAAAATGTCTCTTTCCACTTTATATTTAGCTCAATGTACACCCCAAGCCTAAGCTATAGCCAATAAGATGGAAATTTCTGGAGCTTTAGCCAAATCTTAGCACAATAGAACTTTAATTGTTTCAACAGCCACATTTCTCTTGGACTTCTCAGAGCTCTTTATGATGATGTAAAATTCATTTCATATGGCTTCCAGTGTCTGGTCCAGTATGTAAGGAGTTTAGAAGTTGTCACTCTGTCCTGACAACTAATAAAAAGTTGAAGAAACTGAAAAATCAACTTTTCTTGGAGCTGTCAGAGATATCTGAGGACAAAGCAGACAGTTTATAATAAAACTACTAAGTATGTAGTAATAGTATTAAACCATAATAGAGAAAATGATAGTTCAGCAAATTATTTGGTTGAAGGGAAAATATAATGGAAACCTCTTAAAAACTTAATAACAAAGGAAGAATTGTTTATGATCCCTTGACATTATCCTGTTTAGTCATTTTTTGGGGGGTTATACTTTTCTATTCATTAGAAATGGGCATTGTGAACACTTTGACATTATAAAAGAAATTGAACTTGTAGTCAAAAACTTTTTCACAAAGAAACTCTGAGTCTAATGGCATCACTGGTAAATTCTACCAAGCATTTATGGAAAAAATAACACCAATAGTAACCTTTTTTTTCCAGAAAATTGTAAAAGATAGAATACTTCCCAAATCATTCTATTAGGTCCTTTTATGATGCATTATTGTAAAAATAATCTTTCTGATATCTGAATGATATTCTTTCTTGGTGTTCCAACTTTTCCAATATTCATGTGTTTGTTTGATTATGTTAAGAGTAGAATAAAAGATTTTGAAATTTAAATTTGTGGAAGAATGAATTGAATCATGGAGAAACAGCCTGGCTCTTCAGGGAGAAGCAATACTGCTTTAAGGCCACAAGGTACCAGTACTAGTAGCTGTACTTGACCAACGATTTAGAAAGCACCTGTTTGACTCTGACTCTCCACTTACAGCTCTCATCTGCATTGTTACAAAATTCTATAACATAATATTTTAAGTTAAATGCTTTAAACAAAGGTAAGCATTGTTCCTTCAAATTTAACATTGTTTTCTACAAAGCTGGCATAAGTAGGCTTATATATAATAATAATTTTTAAAACACATGATTGCAGATTTAGTGTAATTCAAACAAAAGTCTGACATGCACTAGTAAAACTTGTCGCAGAATATGTATGAGATCAGATGGGCCCACTTAAATGTTAAATACCTCAGTAAATACCTGAGCTATTGATAGTAACATTTAAATATATCAGCTTTTTGGCATTTTTCTAGATTCTACTACTTAGAAGACATTATTGAATGAGTATTAGTTTTATAAACACCATACCTCCTATTCATCACTATCACTAATAAATTTGATGGAGAGATGAGAAAAAGAGGTAAAGACAGAATAGTGTAATAAATATCTGCATATTCTTGAATATTGCATTAGTAGCATTAACTTTCAAAAGCCTGGTGTGTGATACTGAAAATTTAACATATTTTCCTCTAAAATTTGTATTGAGTAACAAATATAAATTTTTACAAATACAAAAAACATGTAAATGGTTAAAGCTATATAACAATGAAATTAACAAATGAAAATATCTTATTTTCACAATATAATAATTTGTGAATAAAGGAGATAAAAATCAAGAAATAGCCCCTATACATGAGATTAAACAGGCATCTGTCTTTATAGTATGTCAGCATCCTGAGAAAAATCTCCTTATCAAAAGTTTTTTTACCCAATTGTTCTTGCCTCATATTATTCTAGAATTTATTCCTGTAAGTTGGATCTTTGCCTCCTGTTAAAAAACAAAGATCCACTAGAAGAACTTTTTTCAGATATCATTTTCATTTCTCAAGAATATTTTGATACAGAAGAAGCTCTGAAAATAGTAGGAACATGAAGCAGTCTAGAAAGAGAGTCACCTGCAGAGGAAGACTTGATTATAAAATGCCAAATATGGGATACAGCTTAATGGTAATCTTGAGGTCTTCAACTTGAAATGACCTGAAATCAAATGCTAGATTTTCCAACTGTGTACTACATGACAACACTGAGTCTCTGATTTCTCAGCAATAAGATGGAAAAAATAATCATCCTACCTCATAAGATTTTTGAAAATTAAAAGGGATAATTCAGGTTAAGTACGTGGTACCTGTCTCTCCCTCTTTTTCTCTCTCTCACACACACATACAATAATATAAAATCATATTTAGCAATCTGAACACAATGAGATTTTTCCAGTATTTTGTGTTTTTTCTCTGAAACTCATTAATTCTTGATTTCTCCTTGAATCTGGTCTTCATTTTTCTGAGGAAAAAGAAAGTAGGTCCAAAGAAACAGATATTTATTTTTCAGATATCTTACTGCTCTCTGCCTATTAAGTTATTATTTCTAAATTTTTTAAATCTCATATTGTCTATTATATTTCTTTGGACATAAACCCTACTTCCTTTTTTTTTAATATTAAAGAGTTTATTTGAGCAGACAGTGATTCTTCTGCTCAATCTAGAAGCACCTAGTCATGGTTTCTGGTTTTGAGGCTACCAGAGGGCCTTGAGGGAAAGTCTTTTATATGGTGCATGGGGAAGCAAACCAAATTAAATAATTGATTGGTTACAGCTATGTAGTTGCTTTATTTGAACTATTCAGGTGAAAATTTCCTGGTTATGTAATCAAAACTTTATTGGCAATTTGTGGTTGGTTAAGCATAGGTTTTGTTTTCCTTTAAGTTAGTAATTTATAAGAAATGCATTCGAGTTAGAGTGAGGTTTCCTTAGGTAAAAGCCCAGCACACTACAGCTGCTTCAGTCTAATTATCCCTATTTAATTATTCTATTTCATTTTATTCAATAGATTTAGTGGGTACAAGCCATTTTTTGTTACATGGATGAATTGTATAATGGTGAAGTCAGGGTTTTTAGTGTACTTGTCACCTGAATAGTATACATTGTACCCAATAAGTAGTTTTTGATTCCTCACCGTCCTTCCTACCTTACTCCTTGTGAGTCTCCAAAATTCATTATACCACTCTGTATGACCATGTTTACACATTGTTTAGCTTCCATTTATAAGTGAGTACATGTGGTATTTGTTTTCCACTCCTGAGATACTTCACTTAGGATAATGACTTCCAGTTCCATCCAACTTGCTGCAAAAGACAGTATTTCATTATTTTTCATGGCTGAGTAGTATTTTATGATATATATACACCACATTTTCTTTATCCATTCATTGATTGATGGGCACTGAGGTTGATTCCACACCTTTGCAATTGTGAATTTTTCTGTGATAAACATTCAGGTACAGGTGTATTTTTGATGTAATGACTTCTTTTGTCTAGTTCAAGAATGCCCAATAGTGTGATTGCTGGATAGAATGGTAGGTCTACTTTTAGTTCTTTGAGGGATCTCCATACTGTTTGCCATAGAGGTTGTACTAATTTACATTCCTACCAATAGTGAATAAGCATTCTCTTTTTGCTGTATCTGCACAAACATCTGGGTTTTTTTCTTTTTTTTTTTTTACTTTTTAATAATAGCCATTCTGACAAGGATAAGGTGGTATCTCATTGTGGTTTTAATTTGCATTAATAGATCCATAATATTACCCTTTTGTAATTTTAATGTGTTGATTTCTAAAGCTGAACATACAACTATCTTATGAGAAAGTAATTCCACTCCTATATGTGTATATAATAGGAAAACACATATCAATCAACAAAAATATACAGCAATATTCATGGAAACTTTAGTCATATTATACAAAATCTAGAAATAAAAAAAGGCAACCAACATAACAATAGATAAATAATTACGAGATATTACTGGGATGGGATACCCCATAGCAATCAAAAATAAAGAAGAGCTCCTGCTATGAACAACATAGGTGAATCTCATACATACTATGTTGAGCAAAAGAAGTAAGGAACAAATTAGCATGCAGTAAATCATGTAGTCTCATTTTATCAAGTTCAACAATAGGTTAACATAGGTGATGGTGGTAGAAATCAGAATTAAGATTACCTCTGGGGAGGCATTAACTGGGAAGGAGCAAAAGGGAACATTCTTGGGTGCCAGAAATGTTCTATACCTTAAACTGGAGTTGTCTCATGGGTTTGTGTGTGTGCATGTAAAGTAACATTGAGTTGTACACTTAAGATAAATGAACTAATTGTGTCTACCTCAAAAATGTGGTAATATTGCTAATGTGTGTGTGTTTCAACAGACATGACTTAGTGAAGATGTCACTTAGATCAGTTAGATAAAAATTGAAAGGTGCTGTAAGAAAAATTACATAATATACATTAATATGCATTAAATATATGAAAAGATGGTCACATTTACCAATAAAGACAGAATCGAACATTAAAGGTATATCTCTGTCTTTAGAAAGTATTTAACTATATTTAATGCCCATTTTTGAGGATTCAAGCCACAAATCAATGCAGTTTTTCTGGAGGCATGCTGATATCATGTATCAGAATAAAATGTGTGTTTTTTTAAAGAAAAGAAATACCACTTCTAAATATTTATCTTAAGGCAATAATGAAAGAAGTGTGATCATCTTTATAGGAAAAGGACTGTGTTTGTGTTATAAATTATATTAACAGTAAAAGTTATTTAAAAACATATTTGGATTATAAATAGAATCCTATGTAAGAGAAATACAAACAGCCTGTCCCAAATTAGAAAAGACAGTCTTTGTTCAGTAATTGTTACACATTTACTCCATTTGTCTTTTCCATTTCTTTGTAACTTGTGAGATGGGAGAAAGCAGGCAGGGGACATTATGAGCATCTCTCTTTTGCTTCCTATCTAGGATAATGTTCTGATTATAATATATGTTTTTAACTATCTTTTCTTGCAAACCTCAGTAGTTAACAACTCCTCTTGTCAAATATGGCCCATTACTATAAATCTAGTCATTTAGACTGGGATGAAATAGGAACACCATAATATTTCTGTACAGTGTTTCACGGCTGGATGGCAAAATATTTACAATTTTGAATGCATTTGAAAGCAATATTGTTTTAAACATTAAATATGCATGTTAGAAAGTTGTTTATGCATGCATAATTATGTACAGTATTAGCTTCAACTAATGTCTCCACTATGGACTTAATACATATTCAGACATTCTTGATGTTTCAGAGAAAACGAAAGGCTAATCAAAAAATGGTATGAAAGCAATCACTTAAAATTAAGATTTTTTTCTAGGAATGGGAAAGATGTCTACAACATTAAACAATATTTTGAATTACCTTAAAATCTGATACCATATTCCTAATTTTGAGAAACGGTGGTCCAAAGAGATTTTATCAGGGGACCAAGCAGACAGTTTTTAACAAAACTACTAAGTATGTAGTGATAGTATTAAAGCATAATAGGAAAAAACATTCATCAAATTATTTGGTTAAAAGGAAAATATAATAAATAACCCCCTAAAACTTAATAACAAAGGAAGAATTACATATAGTCTCTTGATCTTATCCTGTTTAGACATTTTGGGGAGTTATACTTTCCTAATCATTATTGTTTTACAAGTACTCATATCTTAGGAAGAAAATAAAAACAAATTGTCCAAATAAGGTTAGGTTTATACCAGTTTTGAAAAAAAAAATTTAAACTAAACACCTTTCTTCCCTTCCTTCCTTCCTCTGTTCTTCCTTCCCTCACTCCTTTTCTCCCTTCCTTCTGATATTGTTTGATTTCTTCCTTCCTTCATAGATTTGAATATTTATTTGGTGTTCCATGCTTATGATATAGATTTTGGAAACACTGATTAAAAAATAACTACAAAATTCTGTAGCAAGTTTGCCACTTTGAGACAATCACATTTACCTAATATCATTTGGTTACCCACAGATACAGATATACACATTTATTCAACAAATATTTGTTGAGAATTTTAATGATCTAAAATTCAAGGAAAGACAGAATTGAAAATACAAAGCAATGCAGTACTCCAAAATTCTAGTACTTAATAGAAAACAAAATTATCCAGACAGTAAGAAAAACTAGAGTAAACAGTTCTCAAAAAGTAATTAGGCAACTGCTGCAGTTAAAAGACAAACCCTGACACCACACAATTGCAACTCTACCTTAACTACAAAAGAACTGTGGACAATTTCCTGTCCTCCTGGTCTAACATTTCCCGGGCTTCTCTATACCAATTTAATACCATTTTATAACAAAACACTATCACAGCAGCATATCACATATTTCCACAGAAGCATCAAACTTTTAAAAAATGGAAAAAAAATGTGTAGGTGGAAATCCATTATTGCTGAGGACATAGTATAATTTTCTGACACTGTAGGAACACTGTGAAAAAAGAATCTCTCTCGAAGTGGCATTTTCCTTTGTTACTGTCCATAAAGTAATTAAAACTTTTAAATGACTCTAATTACTAAAATAATAAAAAGGACCTATGTCAAAATTAGGCACATGCACACTAATTATTAATATGTAAGATCATGGACTTGTTTAGCAGAAATTAAGATAAGATTCAGTGGTTGAAACCTTAATATATAGAGAATCTTCTCTTTATGGTTGTCTGACTTTTTAGCTAGCCCTGTTTTACCACTGTCTGTATTATCATTGTATAATGATTTTTAATAAATTATAAACTAAATTAGATTCATTAAGGTTTTTGGGGAAAAAAACTTTACAGTGAGAGGAAGACTAAGGCAATTTTTGTTTCAGGGAAAGACATAGTCATTTACCTTGCTATAATTCACTACTTGGTCCTCTATTTTATGATCTACCTGGTCATCTTTGGGAAAAAATTGTCAGCAAAAAGTATAAGTTGCTATTAAGTAGCTTCCATATGCTTTAAAAATACATTGTGAAATTAGATTTGGCTGGGATAGATGTCTCTACGTTGTTCACGGATGTTGAATTGGCTAATCAAACAAATGGAGAGAATAACATCAACCAGATACAAAGACTCTTTCTTCTATAAGTAGAAGTAAGCACTTACTATGCTTCTTTGCTCAATCTCCAAATATGCTCTCCATATTCATTTGAGCATTATAAGTGAAAGACTGCATGATACCCATAAGAAATTTCTATGATTATTTTACATTATTCCATATATAGCTCCTACTTGTCTTAGATTCTACTGCAATCCTATGTGACTGTCTCATATCTTGCTACATATGATATGTCCCACCATGCCCTTATCTTTACCTAACCTCAGCTTTTGCTTCTTTGTTAGTACATATAATGTTTTAGAAGATGTCTCCACTGTTTAAGTTCTTTAACTTCACAGAATATAGTACCCACAATGCTCATTTTTATCTTTCTAGAATCATTCTCAAAGTAAACACACAAAATAGTCATTATTCTAGCAGGAAAAAACAGATTTACAGTAAAAAAAAAATTAATGCAGAAAGCTATTGTAAAAAGATATAACATTGCTTATAAAGTTTTTGGGTTTTTCAAAGTTTTATCTTGTTTCACTTTTTTGGTGGGAAAGAGAGTAGAGTTTTAATTAAATTTCAAAGTAACTGGTGGCATGAATCTTTTAGAGTTACCATGTTACTGTAACTCGCAACAGAAACAAATATGTGTGCGTGTGTGTGCATGTAGCAGTTGCATAATGACGGGGTGATATACGAAAGGTAAGAGGAGAGATGGCTAGAATTGTTTTGCTCAATAAATGGTACTCAATATAATATTTATTTTATTGTGAAAACATCCATGCCTTTCTTCTCGATCTCCACTCCTCTCCATACACTTAAAAAAAACCTTTTATTTTAAAATAGTTTTCCATTTATAGAAAAATAATGAAGATAGTACAGAGAGTTCTCTCATATCCCACATTGTTTCCTTATATATTAACATTTTAAAGTGGTAAGATATATTTTTCATGATTAATAAAACAATATTGATAAATTATAATTAACCGAAGTTTATTCATATTTTCTTAGTTTTTACTTTTTCTGTTTCAGGACCTCATCCAGGATGCCATTTTACATTTAGTCATTATGTCCCCTTATCTGCCTTCTGGCTTTGATAATTTCTCAGATGTTCCTTATTATTAAAGACCTTGACCATTTTGAGGAATATTGGTAAGGAATTTGTAGAATGTCCCTGGATTTTTCTGATTTTTTTTTTTTAAGATTAGACTGTTAGGATAACTTTTTAAAGGAAAGCCACAGAAGTAATTTGAAATTTTCATCACATCATATCAAAGGTATATATGATCAAAATGAATTATTATTTCTGATATTAGGCTTGATAACCTGGCTGAGGTGGTATTTTTAAGGTTTCTGTACCATGCAATTGCCCTTTTTTTCACCCTTTGCATACTAAACTCTTTGGAAGTATATCACTATGCAGCTGCCACTTGAAGAGTAGGGAGTTCTGCTCCACATCCTTGAGGATGGAGTATCTACATAGATAGTTTGGAATTCTTCTACTCAGGAATTTTTTCTATTCTCCCCTTTTATTTATTCAAATATTTATTGATATTAATATAGCTAATAAATATTTTGTTTCTCATTGGGAGCTTTTCAGTTGTCCCTTTTGCATCTCTGATATACCTCCATCATTGAACTTTTTTTTAGGACTCTACTTTCCTGCACTATTAGATGTTCCAGGTTCATTGTGTATATCTCCCACCCAAGCATGGAATCAGCCATTTCACCAAGGAGCCCTGATCCCTTTTATTGTATAATTCATATTAGAAACCAAGATATGGGTGCTAGGTGTGCTTTTTGCTACTGTGGTTGCTTGTAGGTCCTCTGATGTGAAAGAGAAGGAAAATGCACAAGTGTATATTAACCCATGTATACACACATATCTATAAATATCCCTATATGTTATCATCTATATATTATGCTACACATGCCTTCATACTGATGTCTCCAGCTCTAATCCATAATCACATGGATCATTCCAGCCTATTCCCCTTGCTGGTTTATAACTTCCCATTTCAGTAATGAGAAACCTGGTTCCCACCATCTGCCACCCATTTGCTTTATTATTCAACTCCAGTATACATGTATAGTGATTTCAAAATCTTTAACTTCTACTCCTATGGTAAACAAATTTATCAAATACAATACTGTGTGTGTGTGTGTATTTGCCTTTATTCTTACAGACTCCACTCATTTCCAAAGTTACAAAGGTCAGCACCATTTTTTCCACCCTTTTCGGTGATACTGTTTCATGCATTTGTAAAACAGTTATATCCTTTGGTCACATTCTGCATTACACCCTGGGATTATCTTGCCTCCTGAGCCTTTAAAAAAATATCCATTAAGTTTCACTCCTTGTACATTGCTGGATAAATACTCTTACTCTCCCTTCCAACACATAGAATAAAATAGTGTTAATTCCACCCATATTACAAACTAGCCATGGGCTCTTCCTTCTAGCCTCCTAGCTCAAATAGTGGAAAGTGTTATGACTTTGATTTATTTTACATCACTTTGCTTTTATTTCTCAATAGTGAACCTACAAAAACTTCTTCTCTGACTATTTTTCCACTTTGCATTTCTCTCCATAACTTCCCAACTCATTTTTAGGTTGATCTCAAATAAGAATGACTCAATATTTATAGTCATGTGCCTCAACAACAGATGACATGTAGACAGTGGTCCCATAAGATTATAATGGAGCTGAAAATTCCTATCACCTAGTGATATCATAGTGATTGTATCATCACAGCACAACACACTGCCCATATGTTTGTGGTGATGCTGGTGTAAACGAATCTACTGCACTGCCAGTCATATAAAAGTATAGTACATACAATTAAGTACAGTACATAACACTTGGTAATGATAACAAATGGCTGTGTTACTGGTCTATGTATTCACTATTCTATACATTTTATGATTATTTTAGAATGTTCTCTTTCTACTTATTAAAAAAAAGTTAACTGTAAAGCAGCCTTAGGCAAGTCCTTCAGGAAGTATTCCAGAAGAAGCGTTGTTAGCATAGAAGATGACAGCTCCATGTGTATTATTGCCCTTGGAGACTTTCCAGTGAGACAAGCTTTGGATTTGGGAGACAGTGATATTTATGATCCTGACCCTGTGTAGGCCTAGGCTATTACGTGTGTTTGTGTCTTAGCTGTTAGCAAAAAAGGTTAAAAATTTACAAATAATTAAAAATTTAAAAATAGAAAATTTTAAAAACAGAGAAAAGGCTTAAAGAATATAAAGGAAGAAAATATTTTTGTTTAGTAAAAATACTTTGTATGGTATAATGTGTTTGTACTTTATGCTAAGTGTTATTACAAATAAGTCAAAAAGTTTTAAAAAATTAAAAAGTTTATGAAGTAAAAAGTTATAGTAAGCTAAGGTTAATTTATTATTGAAGAAAGAAAAATATTTTTTATAAGTTTAGTGTAGCTTAAGTGTACAATGTTTATAAAGTCTACAGTAGTGTGTGGTAATATACTAGGTCTTCACATTCCCTCACTCACTGACTCCCCCAGAGCAACACAAGCTCCATTCATGGTAAGTTATGTCTATCTATGTAGGTGTGCCATTTTTTATCTTTTATATTGTATTTTAATTGTACCTTTTCAATGTTTAGATATGTTTAGATTCACAAATACTTACCATTGGGTTACAGTTGCCTACAGCATTTGGTAAAGCAACATGCTATACATGTTTGTAGCCAAGAAAAAATAGGCTGTACCATGTAGGCTAGGTGTGTGTAGTAGGCTATATCACTTAGGTTTGTGTAAGTACACTCTATGATGTCCCCACAACAAAGATATCGCCTAACAACACATTTCTCAGAATGTATCCATATTGTTAAGTGTCACGTGACTGTACATATATTTCAACCAATGTTCTTTAAATTGGTAAAAATTATAGAACAGTAAGTATTATCACGTTAGAATTTTACATCACAATGTTTCATTATGGAGAGATTCCTGTATTTACCTCTTGTGTGTATGTATGGTTGTGTTGTATGCTAATTTGTATAATATTAAATATAGAGCCAAATTATATACCATTATGTAAGGTAGGCACCATATATTTTTTTAAAAAACCAAACAACTCTCACAACTCATTTTGAGCTTAAAATATGACTGTTTCAGAAAATAAGTTCTGAGTCTGGAAGATAGCTCTGTCCTGTTAATTTAGTCTTTTACAAATATAGTTATTCCTTTAAATCATCAACTCAAACATTTTATAACAAATTATATACTACAAAAAAGCTCTTTTGATATCAAACACATTAAAATTGATCAATTTTGTTACCAGGACTTTAAAATATGTAAGATCTGCTTCATATGTTGATAAATGTAGACAGAAACTAATTAGGTGATTTGTTTAAATGTCAGATACAACTTTAATGCCAAAAAATAATCTGGGATCACATTCATGTTAAATGCATGTTACTTTTCATTTGTTCAACAAAGGGAGAATGTTTTTTGTTTCTTAATAGAAAAACTGAAAAACAGGAGGGTAAAAACAATTCCAGATGGATGACTATGCTGACAACTGCACTAACAATCTGTCTCTTTAACTCAGACATTAGCTTTGCTCCCAAGGCTAAGAATATTAGTCATTCTTGAGCTAAAACTTGTTTTCCTAACACATTTGGTCTATATTCTTAAGGTGCTGTTAGGCTTATGCATAATCAACAATCATTCTTACCTTGACCTGCCTGTACCTTAATTCTTGTTCATGCTATAATCAATCTTCACCTAACTTTATTTCATTCTCCCGGAATTGTCAGAATCCTTACCCTATATGAATTGTAGCTGTAGTGTAGTTTAGGATTTACTTTGGCAGGATGAGAACTATTCAAAATAACTTAAATTTAGTGTTCCCAAACCCAAGTAAAATAATTTTTTTAGAGATATTTACTGAAAAATAATTTTCAATTCATAGAATCCCAGTGTGTTATTCCTTATTTAATTCAAACACATGCATATATTTTTATCATGATATTAATCTAAATTCACAATTGGTTTCACATTTATGCTATAGCATGATTTTATTTTGCATATCATTAAGGCATGAAAATATTGTGATTATTAAGTCAATTTCATTTGGTATTCCCTGAATGAAATTTAAATCACTGTTAAAATTTATTTTATTTTGTGAGTTCTATACGCACTTTGTTCAAATAATTCTTCATCACTTATTTGACAAGGTGTTACCTCTATTATTTATTACTTATCTATTGTCTATTATCTAAATACTATCTATTTTAAATCATTAACTCAAACATTTTATAACAAATTGAATACTATAAAAGCTTATCTAACATTAAAAGAGCTATTATTTATCTATTTATTGTCTGTTATGGTAGATAATAATTTGGATAGTGAGTAGTGCAACTTTCTGGACACTTCATGATATTTACAGTATTGACACAGGTGGTGGTGCCCATTTGGAGATAGGCTCCTATCTCCAAAGTGGTATGTAAAGACCATAATGTGATGTGTCTGCACAGACTTGTGTGAACACCACCACCATTTAATTTTAGAACATATACTTCACCCAAAATGAAAACCTTGTGCCTACTAGCAGTCACTCATCACTCTGTCTACCCCTAGCTTACAAACACCACTAATTTATTTTCTTTCTCCCTGGATTTGCCTATTCTGGGTATTTCATATAAGTGAAATGATAAAATATGTGGCCTTTGTGTCTGATTTCTTTCACACTTTTTTCACAGCTTTATCCATACTGTAATATGTATCAATACTTCATTCCTTTTTAAAAAATTTGTATAAATTTATGAGGTATAAATGTAATTTTTTTACATGGATATATTGCATAGTGGCAAGGTCAGGGTCTTTAGTCTATCTATCACCCGCATAATGTACTTTGTGCCCATTAAGAAATTTCTCATCATCCACCCCCATCCCACCCCCTGATCCTCTCAAGTCTCCATTGTCTATCCTTACACACTCTATATCCATGTGTACATATTATTTAGCTTCCACTTACAATGGGAAATAAGTGAGAACACATGGTATTTGTCTTTCTGTGTCTGGCTTATTTCACTTAACATAAAGACCTCCAGTTCCATCCCTGTTGCTGCAAAAACATGATTTCATTCTGTTTTATGAATGGCCAAATATTATTCCATTGTGTATATATACTGCATTTTCTTTATCCAGTTATCCATTGATGGATACTTAGATTGATTCCATATCTTTGCTATTGTGAATAGTGCCACAATAAACATATAAGTGCAGGTATCTTTTTGGTATACTGATTTCTTTTCCTTTGGGTAGAAACAGTGGGATTCCCAGATCAAATGGTAGGTCTGTTTTTCGTTCTTTGAGAAATCTCCATACTGTTTTCCACAGAGGCCGTACTAATTTACTTTGCCACTAAGTGTATAAGCATTCTGTTTTCTCCACATCCTCACTGACATCTATTATTTTTTGTCTTTTTAATAATAGCCATTCTGACTGGTGTAAGATGAGATCTCATTGTGGCTTTAATTTTAATTTCTGTAGTGATTAGAGATGTTGAGCCTTTTTTTCATATGCTTGCCCATTTGTATGTCTTCTTTCAAATAATGTTCATGTCCTTTGCCTACTTTTTAATGTGATTATTATTATTTTTTTGAGAATATCTCATCCCTTTGTATGACTGAATAGCATTACATTGTATGAATATATCACATTGTGTTCATCCATTCATCAATTGATAGACATTTGGATTTTTCCACATTTTGGATCTTATGAAAAATGCTGCTTTGAACGTTCAGGTACAAATATTTGTGTGTATGTAAGCTTTCAATTCTCTTGCATATGTATCTAGCAGTAGAATTACTGAGTCATTGGTAAGTCTATGATTAACTACTTGAGGAACTGCCAAATTGTTTTCTGTTTGGTTTTCATTTGCATTTCCTTAAAGACTAATGATATTGAATATATTTTCACGTGCTTATTGTCCATCTGTACATCATCTTTGGAGAAATGGGTATTCAATTAATTTGACCATTTATGAATTGGGTTATCCTTTCATTGTTAAGTTGTAATCATTGATTTCTTCCATTCTATGGATTTTCTTTCATTTTCTTGATAGTCTCTGTTGAAGCACAAATGTTTTTAATTTTGCTTTTAATTTTAACTTTTCAGTTGAATTTATTCATTTTTTTCTTTTTTCATTTGTTTTATGCTTCATATCCAAGGAAGTATTTAATTCAAAGTCATAAAGATTCATTCCTATGTTATCTTCTAAGGGTTTTATAGTTTTAAATTTCACATTTATGGCTTTGATCCATTTTTTTCACATGAAATTCTTTTTTTACCTCTTAAACTCTGTTCTTACAACTCTACATTTATATTTATTGTTAATGTTAACACATTATGGTACAACATTTCAAACACAATAAATTTAAGAAAATACACATTCTCTTCTGCACCCATAAGTAATTCTTCAGTATTATATCTTCAGTTTGAGAAATGGCATATACCACTTATATTTGTTTGTGTGTGTGTATATATATGTATATAAAACTGATTTGTCAAATAATACACTAGTATTATATTACTATTCTAACCAAAGGATATGTTTTATAACTGTAAAGTAAAAAATGTCCTTTTTTTAAGCTTCAAGTATTATTAAAGATCATGTCAACTTTTACTTTGCTTTCTTACTGGAATATGACTACTTGAATGTACTTGTTTTTATCGTGCAATATTTAATTGCCTTATTTTTTCCTGTTTATGAGGAATATATAACTCTTCCCTATAATCTCAAAATTATCTCCTATTTGTTAAGACCAAAATCTTTGGAGTCATTTTTGATGCTTATTTCTCCCTAATCTCATACATAGAATCTATCTATAAATCCTGCTGACTTCACTTTCAAAATGTATTTGGAATCCATCCTTTTCTAATTTGAATCAACTCCATATCTATTAGTTCCATTTCAATCTGGATTATTGCAAAATTTTCCTAAATGGTCTCACTTCCATTTATTTTCTATCTATGCCCACAGGCTATACACAATACAATTTTATAAGTATTTCTTTTTAAAAGAAGATAGTATATGTCACTCATAGGATCAAACTCCACTTTGGGCCATGTGTCTTATTTAGAATGAAACCAAAAGACCTTATGTAGATCTATGTGACTTACCTTAGCTGGGCCCTGTTATTTCTCTGATCTGTTTCATCCCTGCTGTCACTTTTCTACTCTATCTAGCCACACTTGCTTCGTTTTTTTCCTTTAAGTACCCAAGCCAGCTGGCACATTGGGACCTTTATAGTTGCATGTTCTTTTGCCTGGAACGTTCTTCCCTGCCCCTGCCAAATACCCAATAGCTCACTTCTCCATTACTCTTGCTTTGTTCCCACTCACGTATCACATTATTAATGAGACACTGCTCGGCCATTTTATTGGGAATAGATATTCTCCCAATTTTCTTATCCGGATTTACAACTTCACTTACCTCTTATCACCGTTGGACTGATTTTATATTTGCTTCTTTGTATATTGTGGTCTCTTTCCCCCCTCATTAGACTATAAGTTCTGTGATTGCAGATGCTAAGTCTTATCACTGCTTTATCTCCAGACTCTAGAGTGGGTACGTAGTATAAAAGCTTAATAGACAGCAATTGAATGAATGAATTATTCATTCAGTCTGTCACATAATTAATAAAATTTAATTTCATTTTTTCTTGTCCAAAGACATACCTCTTGAAGTTTTTTGAAAAAAGTTTCTATCTGAGCTGCTTTTACTTAAAACTTGCTTATGCAGCTTTTATGCTTATAATTCCCTTTATTGCTTTTCTGGGAAAGGAACCTGGTTTCCACATTCTGTAGGATTCTGTTTCCTGTTCATTTTATCTTCTTAAATTCCTTAGTGTTATTTACCAAGATATGGAAGAAAAATGGTGTGCTCAGGTTTTCACTATTCAATTTAAATCAACTTGCACTTACTGAGGTTAATTTTATTTTTAGTCATGTTAGGGAATGTCACTAGTAATATTATTAATATTAACACTAGTACTGCAATTGTTAAATACAAGTGTTTGTAAGAATTACTGGTTTTGAAACATGGCAAAAGTCGAATAAATATTTTCTGAAAAATTAAATGGCTTAATGTCTTTATTTTATTTGGAAACATTACTTATTTGTTTGACTATTTCAGAAATCACCTTAAAATAAATTATATATGTTTTAAAAGAACACTTTTTAAAGAACTTAATTTGAATTGATCATTCAATTGATAATACAATCAAGATGGAAGACTTTGATGATGCATTATACCTGGCAACCTGTGCATGTTCTTTTGCAGATCTACAGCTTTGTGCAGGCTATTCTGAAAAATAACATAAAGATAACAATACCTACTTCCAGTGCTATTGAGTGAGTTTGATTTGGTAATGTATTAAAATTTCTACTAAAGAGCTTAGGAGTTCATAGGCAACTGATAAATGACAATTCCCCCTTTTTACCTTTTCATAAATCTCCATTAAGTGTCATGTTTTCAATTGCATTAATGTTGCTTTTGTGAGTATAAAATTCAAGTACTATATTTTCTTATAAAGTTGTTTTGTTTCCAATGTTATATTTTCTAACTATCTGTATGATACCATGATCTTTGTAATGACTAGAAAACTTGCTGTGAATATTGACACAAGCAAGTTTATTTTTATTTATCTTCGGGTCTAAATAGAGGATAGAGGAAAACAATAATCTCTTTGCCTGTAGAAACATGACACAATCTTATGAAGGTTGATTGAAGCATTTGATTTAAGAAAATTACTTTCCCACATTAAGAAAGGTGTTTATATAACAACTTGACTATTAACTAACAGGCATGGTAATTTCTTCACTCTACCAGCTGTTCACATTTAGTATTTGCATAATAGTATGAATAGTTTCACTTGTTATTGGCCTAGATTTTTATCCCTATTCTATGTGGACATACTTTTAATCAAAACAATCACTTCTTTCATGACTTTTCTGTTAGGTCTAATTCACTTTTCTTTTGTAGTTATATGGGAATGAGGACACAAACTTTTCCCTACCACGTAAGTTTGTTGAATGTTCTAAAATCATATCAAGTTTTATTTCATTGATATACATAGTGAAGACTATTTGATTCAAAATCTAATAAATATTCAGTATAGTACATAAAAGTTTGTGTTTTTGGTATGTATAATGTGTTCATATTTCTAATAGTTTGTTGAAAATGTTATCTCCTTTGAAATGGCAACCAATTTACCTGTTTTCCCTGGAGAATTATTTATCATTTCTATTCTTATAATTTTACTTTTGCTATATGTCTATAAGTTGTAATGGAAAACAACATTTTATCATACTTCTTCACTCATATAACTTAGTTGAAATATTCTGTGATTATATATATGTATATATAGATAATTATATACATAGACACACATCCTCATACATACATAGACATTTACACCTACTATGTATACCTATTTGAGCTATATAAAAAAAAGTATAGAAAAAAATGTGATTTTTATCTCTTGTTGTGTGGTATACGATATGCTCAAATCAAACTTGCCAATCAGGAATAACAGACTTAAACCTAAGGCCTGAAACCATAAGAATTCTAGAAGAAAATGTTGGAAAAAACTCTTATAGATATCGGCCTAAGCAAAGAATTTATGAAGAAGACCTCAAAAGCAATCACAGCATCAACAGAAATAAATAAATGGTACCTGATGAAATTAAAAAGCTTCTGCACAGCCAAAGAAACTATCACTAGAGTGAATAGACAATCTACAGAATGGGAGAAAATATTTGTGTGCTATACATCTGATAAGGGGCTGATAACTAGAATCTATGTAAAACTAAGGAAAATCACCAAGAAAAAAATCATACAACTCCATTAAAAAGTGGGCAAAGGACATGAACAGAAACTTTTCAAAAGAAGATAGACAAAAGGCCAAGAAACATATGAAAAAATGCTCAACATCTCTAATCATCAGGGAAATGCAAATCAAAACCACAATGAGATGTCACTAAACCCCAGTGAGAATGGCTTTTATCAAAAAGTCCAAAAACAAATGTGGGCATGGATGCGGAGAGATAAGAACACTCATACACTCCTGGTGGGACTGCAAACTAGTACAACCTCTGTGGAAAGCACAGTTTGGGGGATGACCACGATTGTAGCTCTGACTTGGGCAGTGCATGGGCAGCTATATAACCAAAGTGTTTGTACCCCCATAATACTCTGAAATAAAAAAAAAAGAAAGACTTCAGGCGGAAGGATTATGCTGCCAAATGGAAGCAAAAAAGATGCAGAAAGCAATGAAAATATAAATAAATCAGTAAATATGTAGACAAATGTAAATGAAAGTTAATTATATAAAATAATACTAGTGTCATGTGGAATTTAAAATATATAGAATTAAAATACATGACAATATATAACACAAAAATCACTATAGCTGAAAAGTAAATTTTAGAGGATTCTAACATTGTAAAAAATATGATACAAGTATTAATTTATATTATGCTTTAATTACTCCAGAGTACATGCTATAATCCACAGTTGAATTACTAAAAGAAGAGTAAAATGATAGCTAACAAGTTAGTCAAGAGGAGTAATGAAACAACAAAAAATAGTAGATTAAATGAAAAGAAAGCAAGAAAGTGAAGCAAAAATGAACAAAGAACATATGGACCAATAGAAAATAAATTCTAATCTAGTAATTTAAAAACATATATTTCAGTTTCATTACATTTAAATTATATAAAAACTCCAGTTATAAAGCAGTTTGTCCAACTCATAAATACAGCAAAATGTAACTTTATGCTGCTTAAAAGAAACACAACTTAAGTCTAAAGATAAAAATTGAAACTAAGATGGAAAAGATGTGCCACACCCATATTTCCTCAAATTCAAGCTGGTGGAGCTACACTTACTATCATGCAGTCATTATTAAATATAGAAAGGTAGATTTTAAAGCAATGAAAGGGCTAATCAACAGGAAGATATAAAAACTTTTACTTAGTATGAATATAAAAACAAGCCTCTAGATATAAATCAACCTCCCAAAAAACATAAAACCCTAGTTATAGTCATACATTTTAAAACACCTCTTTTAATGACTTATGGAAACATGGGATAAAACATCAGTAGAGTTACAGAAGATTTAAACAGCGTATTTAATTACCGCTGTAATTCATTGAAAATGGGTAAGTGGAAAAACATATAAATGTTTAGAAATTAAGCAATATAAATCTAAATAATTTATGGATCAAAAAATAAATCACAATTGAAATAAGTATATAATCTGAATGATAAAGATTGTATAATATAACAATACGTGCTGATGTATACATACTCAGAGTTAAATGTAAAGCTTTAAATGTATATACTTGAAAATTTTTTTTAAAATGAAAATAATTAATCTAAGTACTCTATTTAGAAGTTTAGGAAAGAATAACAAATTAAAAGCAAAGAAAATACTAGCAAAAAAGTATGTCAAGAGCAGAAATGAATGAAATAGGGTAAAAGGATAATAAAGAGAAACAACAAAGCCAAGTTTGGTTCTTTGAAAACACAACTACATTTCACAAAGATGTGGCAAAATTTACCAAAAAAAAAAAATAAAAGAGAGAGAGAGACAATAGACAATATCCACATTTGCAATGTTATTAATTTAAAAAAATGGATATTACTACAGGCCTACTGAAAATAAACAGAGAGAGAAGAGGATATTATGAATAACTTTTTGCCAAAGAAATTAAAAATGTAGGTGAAATAAATGCCCAGATACATTCCTAGATGGATAAAGGATTTAAAAACTAATTCAACATTTATTTATAATGCAAAGTGTAGATTGAGAGTCAGCAAATTCTTTCTTGAAGAACAAGATATGCAAATGTTTTAGGTTTGTAGGCCATACAATTTCAACTACTACTTAACCCTGCCATTGCAGCGTAAAATAGCTCAGACAATACGTAAATACTCATTATTATGTTCTAATACAGTTTTATAAAAACAAGCCATAGTTTGCCGACCCTGCTCTAAATAATTATAGATTGTAGGACATTTTCTTAACCAGATTAATGGCATCAATAAAAAATTACAGCAAACATTACATTTAACAATTAATTATTGAAAGCTTTCCTCCTTCTATACAACCTTTACAGGAGCCCTTATACATGTGCTGTCCAATTACAGTAGCTACTTGACAAATATGATAATAGCTATTTAAATTTAAATTAATTAAAGCAAAGGGGAAATATAAAGAACAAAATTATCAACTTTGCTACCAATTAAAGCTAAGTTGGAGGATGTAGATTAGTATAACAGCCAAATAGGCCTGAGTTACAGATTTAGAGAGATGAACCCAGCTCAGCTCATGCAGAGCCAGATCAGAAACAGAACCTCTACAAACATTACACCATGCAGAAACATAAGAAAAGCTTGGCAGGGGCCTAAGAAGCATGGAGCTGACTTAAGTACACCCATTATTTAATACATCTACCAAGAAGAGAAGTCATTATATCTCCCTAATACTGAATGAGTTAAAATGATGGATAATGGCCAGACTTACACTACCAATCTTCGTTTTACAGAAAGAAAACATCAGGAAAAGAAAACAGGTAACAACCATTTAATACAAGGGTCATAGGCACAATCAATGGTTTCCAGACAATTACAAACTTACCAATGCTATCTTCGTTGTAAGAGCAAGGAAAAAGAAAAACTATCAGGTCAAAACTGAGAAACAGTTCCCCTACACCAACCATCTTACATACAATAAGCAGTCACGATAAAAAAAACAGCTTCTATTCTAGATAATATTTTTGGCAGAAGCTGTCAATGGCCTACCACATCTTCTTGGCATTTATCTTTTCCATGCAAGGTGGACTGACTTCCAACTTCCAGCGTCTATTTGCATGAAGATGATTCAGGGGAAACCAAACATTTGGGGAAATTAACTCCGCTTAGGATAGTGCTTTATCAATGAATGACAGTAGGGGATAGATAAAGACACCCAACTCCCTTGTTTCTGAGGTATGTTGACTATAAGATATGTTCTACATGGTCTTCTGAAGTTCCCACTATGGTTACTTTCCAGTTGTCCACAGGATTAACTTGCTAGATAACTCGATTTTTTTTTGGTTTCCAACCCCTACTTGTCTCATTTTCCAATCCTATAACAGCATGTACATACCACCCATATAAACTACTTGCATTCAAATTCTTGTCTCTTATAATCTGGGATAATCCAAACCAAGACAAACATTTCACTTTCTTTATCACAAGCTCCCTCTATATTACTGAAGGCTTTTTGACCATAGTTCTTTCTACCCAGCACATCATGCTAACATTTCAACAAAAAAGTACAGGGCATATTAAAAATGCAAAAAAAAAAAAAAAAAGCACAAAAACAATCCACAGTTTTAAGAGAGGGAATATGGATCAGAACCAGAATCAGAAATGGCAAGAATGTTGGACTTATCAGACTGGAAATTTGAGATAACAATGGTTAATATGCTAGGGCTTTATTGGAAAAAGTAGAAAACATGGAAGAACATACAAGATGGGCAATGTAAACAGAGAGATGAATAGTCTAAGAAAGCTCCAAAAAGAAATGCTAATGATTTAAAAATTGTATCAAACACTGTAACATTATAACAAAAATAAAGAATACCTTTGATGAGCTCATTAGTCAACTGGACCCTGCTGGAAAATAATCTCTGAACTTGAGGATATGACAATAGCTACTTCCAAGATTAAAAAGCAAAAAGAAATAAGACAAAACAAAACAAAACAAAAATACTCAGGACAGAATATCAAGTAACTTTAAAACTACAAAAAAATCTAATATATACCTAATAGGAATACCAGAAAGAGAAGAGAGAAAGGAACAGAAGCAATATTTGAAGCAATCGACTGAGAATCTCCCCAAATTTATGTCAGACACCAAATTACAGATCCAGGAAGCCCAGAGAACACCAAGCAAGATAAATGCAAAAATAAATAAATAAATAAACCTATAGCTAGGTTTGTCATATTAAAACTTCATTAAATCAAAGATAAAACAAAAACTTGAAAGAAGAGGGAAAAATACTATATCTATAGAAGAACAAAGATAAGAATAACATCCCACTGCTCCTCAGAAACCATGCAGGCAAGAAGACAGGGGAGTGAAATATTTAAAGTGTTGAGAGGAAAAAATTATAAGCCAAAAATTTTGTATCCTGCAAAACTATTCTTCAAAAATGAAGACAAGAAATTTCTCAAACAAAATTGAGGGAATTTGTTGCCAGTAGGCCTGCCTGAAAAAAACATGTTAAAAGAAATTCATAGGAGAGAAGCAAAATGACATAGGTAAGAAACTTGGATCTACATGGAGAAAGGAAGAGCATTGAAGAAGGAATAAGTAAAGATAAAATAAAACCTTTTTTATACTTATTCTTAATTTATCTAACAGATAACAGTTTGTTCAAAATAATAATAGCAAAAAACCCACACAAGAAAAAATAGACAATCTGAATAGGTCTATATCTATTAAAGAAATGGAATCAATAATGAATAATCTTTCAACACAAAAGGCACCATGCCCAGATAGGTTCACTGGTGAACTCTACCAAACCTTTAAGGAAATAATTACACCAACTATCTACAATCTCTTCCAGAATATATAAGCAGAGAGAATACTTTCTAAGTCATTTTATGAGGCCAGCATTACCCTAACACCAAAACCAGAGAAAGACATTACAAAGAAAGAAAGAAAGAAAGAAAGAAAGAAAAAAACTACAGACCTCATGAATATGGGTGCAAAAATCTTAGCAAAC
This sequence comes from Daubentonia madagascariensis, assembly GCA_023783475.1. Lineage (NCBI taxonomy): Eukaryota > Metazoa > Chordata > Mammalia > Primates > Daubentoniidae > Daubentonia > Daubentonia madagascariensis. The sequence goes on from JAKFHU010000322.1 coordinate 3,282,809, forward strand.
TGAATCCAGTAATGTATAAAAAGAATTATACATCCTGACCAGGTGAAATTTTCCCAGGTATACAAGGCTAGTTCAACATTAGAAAATCAAATAATGTTATCCATCACAAAAATAGGCTAAAGAATAATAATCACATAGATGTAGAAAAGCATTTGACAAAATCCAACACCTATTAATAATAAAAACTCTTAGAAAACTAGGAAATATCTCAACTACATAAAGAACATCTACCAAAAATCTTATAATACACATTGTAATGAGAATGAGAAACTCAAAGCTTTCCCACAAAATAAGGAATAAGATAAAGGTGTCTCCTCTTACCACCGCTTTTCAACATTGTCTTAAAAGTCCTAGCTAATGTAATTAGAAAAAGGAAATAAATTCTATACAGACTGGGAAGGAATAAATAAAACCACCTTTGTTTGCAGATAACATGATTATCTTTATTAAAAAAATCTAAAAGAATTGACCAAAAAAACCCTCCTTAAACTAATAAGCAGCTATCACACAGTAAGGTCACAGGATATAAGGTTAATATACAAAATCCAATTGCTTTTATATATACCAGCAATGAAAAAAATGAAATTTAAATTTAAAAAACATATTACTATTTAAATTAGCCTCTCAAAAGTAAATTACTTAGGTATTAACCAAACATGTTCAAGATCACATGGGAAGAACTGCAAAACTCTGATGAAGGATATCAAGGAAGAACTAAATGAAGAGAGAGAGATTCCATGCTCATGGACAGTAAAGCTTAAGAGTGTCAAGATGCCAGTGTTTCCCAACTTGATTTATAGGTTTAACACTATCCCAGTCAGTATTCAAGCAGGTTATTTTGTGAATATTGACAAACCGATTCCAGTTTATATAGGAGGAAGAATACGCAGACTAGCAAGTCAACGTTGAAGAAGAATAAAGTCAGAATACTGACAATACCTAACTTAAAGACTGACTATGAAGTTACAGTAATCAAGATGCATGGTAATGGTGAAAGGATAGACAAGTAGATCATTGACATGGAAAAGAAAGCCCAGAAACAGATCTAAACACATTCAGTCAACTGATCTTTGATAAAGGAACAAAAACAATACAATAGAGCAAAGATAGGCTTTTCAAGAAATGGTACTGGAGTGTGGACATCGCATGCAAAAAAAAAATCTAGACATAGATTTAACAGTCTTTCCTAAAATAAACTCAAAATGGATCTTAGAGCCAAAGGAAGGATGCAAAACTAAAATTCCTAGGAGATTACATAGGAGAAAACCTACATGACATTAGGTATGGTGATGACTTTTACGGTACAACACAGTAAGTACAATCCATGAAAGAAAACAAATTGATAAGTTGGAGTTTATTAAAATTAAAAACTTCTGCTCTGTAAAGAAATACATGTCAAGAGAATTAGAAGACAAGCCATAGACTGGAGAACATATTTGCAAAACATTTGTTTATATAGTATCCAAAATATACAAAAGACTCTTAAAACTCAACAATAAGAAATCAACCTGACCTAAAAAGAGGGAAAAAAAACCTTAACAGACATTTTCCAAAGAAGATATTCAGATGATAAGTAAGCAAATGAAAAGATGTTCAAAATCATACATCATTAGAGAACTAAAAATTAAAACAACTACCATTAAAACAATCAAAATCCCAAAACACTAACAACACAAAATGCTGGCAAAGATGTGAAGAAACAGGAATTTTCATTCATTTCTGGTGGTCATGCAAAACAATTGCTTTTGGAAAAGAGGTTGGTAGTTTCTCACAACTAAATGTGCTCATATCATATGATACAGCTATCACATGTCATAATATTTATCCAGATGAATTGAAAATTAGGTCTACACAAAAACCTATACATGAATGTTGATAGCAGCTTTATTCATATTTGACAAAACTGGGAAGCAACCAAGATGTTCTTCAATAGGTAAGTTGATAAACAAACGCTGGCAAGTCCAGACAACAGAATAGTATTTAGTGCCAAAATGCAAATGAACTATCAAACCATGAAAAGATGTAGAAGAACCTTAAATGCATATTACTAAATTAAAGAAGCTAATCTGAAAAGGCTAAAGAGTATATAATTCCAACTATATGACATTCTAGAAAAGGCAACTCTAAAGACAGTAAAAAGATTACTTGTTTCCAGGAATTAATGAGCAGGGAAAGATGAATAGGCAAAGCACAGATGAATAGGCAAAGCACAGGGAAAGATGAATAGGCAAAGCACAATTATATATTGATATATATATCAATATATAATGAATACATATCATTATATATTTGTCAAAACCCGTAGAATAAACAATGCTAAGAGTGAGCCCTAATGTCAACTGTGGACTTTGGGTGATGATGATGATATGTCAATGTAAGTATATCAATTGTAACATATGTAACAGTGTGGTGCAGTATATGTATGATGAGGAAGATCATGCACATGTGGGGATAGGGAATATATGGGAACTCTACCTTTCTGCTCAATTTTGTTGTAAACCTAAAACTGCTTTAATAAATAAAATGTATTAATTATAAAAAGGCACAGGTTTGGATATTTTAATACAAAATTTCTTATATTTAGAACACTGTAGGATCAAATAAAAATATGACAATGGGCTGAATTTTCATCTGTAGGCAGATTTTTTAATCCTATACATAGGGTGCTAAGCATTATAACAGAAGGAAGAAGAGAATCTTATTAACTTTCACAGACTATTTCTGTAGAAAATAAAGCATGTTTGTTTTAAGAGATGATCTGGTTTGGGACTTTACTGATCTTTATAAGATTAATAATCACTTATTACTGCTTAGAGCAATAAATCCCATAATTTGAAGAGTTGAAAATTATACTCACAGTAATCTATTCAACCTGTGATCTCTTCATTCTTCACAGGTGGTTGTGTAGGTGTTAACAAAAATATTTTCAAAAGAAAAATTGTACTTTTGAGCCTAAATTTTTAGAAAAACTGAGATTTGTTTCATAGGAAAACTTATATTTTCTGTGAATAGTTTCTGAAGAAACAATAACATTAAAGGATATTGAACAAATTTATGTATGTTAAAAAATAAAAGGTCTTCACTGTTTACAATTCTCTATAATGTTTCATTTAAAGGTAAATAAAAAATTATTTTACACATGAAATCTGGCCTGATATAAACATTACCTTGAAAATGTTCTACATAATTGGAAAATCAACAGTCAATAATTTGATCACATATTTAGCTAATTTCCCATTAATGACATTGATTTATTTTCTCATAACTTGATCTAATTCTCTTTGGTGTACTTACCCAATTACTAGAAAAATTATAAAATGATGCGAGGTGGAAAGAGTAATGTTTGGCTTTGTCACTCTGATGTATTGGGGGAGCACTGATATAAATAATTTTTCATTGAAATCCATTTATTTTTTTATTGATGTCACGTAGATCTGTCATCATGAATAAAAAGGAAGAATTTTAATCAAAGAAATATCACCTCCCCTCTGCTTTTTCCTTCTGTGGTTGAACAATTGCTTGAAAATACGTTTGTAGTAGTTCTAGCTATCGGCAAACATTTTGAGCATGGCAGCATGTATAAAACTGTGGGAATGAAGTTCACCTATTTTAATCTTTCTATTACTTAATAAGTAGATAAAAAGAAATCTAAAGGCTAAATGATGTATAGACTTATAATTTGTTTAAAAACTATATTCTTTCTAGATTAGTTGGAGGTAATTCCAATGAATTGTATTTTTTTTCAAAGAATATAGCTTTGTATATTGTTAGTGCATAAAATTTTTCAGGTTAAGCAAGCCTTAAAAAGAGGAACCAGTTCATCATGTTTATTTTATATATTTATCATTACCTTCTTTTGGAGAAAACTAAGCCTTCTGCAAAAGTAAAACTGCAAGTTGTGTTTATTACTTCATGTTGCATTTAAAACTTTTCCTTCTGTGCCATATTGTCCAAGTGAAAAAACTATTCAGGAGAGGCATAGTCACTTCATTAGGTTAGATACTTCATCTATTTAATCTCTCTTATATCCCAAGCACCTAGCAAAGTGCATGGCATATATTAGATGTTCAATAGTCATGGTTTCTTCATCATATAAGAAGTTGCAATTAAACAAGTATGGAGGGGGAGGGGCAAGATGGCAGACTAGAAGCAGCCACACACTCTGCTCTCAAGGAAAGTATGGAAAGTTGCAGGTGGATGCCCACCTAGGGATAGGCCTTCTTGGACAGAACATCGTAAATCACCAGAGAAGTGATGGAGGACTTACAGAGTTAAGGAGAAGATGGCAGGGCAATTCACTCTACAAGATTTTGAGGTACCTTGGGAGGCATCCACATGTGAGGAAAGACAGGAGGAGAGAGGCTTTGACTATTCAGGTGATTTGCACACAAAAAGCCCTGATTTAAACATTATAAAAGGTATTCATGTAACAAAAACTTTTGTACCCCATTAATATTTTGAATGAAGTATGGGTCTATTATTTTTTTCTTTTTAGCATGTTCTAAGATCCATGTTTTAGAAAAACAAACATTAATATTAATACTTCTTTAAAATTAGGAGTCCATGAGTCCATGGAAAGATTATGACTTAAAGAAATACCCAGCACAGATTCCTACTTTTATCACTTATTATTTGTGATATCTTGTGCAAGTTACACAACTACATTAGACTTTTTAAAAATTGACTTTAAATAGATAACTGTATTAATTCTCTATTGCTGCTCTAACAAATTACTGTAAATTTAGTGGAGTACAACACAAATTATGTTACAGTTCTGGAGGTCAGAAGTTGTAAAAGCAAAGTGTTGGCAGGACTGTGTTCCTTCTGGAGGCTCTAGGATAGGATCCATTTTCTTGCCTTTTCCACTTTCTAGAGGCCACCTGCATTCCTTGGCTTATGGCCTTTTCCATCATCTTCAAGACCAGCAGCAGAATATTACATCTCTCCCCCTTTCTCCTCCCCCCACCTTGCTCTTGCTTTCCTCCTGTCGTCACATTAACATCTCTTTGTCTGACTCTCACCATCTTCCCTCCACCCCCCAATAAGTACCTTTGTAATTACATTTGTACAACCTAGATAATCTCCCCAACACAAGATTCTTAATTTAAGCACATCTGCAAAGTCTCATTTGCCATGTAAAGTGATATAATCACAGGTTCTAGGAATTGCAATACGGATATCTTGGAGGGGGCATTATTTGACTTCATACAATAACACCTTAAAGAAGTTTTTGAGAGAATTAAATGAGTTCGAATATATAAACATTTGGTATAATGGATTAGCCTTATAGCATAGATTTTATATAATATATATAATATATAATTACTTCTTTAATATATAGTAAAGAGCTAACTTTAATAGACACATATATATTTACATCTGTTTATTAAAGTATTTACATATGTTTATTAAAATTACCTCTAACCAACAAATTAAGTAATTAAGTAATATTTTAACATTTTAATATGATGTATTGTATTTTCATATGGCTCATTCTTGGGAGCATGGTTCTACATAAGAATGCAATATTAAATTATAGAAAACAAAAATTTTGGAAGATTGAAATACATAATACTAACATTTTAAAATCAAACAATGCAATGCTGAAATAGGCTTGTGGGCTTAATATAATAAAATATATTGAATCTACTGGAGTAAAATATCTTGGCAGAGTGACCAATTTTACATAATAATGGACCGTGCCTAATTGTTACACCTTAGGCTTGTGTTCTTAAGCTATATAGCTTTGATCTGCCACCATTTTCAATTTACATCATGCCTTTTTTCTCCCTTTGGGAAAAAGTAAAACAACTAAATATAGCTTTTCATTCTTCACCATGACAATTTTCAAATTGCTATTTTTAATAATAAAACAACCTCATAATCTATGCTTTTAAATAAATTTATACTCTTGTAAAGGATTTTGTTTAGCTAGTTATGCACTTGATTTTACATTTCACAATATTAGCTCTTACTGATTCCTACAAACCTTTTAGCAAGTCACAATATTTTATTTACAAAACTAGTAGAGCAAATCACAATTTCATTGAGTATTTAATATATTTGTCTGGCAGTATGAGATCCTCTGAGAATGCTATATTGACGTTAACATGAAGGAAAACTTGTTGTCATACTTAAAATCAAGTCTGTGATGTCTATTTTCCGTATAAATAAACTTCCTCTTCATATATATGCCATAAAATCTAAATTCACAGAATACATTTATGAGATTTATTTTATATTATGTTTTATTGCACTTTCCACAAAATATGAACTGAACTATAAAATTTCAATTGATTCCATAGTGTGAGCCAAATCATAGCTGATAGTGTATAATGGTGAATATTTAGGATGGCAGAACCAACTGTTAAATACATACAAATACAGAGATACACACTCACCATTTAACTTGGCATCAATCAGGTAACAAAGAAATATATATTGTATATTCAATAGATATGGTACCTCGTGTATTATACGTAGTATACACAGATATTTTGTATTCAAGTAGATATTGCACATTAGTAAACTGATGTTATTTTTTCCAATAGAATGCTATAAATATAAGCTCAGAGAAGTAATGGGAAATATCATCTATATAGATAAAAATTGAAGAACTCAACTCAATGTAATTTTATAAGACATAATTGGAATAAAGCCCAAGACCATATTTTGTTACATGTAAAAAGATATGCAGTTCTTTTTATCATAATATCATGTCCTAAATACTGACTTTTATATGAAAACCCACAAAATAATGACTGTTTAAATGCAAATAATTATGGTATTCATTCTTCTCTTGTGTAGAAATTTGAGGTAACTATATTAACTCTAATAATGCTATATATTTATTAATAAAATTACCTTAATTCTTATTTCTTCACATTCATTGAACAAAAACAAATAAAATCCTAATGATCCAAATATTCTCTGATAGTAAATTGAAAAAGAAAATAAAATCCTGTAGGAATGTTAGTAGACAAGTTACATTCTGAAATATACACTCAAAAAAGAAAGGCTTTTTTAGACATTTGGTAATTTTGCTAGCTAAAATGAACTTCAGGTATCAAGATAATCAAATCTTAAACACGCAAGAGCTTAGGGAATTTTGTACCCTTAAGAATTTCCTGAGAAGTCTATCTCAAAATGATCAACTAAGACAGGACTTGGAAAACTTTAGTAAAAGAACTGTAGGTGAGCATTTAACATTTGTATATTGACGTATCTCAGACTGAATAAAAAGTTGTGATAAGGGGAGGAAGACTAATGAACACATGTATCTGTTGTTACAAAGTAATGGAAATAAAAAAGGGATCGTGGAACGGAAAATGGCAAGGAGAATAATGCCTTTGATTTTTCATAAAGGCTATTGGGAGTTAAAGTGCACTGTTTAAAAATGACAAATTACTTAAAAACTAAGCAAATACATAGGATCTTAAGGTATAATTGCAGAGGTAAATGGAACAAAAATACAAAAAACATTAAATATTAATTTATTTTTGTAAAAGAGAAAATAATATACATCTCATCAAAAAACATAGTGTGCACACACACACACGAAATTATAAAATATCATAGTGGAACAGAGACCAAATCTATCAATTATCTCAATGAAAATAAATTTCCTTAATGCACAACTGAAAAAAAGAAAAAGATTTCCATTCTGGCTAATGAAGGTAGATGCAGCTATAATCTGTATTAAAAACCCAAGTCAAACCAATAAAAAAAATGCTGAAATTAAAGCATAGCCAAAGGAATACCCAAAATATGGGAACAAGAAAAAAAGCAGGGATAGTGATCTTGATATTTTAAAAAGTATAATTCAAGTAAGAAAAGCATTAAATGTGAAAAGAAAAGTTCATTTTAATGCTAAAAGCCATAATCCACAATGAAGAAGAAATATCCACCAATATTTATGGAAGAATTACACAGAAATTATATTCATAAAACAAAAGCTACAAAAGATGTAATGCTACATATAGAGAAAAACATTAATACTGGGAGAATCAGTACAAAAAAATCAAATGAAAGTTAAAAAAATTTATAAGGGTATAAAAAGCCTAAATATAATCAATAAAATAGATATAATAGCTACATATCAAATTTTACTGATACATTTTACATTTTACCCGTATGAAATAAGAAGCTGAAGCTGCAGGAACCAGTCCATATTGTTCTGATATTTGAGAACATACAGTTTTAGCAAGAAAAAAAGTGTTCTTTATGGCAAACATTGCTATTTGCCTATAGTAAATTTGTTTCCCTTGTTCAGATTTTTATTTGAATTTATGACAGTGATGGTTAGTGATTTGGTTAAGATGTCTTATGGAGAAATCCTCCATCCTCTGTGAAGAAAGAACTGCTCTGTGCCATCCATTCCACCCCTGATGCTAACAACACACAGCTGGTTTAGGGAGTGCCCCAACCCAGCCGGATCAAGAGAAATTCCAGGAGCCCTGCGGCAGACCCTGCCACCCAACGCCAAGCCTCAGGTCAGGGTAGGCAGACCTTGGGAAAACAGCCAACCACTTGGTAGGCCACTAGGTTATCTGTTTTCTGTTCCTTTTCCTTTTCAAATCCCACAATTTCCTGTTGGGGAGAAGCTGTAATTAGCCCAGTCCAGGTACCAGATCCCAGATAGAGGTAACAGTTGCTGGGATAACTCCACAAAAACATGGGAACCAATATTTTTCCAATTTCAAAAACTGTGGCATAAGTGTTTACTATGAGTTATATTGAAACCAGATTTATCAAGTCAGCAGCCAAGGAAAGAAGACAGAGGCGGACTCCCTGCTGCTGACCAGCGCTCCTTACTGCCTGAGGGAATCAGTCTCTCCCTGCAGCCAGACAGGGTGCAGCTACATCCATCCGTTCTCACTGTCCTCTTCGTTCATTTCCCGTAACCTCTTGCACCTGATGGTGATCACGTGACCCAGTATGGTCAGTAAGTTATAAGGATCATTTTTGAGGCTTTCAAGATATGGTCGTTATTGTCATTGCCTAATTTTGTTGTTTTAATTTTCTTGGGAATAAAAAGCCAAAGACTTTTTTTTCCTTTAAATTTTAGCATTTTACATTTTACCCGTATGAAATAAGAAGCTGAAGCTGCAGGAACCAGTCCAATACCATAGAAATAAATGACACTGTTAATAACGTCTGAATAAAAAGAAATTGTGAGGCTGAAATATTTCCAACACTGAGAGGTCTCCCAGCAGCTCTGGACTACCTACTTTAAGATGGACATCTTGTTATATGAGAAGAATAAATGAGGATTTGTTAAGCCACTGGAGTTGAATATATGTTATTTGTGCTGTAGCCAAACACAGTGTTAAATAGTACAGTTTATAACTGCAACTACTTTCTCCTTATAGATGTTCAGTTTTATAGATATTAGTTTAGAGGATGCAGTTACTTTAATAAAACTAAAGGTTCTAAGTATCATCAGTTTCCTGTGAAATTTTTATGTGAAATTACTTTCACTTATCAATAAATAGTGTTGTCATTGAAACGTTTAAGTGCTCAGTTTTGAGGTGAATGTGCTGGTTTACAAGGCGTAAGGTATTTTAAAGGTGCCCTGTGCTTTTCTTCAAAATTGTGAATATTCATTCAATGAGAATTTGATTTCACACAGTTGTTTATCTTGGAAAGTTTGGCTTTTATTCACCTCTATTGAAGTCATCTTTATTAATGCATTAATATGATGTGACTAATTACTATTTTTTATGTAACTTACTACTATAAATGACTCTTTTACTCAATTCCTAATTAGAATATTTCTTGAAGGGTTTATCCTCTTCATTAAGAGTACTTCAAAGTAGTTTAGCAGAAAGGATCAGGTAGCAAAACAAGAGAAAATATTTTTCTTCTTATGCTTAAATAATAAAATTGTGAAAACAGTTTAATTTTAGGCTAAATCAATATTCAAAATGCACACTAAGATTTATTAGAAATTATAATCTTGCTTCCCATATGGATTAAAAACTTTTTTCTTTGTATATGAGATAGTGAAAATATGAGTTTTTTACTTGTTCCTATCCCTCAGGATTCTTGTATTATTTAGTTTAATTTTCTTAATTATGCTCAAAAAATAAGAAATAAGAGATATGCTGTATCAAAAGCTCATTGTAGATTGTGGTCTTAGATACTTACAAATTTAAAAGTTTTTTTTTTCCTATGGCCTCTCATTTATTTCATGTATTTGATTCAATTAAAATAGAAATAAAAAGGGGAACAGACTCTAAAGTAGAATCACAACAGAGACAGAAGTCACAGCATATTTTGGCTACAACATATTATCCTTTCAAGGCTGAAATTGTGAGCTTAAAATGATAGCAAGATTGAAGAAAAATTTCCAGCAATTGCAAAGATATTGGGATTTAAGTAGACTTCAGCAATTTTGAAGAAGGAGAAATTGAGTTACAGATGGCATACATTGAAATTCATTAGGCTTTGAGAAATGGAGATTACTTAGGATTTGTGAAGGAAAATTGAAAACTATAAAATCTATTGAGAATATAACATTCTATTCAGTCTGAAGAGAATGTTTAAGATTACCTTGAATGTGTTTCTGAGTTTGGTGAATAATACATATCTCGGCATTTTAGCATTTTAGTGTGCTTAACAAAAAAGAAGAAAAAGAAAACAATGAAAAAGCACAGGTATGCTGCTTGCAAGATAAAATGTGACTTCAATGTCTCTTTTAAGCTCTTTTAAGGAGAATTTATGTTTGTTCATTTAACTAATGTAAGAAAAAATATGATGCCAAAACTTTTGGTTTGAAATATATCCCCCATCTTTACTCCAAGTATGTGCATAAATTTATATTTAGTATAATAATAGGTTTTGATGACATCTAAGATAACGAAAGCCTTAATATATCAGCTGAGACTAGAGTTATTTTTACTATTTATTTGGGCATTAATTTATATTTATTCAGCCTCTATCTATCTGGACGCTTGGGATACAACTATGTACAAAGCAAGATCCTTTCCATTCTGGACGAGAGATGAGGGAACAGACAGATTGAATGATGAGATAGACAATAAATATTAAATACTAAAAAGTTAGTAAAGTATATTGTATTTATGAATTGATACAATCTTTGGGGAAGGGGGAATAAGTAGTACATGTAAGAGATGTTAGGCAAGATACAATTTAATTAATTGGTATCTTTAGTTACTTTTCTGTCAGAAGCAAACGCACAAATATCACACTAACAAAAAAACTATCAGAAAAAAAATTAAGAGAATAATTCCATTTGCAGTAGCTACAGAACAAATAAAATATTTAGGAATAAACTTAACCAAGGAGGTTAAAGACTTACACTCTGAAAACTGTAAGACATTTATTAATGATACTGAAGAAGATATACATAGGAAGATAGCCCATTTTCATGGATTGAAAGAATTAATATAGTTAAAATATACACACTACCCCAAGTAATCTACAGATTCAATGAATTCCTTATCAAATTATAATGTCATTTTTCATAGAAATAAAAATTCATATGGAACCACAAAAAACCCTCAATATTTAGGACAATAATGGGAAAAAAGACAAAACTGGAGGTATCACTATCTGATTTCAAACTTCAAGTATCAATCTTATAGAAAGAGTTTAAAATATTTACTAGCTAAAGGAGAGCTATAGTCTTGAGTTCTAGCCTAGTATAGTGAAATGACTATATGATATAAGGAAGATATACTTTAACCCATAAATGGCTGAGAAAACCAGCAAAAAATGTGATGTTGGCCATGAATATATTTAATTGTTTTAGATTAAAGACAAAAATGAAACTAGATCATTGTATAGGAGAATAATATGGAGATACATATTTTTACAAATTAGAAATATAATGGCTGAAAAGAGGAAGGGGAAGAAGGGAGAATATGGGAAGTGGAATCAACTCAAATGATTTATGCATCGTTAATAAGAAGAAAGTCAAATTATATTATAAAAATCCAATATTAGAAGTTTAAGTAAGGATAAAATGCACTACAAGCATTATAAAAGATATTAGTATAAAGCTAACCAGTAGAGCAAAAATTGAATTATTAGACAAAAATACCATGAAAATACAAAATGTAGTAGAAAGATAACTTTGAGAAACAGTAAAAATAGCATACATATATATTTTTAAATTATAACATACTATGCATCAGTAAATGTGAATGATCTTAACTCATTAAGAATTTTTATAGTTTTTCAAGGTTTTTATTTGAAAAATTTTGAGACACATAGACAATTGCAAAAATAATAAAATGAATGCTCTTATGTACTCTATCTATATTTACAAATTATGGCCAATGGGAAACAAAGCTAGCTTCTGTGTGCTATTAACATCTCCTCCTTTCTTAAACACTTACTTGTTAATAAAACAGGTTTGTGTATGTGTCCTTTATACTTCCCTACACCAGTCTAGAATATGCCATTTCTCTAAGAGACCTGGTTCCTCCTGGTGGAGAATAGTATTTAGAAATCAAGATCTATGTGCTAGTTTTTTTCCCTCTGTTCTTAGGATATAGATTATATAGCATCATACAAATTATATCATATTATGTTATTTTGAGTTAATTATGATACTTCTTATTCCAACCCAAAACTATAAAGTTCATTTTATCTTTCCCCATTTCATATCTGTAGCTTGTTTCTCTCACCTGCAAATATCTAATTCCTCAAGACATCAGTACATTGCTTATTTGCTCAATCCTACAATCAGCAGAAAATATTTTCAGAATTGTAACACTACTGCTGCCAAGAAACAACCTTACTGAGTGACATGCAAAATGTCTTTTCAGTTCTTTTATTTTTCCCTCTAATATATACACTATTAAGAACATACAGTTAAAATATTGTGATAAACAATTTATTTAACTTCTTCCTTAATCAATCCTTTTTTTAAAAATTCTGTGCTTATGTTAAAATTTTGTGTAAAATCCTATTCAACTATTTTTGTTTGTATTCGACTATTTTTGTTTGTATTCAGCATGAGGTTTTTCTTTTTTTCCCCTCACATCCTTGTTGATTGATTTATTTGACTATGTAAACCATAATATGATTTTAAAATTCAAAACTTTACTAACAAGGTTACAGTATTTAGAGTAGTATCTTTCATCTTTGCTTTCCTGACTTAGGCCCAACCATACAATGTAAGTAAATATATTCATTGATTTCTGATTATTCATAACTTGCGAGCATAAGCAAATACATGCAGTTTTTACCACTATATTCCTTTATTTACTTATGTATTTATTTCATACAAATAAGGGCTTAATGTAGACAATAATTTTCACTTAACGATGTAGAATCCAGTCTCACCACCTGAACCAGCCGTGTCTGAGTACTAAGCCTCTGCAACAGCGGTGGGTGCTGTGCTCTGGGCTCGGCAATCCTGAGGACACACAGACACTTTCAGTCCTGGGAAGGGGCAGCATCAGTGGTGAGCAGGCACACCTCCCTTAGCTCCTCTCTTCAGTCTTTCCCATCACCTTGTGGAGATCTTGTCACAGCTGCAGGGACATCCCTCTCTTCTTCCCTCCAAAGCTTAGAGGACTAACAGTTGGATATAACAACTAAAAGCCAGACTATAGGCAGTAGTAAGTTGACAGTCATAGGCCAAAATACATCAGGTTAAAAAAAGCAAAAAACTGTAATTTGGATCTTCTCCTGTCTTGGAAGCAAGTAAAATGGAAAATCTATGAAGGCTAAATTTATTCTGGGATTCACTGAATGCCACTAAAAAGTCTGCATGTCTACTTGAGAAAATTCCTAATTGAATAACAAAGATGCTAACAAAAACTACAAATCGGAGAAGTTTCAGAAGCATTCCCATTAAAGCAGAGTGATATCAGCAAGATGGTAGAATAGGAGGTCCCCGGCTTTGGTCTACCTCACAGAGAGTTCACCTAGCAACTATCCATAGACAAAAATGCCTATGTGAAAATCCCACCAAATGAGGGTGAGGCAGAAGCACCCTCTTGGACCACAAAAACTAAGAGAAGCCACATAAGAAGGGTAGAGGAGCAGTTTCACCTTGATCATGTTGTCCCTTCCTCAGGCCAGAACAGCACCATACTGAAAAGGTTCCCTTAGGCCCACAGTTTTTCCAGTAGGAAAAAAAGAGCCCAAGGAAGATATCTAGCTTCCCCAGCATTCTGAGGCACTTCCTAGGAAGCCTACTTCTGTCTTGCCTTACAGGGAAGACTGTGGGAATCAGCAGGACTAGACCACTTTGGTTCAGCTAGAAACAAAATAGAGGGACAAGGCTTACATCAACCAGCACTGGGTCTTGGTGGTGGCATCATGTTCTTGCTGGAAGCAATGCCTGAACAGAGAGACCAATCAGGGGCTTCACCCACACACACAGCTAAGTTGGTGGCACTGTCAGATCAGGAATCACACTCAACAGCTCTTCCCAGGTTGGGTCCTTAACCAGCAGCCTGGCCTGAGCTGCAGAGCCCAGTCTAAGGCCTGACTGAGGCAGAGAGCTAATCCAGTAACCCCCCCTAATTGTAAAGCATATCCTCTAGCCACTCCTCACCAGGAGCCTGAACAGTGACCCCACCCAATCTTGGAACCTAGTGTACAGCCCTACCCAGGCAGAAAACCAAACCAGTGACTCTGATCAACTCTGGGGCACAGCCTGGGCCCACAAAACCAGAGAACCCAGCTAGCAAACTGGCCTGGCAGCAGAGCCCAGACTACATTCCCTATCAGTCGTGAAACCCAGCCCACAGCTCCATTCAATTGCTGAGTAAAACCTCTAACTATGCCTAGGTAGGGAGTCCATCCAGTGACTTCACCTAATCATAGAATATAGCCTGCAGCCCCACAAGGCTAGCTAGCCTGCAGACCACAGAGCACACCTTTCAGCTTTACCTGGTCACGGAGCCCAGCCAGCAACCCCACCCAATTGTGGAAGATAGCCTGCAGCCCACCTGAGAAGGGAGCCCAGAATGCAAGCCCACCAGAATATGAAGCATAGCCAGCAATCCACCCTGGGTTGGGAATCAAGACAGAAATCCCTACCAAATGCTAACACTCAACAGCAGTACCCGATCACAGGCCCTAGTCTGAGGTTCCATCCAACTATGGAGCTCAGCCTGATGTCACAACCAAATGTATAGCCAAACCTACAGCCCTGTCAAAACATGGAGGCCAGCCAGCATCACCACCTGGCCAGGGGGCACAGCCTAAGATTTGACCAGACCAGAGGAAATTTCAGGGCCCAGCCTGTGGCTTGCTTCATTATGTTCAGCCAACAGTCTGCCTAACTTGAAAGCACAGGCTGCACTCCTGCTTAAGCAGAAGCAATCATGGAGCCTAGCAAGTGGTTTCCCCTGAATATGGAGTTCAGTCAGTAAACACATTTGATCACAGAGCATAGGCAGCAGCCCTGCCCAAATGGAAAACTTAACAGAGAGCCCTGCCTATCCACAGATATTACCAGATGGCACATTCAGAATCCCAGGATGGACTGACTAGTGAAAATCTTTTCCTGTCAAAATGAAGCTATAAAGTCTGGAAGAGATGGTTGCCTTTTCAAATGGAAGACAACAATGCAAGGATATAAGGATCATGAAGAATCAGAGAAACATGACACTGCAAGAGGAGACTAATAAAGCTCCAATAACTGAAAATGAAGAAATGAACATTTGTTAGCTGACTGACAAAGAATTGAGAATAATCCTCTTAAATAAGTTCAGTGAACTAGACTAAAACATGGATAGAAAATTACACAAAATTATGAAAGCAATACATATAAAAATGAGAAATTTGACAAAGAAATTAAAACCATAAAAAAGAAATCCTGGAGATGAAGAATACAATGACTGAATTGCAAAATTCATTAGAGAGCTGAAATAGCAGACTTGATCAAGGAGAAGAAAGAATCAGTGAACTCAAAGACAGATCATTTGAAATTATCTAGTAAGAAGAACAAACAGAAAAATAAACAAAAAAGAATATAAAGAAAGTCTATACATCTTATGAAATACCATCAAGTGAAACAATATACATATTATGAAAATCTCAGAGAAGAAAGAGACAGACTGTCTATTTAGAGAAATAATGGGTGAAAACCTCACAAATTTGGAGAGAGCGAAATTTGGACATCCAGCTTCATGAGGCCCAAAAGTTTCCAAATATGTTGAATTCAAAAAAGTCTACACAAAGACATATAATTAAGTTGTCAAAAGTAGGCTAGGTGCAGTGGCTCATGCCTGTAATCCCAGTACTCTGGGAGGCCAAGGCAGGAGGATCACTTGAGGTCAGGAGTTTGAGACCAGCTCTGAGCAAAAGTGTAACACCATCTCTACTAAAAGTAGGGGAAATTAGCCAGGCGTGGTGGTGGACACCTGTAGTCCCAGCTACTTGAGAAGCTGAGGCAGGAGAATTGCTTGAGCCCAGGAGTTAGAGGTTGCAATGAGCTATGATGAGGCCACTGTACTCTAACATGTGCAACAGGACAAGACTCTGTATCAAAAAAAAAAAGTCAAAAGTCAAAGACAAACAGAGACTATTGAAAGTACAAATAGGAAAGTGATGTGTCACCTACAAAGAAACCTCCCCTTAGACTTTAAGTGGATTTTTCAGCAGAAATCTTGCAGGCCAGGAAAGAATAAGATGATATATTCAAATTATTGAACAAAAACACCTAAAACTATCAATGAAAAGCACCATACATAGCAAAGCTGTCCTTCAGAAATGAAGGAGTAATAAATACCACCCAAACAAAAATGGAGGGAGTTCATCACTACTAGACATGTACAAAAAATGCTAAAAGAAGTTCTTAAAGTGTAAATGAAACAACATTAATAAACAACATAAGAAAATGTTAATGTATAAAACTATCAGTAGATGTAAATATATAACAAAAGTCAGTATTACCTAATATTATAATGATGGAGTATAAATCACTTTCAACTCAGGTATAAAAGTGAAAAGAAAAACATTAAAAATAACTGTGTCTACAATAAATATACAATAAAAAAGATTTAAATTATAACATCAGTTACCTAAAATATTACGGTAGGAGAGAAGCAAAAGTATAATTTTTATATACAAAGTAAAGTTATCAACCTAAAATATTGTTATACCTATAAGATATTTTATGTAAGCCTCATAGCAACCACAAAGAAAAAACCTGTAATAGATACAGAAAATGTTAAAAGAAAGGAATCAAAGCATACTGCTTCAAAAGTTATCAAATTACAAAGGAAGAGAGCAAGAGAGGAAGAAAGAAACAAAGGAACTACAAAACAGTCATAAAATTTTAAAAATGTCAAATAGTAAGTTATTTTACATCAATGGATTAATTTCTCTAATCAAAAGACATACAGTCACTGAATGGATTAAAAAACCAAGATCCAATGATTTGCTGCCTATAAAACACTCACTTTAGCTTTACAGACACACATAGGATGAAAGTTAAAGGCTTGAAAAATATATTCCATGCAAATGTTAAGCAAAAGAGATCCAGAGTGGCTATACTTACATCAGACAAAACAGGCTTTAAGACAAAAGCAGTTACAAGAGAAAAAGAAGATCATTATTTAATGACAAAGGGGTCAATTCCTCAAGAGATACAGGAATTGTAAATATTTATGCACCAAACATCAGAGCACCTAAACATATATAGCAAATACTAACAAAAACTGAAAGGAGCAATATATAGCAATACAATAACAATAGGCAACATCTATGTCCCATCTCAACAATGGAAATATCATCCAGGTGGAAAATCAGTAAGTAAGCAGCAGATTTGAACAACATTACAGACTGAATGAACATAACATATAGAATATCCATCCAACAGCAGCAGAAAGTACATTCTTTTCAAGCACACGTGGAACATTTTTTAGGATAGATCCTATGTTAGGCCACAAAACAAGTTTTAACAAATTTAAAAGATGTAAATCATACCAAGTATCTTTCCTGGCCACAGTGGTATAAAACTAAAAATCAATAACAGGAGGAAAATTGGAAAATTCACAAATATGTGGAAATTACACAACAGACTCATGAACAACCAATGGGTCAAAGAAGAAATCAAAAGAAAAATGTTTTAAACAATCTTGAGCCCAGTGAAAATGGGAACACAACATACCAAAATGTGTGGGATGAAGCAAAGGCAATTCTAAGAGGAAAGTTTATCATAATCAATGCCTATATTAAGAAAAATGAAACATCTCAAATAAACAACCTAACTTAATACCTCAAAGATCTTGAAAAAGACTAACAAATTAAATGCAAAGCCAACAGAAGGAAGGAAAAATAAATATCAGCTATAAATTAACTAAATTGAGACTAGAAAACAATAAAAACAATTAATGGAATTAAGAATTTTTAAAAGGGAAATAACATTGACAAACCTTTATCTACACTAACCAAGAAAAAAATAGAAAGAAAACTTAATTAAATATAATTATAGATGAAAGAACACATTACAACTTATATTGCAGAAATAAAAATGCTCTTAAGAGACCACTGTGAACAATGATAAGCCAACAAATTGATTAACCTAGAATAAATGGTAAATTCCTAGAAACATACAACCTACCAAGACTAAAGCATGAAGAAGTAGAAAATCTAAGCAGACTAAAAATGAGTAAGGAGATTTAATCAAAATGAAAAAAGTTGCAACAAAGAAAAGTCCAGGACCAAATGACTTCACTGGTAAATTCTACCAAACACTTAAAGAAGTGTTAAAACCATTCCTTCTCAAACTCTTCCAAAATATAGAAGAGGAAGGACCGCTTCAAACTCATTAATGAGGCTAGCATTACCCTAATAGCAAAGCCAGATAAGGACACTAAAAGAGAAAAAAAATTATGAGCCAATATTCCTGAAGGACATAGATGCAAAAATACTCAACAAAATACTAACAAACCAAATTTAATATCACATTAAAAGAATTAAACACCACAATCAAGTGGGATTTATCACTGAAATGCAGGAACAATACAATGTATCCAAATCAATAAATGTTATACACCACAATAACAAATAAAGAATCAAAATCATTTGGTCATTTTAATAGATGCAGAAAAAGCATTTGAAAAATTCAACCACTTTTCATGATATAATAAAAGCCCTCAAAAAATTGGTATAGGAAGAATGTACCTCAACATAATAAGGTTATATATGACAAGCCCAAAGTTATGAATAGTATCATACTTAATGATGAAAAGCTGAAAGCTTTTCCTCTGATTTCAATAACAAAATAAAGGTTACCCTTCTCTTCACTTCCATTCAATATAGTACTGGAAATTCTAACCAGAGTAATTAGGCAAGAAAAATATACAAAAGGCATTCAAATAAGAAAGAAAAACTAAAATTGTCTCTGTGTACAGATGATGTAATCTAATACATAGAAAGTCCAAGACACCACCCAAAGAACTGTTAGAATTAATAAATGAATTCAGTAAAGTTTCAGGATACAAATTCAACATACAAAAATTAGTTAAACTAACAAATAACTATCTAAAAAGAAATTAAGAAAAAAATCCAATTTGAAATAACATAAAAAAATACATAGGAATAAATTTAAAGAAGTGAAAGATCCATACACTGAAAATCATAAGACATTAATAAAAGAAATTGAAGAAGACACAAATAAATGAAAAGGTACCCCATGTTCATAGCTCAGAGGATTCAACATTGTCAAAATATCCATACTACCCAAAGTGATCTGAAGATTTAATGGAATCACTATCAATATTCCAATAGTGTTTTTCAAATAAATAGAAAAAAAAATCCTAAAATTCTTATGGAACCACAAAGGACCCCAAATAACCAAAGTAATCTTGATCAGGAAGAGCAAAGCTGGAGACACCATACTTCCTGATTTCAAACTATATTACAAAAGCTATAATAATCGACACATTAGGTTATTAGCCTAAAAACAAACACATTGAAGAATGGAATAGTATTGAGAGCCCAGAAATAAGCCCACACATGTATAGTCAACTAATATTTGACAAGAGTGCCAAGAATACACAACAGGGAAAGGATAGTCTCTTCAATAAATGGTGTTGGAAAAACTGGATAATCATATGCAAGAGAATAAAATTGGGCCCCTATCTCACATCACTTACAAAAATTAACCCAAAATGGATTAAAGATTTAAATGTAAGATTTGCAGTCATAAAACTCCTTGAAGAAAACGTATAGAAAAAGCTCCTTGGAATTAGTCTTGGCGATGATTTTTTTTGAGATGTGACAAAAAGCAAAAGCAATAAAAGCCAGAATAAGCTATCACCTAACATCTGTTAGATTGGCTATTACCAAATAGACAAGAGACAATGACTATTGGTGAGGATGCAGAGAAAAGGAAACCCTGCGCTCTGTTGGTGGGAATTTAAATTGGTATAGTCATTATGGAAAAGAGTGTGGAGGGTCCTCAAAAATTAAAACTAGAACTACGATACAATGCAGCAATCCCACTTTTGGTTCCATATCTGAAGGAAGTGAAATCATTATCTCAAAGAGATACGTACCCCCATGTTCATTGTAGCATCGTTCACAACAGCCATGACGTGAAAACAACCTAAGTATCTATCAATAGATAAATGGATTAAGAAATGATATATACATATGTACTGAAATATTATTTGGCCATAGAAAGAAGGAATTCTTGCCATTTACAACAATATGGATAGATCTTGAGAGCAGTATGCTAGATGAAATAAGTCAGACATAGAAAGACAAATACAGTGATCTTGTGTGTGGAATCTGAAGAAGTCAAACTTAGAGAAACTACAAGTAGAATGCTGTTTGCTAGGGGCTAGAGGGTAGGGGAAATGGGAAGAAGTTGGTCAAAGTGTACAAACTTTCAGTTATAACACGAATAAGTCCTGGGGCTCTGACGTATGGTCACTAATGTACTATATTGTTTGCTTGAAATAGTACTGTATTGTATACTTGAAATTTGTTAAGAAAGTAGATATTAAATGCTCTCATCATAAAAAAATGATAACTAGGTGAGGTGATAGATATGTTAACTAACCTGATGTGGTAATCATTTCCTAATGTATACATGTATCAAGTCATCACATTGTACACCTTAAATTTATACAGTTTCATTTGACAATTATAGCTCAGCAAAGCTAGAAAAAATTTTAAAGACTGCACAAGCAATGTGACTATAGTTAACAATACTGCATTGCAGGACAAGTGGACATTTCCCTACCCTCATTCATTCATTCATTCATTCAAAGGTTATCAAGCAGAACACTGAATTCTGGTATTAAAGATATGAAAAGCCAGAATCTCTTCTACATGGTCTTGTTCTAAGACAGACACAGATATAATTGTAATATATTGAAAATTAATAATCATAAAGCCAGTGTATTTCAAGTAAATGAAAACACAACAGAAACTTCTGAGTCTGCCAAGGAAGTATTGGGAATTCTTTTTAGGGGGAAAAACATATCTGATCTAGTAATTGGAGGAGGAATATACACTTTCAAGGTTAACAGATGAGGAATGTCTGATAAAAGAGTAAGTCACATTTAAAAACTAAGTATTTTGGAATTCCGAGTCTGTAAAATTCAAAGTGCATCTTATTTCCATGGTATTCTATGCTGATGCTTTCTAAAATTGAAGCAGAACCTCTGGTGATAAAGGTCAAGGATCTGTATTTCACATTGCAATCTCAAAGACACTTACGGAAAGCCAGGTTTCGAAACAGAAATCTAAATAACTGTAATAGCTAGTATAAAGCAGATTAAAGAATTTTGAACCAGTGCCTCTGAATGACCTTAACAGGCTTGACCAATGCTAAAATGAAAGAAGAGGATGAGAATTCTCTTTGATTCTTCTAGTTAATTTGAATAGCAATTGTCTTTGAAGTTCCATTTTAAGGCTAATGTCCCAGTAGCCCTATCCTTTGAATTTCTTACCACCTGTTCGCAGCTGCTGAGAACAATTTACTGTTTATAATGTACACACATTCTTACACTTAGACACGTACAAAGAACTGGTTTAATAAGAGCCCATGTGGAGAATTGGCATAGACACCCAGAATTCAGGGTTAATCATGATGCTTGCAGTAAAGTCTTAAGAGGAAACTACTGATTTACAAAGATTAGATGCTAGAACCACATAATAGCTGCTTAAAATCCATGTGATTAAACTCCAGGTGGCTCTGGACTTCAATGTACATTGTTAAAGTCCCTTTAGGTTGACACAGATGAAGTAAAGTAATTGTCAGGAGTTGCACTGAAACCTAAGGGCAAACCAGTTGATTTTATATTTTGTGTTTGCTGAGGGGCAGCTGCTAAATTGGAAACATTAAATTGACATACAGAGTAACATCGGGACCAGGGTCTCATTGTAGGACAAATTTAAATCTTCTCAACGTTTCCCTTGTAATTGCTCTGACTCTTGAGCTCCATTTTACTTAATGACACTCAGTGAACTGAATTGCTCCAGTGAAATGAGAAAGCAGCAAAGAAATTCAGCGGAAGGTTTGATTACATCCGTTGTTGTAGCCTAGTTTCTGAATAATCTTATACCTTGATTATATAATCTTCTTTTCATGGTTTATCCTCCTTCAAAATAGAAAACTATTCAGGGGTGATACAGTTCCCTACCATGTATTTGCAGTACTTGTAGCTAGGATATTAAAAAAACAAACTATATTATTTGAATTTGAAATTCCTCTGTTGCTGACCCTAGATTTATTACTTTTAAATCTTGCAAGCTGAGAAATTTTATGCACTAATACATATTGTTTTCTTAATGATTATAATTTATATATTGCTTCTGGTCATTTGGTTAAAGTATTAAGTGTTGATGACATTTCTGCTCTAATTAAAATGAATGTTTTAAAAAAACCTTTTACAGAAAGACGTTAAAAGTAGGTAACAAGAAATTTAAGGTTCAGTAAATATTTCATTCTCATGCTTGTATTTAAAGTTCCAATACTAGCTGAAATTTTTATATTTAAGCAGATGATAAAAAGCAAGCCAACAACTGCACCAGTGAGTTGCTAAGCCACCAGAAAAAAGCAAACTGTTCTAAGCATAAGAACCAGTCAGGCTGTGAGCTGTGGAACCCATAAGCTGTGTATAAAATGAAGTCACTGAATCATGATCTCATTCTGAACAATCATTTGGATATACATGTACATCAGGATGACTTGTTTGAAGTCCAAGAGTTGTTGCTGAAAATTGCACAGTACAGTACAGTGATATGCATATCCATAAAGGGAAATTGAAATCTCTTCATTAGACAAATGTAGTTCCATGTGTAATCAGTTAAGTGCCAGTTCTTTTTATCATTTCTACATATCCAAACTGTTATCTTTTTAATTATAACAATTAGAATCTATAAAATCCCAATGCATTTTATAACTAGGCTAATTTCAGAAACCATTTAGAACTACAGGGTGATAATATATTACTATGAAACCATCTATAAAAATAATCCATTTTTGGTTGGCAATGTTAATTGAGTTACTATGATCAGAATAAGGTTTTTTTTGGTAAAAAGTAAATAAATTTGCCTCTCGATTAAGTTGCATAACTTAAGCATATGTTGTAAAGTAAAACTCAAACTCAATTCAGAAAACAGATTATCTGTCAGAGCACAAATGACAGACGACACCATCTTGTGAAGTATAGGGAGGAAAAAGGGACATAAAATTCACAAGGGCTTTAAAAAACTCAAATTATCTTATGCGTTATATGATCACTAGTACTCAGGAAATAAAAAAGGCCTGAATTTCAGTAACAGGAGACTAATACTGGAAGGACTCACTGGAAATCAAAGCGTCATTCTGAATACAAAAATCAGAAAACCCACCAAATAGCAACATACCTCTCAAATACCAGCTTTAGACCTAAATAAACTCTGAAAGATGATATATTAAAAAAAGACTAACAACTATTTGTAAATTTTAATATGATAACATAATTTTACATAAAAAGGCAGATGAAACTTACTGATTTAGGTATGAACCAAAAAGGAGTAAAATATTTGGGAAAAGGTGAAACATAATGTATCTGCAAATACGTGTATCTTTCATTTCACTTTGTTAATTGTTACAGGAAAGAAAGCTATGCTAGGTACTCAGATAAGTACCTTATTAATAAATGTTAGGAGTTTATTTTCAATTAACTCCTGGGAGTTAAGGGCTATTATAATCATTATTTTAAGCATAAGAAAACCAAAGCACAAAGAGTATAAACAATGTACCCAAAGACAAAAATTTAACAATTGATAAAGTCTGAATTCAAATTTAGTCTGTATAGTTACATATTTATCACTCAACCATAAAGCTATACTGTCCCTAGGAATAAAAACAAATTAATAAGAATAATACTTTTAGGGAAAAAGTTATAAAATTGTTAAAAATTTCATAAAGAACTTGAATACATGGAGATATTATTTTTCTAGGTAGAACAAATTAGCATTACAAGAATTCCAAATATCTTCAATAAATCTACAAATGTAATGGACCCAATCAGAATCTTAGCAATATTTTTCAAGAAAATCAACAAATATATTTTAAAATTTATATGGAGAATAAAATTTTATTTAGAAAGTCTCCTGTCTCTCTCAAATCAGTGTATTCTCTACAACTTATTCTGTTATGGTTAAATATTGACCTTCCATATTTAGATTTGGTATCTATTTGAGTTCAGCTTTGTACTTGTTTAAAAATAGGATATATTTTACTTCTTTTCATACTGTGAGATTATTTTTTAATCATCACCTACTAAACCAGTGGTCTCCAACCTTTTTGACCACAGGGACCAGTTTCATAGAAGACAATTTTTCCCTGGGGTGGGGGAGGAGGGGAGAGGAGCAGGTGGAGCTCTGGCAGTGATGCTAGTGATGGGGAGTGGCTGTAAATAGAGATGAAGCTTTGCTTGGTCACCCACAGCTTGACTCGTGTTCTGTGGCCCGGTTCCTAATAGGCCATGGACCGGTACTGGTCCCTGGCCTGGGGGTTGGGGCCACAGTACTAAACCTTCCAGTATATTTTCACTGATTTGTGCTGATAGTTGATACTTTTATAGTACATCACTTATAAATGGGCATGTTTATGTACTCCAACCTACTGTTCGTTATTACTGTGGAATTTTACTAAGTATATCAGGTAGAAAAAAGTGCTCTTTTTAGAAATTAATGTTCAATTATGAGTTTTTAATTTTTCCACATGTATTTTAGAATAAGTTTGCTGTATTCTTAAACAAATTCTGTAAACTCTAAATTATAACTCTATTGAATGTATATGCTTTTTATAAGATGAACTGATACATTTATAATTGTAAGCAATAACACCCATGAACATGGTATTTTATCCATATATTCAGATTCTTCCTTGTTTTTTAGTAGAGTTTTAAAGTTACTTTATAAAGCACCTGGATTATATTGTTAGGTTGATTCCTAGTGCCATTATAACTTATTTTTTATTTTATATATATTTTTTCAATTTAAATGGTTTGTTTTAATCTGTTAGGTTTTCTAAGTAGGTGATTATAGTATCTCCAAATAATGACATTGTGATTTTTCCTTTCCAATGGTAAAATTGTTTATTTCTTCTTCTTCCTATTTTATTAAATTGTCAAGAACATCAAATAAATGATTCTAATATTTTAAATTGAACAAAATATTTATGTCGACAGTTGTGAAGTGCGTGAGATTGCTACCCTACTTGTAAGTTAACAAGGTAATTTGCACAGTTCCACAGATGCTGACAAGACTTAAGACTCCTGGGTCAGAGGCACTTGAAGAGAAATCCGTTGTCAGAGCATTAACACATTTGCATCAGTTTCTTGAACTTTGATTTCCACAGAGCAGCAGAGAAGTCCTAACAACAACTAAGAACACAGTGGATTGCTTTAAACAAAGGAGCGCTAGGCATGGGGAATGCACCCTTTTGTGGCAAGTGCTAAGCAAGAGAGAGAGAGATTATTCTAACCCTCCAGATTGCTTGCTGCAATTAAAAAAAAAAAAAACTCCAAAAATGTTCCAGATAAAGAGAATTCAAAGAAACTGAATTCTTTATACAAGCAGCAAGATATGTAAGAGCAAAAGAGTTATAGGAAAGTATTTCTGAACAGTTTACTATAAATGTTTGGTTTATAGTCTTTATAAAATTCTCTTTAATTCTTTAGTATAAACTGGTGTTTAACATTTTAAAATGCTTTTTAAATAGCCCTTGAAATGACTTGATTTTTCTCTTTTAGCTCATTGATATGGGGGATAAATCAATAATAATTGATTTTTTGGTGATGAATTCTCTTTAAGTTCTTGGTATAAACTCTATTATTATGTAGATAATTTAATACACTATTAAATTTGAATAAATGCTATTCTTCGTGGTTTTTTTTGTTTTTGTTTTTTGTTTTTTTTCATGATCATGGTATCTCCCCTGCCAGGAAAGAATGTTTTGCTTGTTTGTTTGTTTGTTTTGTTTGTTTTTTAATTTCCACTCAAACGTTAAATGAACCTAAAAATCATCTTTCCTTGTATTGCTCTCAGTTGATTTTGGAATCATGCCTATCCTAGCCTCCTAAGGGGAGTTGGGCAGCTTTTCTTGTTTTTCTGTTCTAATGCACAACTCACCTAAGGCTGGGATTTATAGCTTATTGAAAGTTTGGTAAAACTTACCTAGAGTTTCTTTGTGGTGGATATCCTTGATTAAACTTTCATTTTCATAAATAATTATATTTGTTTGTTATTTCCTCTTGTACCACCCATGGTATTTTATATTTTTCCAGAAATTTATACATTTCATCTAATTTTTCAAATTCATTACCTTATATTTTTTATATTTTCTCACATTTAATCATTTTGTGTCTATAGTTTTATTCTTTATAGAATTTTGCATTGTGTTTTTTGTGCCTTCTTTCTCTTTCTCTTTCTCTTTCTCTTTTTTTCTTCTTAGTCTTGCCAATAACATAACTACATTTTTATGCCCTTATTTTATTCAGCAACACTTGACAGAGTTGGCTACTTTCTACTTCTGGAGACAGTCTCTACTGTTGGCTTCTGTATTACCTTAATCTACTGGTCATTCTCCTCCTTTCTAAACTCTACAGAATCCTCAAGCTGAGCTCTACATATTAATTTTCCAAGAGCTTGTTTCTTGACTTCCTAATTTTGTCTTTGGGTACTTTTTCTCTAAATGATCTTATTCAGCGCCATGGCTTTACATATCACATTGACAAAGAAATCTATTGGATTTACATCTTCATTCAAAAACTCTTCTTTAAGCACCAGATATTTTATTGAACCCTCTATTCTCATCTTTAATAAATGAAACTCTTCATTTAGTTCCCAAATTTAGTACTTTCACATCTACTGGATGGTACCACCATCCATTCAGTTGACAAATCCAGAACTTCTGGCCTAATTATTTATTTTTCCTTTCATAACACCCTAATTCCAATATATCAGCATATATTGCCATTTTTACCTACACATATATGAGAAAAGTTTCTTATCTCTATCTTCATTTTATATCTAACCTTTGACTAGAATACTGAGATTCTTAACCGCTCCTCCATTACCTCTCCCTTAGCATACACCAATCATGTAAAAGTGAAAGAAATTTACCAATCTAAGAAAGAGTGCCAACTGAATTTTTAAAAAAAGTAAACTTAATGCACTCATTTTATTTTGATCATTTCAGAATACTTTGTGAATATATCAAAGTGAGAGAATTAGATGAGGGAGCAAGATTTTCTTGGCAGTATGACACATACATAGTTATAAAAGCACAATACAAATCAATATGTATGAAATATCCTAAGATATCCATCAGTATGTTAATACTAAAATTGTGAACAATTTTCTATATAGTCCATTAGGCATTCCTAAATTCCTTTAGTTAAAATTACTAAGGTTTTTCTGTTGCACATATCTCATCTTTTATTACAGCACCTGTCACAAAGAACTTGCATTTATATTGATTAGTATGTGTATATGTCCCCTCTTCGACACAGTGTGTCCTGTAACAGGTCTACACTGAAAAACATCAACCATGATTTATTTCAATTTATATTTTTTATGGTAGTTATGTATCATGGAAATTTGTACACAGCAGATGTTAATTAATTTTTATTGAATTAAAATCAGTTGTCAAGAGTAGCACATTTTTGATACTATAAAGCCCCTATTAATTAACTTAATGGAGATAGCAGAGTGATTGTAGAATTTATTAACAATATATTCACTAAAATTTTGCTTGCTAGAGGGGGGAAAAGGAAAAGAATGTCTAGTTAATATGTAGAGAACTGTGATTTTGTCATAATTTTATAAAAGATGAGGCCTCTATTTAAATATGTTTGAAACAAAAATTTGTTCAGTCTATAACAAGCATGGGACCACAATGAAAGAAACTATCTCTGTATAATCATATCACTTATAACAACACCTGATTTAATTTACACATTTTCTGACACACCTGGTTAGAGGGGCAGGAATATTTTGTTTTATAGTTTTCTGCTATTTAAATATACAAAGGCAGAATACTCACTAAAAGTAAAGAGGAGTGAGGAAACTTGTAAAATAACAGGTGTTTCTTGTTTTTCTTTTTTTTTGCTTCCTTGCATTTTTAGGAGAAGGATAAGGATGCCAGAGTTTCCTTTAATACAAAGGAAAAAGGCCACAGTTGTTTAGTCAAGAATGGTTTGTTCTTATCATCCTTTTTAGTAAAGTAATCCCAATTTTGTCCAGGTATCTGTCATAGACCTCAGATGACGTGGATCTCAAACACAATTGTAAGAAATGAATAAAGACTGGAAGGCACTTGTTTTAACTGCATTCCCTGTGCCACTGATTTGTTTAGAAATGGGTGTGCATCAAAGTACTTGCCAACTCTTCAATGTCTGATCATTTTCAATATGGAAAAAATAATTATTATTAAATATATTTGAGTTGAGGTTTTCTGTTAAATGTAGGTAAATAATTTGGACATGATACATTACAATTGTGAATTGATAACTCAAGGAAAAGGAGAATGTTTTCTGTAAAGATGATGTTTACTTAAGAGTGGGTGGACTGTTATTAATGACCTATGTAATGTGCAGAATTTGAAAACATCTTCTTCCCTAAAAATGTTCATGCTATCCCTTCTTTTGTAGAAATCCAATATAACTTATATCATTCAATTTATAAAACCTGAAGTTTATCATTAAAAAAATTTGGACACTATGGTTGTTAAGCACAACTCTGTAATTTGATTAGTTTTATAAGCTTTGTATACTTAAGCACCAGGCTAAGGCCTGAAGGGATGTGATGAAGGACAGATAAATTGCGGTGGGTAATAATAAGAAAAAAGCATGGTTGGGACATGAAGTACATTTAACAGAATGACTCAAAGGGCAAAGGCAGTCTGAAAGCACTGACCAACTGGGATGACAGTAAAAAAGATACAAAAAAAGAATGACAGACGAGGTCAAATCATTTTTACCTTTCCAAGGTCCATTTCTGCCTGACAAATTGCTTATTATATTCAGAGTTTTTCTCCAAATATTTTCTGATTCTCTGCTGTATTTTCAGCCTTCTAATAGCCTTTTTATGCAAAGCTATTGTTCAAGGAAACTCATGAATTTTAAATTTATAAAATAATTCCACAAACTGCTAGGTTAATGATGGCTATTAATTATTGATTTCATGACAGGATATAAGGTAATTTTTAAACATAAAGATTATCACTTAAAGGTAGCATTTCTGGAGCTAGGAAACCTATAGTTAAACTTTATTTTCATTCTATAAAGGTGCTGCACTTCATACTTACGCTCAATCAACCACTGTAATATATCTTATCATGGATGTTTTTACTTGTAATACCAATGGTAAATGGATATTTCTATTTCTATTTCTAGTATTTACACTTAACTGGAGAGATATTAAGGATTTTGTTCCTTTTTTTCCCCACACTTTCATTTGAAAGTCTAATGTGTTTGTATAACGGATGGAAAAATAGCTTACAGTTAAATGCAAATCAAATCTTTGATCCAAAACAACCCAAAGTCAACACTCATTTTCAAAACTCCAAAAACTTTGATCATGCTTGCAAATATGACATTGAAAAACTAGGAATCAAACACATATACAGATGTTTCTTACATCTAAAAAACTGCTTGATTTCGAAAACTAGAACATATTTAATAAATTAATCAATGTTATTGCTTTAATCTATAAAGTGAAAGGTAATAATATCTTACATATATATCATACATATTCAGAAACAATCTCATATATAAGTATTTGTTGAGATATTTTTGCCAAATAAAAAGGGTTTTCAAGTTTACATTTATATTCTCTTGACTCATTTGAATTCCATCAATTACGAGAAGATGAATTCAACCAAATACGATCATAACAGAGAGATACTGAGATTCTCTCTCATCCAAATCTAAGAGACCTGACCTTGTCCTATCTGAAGAAGAGAGGTAGAAGTAAGAATCTATCTCAAGTAGACTTCCTTGTAGGGCTACTTTCTCAGCAAAAAATACTGGTTTAAAAAAAATCTTCAATCATAGCCCAGGGAAAAAGGAAGCTCATCTCTACCAGGGGTCCACTCCCTAAAAGCAATACAAGCAATATTTAAAATAAAGATATTGGACCAGACTTCAAACTATACTACAAGGCTATAGTAACAAAAACTGCATGGTATTGGCACAAGAACAGAGACATAGACCAATGGAACAGGACTGAGAACCCAAAAATAAAACCAACCTCATACAGTCACCTGATCTTTGATAAATTCCAAAAAAACGTACACTGGGGAAAAGATTCCATATTCAACAAATGGTGCTGGGAAAACTGGATGGCCATATGTAGAAGACTGAAATGTGACCCACACCTCTCACCTCTCACAAAAATCAACTCACAATCGATAACAGATCTAACTCTAAGACATGAAACCATAAGAATTCTTGAAGAAAATGTTGGAAAAACTCTTATGGACATCGGCCTAGGCAAAGAATTTATGAAGAAGACCCCCAAAGCAATCACAGCAGCAACAAAAATAAATACATGGGACCTGATCAAATTAAAAAGCTTCTGCACAGCCAAGGAAACTATCACTAGAGTGAACAGACAACCTACAGAATGGGAGAAAATATTTGCATGCTACACCTCTGATAAAGGGCTGATAACCAGAATCTATACAGAACTTAGGAAAATCAACAAGAAAAAAATCAAACAACCATATTAAAAAATGGGCAAAGGACATGAACAGAAACTTTTCCAAAGAAGACAGAATGATGGCCAGCAAACATATAAAAAAGTGCTCAACTTCTCTAATCATCAGGGAAATGCAAATCAAAACCACAATGAGATATCACTTAACTCCAGTGAGATTGGCTCATATCAAAAAATCCCCAAATAACAAGTGTTGGCGGGGATGTGGACAGATAGGAACACTCATACACTGCTGGTGGGACTGCAAATTAGTACAACCTCTACGGAAAAGAATATGGAGATACCTCAAAGAATTAAAAGTAGAATTACCATTTGACCCAGCAATCCCACTACTGGGTATTTACCCAAAGGAAAAAAAGACATTTTATAATAAAGACATCTGCTCACGAATGTTTATAGCAGCACAATTCACAATTGCAAAGATGTGGGAACAACCCAGGTGCCATCAATACACGAGTGGATTAATAAAATGTGGTATATGTATACCATGGAGTATTACTCAACAATAAGGAACAACAGTGAATTAACACATCTGGTATTATCCTGGTTGGAGCTAGAACCCATTCTTCAAAGCGAAGTTTCACAGGAATGGAAAAACAAGCACCACTGGTACTCACCATCAAATTGGTACTAACTGATCAAACCTACATCACACAGGGCAATAATATTCATCGGGGGCAGGCAGGCGGGAGGGGGGTGGAGGGGATGGGAAAAACTCTCACTGAATGGATGTGAGGAGCACAGTTTGGGGGATGACCACAATTGTAGCTCTGACACGGGCAGTGCATGGGCAATATATATAGCCAAAGTGTTGTACCCCCATAATATTCTGAAATTAAAAAAAATAAATAAAATTTTAAAAACCTAAAAAAAAAAAAAAAAAAAAATAAATAAATAAAATAAAGATATTGGAAGACAACCCAAAATACACATTTATTTATATAGAGAGTTTTCACTGATGTGTGTGTATGTGTGTATGTAAATCTTCATATATTTTTAACATACAGGTTGACTTTGCATGTCAGATCAACATGCAATGCACTAGGAATAACAGGATACACAGAATCACAAGGGATGAGAATAAGTTCCACAATGTGGTAGAATTGACTACTGAGTATTGATTATCTCTTTCTCTTATATATTGTTATAGTAGTGGAGTTGATTTATAGATTATATAAACAGTAAAAACTTCATGTTAATTTTAATGTGACAGAAAGTAATACTAAAAATTTTTAATCATATAGAAGTTATCACCTTTTCTTGCTGCTAAAATGTTAAATCTACAAGTTAAAAATGAGTTACTTTTTTTTATTTTATAAAAGTAGTATTTAGAAACATACTAAACTTCATGTTATATACCAAATTCCAGGGCTGACAAAGTGGTATTTAATGCACCCTTCCAATAAAATGATTTTTTTAAAAATGGGAGGATAACTAATTTAGGCAAAAATCTCACATTACCAAAAGCTGATTTTAGAAATTTTACCATTGCTATATGATATTTTTAAACACTAAAACCAATAGTACTCACCTATGAAATTCTCAGATCTACATAGTAAACAAAAATTATGGATACAAGATATATGAGATAATAGTTTTTAGATATTGGTCATCAGGGAGCAGGAAATGGAAGACTGTGGTTCCTGAAAGAAGAGATACTCATAAAGTGAGCTCCATGATTGTCCCAGTTTGCTCTCTAGGGATAATGCTGACACCTGGACAGGAGGTCAGAGCCTTGCAGATAACATCAGTCCCCTTGAGATAAAAAGTCAGAGACCAAAACTTGAGGCTACTGAAATGACTGGTGTCTGAAAGGCAGGGAACCAGAAGGGAGTTAAGGAGATTAGTAAACAAACGTCTGTGTGGAGGTTTTCCATGAGTCAACTCTTGGCTTATGTGATTGTTAATTTTAGTTGTCAATTTGACTGGGTTAAGAGAGATCTAGTCAGCTAATAAAGCATTATTTCTGGTTGTGTCTTTGAGGGTGTTTCTGGAAGAGATTAGCATGTGAGTTTGTGGACTGAGTGGGGAATATTTGATCTCAGTGTGGTTGGGCACCATCCAATTGGCTGGAGGCCCAGATACAGCAAAAAGGCAGAAGAAAAGTGAATTTACTTTCAATCTCTCCTGGAGCTGGGACACCCTTCTTTTCCCAATTTTGGACAGCAGAACTCTAGGTTGTCTGGGTTTTGGACCCCAAAACTTGCACCAATGCCCTCTCCACCTCCCGATTCTCAGGCCTTTGGTTATGCCATCAGCTTCTCTGCTTTTGAAACTTTCATCCTTGGACTGAGACAGGATACTGCCATCCTTGGGTCTCCAGCTTTCAGACAGCCCATTGTGAAACACTTTATCCTCCATAATTGCATAAGTCGATTCTCCTAATTAACCCCTTTTTATCTATCTATCTACCTACCTATCTATTCTATCGGTTATGTCTCTCTGAAGAATGCTAATACAGCTGAAGACTGATCTGAATATTTGCAGGGAAAAAATGATATATAGTTTATTGAACATCAACTGGTATGGGACTGAGAGGAACCAAAATCCTAGAGGTAGAGTAGTACTAAAAGATAATGAGTCTGTTCCAGGTCTGTGAGACAATAGAAAAACCATACCTTAGAAATAAGTATAATACACTAAATCAGGGCCTATTCTAGAACTGCTCTAACACAGCCTAAAATCAAGATTCAAAAATACCTGCAGAGTATATAGAGTTTGAATGTTGATTATTCTTAAGTTAGATAAGTTTAAAATACACCTTGAGTTATCCAGAGATATGGCCTAACAAAACAATGGTCCACGGTAACGCAGGTCCAAAGTGATTAATCAATAACTGAACTATCTGCTGAAATGAAAACCTACACTACTCAAATAAAAGTAATCAAAGCTTGAGTCACTAAATGTATCATTCATTTTACCCATTTGCAATTATCCAAAAGTGGGGAAGGAAAAAAAAGGAATTAAAACAGTATTTGAAGAGATAATAACTAAGACATTTTAAAAGGTGACAAAAGACATTAGCAACATACACACTAAAGACCATAAATCTAAATATATTTTCATAAATACATTTTTATATAAAAGAAATATAAAGCAATTTTAAAAACCCAAATGTAGGCAGTCATAGCAAAACTACTGCAGGCAGAACAATCTTAAAAGAAGATGGAAAAACAGCAACAAAATGTTACCCTTAAAGAGTAACAGAGCACTAACAGCTGATCTCTCAACAAAATGATGAAAGATCAATGAAAAGAGTCTTGCACCAGTAAATTATGAAAAATAAACAATATTAATAATAATTGTCAATCTTAAAATTCTAAGCCAAGTAAAAATATCCTGTGAAAAAAGCAAAAGTGGATCTAGATATATTTTTCATTCATATTATTATAATTCTTTGAATTATACAAGAATATTCTTGTGTGTGGTTATAATGTTTGTGTAATAAATCGTAATGTAAAGATTTTAAGGAAGAAGTAAAAAGATATTCATAAAGGGAACTCCAAAGATAATGTTGCATTGTATAAGATGGAGTTTTTAAATTTCCATTTATATTAAAGTGTGACATGGAAGTTTTTATTTGTGCTTTTAAAAATAGATTGTAGAGTGATAAATATATTCGTTTTTGATTGTGTTGATGTTTTCACAGACGATTATATGTCAAAACTTATTGATTGTATACATTCAATATGTGCAATTTATAGTATATATATTGTATCTAAATACAGCTATATATATATAAAGTTATATATATAATATATGAAGTTATATATATACACATATATAAATTGGAAATCATGGATGAGGGAATATGTTACAAAATTTCACATGACCTTTAGAATTTTAATACAATCATACAATGACAAGCAATGACAAGAGGAATATCTGTGGAAGAAAAATATCCAGAAAACTGATTGTTTAAAGAGAAATTACAGTGGTGATTACACAATATAGTAGTTATATTTCACTTTTAAAATGTTTTCTTCATGTGCTTTGGCTAACACAATGTCTAGTATATATGACAGAAATTCTGTCATGTCTCTAAATCACCTAAAACTATTACAATGGATCATTGAAAGGTATGGTCTAATTCTACCTTCAGTGATCTAGCTTGAAAAAAAAATCAAGCAAGCAGGATAAACAGTGCCACATGATGTTGTTTGTGATAATTATGTTTCTTCTAGAGATCTGAAGGTCTCATTTTATATTGCATACATACATTTGCAAGAAATATTAGCTCAGTGTATAATCTGTAAGTCACTACAATTTATAAAACATATTTGTGATCCTGACCCTCTTCTGGAAAACACTTGCAACAATCTCGGTGTTCATTTGACACTTTGAGAATCATTCCTATAAATGAGGAGCAACTCAGGACAGAAGTAAACGAAAAAAGTAGGCAGTTAAATTTTTGAATTAGATGAATCGTTGTTCTACCTAATTTAGGTATCTTCCCATGAAAATTTTCAATTTCAGGATTCATTTTAAAGTGCTAACTTTCAAGGAAAAGTGTTACTGTTTTTTTCTTATTTGTCTGATTTTAGTCATAAGAAAAATATTTAATGAAATAATTTTCATTTCTAAAATATAGCCATTGGGTGAGCAAAAAATTATGATGTACATTTCTGTCAATATATCTCTTATCAATCCTATAAAACATACTTGTGTATACTGATATTAGTTCATTTTCCTACCTTTTATATGTATTGCTTAGATTATGTTTTGAAAAATTATATAAAACTAATACAAATTTTACAGAAAACATTTTTAGCAACATTAGCAATCAGCTAATGAATTCAATGTACCCTATCCAATATACTTTATAATTTTTAATGATACACTTGTTCAACTTTTATCATTTTCCTCTGTTAATTTCTAATGAAACATGTAATTATCTCAGAGGACCTGTTCTCATTTTTAAATTATATGCATTTTTAATCTTGCTTTATATAACAATATTTTTAGCAAGTTCCTTACAAAGTGGTTTACTTAATTTATTAACATTTCATATAACCATATATTTAGAACACTAAGCAACGACAGTAAGCTAACTATTCTGTTCAAATTTTACACAGCTTAAGTTACCAAGCTCATTTCATTTGGTTGACATAAAAACAGAGGTATTTAATTTAGTCTATAATCATTTTTGAAGCTATCAGCATAACTAAAAATATTTAGTTACATTAAAGAAAGTAAAATCATTTGTAAAATTAATATAAGTTTAAAACATTGAATTACTGCAAAAACATGCAGGAATACACTGAATTAAAAAAATACACATACACACAACTGGTATTAAATAGCAATAGAATTATAAAATGAAAAAAAGATTCAACATATTAATAGATCTGCACTTTTTAATACAGTAGCCACTAGACACATGTGGCTATTGAACAACTGAAACTTGGCTATTGTTATTGAGAAAATAAATGTTTAATTTTATTTAATTTTAAACAATTTAAATTTAAAATTTTTAATTTATTGGAAAAATTTAAAATATTCAATCAGGTATATATATTTACTTCTACTTCTTAAACAACACATTTTATGAAATATACATTGTATATTTCCAATAAAAAATCTTCTAAATTTACATACATATATATAAGTACCTTCTGAATGTACATACATAACGTGTGTGTGTGTGTGTGCATACAGAAACAGAAAGAGAAATAGAGACAGAGACATAGAGATAGATTGTAAACAAACCACCATAGACACTTTTAAAATTTGAAAATTGTAGAAAATGAAAATAAATTTGTGTTTAGCCTAAAAAAAAAGAAAAAGCATGTGACCAGAAGATAGTAATTGAAAAACAAATATCTCAAACAATAATAGTTGCACTGGGGTTTTTACTGTGCGTGAAACAAAGGATTTGTCTCTATGTGGGAAAATAATTTAACAGTATAACCATCAAAAAGTGTATGTAAATTTAGTTTTATGTCTGAAGTGATGAACAATAAGTTCAATGAAGGGCAAGTATGAAATTTTTAAAGCCAGGAACTTATGAAAAATAGATAACCTCTTTACAGGAAGAATACAAACATATCTTACTTTTCAATTTCTATAAAAGCAGATGTCCTTGTGAACACATTGCCTGGGCCCCTCCCCTCCTTGGATGGGACTTGTGTGAGTGAAGGGCCCTGAAACAAAATGCACTACTGAGTACAATTAATAGGAAATACTTCCCTCTTATACTAGTCATGTTTAATAATTCTTCAAAATTATATAAATTAGGTTTTTTAGGCATGATTTTCAAACAGACAAAAAGGTTACTTTATGGATGAATTAAAACAAGCTCAACTGTAAAACAGCAGTAATAACTAGTGTCTTTATCTCTTTAATTTGAGTTGTTAGCAAACACAACAAAGAAAGCCTGTTATTTCTGCCAAAAATAAATGCATATTCTAAATTAATTTGATAACTTTACCACAATCTAATTGCAAAAATAAAATCTTCTTAAAATGAACTTCCTGGCTAATGCACATCCTGCAACTTGCTGCTTTCTTTGAAGTACATCTCATTAGAGAGCAGGTTAGTTTAAATATTATTGGTATTTTAGATTGCCAAAACACACACACAAATAATTTCATTCAATTTTGATAAATTTAAATGTGGTTTTACACAATTTCATTTCTGAATTTTATAAAATAATAAATTTTGGAAAAATATATTCTATCTTTTTTTAAATTTTAGCTAAAACATTAGCTATATAAATTATTCCTAGTTTTACAAAGCTATGGGCGGTCATTTAATGTTCTTTCATATCAACAAAAAATTTTAGTTCCCCCCACAAGCGTGGCATTGTTCTCATGCTGTAATTATAAATTAAACAGAAAATATCCTTGTTTTTCTGTAGTTTACACCCTGGTGGAATGAGACAGATGAAAAACGTGGTTTCTACTTTGCATATTTTCCAGACGAAATATCTGCATTTCATAATTACTACAAATATGGCCCTAATGCCCAGATTCTTCATGTAATCCAAAATGAGTTTGTTTTTATATTTGTATGAACATTGAAAGTATTCTTGCTTCTCATATAGGAAATGTGTCTTGTAAATACTGGAAAAACCAATAAATTTAATATCCCTACAGCCCAATA
This sequence comes from Daubentonia madagascariensis, assembly GCA_023783475.1. Taxonomy (NCBI): domain Eukaryota; kingdom Metazoa; phylum Chordata; class Mammalia; order Primates; family Daubentoniidae; genus Daubentonia; species Daubentonia madagascariensis. The sequence goes on from JAKFHU010000322.1 coordinate 3,321,083, forward strand.
TTACAGAAATTAACTTGTCATTTTTCAAATAAAAAACAATAATAAATATATTCAGCTGTTTGCACTCTTCATATGCAGAAAGATATAAACTGAAAACAGCCAAAGACCAGACCAAAAAAAGACCAAACGACACATGAAGAAGATTGCATCCTACAGTGACAGCAGGCAGAAGAAAAGAAGCATAAATTCAGGCAATGAAAAGACAGGAATGATTAACTCTCCCAGAGTGTGTATCACCTGCCTAACATTTTTTTTTGTGTGTATATATACACACACGCACACACACACACATATATATTTATATAAAATTATCAGAATATCATTACCACCCATCTTTTGTGAAATTTTAAATTTAAAGTTAATTTAACATGTGTACAGTGGAAAATATTTTCACTGTTTTTTTTTTTTTTTTTTTGGAGGGGATGAAAGAGTCCTTTTCTAGGTAAATGCAGTTGAACCTTGAATAATGCAAGGTTAGGGGTGCCAACACCCTGCACAGTCAAAAATCTGTGTATAATGTTTGACTCCCCAAAAACTTAAGAGCATGATAATGAAGAGAAAATATATTTAATATTCATTAAATGGAAGTGGATCATCACAAAGGTCTTTATGCTCATCATTTTCACACTAACTAGGCTGAGGAAAAGGAGGGGTTAGTCTTGCTGGCTCATGGATGGCAGAGTTAGTCCAGGTGGAGGAGGTGGAAAGGGAGGCAGGAAAGGCAGGCATGCTCAGTAAAACTTTACAGAAATATATCATAATTTCTGTTTGACATTTTGCTTCTTCATTTCTCTAAAAATGTATCTATATGGTGCCAATCATTCTGCTACCATTTGCTTTAGCTTAAATGCCCACATCATAAAAGGGTCCACGTTGTAAAAGAAGTCAAAAGCAGTCTTGAATAATCAGAACCCTTCTCCCAGGTTGTTTAATGTCAATTCATTTTCTGGCACTGATTATTGTGTGTCTTTTTCTTCATGTGTGGCACTGGCTGAGAAGCACTCATCTCCATCAAGTCGTCATCTGTTCATTCCTCTGGTGTGCTGTCTATTAGTTCTGGAATTTCTCCAAGATCCATATCTTGAAACACATCACTCCCCCATCTTTTTTTCCCCCTATTTTCATAATCTTTTAATGATTTTCTTGACTGGCTCTCTTGTAAATCCTGTGAGTCATGCATCACATCTGGACAGAGTTTTCTCCAGCAGGAATTCATTGTTTCAAATTTGATGGCTTTCACAACTTTTTCTATGCTAATGATAGTATCTTCAATAGTGTAATCCTTCTAGACTTTCATGATGTTCTATCTGGGTTCTCTTCCATAGCATTGACAATCCTTTCCATAGAGCACTACATATACTGAGCCTTAAAGGTACTTATGACCCCTGATCTGGAGGCTGAATTAGAGATGCTGTGTTGGAGGCAAGTAGACCACTTTGACACATTCAGTGTTGAATTCATGAAGTTGAGTGGCCAGGGACATTGTCCAATGTCAAAAGAACTTTAAAAGGAAGTCCCTTACTGGCAAGGTACTTCCTAAATTCAGGGATAAGGCATTGATGAAGCCAATCCAGAAAAAGTGTTCTCTTTGTCCAGACCTTTTTATTATAGAATCAAAAGACTGTCAGCTTGTGTTAATCTTTTTTCTTCATGGTTCAGGAGTTAGCAGCCTTATAGATAAGGGCAGTCCTGATCATAGACCTGACTGCATTTGCACAAAACAGTAGAGTTAGCCTATCCCTTCCTGCCTTAAATACTGTTGCTCACTTTTCTTCCCTACTGATAGATGTCCTTTGTGGCTTTTTTTTTTTTTCCAGAATAGGGTACTTTCATCAGTATTAAAAATCTGTTCATGCAGATATCCTTTCTTATCAATGATTTTCTTACTGGTGTCTGGGAACTCATCTGCTGCCTTTTAGCAAAAACTGCTTCTCCTGTTATCTTGACATTTTTTTAAGCCAAATCTCTTTCTAAAATTATCAAACCATCCTTTGCTGGCATTAAATTCTCCAGGTTTGGATGCTTCATCTTCTTTTTGCTTTCAGTTGTCATATAATGACTGCTTTATCTCAAATCATATTAGAATCTATAGGCATGTCTTTCTTAATAGCAATTCTACATTCATATAAAAGCTACATTTTCAATATGAGATTAAAAATATATTTTGCAAAAAGTGCAAGGTTTTCACACCTGCTGGTGTAGCTTTAGCAAAGACTTCACAAATTTATTTTTCTTTTTTTATAATAGTTTAGGCTGGATTCATTCATCTTGAAATGGCAGGTAACCACAGCTGCAGACCTCAATCTATGGTATATATGAAGCAATTCAACTTTTTCTTATAATGTCATGACTTGACTTTGCTTCTTGGTAACACTTCCAGCACCACTAGTAGCACTTTATATGGGTCCGATGGTGTTATTAAAGGTTTATGGAATTGTGCTACACATGATATAAAACATGTGAGAATCATGAGAGATCACTCTTTACTGACATATGCAATTTTCTAGGGAGAAAAACTTCTCACGTGGAGATAATTAGCATCACAGAGCGTTTTAAGCAGATACTTGAGCTCACCACAATAGCAAAAGGAGGTGGCTAAAAAATGATTACAGTAGCGCAGTGTGTACTACAGTTAATTTAATGCAGTTATGATTTAATACTGTATCTTTACATTTGTTTATACTTCTCTCAACTGCAAATGACACCATTCAACATCTATGTTTAAGTGTATACATTTTAATAAATTTTAACTTTTTGTAATAGATTTGTTTATACTTTATGCTAGTAAAAGATAAAATGGGCAGTATCTACATATATTTTTGCATTTATCACATATTCTTTTTATATATATATATTTCTAGGCTACATGGTTTTTATATTGAAACCAAATTGTTGCAAGTATCCAAAAGTGTTTCCAATATTTGTGGAAAAATCCACACATAAGTGTACCCACACAGTTCAAATCCTTGTTGTTCAAGGGACTTGTATTTCCAACCTATTGAGGTGTTTAAGATAGCATGACTTGGACTAATGTTGCTTGAATCTCAAATGGTCCTTAATTTTATGTTCAAATTTAAATGTACAGATATTTTCTTAAGAATAACTACTTTTTCCTACTAATCTATTAGGAAGACTAGTACACATCAGAATAAACTTTACAAAATATTATGATAGTAAACCTTTTAGGAAGAGTGCTGATTATGTTATACTCCTATAATAGCATGAATTTTTAATGCAGTTCATTATTTTTATTATTCTACCATTTTAACTAAAATATAAATATAGTTTGTTATAACTTGATTTAAATTTTCATATTTCTTTAACACAGTGAATCATTGTGGTATGGAAAAAAATGAGTCATATTTATATGCAGAAGAGCCACTTTTTCTTGTTGGTCCTGTCATACAAATGCTTTGAACAATTTCTTTAGATGTTGTTAGTCTTGGTTTTATCATATGCAATCCTTTGTTAATTATTCTGAGCTCATAGAGTTGAGGATTAAATAAAGCTGCCAATTCAAGCATTTATTTATTCATTTATTCATTACTGAGTGAATGTTTCTTGGGTTATTATTGTGTGAGAGGCACTGCTAAGTAATGAACATAAAATAATGAAAAAAGTGAACTATTGATTTCTACTCTCATGGAATCTGGAGCATAATGGGTAAGACAGACCTTATTAAAATAATGACACAAATAAAAAATTTAACTTTAGTAAGGGTGAAGGAGGAAAGGTGTGCAGTCATATTTAAAGGCATATAATAAAGACCTCAGTCTAAGAGTCAGGCAGGAATACCCTTAAGTATTAACATTTTCATAATACTTCATACCATCTAACTCTATGTCACTTAGGGACTTATTAGTTGTGTGTATCTCTCTATATATGAGAATATAAACTCCATGAGGGCAGGGGTTTCAGTATTTTGATCACTTTATCCCCAAGTGCCTAAAATCCTGCATTAATGAATAGATGGTTGAAATTAGTAGTGCTTATTATGTTGATAAATTGAATAGTGACATTTTTCCATTGTCATATGGTGGTACTAATGGAAACTCAAACATTTTTTTCAAGATTATCACAGTTTTATGCACCTTCAGATTCAATAAATATATTTATTAATTTATCAGTCAACATCCTTTCAACATTCGTGAAGTACCTCCTATTGACGAACACTGTACCTTACTAGAATTACAAAATTAGTAAGTCACAATCTTTGCATTCAAAAAGTTCATAAACTTTCACAAAGATCTGGTCCTATAAAAGAATAAGTAACATAATGTTTAAGGTGTTATATTAATAAGAGCTGCCATTGATTGGCCATCTAAAAAGAACACAAACTTTAACTTAATTTCAATATCTCTAATTTCTCATCAACCCTACATATAAGGTATTAACATCTTTATTCTTAAAATATGGAAACTGAGAATCCACTAATGTAAGCAGATTATCCATGCCACCCTTGGCAAAACTAGTGATTTTGACCTAGGACTGCCTATTTCTTAATTTCTTTTGAGACTTCTTTTACCTATATATTATTTAGAAGTGTTTCGTTTAATCTCCAAGTATTTGGGGATTTTCCAACCATCTTTCTGTTATTGATTTCTAGTTTATTTCCATTGTGACCTGAGAGCATTCTTTATATAATTTCTATACTTTTAAATTTGTTGACATGTGTTTTAAGGGCCTAAATGTGGTCTATCTTGGCCATTGTTCCATGGGAGCTTGAGAAGAATATGTAGTCTGCTGTGGTTGCATGAAGTGTTTTATAAATGTCATTTAGTTCTAAATGGTGGTTCTGTTTAGTTCAACTATACCCTTATGGGATATTCTTTTTGCTGAATCTGTCAATTTCTGAAAGAGGGGTGTTTAAGTCTCAAATCATAATAGTAGATTTGACTATACCTCTTTCCAAGTTGTATTAGTTTGCTGGGGCTGCTACAACAGAGTACCACATCCTGAGTGGCTTAAACAGCAGAAACTTATTTTCTCACAATTCTGGAGGCTAGAAGTCTGAGATCAAAGTGTTGGCATAGTTAGCTTCTTCTGAGGCTTTTCTCTTTGGCTTGCAGATGGCCACTGTCTCCTTGTATCTTCACGTAGTATTTTTTCTATGCTGGTCTGTGTCCTAATCTCCTCTTTTTATAAGAACATCAGGCATATTGGATTAGGGCCCAACCTAATGACCCAATCTTAACTTAAAATGGCCTCTTTAAAGATCCTATCTTTAAATACTGCCACATTCTAAGCTACCAGCAGCTAGGACTTTAACATATGAATTTTTAGGGAGCACAATTCAGCCTTCAACAGTTCTATCAGTTTTGCCTCATATTTTGATGCTCTGTTGTTATTATGTACATACACATTAAGGATTAGTATGTCTTGGAGAATAGACCTTTTTGATTTAAGTAATGTCCTTCTTTATAATTTTGCTTTTTCTGAAACCTGCCTGCTTTGTTTGAAATTAACATAGCTTCAACTTTCATACGGTTAGGGTTACAATGGCATATTTTTCACCATTCTTTTACTTTTAAGCTAGCTTTGTATTTATATTTAAAGTGGGTGTCTTGAAGAAAACATATAATTGGGTCTTGCTTTTTTGCCCACTATCGGTCTCTATCCTGTAATTGGTAAATTTAGACCATTTATATATAAAGTGATTTCTGATTTGTTGGATTACTATCTACCATGGTAGTAACTCTTTTCTACCCATTCCGCTTTTCTTAGTCTTCAAATTTTCTGCAAAAAAATTCTTCTTGCCTGCATGGCTTCTGAAGAGAATTCCAATGTAATTATACATTGTTTCTCTGTGGGTAGGTTTTAATTTTATCCCCTCTGTCTTCTTTCAAGATTTTTCTTTGACTTTAGTTTTCTGCAGTGAATATAATTCAATTCCTCTCTAGAAAGAAGAAACAAAATTGTGAATAGATAATCACATCTTGAATAGAACATCTTGGGGAGATATTCTATTTCTCTTTTTTCTTCTGATTTTAATTGAGTATTTTATATGACTCCATTTTCTCTCTTCTCTTATCACATCAATTATGCTTATTTTAAAATTTTTTTAGTGATTTCCCTAGAGTTTAAAATATACATCTACAATTAATCTATGTGGGCATTCCAGTAGTATTATGTTACTTAAGAAGTAGTACAAGTAGCTTATAACTGAATAGTCTCAATTCCTCCCTCCCATCTCTTATACATTTGAATCTTTCAATTCACTCATCTGTAAGTCATAATCACCTAATACATTGTTATTATTGTTTTGAGGATTTGTATATTAGAACAATTATAAATAAGAAAAATGAAAGATTTTATCTTACGTTCATTTATTCTTTCTCGAATGCTCTCGTTTCATTATGTAGACCCTAGTATCTGATACATATTATTCTCCCCTTGTGAAAAAATTCTTTTAACATTTCTTGCAAGGAAAATCTATTGGCAACAAATTTTTTCTTTCTTTTTTTTTTTTTGTTGTTGTTGTCTGAGAAAGTTTTTTCTTTTTCTTCACTTTTGAATAATTATTTTACTGGATACAGAATTCTAAGTTGGTGGGTTTTATCAACACTTTAAATAGTTCACTCTACTCTCTTCTTGCCTGCATGGTTTCTGAAGATAATTCCAATGTAATTATTAACTATAGTTAAGGATTTGTTTTCTTCCCTCTGCCTTCTTTCAACATTTTTCTTTTTCTGTAGTTTATTTCTGTTTGAATATGATATGCTTATGTGTAAATTTTTTTGGTACTTACTCCTGTTTTGTGTTCTCTGAATTTCCTGGATCTGTGGTTTAGTGTTTGTCAATAATTTTGGAAAATCCTCAGCTGTAATTACTGTAAATATTTCTGCTACTGTTCTTTCTTCTCCTTCTAGTATTTCCATTGTGTGTATGTTATATGTTTTATAATTGTCCAACACTTCTTGGATATTCAACACTATTTTTTGTTCTTATTTTTCTTTTTATTTTTCAGTTTTGGAAGCTTTAATTGACATATCTTTAGGCTCACTGATTGTTTTCTCAGCTGTAGTCTACTGATGAGACTATGAAAGTCATTTTTAATTTTTTACAGTGTTTTTACTGCATTCTTTTTGATTTATTCTTAGCATTTCTTTCTCTCTACTTACAGTATACATCTGTTCTTGAATGTTTTACAATAAAATACATGGCATATTATTTTAAAATACAAAATCTCTGCCATATCTGAGTCTGGTTTAATGCTTGCTTTGTCTCTTCAGACTGTGTTTTTCTTAGTTTTTAACATGACTTTGGACATGGTTTATTGGTTAATAGAAAAGGAGATAAGTCGTTAGTGTGAAATTTTATATTTATGTGTTAAGTGTTAGGCTGTGCTTAATGTTTGCTGTAGTTGTAGGTATCAGAGACTTCAGTTTCCTGCAGTGTTTTTGCTTATGCCAGCACAGTTGCCTTTGGGTTTCTTAAAATTCCTTAAATAGAGTCTGGGTCTAGCAGCTCTTTCAGATGTTGTTCACCATTAATTATACTGGAATACTGTGGATGTGGTGGTAAAGTATTGGAGAGGGGAAACATTCAGTAACCTTATTAAATGTTAGTTTTTTTATTGGGCAGGAGTCCTTGTGCTATGACAGTCAGAGGAGTTTCTTAGTATTTTTTTTCTTCCCATATGTGTGACAAGGAGGCTGGAATAGCTCAAGTTATATAACTGCCCTTCTCCTACATTATATAAGGCTCATGTAACACAGTTTCTGCTAAGAGAAAGACTTTGTTCCTGAGAAAATAATGCTTTGGGCATATTTCAAAATGGTTGCTTTTACCCTCACCCTGCCAAAACAGAAGAAATTTTTTTTTCTGATCATCACTGAGAATCTTATGGATATAAAATTTACGCAAATGTGAGAGCACCCTTATGACTGGTTCCTCCAGAATTTTTAACTTTCAAAATAATTCATGCTAAGTCTCCAGAAATTAGTCAACTACTGTTTAAGTGTGAGGTACACTCTGACTTATACATATCCTTACTTTATGTAATGCTTCTGTTATATTGTATGTTTTTCTTGCAATAATCTGTAGATTTGTATGAGGTATCATTTTGGTTTATATGAATCTTCTTTAGTATTTGAATTTTGTCTGCCACTTCTAGTGAAATATGCTGTTGTGTAGTATTTCAGAACTACCCTGAGATTGATAAGATTTTAGAGCTGAAAGTGGTCTTACCCAACATCTATCTACCCCACACATATTAGGAAGTAAGAAATTGAAGCAAAGCTTAAATTATTTTGCAAAAAGCACATGCCTAAGAGGACACAGACCCAAAATTAAACATTCTTCCTTTGTTGAGTATAGACCTGTCAATGTATCACACCAGAGCTAAGCCTATTGAGATTATATCTAACTTACTTGTGCCACTAATATTTTCTCAAAGATAAGTATGGAAATAAGCCATTAGTTTGTTAGTATTAATAGATTATTGTTGTAACATGCTTATATCAAACTCATATATGAGGGCTATATATGTTTCTTTTACTTGTGTAGCTTATAGTAAAAACATCAGAAGAATCTGCTTTGAACACTGCAATAAAACCTAAAACGAAGACCAGAACTTTTATTATTCACAGAGAATGAGTCTTACTAAGATCAAATGAAAACAGAAATATAAAAAAATTAAAATTATATGAATCAAAACCTGATATTAAATGTAATATAAAATTTTTTAAAAATTATAAATTATGATATATGTGTACAGGTAAGGTGATTAAAAGTTAAACATTATCTTATGATCAATATTTAAAAGTTATTAAATGACATATATTAAGGAAGGGTTTCAGGTTTTACTTAGAGTCAAGTGTCAGGTTACACATTGGAAAGGAGCCACCATATCATGGAGTGCTACATCATGTAATTTTTTTTGTGTAAGGAAAAAGACTTTTGGTAAGATGTCTAAAATTTACTGTAGAATGAGATTTTAGAGACTAGGTTGAAGATGGCTAACTAGAGACATCAGATACTTGTCCTCTCCAGAAAGAAGAGCCAAAATTTCAGATAGATAATCACATCTTGAATAGAATAGAACATCTTGGAGAGAACACTATAGTTCAACAGGGAAGTCACAGGAAACACCTGAGGCACAGAAAGAGAAAGGAGTGAGTGGCCAGCTTGCTTGAAATTGGCTAGAAGCCTCAAGGGGCTCCCCCTTGCGGAGAAAGGGTAAGTGAGAGATACTCATTGTTCCACTTCCCCACCACAGATGGCTGCTATCCTAACCAAGGGAAAGCTCCTCTAACCACATGAATCCTGAGAAGGATGGGCAATGATCTGGAGGGCTCATGAGGTTATTGCAATAGACAGGGAACTTGCCCTGGGTCACATACAACCCTAAAACCTAAGTGACTGCAACATGGCACCATTTTGAGAGCATAGCCTTCATGGGACTACATCCTGCCTGGGAAACACAGCCTCCCTATCTCTACATTTTTGGATTCCCCACTGACATCCTAGAGTGTCTACCTGTAAGGCTATAGTTGCACAGTACTGAATGGACCCAACAGTGCTGCAGGGTCCCCTGTACTCTAGCCCATATAAAGTACTATTCCCTGGACAAAATGTGGCATGCACAACAAGGAAGAAGCCCCTGGGAAGAAAGGAAACCAGAGGAGGCACTTCCAGACCCCAAAGGCTTTCTGACTGGGGCTGTGAGAAGTGACCTACTCCCAGCAGCAGCACAAAGAACTCTGTGCTCAGGCTCACAATCTGAGAGATGAGTCCCTTTCCCCCTTCTGCGTGCTGCCATTGTAGCTGCTGCCACCAGGAGCTCAGGTGAGTAAGCCTGAGCACTGATGGTCTGGAGCTGGGCGAGGGCCTCTGTACTTGGGTTTGTGCACAGAGAGGGGGTCCTCTTACCCCCTCTGCACACTGCTGCAACCACAGCCACTGATGCCACTGCCAGGGGCTGGCACAGGCAAGCCAGAAGTCTCCCTGTTTGGGGCTGTACGTCACAACCATACTCCTACTGGTAGTATGGCCTCTCTACTTGGGCTTGTGCACAGAGGGTGGGGTCTCTTCCCCCCCTTTGTGTGGCACTATGGCCATTGCTGGCACAGAGAGTGTGTGAGTCTGAGAGCTGCATATGTGGGGGTGTAGGTGGCAACCCTGACCCCATTAGTAGCAAAGTCTTTGTGTTCTGCCCACAAAAAGAGGGAAGGATCTATCCCATGCCCTTCACAATATTGTCATCACTGCTGCAGCCAGGAGCTAAAGCAAATACTACCCAGAATGTGTGAGCTTCTTGTTTGGGGCTGTGGTCATCGACCCTGCACACGCTTGAAGCAAAGCCTCTGTGATCTAATGTGTATCCTGAGTATGGGTCCCCACACACACCATTGTACCCACTGCTACTTCTGGAGATGAAATGGGCACCCTCAGAGCCTGAGATCTGCCTGCAGGGGCCTGCTGATAGAAACATCACTCACATCAGCATCAGGAACACTGTGCTCAAGCTCGAACCCTGAGGTCAGGTTATCCAAATTCACTACTGCAGATCATCCTGAACTGTATACAATAGCCTACACTCCTACACACCACCAAAGGCCTGAGGTGAGACCCACCCGAGCTGGTACCCCCTAATAATTGAGCACACTGCCTGAGGACCTGAGAAATAACTCTACTCATTCTACCACCTACTCCATTTGTGCACTCCCCTGGGCAACTTGAAGATGAGCTCATCCAGCCTGCCACCAACACCACCGACACGCACTGGCAATGCCACCTAGGGGCCTGGGAACCAGCCTTTCCAGCCTGTCACAGCCACTGCCAACACCAATGCACACTTCTTAGGACCCAGAGGTTCATCCTGCCACTGTTACTGTCATAACCCTCTCCACACTGGGACCTGTGAACCTGCCCACCCACTCAGCCCACTGCTACTACTGCAAGCATCTGAAGGCCCAAGAATCAGCCCACCTGGACCAACTAACACTGGTGCAAGCATATGTTGTTCTGGGGCCCAAGAACAAATATGCTCAGCACCCCTCCTGCCACCACTGGGATCTGAAGATAGGCCCTATCACCAGCAAATCTTCACCACAGACTCAATTAACAACCTAAGCCACCAAGGAAATCATGAATACCAAGGATGCTGCTTACAGCTAAAGAAATCATATACCAATTACATTACTGCACACACCCAGGATCAAAGCCAAAGGGCTTTACCCAACCAAAACCATTGATACATCTTCAGGAAAAAGTTCACCTCTACAAAAGCAAATTTATAAAATTGGAAGAAGCAGCTATTATACCTGATGCACAAATATCAACAAAAGGATATAGGAAACATGAAAAGTCAAGGAATTATGACACCTCCAAAGGAACATAATAATTCACCAGCAACAGATTCCAAATAAAAAGAGATTCATGAAATCCTGGAAAAATAATTCAAAATTTTGCTACTAAAGAAGTTCAGTGAGATACAAAAGAATTTCAAAAGATAATAGAAAAGTATTTTTAATTCTAAATTTTAATATTAAAGAAGCTCAGTGAGATATAAGAGAACTCCCAAAAATACAAAAAATATCAGGAAAACAATTCAGGATATGGACGAGAAATTTATCAAAAAGACAGATATCATAGAAAAGATTCAAACAAATTCTGGAACTGAAGAATTCATTGAATGAAATACAAAATAGATTCAAATGTTTCAACAACAGACTTGATCAAGCAGAAAAAAAAAATGCAGAACTTGAAGACAGGTCCTTTGAACTAACCCAGTCAAATAAAAATAAAAACAAAAAAGAATAAAAAAGATTAAACAAAACATTCATGATATGTGGGACACCATAAAGCATCCAAATCTATGAATTATTAGCATCCCAGAATGTGAAGAGAAAACTAACAGATTTGGAAAACTATTTAATGAAATAATAGATGAAAACTTCCCAAGTCTACCAAGAAATTTAGACACCCATATACAGGAGGCCCAGCAATCCCAAACAGATACAATGAAAGACATCTTCTCCATGGCACATTATAGGCAAACTATCTAAAGTCAAAGAAAAAGAGAGCTCTAAAAACAGCATAGGAAAAAATCTAGTTACCTACAAAGACACTTCCATCAGAATAATCAGATTTCTCAGCAGAAAACTTATAGGATAGTAGAGAATAGGGTGATATATTCAAAATGAAAGGAAAAAAAAACTGCTACCAAAGGATACTATTTCCCAAAAAAATTATCTTTCGTAAATAAAGGAGAATAAAATATTTCCCAGACAAGCATATGCTGAGGAAATTCATCACCACTAGACTGGCCTTATAAGAACACTCAAGGAAGTCCTAAATCTGAAAGCAAAAGGAAAACATTTACCCTCATGAAAACACACGAGTCTAAAACTCACTAATAAAGCAAACATAAAAATTAGGAAGACAAAGACTTAAATGGAAAGACTACAAAAAAAACCCAAAAACAAACAAACAAACAAACAAAACCCACACCAACCCAAAAGGACAAACAATAAGAGCAAAAGGAAGGAACAAAAAATATACAAATGAACCAGAAAACAACAATATGATAGGAACAAAACCTTATATATCAATAGTAACCTTGAATGTAAATGGATTAAATTCTCCACTTAAAAAGATAGAAATGGGCTGAATGGATTAAACAAAAAAACAAGGCCCAAATATATGTTGCCAACAAGAAAGACACTTTAAAGACACATATAGACTCAAAGTAAAGGGATGGAAAAAGATATTCCATACAAATGGAAACCAAAAGCAAGGAGAAGTAGCTATATTAGATGAAACAGACTTTATGCTAAAAACAGTAAAAGAAGAAAAAACAAAAAGGACAATGTATAATGATAAAGTGATCAATCCAGCAAAAGGATGTAACAGTTCTAAATATATACGCACCTAATACTGGAGCATATGAATTCCTAAAGCAAATATTACTAGATCTAAAGAGATAGAGATACACTCCAATATAATGATAATGAGGAATTTCAACACTTCACTCTCAGTATTAGGCAGATTATCTATACACAAAATGAATAAAGAAACATTGAATTTATTCATTTTTAATTTAATTTTATTTTATTTTTATTTAAAATTATTAAGTGGGAACAAATGTTTTAGGTTACATGGATCACTTTTGTAATGCTTAAGTCCTGGCTAAAGGTGTGCCCATCACCCAAATAATGCTTATAGTACCTGTTAGATAGGTTTTTGCCCCACCCCTCCTTCCCCTCCCCCCTGGTTCATTTCCACTGAGTTTTACTTTCCTCTGTGCATATGTGTGCTCATTGGTTAGTTGTAATTTAATAGTGAAACCAATACATGTGGTGTTTGTTTTTCCATTCTTAATTGACAGACCTTTTGCTAGACTAACCAAGAACAGAAGAGAAAGGACCCAAATAAGCTCAATCAGAAATGAAAATGGTGACATCACAACTAATTTTTTAAAAAGTCAAAATCATATCAAGTATCTTCTCAGACCACAATGGAACAAAACTGGAAATCAATCCCAAGAGTAACTTTTCAAACTACACAAATATATGAAAATTAAACAACATGTTCTTAAAAGATCATTGAGTCAATGAAGAAATTAACAAGGAAATCAAAAAGTTTCTTGAAACAAATGAAAATGGAAACACAACATACCAAAAACCTTGGGATATAGTAAAAACGCCGAAAAGGAAGGTTATACCAATAAAAGCCTATATCAAAAGAAAAGAAAGAAAGATTTCAAATAAACAATCTAATGATGCACTTCAAGGAACTAGAAAAGCAAAAATAAACCAAACCCAAAATTAGCAGAAGAAAAGAAATAGTGAAGATCGGAGCAGAACTGAAGGATATAGAGACTAAACAAACAATACAAATGACCAATAAAGTGGAAAGTTGTTTATTTGGAAAGATAAACAAAATTGATAAACTGCTAGCTAGACCAACCAAGTAAAGAAGAGATAACCTCCAAATAAAATATAAATTGAAAAAGACATTTACAACCAATACCACAGAAATACAAAAGATCATCAGAGAATAGGATATTATAAACTATTTTATGCTAGGAAAATGGAAAGTCTAGAGGAAATGGATAAATTTCTGGACACATACAATCTATTACGATTGAATCAGGAGGAAATAAAAAACCAGAACAGAACAATAACAAGTAATGAAAAGTCTTCCAACCAAGAACAGTCCAGGACCGTATGGATTCATTGCTGAAATCTGTCAAATTGTAAAGAAGAACTAATTCCAGTCCTCTTTAAACTACTACAAAAATGGAACAGGAGGAAATTCTCCTTACTCATTTTATGAGGCCAGCATTACTCTGATACCCAAACCAGACAAGGATACATCAGGAAAAAAAAAAAAAAAAGAAAGGAGAAAGAAAACTATAGGACAGTATCTCTAATAAACATAGATGCAAAAACCCTCAACAAAATGCTAGCAAACAAAATTCAACAAAACATCAAAAAGATAATAAACAATGATCAAATATGTTGACTTGATGATTACACATTCTATGTGCATTAAAAAAAGCACCTCATAAATATGTAAATTTATGTAAATTATTTTATAACAATAAAAATGTGATTTTAGGTTTCAACTATAACTAAACATCTAAAAATAGATTCTCAACTAATATTGAGATTAAGTAATGTTTGTAAGAAATATTAATAAATGAAAGATTCGACAAAAGAGAGGATATAAATCGATTTAACTCATGAATAATCCATGCTAATAAACAAAATCACAATAATTACTGACTTTGAAAAATCAGAGACATCTCAACTTTCCTTTTAGAAATTGAAGCAATGATTAAATAGTGATTTGGCTTAATAATACCTTGGAATATGTAAGATTTCACATGTCCTCTACTGTTTTAGAGTATTAGTGCCTTTAAAAGATTAGAAAAAAAGACTATTATAACTATGAGATTAAAACACTTAACATCTGCAGTTGAAAAAGTAATTTTTACTTGACTTTCACTAATATTAAAATCCAGCTGATTACAGAATAGAAATTTAAATATTGATGAGTTATAAATAATACACAACTTTTGTTATCCTTTCAAAATAACCTTTAGACATTTGGGATTCCATCCAACATTTTTCAAATGATTTTTAAATTTCTTCCATTTTTCTTATTTATTTTTACTTAGTACTCTCCATTTGGTCTTCAGTACCATACGTTTGATAACTAAAATGAAAATTTTATGCAAACAATCATGAATTTCTATACCTGTTAGTTTGCAGTGCTGCCTTTTCTCCACCAGGTATAAATTCAATTAACTCATATATAAATATTTTATCAACTTTAGTGTCTATGATTACCAGAGAAAATTACATCTAATATGTATTTCATTAAGTTGAATGAGGGTATATTATTATCTTTTACTCAACACACATTAATTGAAATTCATCAATGTTTGTTATAGACACTAAGTATAAAAAAGTTTAATCATTGTATCATTAGAGATTATAACTAAATGGAGAGACATTAATAATTAAATTCGTACCTGAAAATTATTTATTAAATTGCCTTTTCAACTCATTTTATTTTACCATGAATTTTTCTACATCTATAGTTTTTTAAAAATTTTGTGCCAAAAATATAAAATACCTTAATATGCAAGATTCAATAATTTAAGGTGTACCTGTCACATACTATCCATCTTTAACTATCTCCCAAGAATTAGAATTGGTATAAATTGTCATGATCAATATCACATAAGAAAATTTCAATTATCTTTGTCTTCCCAAATTAAATTCCATATTCACAAACATGGTACTAATTCCTTACAATAATTTAAACATAGAGTAACAATATTTTCTAACAAATGTGCATATTCCTTAAGTATTTTCCAGATAGCACTGAAGAAAGATTCATTGTACAAAAGCTAATAAAGGCTGAATTAGGTTACAATGTTTAAGAGCTCATCTCAAGAAAGATATGAAGACACATAGTGAAAAAAAAGTATTAGTATTAGATAATCAAAAATTATGCCAACATATTTAGGGCAATGCCTTTTAAGAGTAAATTTTAAAAGCATTAAGATATTAAAAAGAATCTTTCTGCAACATCTAGAAGAATTAGACATGAATTTTATTTCATTTGAAATATATTTAAAGTCTCTGTAAAATTAAAGTTCTGCCTTTTGTGCTTGTTACAACTGGTTTAAATGAAACAGTGAAGCTATTCAATATTGCATTAGTTGAACTACAAAATGCAAATATTATGTTTTGTTAATTATTTTAAAACAATTTTCTGTGGCTTTATTTGCTAAACAAATCCAAATGGATGGCTATTGTTTATATAGAATGAAATAGGAAACTCTAATGAGCAAATATGTAAAATTAAAATGAAACATAAACTCAACTACCACAAAAAATCCTCCACAGATAGTTTTATTTTGACCTGCATTTTTTTCTGGTCATATAAATAAATATGTTTATAAGCTTGGAATCTCTTGGATAAGCTGTTGTAGAACAGTAATATCCCACTTTTATAATGGTGCATTAAAATTATTATATTTAATTTCACAATTATACTAACAAAACATTTTTTGAGACTATACATATACCATTTTATATTATACTATAGGTTGATCAGATACTTTCCTGATCGTGGCCATCGAGTTTGTGTCCAAATTTGCTAATACAGACAATCCATAATAGATTTATTTTGATTCAACCTATGTTCACAGCCTTATATTTCTTAGATTCACAAAATTGATATTATTTATATAAAATACATGTTTACTTTAATGTCTTTCAGTATGTATTGCCAAATAATGCTCTAGAATTGTGGGATCAATATAGCCAGATGTATAAAGGATGACACATTTCACTGGAATCCTGTCCTCACTGGATATTTATTCATTAAAGTCAAATAGGGAGACAATACAATCTCATTATTGTTCAATTTGCATATTTTAATATTAATGATGTTATCACTTTCCTATAATTTATTGTTCATGTATATTTCTTATAACAATTCTTGTATTTCCGAATACTAGTTCAGAATTTCTTTGTAAATTTGATATGTTGACTTCTTTCCTTGAATATAATTCAAAAGCACATACATTCCCAATTTATGCAAAATGATTGAAATAAAATTAAAGATATGAAGCAAAGCTTAGCAATATTGACGAGCTAATAAACAAATTCAAGAAACTTTAAGAGGTGGTAACAAAAGTAAGATTGTTTAGCTATTGAATCCACGTCGCTGGTATCTCTAGGTCTCATTTTACTACTTTCAAAGAGTTCATTATTGATATTGTTTTTTCATTTCTAATCTTGACTTTTATTTCTGCTACTTGAGATGCTTATTTCTGAAGTGAGTATGTATTTGTGACCTTTCTGTATTTTTGATGTAGGCATTTAGTGCCATAAATTTTCTTCTTAGCACTGCTTTGGCTGAATCGCAGATATTTTGGTAACTTGTGTCATCATTATCATTCATTTCAAAAAATTTCTTGATTTTCATTTTGATTTTGTTGTTGATCAAAAAATCATTCACCAGCAGGTGGTTTAGTTTCCATGAATTTGTATGGTTTTGAGAGTTCTTCTTGGCATTGATATCTAGTTTTATTCCACTGTGGTCTGAGAAGGTACATGATATGATTTTGATTTTTTTTTTTTAATTTGGTGAGACTTTTTTAATGGTCTAATATATAGTCTATATTGAAAAATGTTCCATGTGCTGATGAGCAGAATGTATATTCAGCAATTTTGGTTAGAATAATCTGTAAACATCTTTTATGTCCATTTGTTCTAGAATCTTATTGAAGAACAGCATTTCTTTGTTGATTTTCTGACTCAATGATCTGTCTAGTTCTGTCAGTGGAATGTTGAAGTCCCCCACTATTATTGTGTTACTGTTCATTTCTTTCCTTAGATCTAGTAGTATTTGTTTTATGAAGCTGGGCACTCCAGTGTACTCCTATACACACACACACACACACACACATATACATATATATACATATATACATATATATACATGTGTATATATATGTGTGTGTGTGTATATATATATATGATTTTTAAATCTTACTGTTGAAGTGATCCTTTTATCATTATATGATGACCATATTTATCTTTTTTTTTACTGTTATTGATTTAAAGTCTGTTCTATTTTATTTAAGAATATGTACACCTGGTTGCTTTTGGTTTTTATTTGTTTGGAATATATTTTCCATCCTTTTACCTTGAGTTTATGAGAATCTTTATGAGTTAAATGGGATTCTTAGAGTCAGCACATATTTGGGTTTTGTTTTTTTATCCACTCCATCAATATATGTCTTTTAAGTGGGAAAAACATTTATACCATGTATATTCAGTGTTAATATTGATATGTGAGATACTGTTCCAGTTATTATGAAAAAGGAGACATTACAACTGATACTACAGAAGTACAAAAGATCATCTGAGACTACTATCAATACCTCTATGCACACAAACTAAAAAATCTAGAGAAAGTGGATACCTTTTTGAAAACATACAACCTCTCAAGCTTGAGTCAGAAAGAAACAGAAATCCTGAACAGAACAATAACAAGTAATGAGATTGAATCAGTAATTTAAAAAATCCCAACCAAAAAAAGCACAGGTCTAGATGTACTCACAGCTGAATTCTACCAGACCTACAAAGAAGAACTGGTACCAATCCTACTGAAGCTCTTCCAAAAGATCAAGAAGGAAAGAATCCTCCCTAACTCCTTCTATGAAGTCAGTGTCATTTTGATACACAACAAAAACAAGAAAACTGCAGGCCAATATCCCTCAAGAACAGAGATACAAAAATGCTCAAAAAAATACTAGCAAACTGAATCCAACAGCACAGCAAAAGGATAATTCATCATGATCAAGAGAGTTTCACCGCAGGGATGCAAGGATGGTTCAACATACACAAATCAATAAATGTGATTTACCACATAAACAGAATTAAAAACAAAAACCATATTATCATCTCAATAGATGCAGAAAAAGCATTTGATAAAATCCAGCATTGCTTCACAATAAAAATCCTCAGCAAAGTAGGCATAGAATGAACATACTTCAAAATAATGAAAGCCATATATGACAAACACACAACCAACATCATAGTAAATGGGGAAAAGTTGAAAGCATTTCTCCTAATAACTGGAATAATACAAAGATCCCCACTTTCACCACTTCTATTGAACATAGTACTGGATGTTTTAGCCACAGAAATAAGGCAAGAGAAAAAAATAAAGTGTATTCAAATTGAAAACCCTAATGACTCCTCTAAATGACTCCTAGAATTAATAAATGAATTCAGTAAAGTCTCAAGTTACAAAATGAAAATACACAAATCAGTAGCATTTCTATATGCTAATAACAGCCAAGCTGAGAATCAAATCAAGAATTCCAGTACCATTTACAATGGCTGAAAAAAAATAACTATAAATATATTTAACCAAGGGGGTGAAAAAATCTCTCCTCAAGGAGAACTACAAAACACTGATGAAAGAAACCATACATTGCCCAAATAAATGGAAAAACACCCCATTCTCATATATTGGAAGAACCATTCTCAAACCATACATCCTACAAAAGACAAATATCCAGAACCTACAAGAAACTCAAACAAATCAGCAAGAAAAAAACTAAATAATCTCATTCAAATGTGGACAAAAGACAAAGCTCAATATTTTTCAAAAGAAGATATACAAATGGCCAAAAAACACGAAAAATACCCAACATCACTAATCGTTGGGGAAATGCAAATTAAAACCACAATGAGATATTAACTTATATCTATCATAAAGACTATTACTAAAAAGTCAAAAAACAACAGATGTTGGTGTAGATGTGGTAAAAATGAAACACTTATGAACTGTTGGTAGTAAATCAAGTAAGTACATCTATGGAAAACAGTGTGGAGATTCCTTGAAGAGCTAAAAGTAGACCCATAATTTGATCCAGCAATCCCATTACTGGGTATCTACCTCAAGAAAAAGAAGTCATTATATCAAAAAGACATCTTCACTCATATGTTTATCACAGCACAATGCACAATTTCAAAGAACTGGAAAAAACCCAAACCCAATTGCCCATCAACTGATGAGTGGATAAAGAAAATGTGATGTGTGTGTGTGTATATATATATATATATAAAAAATATATGTATATATGCATGTGTGTGTGCGTGTGTGCATGTATGTGTGTGTGTATATATACACATATATATATATATAAAAATATATATATATAAATAAAATGAAATACTACTTAGACATAAAAAGAATGAAATAACTTGGATGGAACTAGAAGACATTACCCTAAGTGAAGTGTCTGAGAAATGGAAAAACAAATACTGCATATTCTCGGTTACAAGTGATAGTTAAGCTATGGATATGCATGATCATACAGAGTGGTAAAATGGACAGCAGAGATTCAGAAAGGGGGAGAGGAGAAGGGTGATGAGGAATGAAAAGTTGTCTATTGGGTAAAATGTATACTATTCAGGTGATGGGTACACTAAAAGCCCTTACTTCACCACTATATAATTCTTCCATGTAACTAAAAACCATTTGTACCTCCTAAGTCTATTGAAATAAAATTTTAAAAAATTTAAAAAAAGGTAAAAAGACAGAAAAATTGCAAACACTGAAATTTAACAATAAGAAAGCTGAAATGGTTCTATTAATATCACACCAAATAATATTTGGTATAAAACATATTATATAATAACAAAGAGAGGTATTAAGTTTAGTAAAAATTGTATTCAAGAAGAAATAATTATAATGATAAATATATATACAGTCATGTGTTGTTTAACAATGGGGATACATTCTGAGAAATGCATTGTTAGATGATTTCATTGTTGTGCAAACATCATAGAGTGTACCTACACAAACCTAGATGGTACAGCCTACTACACGCCTGGGCTATATGGTATAGCCTATTGTTCCTAGGCTATAAACCTATACAGCATGTTACTGTGCTGAATACTATAGCCAATTGTAACACAATGTTAAGTATTTGTGCATCTAACCATAGAAAGTGTACAGTAAAAATACAGTATAAAAGATTCAAAAAAACGCTACTTACCATGAATGGAGCTTATAGGAATGGAAGTCGCTCTGAGTAAGTGAATGAGTAGGGCACGAATGTGAAGGCCTAGGACATTATTGTGAATTACTATAGATTTTAAAACACCATACACATAGGCTACACTGTATTTAAAAAATACTTTTCTGTCTTCAATAATAAATTAACCTTAGCTTATTGCAGCTTTTTGACTTGATAAACTTTTTTAAACCTTTTTACTCTTCGTAAATAAACTTACCTTCCAACATAAATAGATTGCAAAGCTGTGCAAAAATATTTTCTTTCTTTATATCTTTATTATGTAAGATTTTTTTCTATATTAATATTTAAAATTTTTAACAACTTTACATTAAAATCTAAGACACAAATGCACATATTAACCATGGCTTTCACAGGGTTAGGATCATCAATATTACTATCACTACTTCCACATCCACATCTTATCCCACTTGAAGTTCTTCAGGAACAATAACATATGTGGAGTTGTCATCTCCTATGATAACAATGCCTTCTTCTGGAATATCTCCTGAAAGACCTGCCTGAGTGTGTTTTATGGTTAACTTTCTTTTAATAAACAGGAGTACTCTCTAAAATAATGATAAAAAGTATTGTATAGTAAAAATATGAATCATTAACAGTCCTTTATTATTATCAAGTACTATTTACTAAAATAATTGTATTTGTCATATTTTTATATGACTGGCAGCACAGTAGGTTTTTTTTTACACCAGCGTCACTACAAATACATGAGTAATGTGTTGTGCTATGACATTATTAGGTGATGGGAATTTTTCAGCTCCATTATATTTCTATGAGACCACTGTTGTATATGTGGTCTGTCTTTGACCAAAATGTCATTATGCAGTGGATAATTGTACTTATGAACATATATTCAAAATAAATAAAGAAAAATTGAAACAAATAACAGGGGAAAGACATTTTAAATCATAATTAGTGATTTCATTATTACATTCTCAGTAATTAGTTGAACAAGCAGTCAAAAAATCATTAAGATGCATAGAACTTGAAGAACATTATATACCAACTTATACAAAATATGTAATTTTCTTCCCAACCTCTATTATATCTAATTATTTTTATATTAAATTCTAGAATATAAGACTTTATATTAAACTATATGGTGTCTTTCTCATCATTGGGCTTTTACTAATATATCCTTCTTATGGGATATTAATTGAATGTATGCTTCACTGTGTGACATAGCCTGAAGTTACTGAAGTCTGTAGTTTATTTTCAGCCTTATTTATCTCACCATGCTTCATTGGAGAAAGGTTTTATTCCACTATTTCCAAATTCAGATATTTTATTGGTGCTAATGACTCCCTAAAGTGACTTTTTAATTTTATTTATAGTAACTTTTCAACTCTAGGAACCCAATTTAATTTTTTTAATATATTTTCCTTTTGTCCTTTCATTATGTTTATAATTTCTTTTAAATCCTTTAGCATATTTATAAACTCATTTCTTTTGCTAATTCTATAATTCCTGTTATTTCTAGATCAGTTTTTCTTTATTGAATTTTCTCTATGTTATATGACATTTAACTGGCTCTTCATCTATCTAGTAATTTTTGATTGGTTATTGGACATTGTTATTTTTACATTGTTAAGTGTCTGATATGTGTTGGCTTCTTTTAAAAAGGTCAGGTTTTGTTTCTGCAGGCTGTCAACTTGTGTGTGGATCTTTTTAGTTTGTAAAATTTACAAGTGGTGAATAAAGTTCACTGAAGGTCATCAGAAGAAGAGTTTAGAAAAATTACTTCAAGAAAATATTTATAAAAGTAAGATATCTAATATATAAAAATACCACAAATAAAATAGCTTATATTTCCTGAATTATATACACAAAGCATTTTGAATGGTATGGTGAATTAATAAAAGGAAGATTCATCATGATTCTGTTTTTTCAAATATATTTTTAAACTATTTTACAGCTTTGGTTCTTCATCCATACAGTGAGAATAATAATTCATTATGAAATGATAATTGCATAATACTATTATGTAAAATGGTCTTAAAACTATAAATCCCTGGAGAAATATAAGGTTCTTTATGTCTTTTTTATTTACCAGCAAGGATTGTTTTGCACACACAAGGAAAGAAAAAGAAAACATGCCAATAAAATGACCTGTCTTTATGAGATTCTTAAATCCTACTGATATTATCTAATGAAATAAAACATTTTGATTCTTGTAATCTAATAATTTGAGAATTAATTAACTAATGAATTATATTGACTAAAATATATAAACTAGATAAGAAGTTAACTAGACATAAGAGTTCAGTGTGGCAAAGTAGATTGAATATTTATTTAATTATGTAAAATATAAGAACATATTTTGAGGATCATAAATACAATTAGAAAGGAGAATTACAATATTGTGGAGTCACACATCTTTCTAGTTTTTTTCTTTTGGTCATTTGTTTTACAAAACTACCTAATATAAAATTATCTATCACCAAGTTGTGACTAACGCTGGAATAGCACACTAAAGTATAACAATTTAATGGCAAATGGAAACATTACAAAAATTTAGAAATTTTGTCTATTTTAAATTGTAAATAACATTGTAAATGAGAACATTCTAATCCATGACAGAATATGTAGACCAAATAGAGCAACTTCTGTATTCCTGCAAAAAAGCATAAAAGAGGGGAAAGATCTCTATAAGGGGAAAACAATTAACAAGGATTTTTTTTTTTCTAGGATTCCAATATAAGTGAAGCCTAACATAGAAAGTTAATTAATGTGTATGTTCATATTTTTTGAAAAAATCTAGAAATATAACATCTTTTTCCTAATATTTTGCTATCAAAGATCCCACATATTTTCAGTTAATTTTTTTCTTTCCACAGTGGAAAATAGGATAAATTATATTATTTCTTTCAAACCAAAGCTTACCATTATCAATAAACAAAAATTAAGGTGAGGATAAATAGAGGCCATTAAAAAAAGTGCCTTGTAAAAGGAAACAAAGAAAAGGTGCCAGAAAATGAGATTACTAACTGGAGTAAAGGAAATAGGAGTTTTCAGGAAAATAGAAATGCCATTGAAGAAATTACTTGAAGTCTATGAGTTTGCGGTTTTCATGGGCACACACTTTACTTATTAAATACATTTTTCATGTCAATATTTTTAGCTATAATTTCTGTATTTTTGGTATATGACTTGAAGAATACACAACAGAAATGAAGATTTACCTGAGTTGAACAAATAAATGAAAAATAAATGGAAAAGGGAAAGGAAAGAAAGAAAAAAGGACAAACGAACAAACAAAAGAAAGAGAAAGAAAGAAACAATACTGGCAAGAGAAAAAAGAGGGAAAAAGAGGCAATAATGACAAGAAGAAATTTAATCAAATCTGCATGGCAATAAGTGATGTAGGTAGACGACCTAACATGTCATCATGAGGTCGGAAAAATATCACAAATGTTTGCAGAATGATGACAACTAAGGAGCAACAAAATGACATAGCTCTGTAAATCATGGTTTGATTTTCCTGCGGATCTGAACAACATTTTTATTTAACACAATCCATCTGGATTTTCATCCTGATTTTCCTTTTAATTTTGTGTCGTAATCCATATTTTTAATAATAAATACTGTATACACATAGAAGACATCCATTTCTATCTTGGAAACTCCAGAAAAGTTTTTATTATCTACGTATAAGACACTTTAATACTAAAAAATGCAAATAGAAATTTAAACTTTTAACACAGTTCATTTTAATTAGATTATACATACTTAGCCTTTTCTCTTCAAGATATTTTATACAATTCAGTATCACAATATTCTTAATCTTTTAAATTCACTAAATTAGAAATCTAGCCATATTGTAATTATAAAGCAAGACTTATCAGGTAATTATGACATAGCTTCATGTGTCCATATTTATCTTGGATACAGAACATTATAATTGAGAATACTTGGCTTTTGACATTTTTCTTAAGCTATGCAAAAGATATTTATCATTAATAATGTACTTTCTTTTTTAAACATATGAAACTAAAATTTAAAAATACAACTCTATAATTTAATTGTGTTCACTGCTGCAAAAGTTAATTAAGCATATGTTTTAAAAGCAATAAAAAATATATAAAATAAGTCCCACAGCTAAAGGAGTAGTATTTTAAAAAATCAATTATTCTCTGAAACACAGAAAACTGCTTTTCAGAAATTACAACAAAGTGAACTGCTGGTAACCATCCTACTATATATCCATTTCTCAAAATAGTACAAACACTTTCACAAAAAAGGCAAGTCATTCATTATAAAATGCCCCCAAGGCATAGATTTTCTTCAAGTGAGCTCCACATTTCTCCTTTGCAAAGGAAATCAATTTCAAAAATAGGGAGAAACGCTTAGCAACAGCAATTCAGTTGCTTTAAGCATATGTACTGAATATAGAATGTATAAATATATAGGTATTTGAATACCATTTACACTTTTAATTTAAACAGTTGAGTAGATAGTTTTCCTGAATGTTTAAGTGCATAGCACATTTGAAATAGCATTTGTTGTGTACTGTAACATGTGTCGAAAGCAAAATTCATGTAATAATAACATTGTAAACTTTCCAATTAATAACTATTTGAATTTTTAACTACAAATGTGTTATGAAAATGAATGCTTTCACGAGACAGAATGTTATAACAGAGCCTCCTCAAGCTACATAGCGTTCAAAATATCTAAAATTATTCTTTTTAAGAATAACAGTACCAAATAAGCACTTTGATCTTTTAGCAGTGAACATTATGACATCATTTTAATGTCTGTTGGAAGTTATTATAGTTTATCTTTTGTATTTCTGCAGATTAACACTAATTCAGAAAAAGGTTTTTTTTTACTTAAATATATTGACATAGTTGGACAAAATAAAAGCAAGCTTATTAGATGACAGATTTTGCAGTTTTAAGAGAGATTACCTTTCCTGGTCTGTAACTTAACTCATATAAACAGCACCATCTGGATAATAAACACAACATTTTGGGTAGTGTCATTCCAGAAAGCATCTGCCCTTTGCACAGTATTCAACTACATATTTTAAAGCATATAAAAATTATAATTACTTAAATGGGGATAGTAAAGATAATTTCCTTATTCTTTCCAGTTATAAAACTCTCCCCTTTTTGAGTGTCAGAACAACTAATCAAGAGTAGCCCATCACGCCAAACAATTACTGGTAGTCTTGAGTGTTTATTTATGTATAAAGGTAACCTATTTTTGAAACCTGCTTGTTTTCTTGGAGTGTTAGAATCGAACACCCAGAAAGAGCTTGTCTATGCCTTGGGCTTCAATCATACTTCTTGTTCTAGTAGACTGAATGTCTAGATGTATACTCTGCTTATTATATTTGTAGACATGTTCTCAGCTGGCTACATTTAAGAAAAACAAAATAAAGGAAGAGTAACTGCAAATGAACAAATTCTTCTTTAGCTCTCTGTTCCTAGTTCTACCACATATTTTAGAGACAGAATTAATTTATGTCCATATAACAACTTCGTATATATGTTAAAATTGTACAAAGATAAAAGCATTTTTATTTATATCACACCTCGTGTTTTTTTAGATTGCTTCACATGTATATTTGAAGCTCAAAATAATATACTGAAGTGCTGCCAAGAGATTATTTTGTTAATAGAGATGGGAAACTAAAACTTACGTTATAAGGCTTGTCAAAAATCACAGGGCTCTATGAATTAGCATTAAATTCAATACTAAAAAATAATTTATTACCTGTACTCCCTATGGGTTTTATATTCTAGTACATCGAGAGAAAACTGCACTTTCTTCTACTTGCTGCTTTACCGCATGAGAACTTAAAATATGAGAAAAGCTGCATCTGCTTCTCATTATAAGCATTTTAAAATAAGTTTGCATATAAGAGATTCAAAAAACAACTAATCAAGAGTTAACACTGTTATATGTGTTTTATATATATATATATATACACATAACCCATTAACACTGTTTATGTCAGAATTTTTGTAATTAAACAGAGGGCATGCAATGAAGAGCTTGACTCCATATTTGATATTTGACAACTGAAAAATTTCAAGCTCCACAAATCTCCTTTCCTTCTGCCCCACATCTGTAAATACCTGGGGGTTCCTTCCCTTTGGTGCTAGTAGGAATTTAAGTTCTGGAAATCCTAACCCTTCTGCACAGAAAGCTTCGCCCTGGCTTGGTTTTATAACCACCCTAAAACCCAACCTGGTTTCTTTTCCCTCCTTGAAACCATTTTTGGGTCAACTTGGAAACCTGCCCAGCTCTCCACAGGATGCCTCATTATGAATATAGTAGAACTCTTCATACTCTCTTCCTGTTTATGTGGAGTCATCAGCATTGACTTCTGAACCAAATTTGGCATGAGGGGTACACCTCTCTGTTCAGTGTCCAAAACAAGGCGTTATGTAGGATATTCTTATTACCATCCAAATGAGCAATAACAGCTTGTGAAATGAAGCTTAGAGAAACATTGGTACATATATCAATAACTTTCCTCTTTTGTGGCTTTAAAAGAGATTATAAGTGAATTGAGTTCATAATCCCTCTAGAGTGAGTGAGCACACGCAAAGAAAAAGTCTTCTTTTGGATATATCAGTATTGGTATGTTTAATAAAAATCAGCCCTGTTTTCTTAGTCATACCTCATTTAATATGCATGAATTATGTGTGCCTATCCCATTGACTTACATTTATATATTTAATTACTGTGGATTATTTACTGACTATGAATTACATATTGTTAATATTTGAATGAATTACTACTGTATGAAATTCTTTTGTAAAAAAAGGTTGAGTTTACTTTGTGCAGCCAAGAAAGCCATTTAATCACTTTACAAGTTAGTGTTTTGTTATAATTGTGAATCATCTCCTGTAATCATCTCCTGTGTGTCAGTTGGGCTTATGAGTGATATGACTTTCCAAATTGTCAATCATTTAACATAGTATAAAGCACTTAACCAATAAATAAATTAATCTAGACCCCAGCTGGATGCCTTTGCTGCCAACAATAGGGACCACGTTTCTGCCAAAAATTATAGCTATTTCTCTGCCCTTTAGATTTCTGATTATTTATACATCATCTGCCTTGAGGAAAAATAGTCTCTATCACAGATAAGATTCCCAAGGTATAACCATCTATATTCTTCCATGACATCATATTAATTCTGGAGTATGCTATTGTATTTGTTTAAATAAAGTCTTATCAGTTATGGCAAATTTTCTTATCATTTTTCACACTAGTAAAATGAGATACTTTGTTTATTTTATGTCTGTGCCTGTATGGTCCCTTTTCTTCAATTTTTTAATCTGTTCTTCTGTAAGATATACAAAATTTGGCTTTGGTTTTTAGATGGTTATTTTTTGAATCTTTAAAACTATGCTAGCCTCCAGGACCAGTAGAGCTTTAGCCTCCTCAGTCAAACTGAAGAGTGACAAAAACAAACAATCAAAAAATAAAATATCCTTAGAAAAAATTACTTGAAGGAAATTGATGGGACCTTCAGGTCCAAATAGTAAAACACCAAAGAAGTTTGGCATTTCATTCACATTTCAAAATTCTTTCCATTTAACGTTTTGTTCAACAACAAAAGGGCTCAATTAAGGAAAGAAGAGAGAAATTGTCAACCAAATCAGCAACAGTAGGAAAAGAGCAATTAAAACATTTTTTAAAAATTACAAATGTTGACAACACCTGAAGGACCAGAAAACATCCAATGATTCAAATTTCTGTATGCCTGGCTGTTTAATTCTTCTTTAAACTCATACTTATTGGAGTTCCCTATTTTTTCCATTTATAACCTGTATGGAGTTGATAGGTACAAATATCATATCATATTGACAACCCTTGGACTTTACTCTCTGTGCTATGGCATATGCTTCAGTTTAGCAATTTGCACTTAGAAAAGTTGCTCTTGGCTTAACCTCTGACTTTCTGAGCTCTTTATTGTCATCATAATAGTGGGGGTAATCAGAATTGTATCCTTGGACTACCTTGAGGAGGTATACAAGGATCAAATGAGGTATGCTGAGACCCTTTTAATTTCCTTAGGACCTCTTCATATCCTCCAAGAAGAAACGCAGAGATTGATTGCAGATTTTTATCTTAGTTTCCCAAAGAAAAGAAACAAATAAATGTTAAAAAAACTTTTAAACATATATTTTACAAGTTTTTGACTATAAACATAAATGTCTTCTAAAATGATTAATTTGTAACCATAGTTGGTTTCCATACTCATCACCACCTTCATAGTATATACTATACTTTCTGATAATTTCCTAGATTTTTGTTATAGTTTAAGGTGATAAATTTACTATTTTTAAAATATATTACTTTTTAACATGCAGTTATTTCTTTTTAAAGTATATTTTTATGTTATACTTTTGCTGTTATTTTAAAATTGTTATATTATTGTCCCAGAACTTAATATATGATTTACAAATACTTTCTCCTGTTACGTAGGTTGTTCCTTCATTTTATTGATTGTTTCTTTGGTTGTGAAGAAGCTTTTTAGTTTGATGTAATTCCATTTGACTATTTTTGCTTTTGTTGTCTTTGGTTTTGTGGTCTTATTCAAGAAATCCTTGCCCAGTCTAATTACATGAAGCATTTCCCCTATGTTTTCTTCTAGCAATTTCATAGTATTGGGTCTTACATTCCAGTTCATAATCCATTTAGAGTTAATTTTTGTATATGGTGGGAGACAGGGGTCTAGTTTCATTTTTCTGCGTGTGTATATCCAGTTTTTTCAAAACCATTAATTGAAAAGACTGTCCTTTCCTTAATATATGTTCTTGGCACCTTTGTCAAAAATCATTTGGCTGTAAATTCATGGATTTATTTCTGGATTCACTAATCTGTTCCACTGGTTTATGTGTCTGTTTTTATGCTAATCCCATGTGATTTGCCTTACTATAGTTGTGTACTATTTTGAAGTGAAATAGGGTGATGCCTCCAGCTTTGTTTTTTTGCCCAAGACTGCTTTATCTATCCAGAGTCTTTTGCTTTTCCATTTGAGTTATAAGGGCATTTTACTACTTCTGTGAATAGTGTCATTGGTATTTTGATTGAGATTGTATTGAATCTGTATATCACTTTTGGTAATATGGACTTTTTAAAAATATTAATTTTTCTAATTCATGAACATGGATATCATTCCATTTACTTGTGTCCTCTTCAATTTCTTTCATCAATGTTTTATAGTTTTCATTGTAGAGATCTCTCACCTCTTTGGTTAAGTTTATTCCTAGGTATTGTTTTTTTTGTAGCTATTGTAAATAGAATTGCTTTCTTGATCAACCATGCATCTGACAAGGGGTTAATATACAGAATATATAAGGAACTCAAATAATTCAACAGCAAAAAACCCAAATAATTTGCTTAAAAATAGGCAAAAGGCCTAAAAAGATATTTTTCAAAGAAGACATACAGGTGGCCCACAAGTATATGAAAATATGCTCAAATTCACTAATCCTCAGAAAATGCAAATCAAAGCCACAGTGAGATATAACTTCACCCTAGTTAGAATGGCTATTATCAAAAAGAAAAAAAATTCTGGTGAAGATGTGGAGAAAAGGAACCTCTTGCACACTGTTGGTGGGAATGTAAATTAGTACAGTCATTATGGAAAACAGCATGGATGTTCCTTAACAAAGTAAAAATACAACTACTATATGAACCAACAACCTCATTAATGGATATATTTCCAAAGGAAAGGAAATCAGTATGTTGAAAAGACATTACCACACTCATGTTTATTGCAGTGCTATTCACAATAGCCAAGCTATAGAATCAACCTAAATGACCATCTGTAGATGAATGGATAAAGAAAATGTGTTGTATTTGTGCGTGTGTGTGTGTGTGTGTATACAATGAATACTATTCATCCATAAAACAGAATGAAACCCTTTGCAACAGCATGAATGAACCTAGAAGACATTATGTTATGTGAAATAAGCCAGACACAGAAATACAGACACTACATGATCACACTACTGTATGAAATCTAAAAAAGTTTATTTTATAGATGTAGAGAGTAGAATAGAGATTAAGAAAGGCTGGGGAGGTAGAAGGAAGGGAGAGACCTGGAAATGTTCATCAATGGCTACAAAGTTATAACTACACAGGAATAATAAGTTTTGGTGTTATAGGTAATTATAGCTAAACAATGTATTGTATATTTAAAGATAGCTAGAAGACAAGATTTTGAATGCTGTCCCTACAAAGAAATAAATGTCTAAAGTGAAAGATATGGTAATTAACATGATTTGATCTTTATACTATGTATACATGCATTGAAGCATCACATTGTACCCCATAAATATGTATAATTATGTATCAACTATAAACTTAAGGAAAAAACTAATATATAATATTAATCGTTTGACTTTTATTCAGGCTTAATTTTTGGCATAAAACATGATCTATTTCTGTAAGATTTTATGTGTTGTTAGAGAAAAATGTGTATTCATAATTTGTTGGTGTTGCAATCTAAGTACATCTAATAAATCATTCTAAGTGATAATATTGCTTAGTTCTTTTTTCCTTTTTAAATTATTTTTAAAACTTTAAATTAAAAATTATTAATACATAATAATTGTATATATCTACGTAGTACATGTGATATTTTGACACATGCATACAATGTATGATGATCAAATCAAAGTAATTAGAATATTTATCACCTCAAACATTAACCATTTCTTTATGCCAGGAACATTTCAAATCTTCTCTTCTAGTTATTTTGGAATATACTGTAAATTATTTTTAACTATAGCCATCCTACGGTGCTATTGAACACTAGAACTTACTCCTATCTAACTCTATTTTTGTACACATTAAGCAGTTTCTCTTCATCCTCCCATTGTATTCTATTCTCTCCTTTCATGAGATCAACTTCTTTAGCTCCCACATACGAGTGAAAGCATGCAAAAAAATTCAGTAAAGTTGAAGGGTCCAAAATTAACATACAAAAATTAGTAGTGTTTGTATACACCAATAACTAGTGGAAAAAGAACTCAGGAAAAAATCCTGAGAGGAGTTGGAGCAAGAAGTTTCAATAGAATCCTCCAGTGATTGTCCCTATGCATAAACACCAAATTCAACAAGTATCCACACAAGCAAGCAACTTCACAAGAACCAAAATTCAGGTGAGTGATCATACTACCTGATTGTAACATTATATCAAAGAAAGAGACACAGAAGAGGGAAGAAAACAAAATCTTCAATTGCCTATGCCACCTCTCCCCCAATCACCTCTCCCCCAATCACATGACAGTGCCATGCCAACACACTGAGTGCAGAGCGAATCTGTGCACCTGGGGGAGGGAGAGTAAGTGATTGTGGGTCTTTCCATTGTAACTTAGGGCCCCAGTGGCACATGGGAACACAGCACAGGACAGTATTCTGCCAGTGCCCATTGAGGAGTTATTTAGACTAGACAGCCTGGAGGGAAATCCTCCAACCTGCAACCTGAGTAAAGGATAGCCCCACCACTGGCTGACAAAAAGCAGCTGGGACCTGGACAAAGTTTGTAAGGCAGTTAGGACACAAAGGCTGCAGTCCTTGGGCAATTCCTGCAGCTGTGCATGCTCAGAACCAGTGTACTTTGGGTGCCCATGACCCAGAGAAACACCAGTGCTGGTGGCCAAGCCAGTGCTTGTGTTACCCCTCTCCCAAATACAGGCAGTACAGCTCAGGGAGAATCTTTTTCCACTTGGGAATAGGAAAGGGAAGAGCTCAGAAGACTTTGTTTTGCAACTTGGGTACCAGCCTAGCCACAGTAAAATAAAGTACCAAGCAGACCCTGCAGCCCTTTAGTCCAGGCCTTAATTCCTGGATGGCATTTCTGGACCCACCCTGGGGCAGAAGAAAACGTGTTGCCCTGAAGGGAAGTACCGGGTCAGAAGTCTCTTCTTCCTGCTGACTAGAGTCATTTGGCTTTGAATAAATATGAGAGGTAGGCAGGCAACAGTCACCATGGACTGTGAGTGAGACTGGGCTAGCTTCAAGTGGAACCTGGCACTGGAGGCCACCAGACAGTGCCCACACACTTCTCCCCCAACTCCAGCAGCTCAGCACAGTTAGTGAGGGAACAGAGCAAGATATTTGCTTGTAATCCAGGGAATCCTGCCATATCATACCCAATTCCACAAATGCAGAACCACCAAGAGTCTGCAAAGGTCACAGCAACACTGGGCTTGGGGAAAATCTAGTACTGATATGGCTTTGGTAACCAACACTTACATCACAATACTTAATTCCCTTTGGATATCTGGAAAGCCTTCTCAAGAAGGATGCATTCAAACAAACCTAGACTGAGAAGATTAAAATAAATACCTTACATCAATGCCCAGGTTTCAATAAACATCCACAAGCATGAAGACAATCCAGGAAAACATGACCTCACCAAACATACTAAATAAGGTACCAGTGACCAATCCTGGAGTGATGGAGATATGTGAACTTTCAGACAAAGAATTCAAAATAGCTGTCCTGAAGTAGCTTAATAAACTTCAAGACAACACAGAGAAGGAATTCAGAAGCCTATCAGAGAAATATTTTTAAAAGATTGAAATAATAAAAAAAAACAAGCAGAAATTGTGGAGCTTAAGAATTTAACTGAAAAACAGAAAAATGCATCAGAGTTTCTCAACAGCAGAACTGACCTAGCAGAAGAAAGAAATAGTGAGCTTGAAGACAAGCTATTTGAAAATACACAGTCAGAAGAGAAAAAATAAAAAATAATGGAACATGCATACAAGATCCAGAAAAAAGTCTCAATATGGCAAATCTAAGAATTATTGGCCTTAAAGATGAGGTAGAGAGAGAGAGACTGGATTAGAAAATTTATTCAAAGAAATAATAACAGAGAATTTTCCAAACTGAGAGGAAGATATCAATATTTAGGTATGAGAAGGTCATAGAACACCAAGGAGATTTAAGCCAATCAAGACTACCTCAAGGCATTTAATAATCAACCTCCCAAAGGTCACGGATAAGATAAGGTCCTAAGGGAAGCAAGAAAAAAAAATAACACATAAAGGAGCTCCATATGTCTGGCAGCAGACGTCTCAGTAAAAACAATATAGGCCAGGAGAAAGTGGCATGACATACTCAAAGTGCTGAAGTAAAAATATCTTAACCCTAGAATATTATATCATGCAAAAATACCTTACAAACATGAAGGAAAAATAAAGACTCCCAGACAAACAAAAGCTGAGGGATTTCATCAACACCAGACCTATCCTAAAAGAAATGCTACAAGGAGTTTTTCATCTGAAAGAAAAGAAAGGTAATGAACTATAAGAAGTCATCTGATTATATAAAACTAACTGGTAACAGTGGGTACACAAATACAGAATACTCCTGTAACTGCTGTGTAAAAACCATTTATATTATAAGTAGAAAAACTAACAGATAAACTTATGAAAAATAAGTACCACAAATTTTTGAGAGGTACATAGTATAAAAAGATATGGATAGAAACAAAAAAAGTTAGAAGGGGATGGAGTTAAAAGGTAGAATTTCTGTTAGATTTCTCTTTGTTTGCTTATTAGTTTGTTTGTAAGCAGAGTTGTCATATGTCTAAAATCATTGGTTATAAAATGTCTTTTGCAAGCTGCATGGTAACCTCAAATGAACAACCTTACAACAGATACACAAAAAATAAAAAGTAAGTAGTTAAAATACACTATCAGAGAAAATCACTTTTATCAAAGGAATATAGGAAGGAAGGAAGAAAGACAGAGAGGACCACAAAACAAACAGAAATAAAGTAAAAACATGACAGTAGGAAGTTCTTACCTATCAATAATAATGTTAAATGTGAATGGACTAAACTCACCAATCAAAAGACATAGAGTGGCTGAATGAATAAAAATACAAGAGCTAACTATATGTTGTTGCAAGAAACCCATTTAACCTATAAAGATACACATAGACTGAAAATAAAGGGGTGGAAAAAGATATTCAATGCAAATGGAAACCAAAAAAGAGCATGTGTAGCTATACTTCTATCAGTTAAAATATATTTGAAGACAAAAATTGTAAAAAGAGAAAAAAGTCATTATATAATGATAGATTAAGTCAGCAAGAGGATATAACAATTCTAAATATATATTCACCCAACACAGGAGCATCCAGATATATTAATATAAAGCAAATATTATCAAAGTTAAAAAGAAAGATAGAGCCCAATACAATAATCTTTGGAGAACTCAACACTCCAATTTTAGTATTTGACAGATCATCCAGACAGAAAATCAACAAAGAAACATTGAATTTAATTTGCCCTATAGACCACATGGACCTATAGATATTTATAGAATTTTTCATCCAACAGCTGCAGAATATGTGTCCTTCTCTTCACCTCATAGACCATTCTCAAGAATATACCATAATTAGGCCACAAAACAAGTTTTAAGAATTCAAAGAAATTGAAATTATATCAAGTATTTTCTCTGTCCAAAATGGAATAAAACTAGAAATCAATAAAAAGAGGAACATTGGAAAATATACAAACACAGGTTAATTAAACAATATGCTCCTAAATGACCAGTGATTCAATGTGGAGATTAAGAAGGAAATTAAAAGAGTTCTTAAAAAAAAATGAAAACAAAAACACAATATATTACTAAGAGGAAATTTTATAGCAATAAGTGCTTACATCAAATATGTAGAAAAACTTCAAATAAACAACCAAAGAGTGCATGTTAAAGAACTGGAAAAGCAATAGAACACCAAACCCAAAATTAGTAGAAGAAAAGAATTAATAAAGATCAGAGCAGAAATAAATGAAATTGAAACCAACAAAATAATACAAAAGTTCAATGAAACAAAAAGTTGCTTTTTTGAAAATGTAAACAAAATTCACACACCTATAGCCAGAGTAACTAAGAAATAAAGAGGGAAAACACAAGTAAATAAAATCAGAGATGAAAAAGGAGACATTACAACTGATACCACAAAAATTTAAAGGATCAGTAGAGACTGCTATGAACAACTATGTGCTAATAAACTACAAAACCTAGCAGAAAGGAAAAAATTTCTACACACATACAACCTACCAAGAATGAGCCAGGGAAAATTCCAAAACCTGAATAAACCAATAACAAGTAATGAGATAGAAGCAGTAATAAAAATCTACCATCAATGAAAAAGCACAGGGTGAAATGTCCTCGCTGCTGAATTCTACCAAGCATTCAAAGAAAAACTATAACCAATTCTACTTAAACTATTCAAAAAAGTCAAGGAGAAGGGAATATTCTCAAACTTATTCTGTGAGGCCTGTTTCACACTAATAGCAAAACCAGAAAAAGACACAAGAAAAAAAGAAAACTGTAGGACAATATCTCTGATGAATACAGATGCAAAAATCCTCAACAAAATACTGGCAAACTGAATTCAACAACACACTAAAAAGAGTATTCATCATGATCAAGTGATATTCATCCCAGAGATGCAAAGATGGTTCAACATATGCAAGTCAATTAATATGATACATCATATCAGCAGAATGAAGGACAAAAACTATGTGATCATTTCAATTGATGCTGAAAAAACATTCAATAACATTCACACTGCTTCATGATAAAAACTCTCAAATAACTAGGTATGGAAGGAACTTACCTCAACAAGATAAAAGCCATATATGACAGACCCACAGCTAGTATCATACCAAATGGGGGAAAACTGAAAGCCTTTCCTCTAAGATATGGAACAAGTCAAGGATGCCCACTTTCACCACTGTTATTCAACACAGTACTGGAAATTCTATCTAGAACAATCAGAGAAGAGAAAGAAATAAAGTGCATCCAAATTGGAAATGAAGAGGCCAAATTATCCTTGTTCTCAAATGATATGATCTTATATGTAGAGAAGCCTGAACATTTCACAAAAAACTATTAGAACTGATAAACAAATTCAATGAAGTTGCAGGTTACAAAATCAACACACAAAAATCAATCACATTTCCATATGTCAACAATAAACAATCTGAAAAAGAAACCAAGAAATTAATCCCATTTACAATAGCTACAAATAAAATAAAATACCTAGAAATAAACATAACCAAAGAACTGAAAGATCTCTATAATGGAAATGATAAAACATTGATGAAATAAATTGAAGATGGTATAAAAAATGGAAAGATATCCCATGCTTGTGGATTGGAAAAATGAATATTGTTAAAATAGCCACATTATCCAAAGCAGTCTACAGATTTAATACAATCCCCATCAAAATACCAATGACATTCTTCACAGAAATAGAAAAAAAATTGGTACTAAAATTCATATGGAACCACAAAAGACCCAGAATAGCCAAAGCCATCCTGAGCAAAAAGAACAAAATTGAAGGAATCACATTACCTGATTTCAAATTATACTACAGAAGTGTAGGAAATAAAATAGCATGGTACTGGCATAAAAACAGACATATAGGCCAATGAAACAGAGTACAGAACCCAGAAATAAATCCACACATTTATAGTGAACTTATCTTCAACAAAGGTGCCAAGAATATACAGTGGAAAAAGTATAATATATGGTTCTGAGAAAACTGGATATTCCATATGCAGAAGAAAGAAACTAGACCCTCATCTCTCACCATATAAAAAAATCAAATCACGGATTAAAGATTTAAATCTAAGACCTGAAACTATGAAATTACTAGAAGAAAACATTGGAGAAACACTTCAAGTATTTGTCCGGGCAAGGACTTTTTGAGTAATACCCCTGAAGCACAGGAAACCAAAGCAAAATTGGACAAAAGGGATCATATTAAGATAAAAAGCTTCTGCACAGCAAAGGAAACAGTCAACAACGTGAAGAGACAACCCACAGAATGAGAAGAAATATTATATTCACAAATACCTGTCTGACAAGGGATTAATAACTAGAAGTATAAGGATCTGCCACAACTCAATAGGAAAAAGAAATCAAATAAACTAATTAAAAATGGGCAAAAGGATATGAACAGACATTTCCCAAAAGAAGATATACGAGTGGCCAACAGGTATACAAAAAAATCAATATTACTAATCATCATGAAAATCAATC
The DNA here is from genome assembly GCA_023783475.1 of Daubentonia madagascariensis. Lineage (NCBI taxonomy): Eukaryota > Metazoa > Chordata > Mammalia > Primates > Daubentoniidae > Daubentonia > Daubentonia madagascariensis. The sequence continues at coordinate 3,359,219 of JAKFHU010000322.1, forward strand.
AAAACCACAATGAGGTATCATCTCACCCCTGTTAAAACAGCAATGTCAAAAAGACAAAACATAACAGATGCTGGCAAGGATGAGGAGAAAAGAGAAAGCTAGTACACTGTTTATTGGGATGCAAATTAGTACAAACACTATGGAAAAAGTTATGGAGGTTCCTCAAAAAACTAAAAATAGACCTGTCATATGATCCAGCAATCCACTGCTGGGTATATATCCAAAAGAATGACATCAGTACACAGAAGGGATTTCTGCATTCACATGTTTGTTGAGGCATTATTCACAATAGCCAAGATATTGAATCAATTTAAGTGTTCATTAATGGATGAATAGATAAAGAAAATGTGGCATGTATAGACATGAATACTATTATATTTAGCCATACAAACATGAAATCCTGTCATTTGCTGCAACATAGATGAAACTGAAGGTCATTATGTTAGGTGTTTCAGTGTCTCTTTTGATCTGCATGTTTTTATCTACCTGATCTATCAGTTTTTGAGAATGGTGCTTTAAAATTACCACCTGCAGTCTTGATGATCATTTCTCTCTACATTTCTATCATTTATCACTGGATATATTTTAAGATGTCTCATAATATGCATATATTAATGATAAATATTGCTTCTACTTCTATATATCTTTTATGTGTGTGTATATATATAGTCTCATATAAAACTTTGAATTATAATTCTATTTTTTGCATATATTAAAATTTATACCTCATTTTTTGGTTCATATTTACCTACAGTTTGTTTAATACTACCATTCTATTTTCAAAATCTCTGTGTCTGATGGCTTTCTACAGACAATGTAAAATTATATATTGTCTTTAAATAGAAGTGAATCTTTTAATTAGTAGGTTATATCCATAGACATTTATTATATGAGGAAATAGTTATGCTATGTTACTTTACATTTTTCATTTCCTGAATTTTCTTTTTTTCTCATTCCTCCCAATTTCATTTTTATTATGTTTGTCCCTAGCTCTAAACACATCTGTATATTTATGACTCCATTTTGATATTTTAAAAATTCTAAATTATTACTTATTTTCTTCATAAAAACATATACTCATCCACTATTTTTTCAATTTCATTTACCCTTCCCTTTATTTTGATATTATCTAGAATTTAATTTTTGGTTTTACTTATACAGTATATTCATTTTTTTCTTTTCTGTTACTTAGTCTTTATTTTATTATGAATATTTAGATATTGTATGCCCTTTACTTCCCAAATCTTTTATACTAGATCTTGTATGTGTTTTCCTTTTTATCATACTACTCCTGCCAAAATTGTTCTTTCTATGAGTAATATGGGCTTATATTCCTAAAAGTATAATACATTCATAGCTCATATTGTAGTAAAAAAGTGTTTATGTATAAAAATTCTGGGTTCAAGATAATCTTCCACCAATAATTAAAAGTTAGTACTCCATTACCTTTTTGAGTACAATATTTTGTAAAGAAAATTAATTTCATATGGATTTTTTTCCTCTGTGTGTTACTGAAAGTACAGTGTTTGTCCTCGCAGCTGAAGAATAAGGATAAATGGTTTGAGGAGAACAAAAGAGAAGTTTATTAATTCTCAGCAAATGAGGAGGATGGCAGACTCTTATCTTAGAAAAAAAGATTATCCTATCTATAAGCAGAACTACAGCGATTTTAAAATGGGTTTTCATCTTCAGGCTATTGCTGTTTAACTATAGCATCTCTGGTGAAGATAATCTCATGACCTTTGCCCAGACAATTCCATTGAGCCATCTCCAGTGGTACAAAGAACACAGAACACTCCCTTGCCCTTCTGATTACTGGCTTCAGACAGGGATGTAGGTTTTAATTCCCAAAAGGGGGGATGTTAAAGAGACAACTTGTAAAATATTTTACCCATTTTCAGGTCATTCCCTCTGTTACATATTCCCCACTGTCAATATTACCCTTCCATATCTATGCAGGAGGGGTGATATAGTCATCAAGCAACTTCCTGCTGAATTGGAGTGATGTTTTAGATGGAAGATTTGCACTCATTTATTGCAAAGCTTTGACAATAGATTTACAAAAAAGAAAAATGTAACAGATTACCAGGTGAAAAAGGGCATAAGCAACAACCACAACCATGAGGATTGACAAGGAAAAATGGAGGATATATGATAAGATGATTTTACCCCACTTGGTATCTAAGACACCAGTAAGACTGTGTGTCCTTATTGTTGCCTTGTATATGATGTCTGATACAGGGCTGGGGAAGAAAGAAACATGGGACCTCTGAGTATGGAGCTATTAGTCACACCCTGTAGGTGATCTGAGAGACCAGCTTCTGCAAATTCAGAGTGTGAGAAAGTAAATTATATACAGAAGTATGACAAACCCAGCAGTAAGACAGATTAGCAGAAGAGAAAATCTCTAAGGACTCATCTCTCCACCCTATAGACAGAACAAATAACCAAAGAAAGAAAAGCAAAAAGAATATGAGCATTTTTGTTTTTTCTTCTTCTTAAACAGATACTTTAGGTTGCCCAAAAGCTGGCCCATCCACTGGGGGCTTAAGTCCTCTTCTTCCATGGGACACCTCTTTACTCTGGTATGATGGACCCAAGGTTTTTACTCCTGAGAATTTCAATCAGGTGAGAGTTGTTAGATGCATTTCCTAGGGTCCTTTTTACTTCTCTGCCAGTGGTTGTTTGGGTCCTTGTTCTTTCCAGGCTTTAAGCAATGCCTGGTCTCCAGGTTCAAAGAGGTGGAGGGGTGTCTCCAACTGGGATGAGGACCTGATACAGGCAAACTCATTCATAATGGTTAGCATCTGACCCACTCATTTGACATATTGCCTTACTCTGCTGTCTTTTACTCATGGTTATATAACTATACTTATCTTGGGATGCTAGGAATGGTCTCTCATAAACTATTTCATAGAGGCTTAACTTAAGCCTGCTTCTAGGGCCTACTCTTATCCAGAGGAGGGCAAGCAGAAACACCCTATCCCACTTTAGATGGGTTGCATGCAATTTTTATTCTAGATGTAGGGCTTTGCTTACTTACTGAGTTACCTCTGATATAAAGGAGGGTCCATTATCACTCTGTATGAAGGAAGGGAGCTCATACCTCAGAATGAGTTCCTTCAGAAGGATTCTGGTAACTTAAGATGCCCTCTACATTTGGGTAGAATAAGCCTCTACCCAGCCTGAAAAGGTATCTACTAATACAAGTTTAGGCATCTGAGTTAAATCAATTTGCCAATCATTTAAGGTGGGTCCCCACATGTTGGGTTCCCTGTGCAGCAGGTCGCTTTTCTGTCTTTGGATTGTTTTGAGTACAGAAATAATTTGTTGCAAATGGGGTCCTCTTAAATGAGGTCCCACCAAATCCATTAAGGCATTGCACCAATAATGTGTGCATTCATGTGGGTACCTCATAAGAGACCAAACCAAGGCTTCCAGTAGGATAATGAGTCCATGAGGATTCTGTCTCCACTTAGATGTGCCATACCAAATGTCAGAGTCCCAGTCTTTAGTTTTAAAGGGGGGTTATATGGATCTAAATATAGGCAGGGTATCAAGGCCCCAAGGAACAGATCACCTTTAGCAGCCTCCTTAGCAGTTCAGCCAGTGGCCTGATTTTTTTGCAACATAAGTGTTTCCCTTTTTTGGTGACCAGGACAGTACATGATGGCTATCTGCTTGGGCTCAGCCATGGTCTGTATCAGGGCCATTATTTCAGAGGCACATTTAATATCCTTATATCCTGTTGTCAGGAGCCCCCTTTCCTTCCAGCCTGGTTCTTGGAGCAGTGTGTGCAGCTTGTGCCAGGTGGTCCGGGTGGTGGCCAAGAGAGAGGCCCTCCCTGGACCACCTTTGCCCACGTGACTTGGCACTAATTAAGTCCCCACTGTCAATCATACCCACTGTCAATCACAGGGCTCCTGTGGGGATATTTGGAATGGAGCCACTAGTGAGGCATGGGGTCCCAGGCCCTCTCCTTCATCATCTGAGTCCTGAACTCAAAAAAACATTACTCTCCTGGGGGTTTCTTGTTACCTGGAGCCCTTTACAATTTTGGGCAATATCCTTTCCAACATCCTTCCTTTTTACAAAAAGTACACTGATTGTACTTCAACCTGGGGCAACTTTTTCCACCTTTTCCTTTTGACTATCTCAAAGGACCCTTGGTTGGCACAGCTAACAGAATGCCCATAGATTGCAGTTTCTGTTCTTCCCTAGCATTATATACTTTTTTTAACGTTTCAGAATATTACAGGGTACAAACGCTTTGGTTATATATATTGCCTTTGCACCACCTGAGTCAGAGCTACAAGTGTGCCCAACCCCAGACAGAATGCACCACAGCCATTAGGTGTGAATTTCCTTCCCCCCATTCCTTCCTCCCCCTCCCTTCTGCCCAACACCCAATGAATGTTACTTCCACATGTGCACATAAGTGTTAATCAAGTAGTACCAATTTAATGGTGAGTACATGTGGTGTTTGTTATTCTATTCTCGTGATACTTCACTTAGAAGAACAGGCTCCAGGGATATTCTGGATATCCTTGCATCCAGCGTAATACAAGACGTATTAGTTCACCATTTTTTTATGGCTGAGTAGTACTCCACAGTATACATATACCACATTTTATTAATCCTCTCATGTATTGATTGGCACTTATGTTGTTTCTGCATCTTTGCAATTGTGAATTGTGCTGCTATGAACATTTGAGTGCAGATGTCTTTTTTATAGAATGTTTTTTTTCCTTTGGTTAAATACCCAGAAGTGGTATTGCAGTGTCAAAAGGTATTTCTACTTTTAGTTCTTTAAGGTATCTCCATATTAGTTTCCATAGAGGTTGTACTAGTTTGCAGTCCTACCAGCAGTGTATGAGTGTTCCTATCTCTCTGCATCCATGCCAACATTTGTGGTTTTGGGACTTTTTGAATAAAGCCATTCTCACTGGGGTTTAGTGACATCTCATTGTGGTTTTGATTTGCTTTTCCCTGATGATTAGAGATGTTGAGCATTTTTTCATATGTTTGTTGGCCATTAGTCTGTCTTCTTTTGAGAAGTTTCTGTTCATGTCCTTTGCCCACTTTTTAATGGGGTTATTTGATTTTTTCTTGCTGATTTTCCTCAGTTCTCTATAGAGTCTAGTTATCAGCCCTTTATCAGATGTGTACATTGCAAATATTTTCTCTCATTCTGTAGGTTGTCTATTCACTCTGGTGATAGTTTTCTTGCCTGTGCAGAAGTTTTTAAATTTGATCAGGTCCAATTTATTTATTTTTGTTGCTGTGATTGCTTTTGGGGTCTTCTTCATAAATCCTTTGCCTAGGCCAATGTCTATAAGAGTTTTTCCAATATTTTCTTCTAGAATTCTTATGGTTTCATGCCTTAGGTTTAAGTCTGCAATCCATCATAAGTTGATTTTTGTGAAAGATAAGAGGTGCAGATCCTGTTTCAGTCTTGTACATGTGGCTATCCAATATTCCCTGCACCATTTATTGAATAAGGATTCTTTTCCCCACTCTATGTTTTTGTCTATTTTGTCAAAGATCAGATGGCAATGTGGGGGCGGTTTTATATCTGGGTCTCAGTCCCATTCCATTGGTCAATGCCCCTGAAAATATGTGCATGATTCATATGCCAGATATATGGAGGAACCTGCAGCATGTGGAAGGGACAATTGACATGACTCCCTCACAACAAGCTCAGAATCCTCATGTGTATATTTCTGATATGCCTGATAGGCGAATTTCAAATATTCAGATGGATCATCTGCATTAGGATCCCATTTTGTATAACACCAATAATACCCTGCTGGCCGTTCTTGGGCATTCAAGCCTCCTATCTGATATTGCTGTAATGGTAATTGCCCTGCCCCTGGGTGCCTTCTGACTAAATTGAGTTCCTGCCGTGTCTTGGAAGGAGAGACCATTCCCACTCCCAAGTCATAAGATAGTGGGCTTGGGACTCAATAATTGGTCCCAGTCAGGCACTCCCCAGCCCCTCCAAGATGGTGACTATGGATGCAAGCCAAGACCCCCCCATGGATTGCCCCAGCTGTGGCGGGTGTCACGGCCACCCCTGGGGAGACCAGCAGGGGCCAGCATCTCCCCACTGTGTAGCACACATGTGCCAGGGATGTAGGTTGGGTGTCGGGTGCTCCCTCAGCCCCCTATTTCCCTCTCACCACACACCACTGGGCAGCAGAACAGTGGTCCCTCCTCCTGCTTGGTCTGCCTTTGGGGCCATAGCCCCATGTGGTGCCTCTCTTTGGCCTGGCCGCACCCAGCAGTCAACCCAGACTGGTATGGACCAGGGGAAATCTCACTGTCTAACTAAAATAAAGCATCACAAAGACCTGCTGCAGTTGGGACAGCGGGGCCACAACAGCATGAGCACAGTCGAGCCTCAGGTGCCTTCCTTGGCCAGTGGGGAGTGGGGGAGTTGGCAGTGGGGGAGTAGGTTCATGAGATACAACCTGGTTAATCCTCCCCAATTTTGTCACCCAGCTTTTCAGCCTCCTTATTATGCAATTGTATGAAAGATTGTACATACGGGGTCTTGTCCCATTTACCTGGCCTTTGATAAAATAAGTCCAGTTGTAGGATAGTATAATAATTTAAGGTTTCGTTTGACAGACACTTCTCCTCGCACTCCAGCATGTATTGGATAGCAATGACACCATTCTCTTTTAGACATAGACTTATAGCTATAGGTTGGCCATTCAGCCAAGATTCTCCCTAAGGGGCTTTCAGATGGAATAGAAGCGGAGCCTCCCATCCTGACAAACAACAATGAACACAACATGTCAAGTAGGCGATACAGGGAACTCCCAATGCAAATCATCTTAATGCCAAAGTCTTACCAAATGAATGGGAACCAGACAAATGAGAACCAAATTCTTAAACGAAAACCCACATATCCCAATCCAAAAGGGAATGAATTCCCCAGGTTCCTGAGTTCCACTCAACCTCATGACTTCCACCCCCAAATGGTGCCTACAAACAAATGGCATGCCATAGGGCTGGAAGGTCTGAAACGCCCCCTCCAAATGGGTGGGATCAAGCGTCTCGGCATGCACACTGGGGAACTTAGCAAAAAAATGACCAAGGCATTGTAACTCTTCCCAAATCCGTTTCCTTATTCCTCAAAAAATTCAGGCTGGTCAGAGCTGCATCTAATTCAAGGAGAAAGAGATGGGAATTCCCTGGAGCTAAACAGGCTCCTGCAGCTGCTGGGGCAGACCTTTACTCTCTCATCTCGACAAGATGCCACTCCTACTAGCAAAGACCCATGCCTTGACCTAGGGCTGCTCCCTACTTCTTCAAACCATGAACCACAGCAGCAGTCACGGAATGCCGTTCCACTGGGGTGCCAATGGGCCCACCCAAGGATGCCAAATTCTGTTACTGAAAGTTCAATACTAGTCCCTGTGGCAGAAGAACAAAGACAAGTGGTTTGAGGAGAAGAAAAGAGAAGTTTATTAATTTACTGGCAAATGAGAAGGATGGCAGACTCTTGTCTTAGAAAAAAGTTATCATCCTATCTATAAACAGAAATACAGGGCTTTTAAAAGGAATTTTTAGCTTTGGGCTATTGCTTTTTAACTATAGCATCTCCAATGTAGACAATCTGGTGACCTCTGCCCGGACAATTCTGTTGAGCCATCTCCTGTGGTACAAAGAACCACTTCCCTGCCCCTCTGATTACTGGCGTCAGGCAGGGATGCAGGTTTTAATTACCAGAAAGAATGGGACGGGAGTTTAAAGGTACAACTTGTGAAATATTTTACCTGTTTTCAGGCCATTCCCTCTGTTACATGTGGGTGACCGGTTGTACTTCCTTTATGGAGACTTTCATGTTTTCTCTTTGTTTCAGACACTTTCAAAACTCATTATAGCGTATTCCAGGTCTTGGGTTTTCATTTTATTTCCCATTTGCTGTTTGAAGGGCCCTTTCAAACTGCGGTTCCTATATTCTTAATAATGAATTATGTGTCTTCAATATATCTTTAATTTTTTTTCTATTTAACTTTTTTCTTCTTATGTGATTTTCATCATCCTAACATTGGCTTCTATGTGTCTATCCTCTCAGTCTCTTAGGTTTTTTTTCATTTTTTCATTTCTGATCTTTCCATTCTGCCTTCATCATTCAGATGCATTTTTGGTGCCATTATCCTATGTTAGGCTTTTTTTTTGTTAACCTTTTTAGGTTTTACAAAGTAATATTTTCATATGATTACTATTACCTGGCTTTTGGTATGCTATCATATTCCTATATATTTCTTGTGTGCATATTTTTGCATGTGTTTGTGTGTATGAAACTGATAACGTGTATATTATATATATAAGAGATATAATCTTATGTATGTCATATATAATTTTATTTATATGTATACTCACACATATTCAGTTTTGTGCTTTTCTTTTGAGGTAGTTATGAGTTCATTTTCTAAGATATCAGTAAATCTGCAATAATTTATATTGGAGAAAGACCAAAGCAATACATAATTATGTGATGGTCCTGATAAGTCTAGAAGGAGGCCAAGGCACCCAAAAAAGACTCTTGATTACTCTCATTCAGAGCACAAAACTCTGCTGGTCAGGATCTCTACTTTTAAATCCTTAGCATAAAACAGCAATGGGGAGAGACAGTCTTTCAGTCAAGCCATCCAGGGAGTTTGGAAAGAAAGTGATTAAAAAATAAAACCTCAAGTGTGTCTTGTCTGTCTGCATGTGTGTTAATGACTCCCTCACTCAAGCAGAGCTATTATATTCATATAATCTCTTGGTTTGGATGGCTGCTGCTGTTTTGCTGCAATGAAGAGACAGGCAATAATTATCCTCAGGCAAATCAGGGAAAGGCAAATTTTCAAGGCAGTCTTCAGTCTCCCAAGGTTTTTTTTTCAGTCTCTCTCTCTCTCTGTCTCTCTCTATCTCTTTCTCTCTACCTCTCAACTAGTTATTTGGAATCTAGGCTTCCCTTTTATTTCTGTAGTTTCTTCAATGTTAGTTTTGAAACAGGAAACTATATTTGTTACCCATATTGGGAGAAACTTCTGAATTCTGTTTAGTAACAATATTTTTTAGTTATATTGATTTTAGATTTTATTTTTGAAAAACAAACCTACACAGACATAGCTGAACACTGTCTATGTTAGCATGACTCTGCTATTACACTGCATTGCTGCTTTCATCAAAATGACTTTACTATTAAAGTAGACTCTTGTCCAAGAAGATAAAAGTTCCAACAATTTCATTGTTCATTCCTGGAACTTCCTGAAAAACCCATTTAAATGAATAACAAAATGTTCATCTCTTCAGATGATACCATTAAATTATTTATATTTGATTGAATCTTAAGATTCTTCAGAGCCCTTGACTCAAAATCCTCATGCATTATCATTTCAATTATTATTATATCATGATCACTACCAAGTCCCCATAAAGGTTTCTCAATTTAAAGACCATCCTAAACCAGACTCTGAAATATATATACATCCTAACTTTACTCTCTCCCACATCATGATTTTACAAAGACTCTCTCAAGCACGTGCTCTCTAATGTCACAGTTAGAATAAATTCAGGTTTGTCTCATCAGCAGTTTATTTTAATGGTATTTTGGGAAAGACAGATTTAACAACCTTGGAGGCCTACCAAGAGCCAATGGACGCCTCATCATTGTCATGATCCAAGATCCTCAACTCAGAAACAATGCAGTCCTTTGAGGCTCCTTGAGGTCTCTACTAAGGCGGGCTTCATGGGTATGGAAGCTGCAGAGTCACATAGGAGCCCACACTTAAAAGAGATCTGTAGCTGCGTGTGGTGGCTCATGCCTGCCTGTAATCCCAGCACATTTGGAGGCCAACGTAGTAGGATCACTTGAGGCCAGGAGCCTGGGTAACATAGTGAGACCCCGTTTCTACAAAAAATTTAAAAAGTAAAAAATTAGCCAGGCATGGTGGCATGTGCCTGTATTCCCAGCTACTCAGGAGGCTGGGGCAGGAGAATCACTTTAGGCCAGGACTTTGAGGCTGCAGGAAGCTATGATGACACACCACTACACTCTTGCCTGGGTGACAGAAGGACATTTCCTGTCTCAAAAAAAGGCTCTCTGCTTGCTTTAAGTCTCTTCTACGGCTGTCTTAATTTTTTAAATAATAGTTGAAACTGGGGTACTGATTTTTTAGTTTGCATCGGGCCCCCCAAATTATGTAGTCAATCCTGCTTCTTTCTCAGGGAAATCTTTGATCAAGAATGTGATAGGTTCCAGATTTATATTTTTTCTCATTATTTTAAAACCAAATGAGAATATTTTGTCTCTTAGGAATAATGAAATATTTTTAAGGATATTTTATCTGATCATACTTGAAAACTTTATCTTTGGTTACTATGTACCTTATTACTTAAAGCTCTACTGTTTGTCCCTTTGTGGTAAAGTCACTTTTATTGGTTGTACATCTATAAAAGAGAAGTTCTTGGGGAAAGATAGGCAATTTTCCTTTGGGACCCACCCAGCTTTAAAAAATACCAGTCAAAAGTAATAAATCTGTTGTTTTCCTGTGCAACTGGAATCAAATGTTGGGTGACCTTTTAGATGGTAAATACCACAGTGGGCCAGAAATAAATTTAAACTGCCTATCATGTTTTATTTAGAAAAAATACTTTTTATGGAAACTCTCTTTTATAAGCAAACTGTCATTGAAATAGAGCTTGTATGACTTTCTTTTGCATATCTTTGTTTTATAAATGTTATATTAATATTTTGAAAAAATGCACATAGTGATAATTAGGTAATTAAAAAATGTAATGACTTTCCCCTTTCAGTTAGCATTATACATAACAAAAAATTAAAAACTTTATTTTCTAATTTTTCTCTCTCTTGCTCCAATTGTGCAGAAGACTCTAACATGGAAAAAAAATGCGATAGTTAATCACGTTAGTAACATGTAAAGTATTGTACCTAAGCCTGATTCACCTCTCTTTGTCTCAAAACATAGTATAATACGTTAATTCATAAGGCACTAAATTCTTTCCAAATTTAGTAAGCAATCTTTCCAATTGTTAAATTATATAAAATGATACTAGGTTTTGTTATGCCTCAGCATGCAATCTATGTATAACTACAAAATATACATTTTTGAAAAGACATGAATTTCAGATTAATCAATGCTTCTTTTTAGTATGTGTATCAATAAAAAATAATACCCGGGATATTTTTAACACTGCTGAAATAACTTTCACAAAAAAAATCTTCAATTATGTGTAGAACCTCTAATGCACAGATTTACAGAGTGTTTCTCACAGAGTTGGCTAAGGCAGAAATAAGTGCATGTATTCTATTTCACCAGTAAAATTAAACAACATTAAAAGACATTGATATAAAATGTTATTAATTCATGCTTCTGTATTTTTCCATGAAAATCTGTTAGAATATAAGATCAGTTCATTTCTTATTTTTTAAATGTAAATGTAGTAACCAAGAACTAGTCCTCCATCCATAAATTCTATTAATAAGGTTCATTTCTAACTACCATTTAAAATTAAAAATCCATTTTGCAATAAAAAAATCTGTATTTGATAAATAATAATACAAATTTACCATTAAGAGAAGAGGTATTCTATCAGCTACTGTCCAGACATTATCTCAATACCCTATAAGAGTTAGGTAATATTATTATTTTGCAGTCGAAGAAACTGAGACTTTTAATGATCAGACAGGTTATGATAAGAAGGTAGGATTTGAAATCTCTGAATGTAAAGCCAGAACACTTAACAACCATATTATATTACCTCCCAGTGAGGCATGCAGAAAGAATACTTTATTTGTTCTGACATACTCAGAACAGAGTACTAATGCTAACTATAACATTTCTTTCCCTAGAATATATATTCTGAAATCCAACTTGATATAGTAGTTATCATTCCACTTCCACTGTTACCTGGGAAGTGGAGGATTGATGTTTTGTTAAATGTTTTCCTCCAAAGTTAACATGGGACATTTAGCTTCCTCCTTCCAGAGCACATTGGAGATTTCTTTGGTATAGGATAGTTGGTACAGTAATTTGGTTTAAGCACGTGAGATGTAGAGGTGTACCTAGATTTTATGAAAAGTGAGATGAGAGTTTGAGGGAGGAGCCAACAACAAGAGTACAAGCATAAGATGATAACTGAATGGTGCTAAGGTTAGGATTAGAGTAGACAATGAGGGATGAAGGTAAGAGTTACATATAGAAGAGAAGAAGAGGATACTTAGGGACTAAGAGAAGGAAATGTGGATTGAGAATTTGTTAGAATTGCACACAGAGGGTGGCCATAATGGACTCAAAATCTACTTAAGCTATTAAATAAATATACAATATTATATCTTATAATATCCTATATGTTAACATATTATATATAGTTGTTATATAATAAATATGTGAGATAAGTATTAAAGGAAAAATGTTTTCCGATTCAAAGGTAAAAAGTACAAATATTTTGTCATTACTTTAGTGATGATATTGACATATTTAAAGAATAATTATGTCAATCGGAAAGGGGATATATTTATAGGTTACATACCAAAGCCTGTATATCTTTATCCAGATAACACAATTTATTAAGAATTCATATTAATAATATACATGACATTTTGTTTTAAAGAAATCAGAGTGAAAGCATTAAACATATGAATAATATTGCTAAGTCTTGCATTTTATATTTATCTCATGCTCATTGTATGCATTTCATGTGTGTGTGTGTGTGTGTTTGTGAGTGTGTATTTATTCCATCATGTAGTTTTTAGAACAATACACTGACCAGGACAATGCAAAATAATTATCAAGTTTATAGTACTATTTTAATTATAAATTAATACAAGAGTAATTTGTTCATATACTTCAATATGTAACAAGTTTAGCATGCATGAGTCTGCATTGTCTAAGTCCAAACAATTTGGGAACACAGAAAAGACTGATTTTAAACACCTGAAATACTGAGAAACAGTTCCTCTACTGTAGTTAATTTGTTAGGTAGGGTAATTAGTGATTAATTCTGGAAAATTTTTGGCAGTAAGACTGGTCACATTATTTTGGAGATACTTCAGCTTAATCTTATAACAACTTTTAAATTTCAAATAGAACTATTAGCTGTGAGAGAGTTTTGTTTCTTTTCTATCTCTTTATTTCCTATTTTTCTTTACTTATTTTAAATCAAATACCCCAATATGGGTAATATGAAAAGCAAAAGAGCCAAAAATGGGAAGAAGTGATTCCATGTAAATTGGGACATATAGTGATAAACAGAAATAAGTGAAAATAGGAGAATCCAAAGCCTGAGAAATAATGGAATGAAAGTGATGTGTCTATTGTTATCTGGTGATCACCAATGTATAAACTGGTACATTAGATAGTCTATCAAATGTAGAGATAAACAGGACTTAAATGAACCTATATATCTCCAGATGGATTCTTTTTTCCTTATTTTTTAATTGACAAATAATAATTGTACATGTTCATGTGGTACATAGTGATGTTTTGATACATATAATGTACATTGAACAGATCAGGGTGATTACCATATCTATTATCTCCAGCATTTATCATTTCTTTGTGTTAGGAACATTTAATATCCTCCTTTTGGCTATTTGAAACCATATAATATATTATTGTTAACTATAGTCATCCTACAGTGGTATAGAGCACTAGAAATTATTCTTCCTTTCTATCTGTAACTTTGTATACTGTAACAAATCGTTTCCTAGCCCTCCCTTTCCTGTACCCTTCCCAGCCTCTGTATTCTCTGCTCTAGTTTTGCTTCTTTGAGCTCAACTTTTTGTAGCTTCCACATATGAGTAAGAACATGCAGTGTTTGATTTTCTATTCTTTGTTCTATTCTTTGTTTTATTATACTTAACATAGCGTCCTCCAATTCCATCCACGTTGCTATGAATGGCAGGATTTCTTTCTCTCTCTTTCTCTCTCTCTTTCTTTCTCTTTCTTTCTCTTTCTTTCTTTTCTTCTTCCTTCCTTCCTTCCTTCCTTCCTTCCTTCCTTCCTTCCTTCCTTCCTTCCTTCCTTCCTTTCTTTCTTTCTTTCTTTCTTTCTTTCTTTCTTTCTTTCTTTCTTTTCTCTTTCTCTCTCTCTCTCTCTTTCCTTCCTTCCTTCCTTCTTTTTCTTTCTTTCTTTCTTTTCTTTTTTTGACAGAGTCTCGCTCTGTCACCCCGGATAGAATGCAGTGGCATCATCATACCTCACTGCAACCTCAAACTCCTGGGCTCAAGTGATCCTCCTGCCTCAGCCTCCCAGGTAGCTGGGACTACAGGCATGCCACCAAGCTCAGCTAATTTTTTTCTATTTTTGGTAGAGGCGGGGTCTCACTCTAGCTCAGGCTGGTCTCAAATTCCTGAGCTCAGGCTATCCTCCTGCCCCAGCCTCCCAGAGAGCTAAGATTACAGGTGTGAGCCACCGCACGTGGCCAGGATTTCATTTTTTTAGGCTGGATAATATTCCATTGTGTGTATGTACCACGTTTTGTTTAATCCTTTCATCTGTTGTTGGACATCTAGGTTCATTCCATATCTTAGTTATTGTGATCAGTGTTGCAATAAACATGAGGGTGCAGATGTCTACTTAATATAATGATTTTCTTTCCTTTGCAAAATTGCCAGTAATGAGATTGTTGGATTATATAGTGTTCTCTTTTTACTTTTTGAAAAACCTCCATACTGTCTTCCATAGTGACTGTACTAATTTACATTCCCACCAACAGTGTGTCAGAGTTCCCTTTTCTGTACATCTTCACCAGAATTTGTTATTTTTTGTCTTTTTTATTATAGCCATTCTGACCCGGGTGAGATGATGCCTCATTGTGGTTTTGATTTGCATTTCCCTGATGAGTAGTGATGTTGAGCACTTTTTCATATATTTCTGGACCACTTGTATATCTTCTTTTGAGAAATGTCTGTTCAGAACATTTTTAATCAGATTGTCTTTTTCTGGTGAGATGTTTCAGTTCCTTGTTTCTTCTGGATATTAATCCCATGTTGGATGAGTAATTTGCAAATATTTTTCCTATTCTGTAGGTTGACTTTTCATTCTGTTGTTTCCTTGTTGTGCAGAAGATTTTTAGTTTGATATAATTTTATTTGTTCATTTTTGTTTTTGCTGCCCATGATTTTGAGGTCTCATTTATAAAGTCTTTTCCCAGACCAATGTCCTGAAGTTTTTCCCTATGTTTTCTTCTAGTAGTTTTATTGTTTTGGGTCTTATGGCTTGGTATTTGGTCCATTTTGAGTTTATTTTTGTATAGAAGAGAGGTGGAGGTCTAGTTTCATTTTTCTGCGTATGGATATCTAGTTTTCCCAGGACCACTTATTGAAGAAAATTTTCTTTTCCCAATGAGTGTTCTTGGTACCTTTGTCAAAAATCAGTTGACTGTAGATGTGTGGATTGATTTGTGGGCTCTCTATCCCATTACATTGGTGTGTGTGTCTGTTTTTATGCCAATATCATGCTCTTTTTGTTACTACAGCTTTGTAGTATGTTTTGAAATCTGATAATGTGTGCCTGAAGCTTTGTTCTTTTTGCTCAGGACTGTTTTGGCTATTCTAGGTCTTTTGTGGTTCCAGACAAATTTTAAGATTTTTTTTTTCTATTTCTGTGAAGAATACCATTGGTGTTTTGAAAGAAGATACTGCATTGAATCTATATATGGCTTTGGGTAGTATTGTCATTTTAACAATATTAATTCTTCTGATCCATGTGCATGGGATGTCTTTCCATTTGATTTTATCCTCTTCAATTTCTTTCATCAGTGTTCTGTGATTTTCCTTGTAGAGGTCTTTCACATCTTTGGTTAAATTTATTCCTAGGTATTTACTTTTTTAAAAAATAACTATTCTAAATGGGATTGCCTTTTTGATTTCTTATTCAGCTGGTTTATTGTTCATGTATAGAAATGCTACTGATTTTTATATGTTGATTTTGTATCCTGTAACTGTACTGAATTTGCTGATCAATTCTAAGCAGTTGTAAGAGTTTTTGGTTGAGTCTTTTGATTTTTCTATCTATGAGATCATGTCATCTGAGAACAGTGACAATTTGAATTCCTCCTTTCCAATTTGAATGTCTTTTATTTAATTCTTCTGCCTAATTTGTCTGGTTAGGACTTTCAGTAGTATTTTAAATATTTCATCTTCTCCCTGTTCAATAAGATGTTAGCTGTGGTTTTGTCATATATGACCTTTATTATGTTAAGGGACATTTTCCCCTTATGCCTAATTTATTGAGAGTTTTTTATTATGAAGTGATGTTGAATTTTATCAAATGCTTTTTCAGCATCTGTTGGGATGATCACATGTTTGTTGTCATTCCTTCTATTGATGTGATGTCTGATGTTTATTAATATGCCTATATTGTACTATTCTTGCATTCCTCACATAAATCCCACTTGATCATGGTGTTTTATCTTTTTTGATATGTAGTTGGATTTGGTTTGCTAGTACTTTGTTGAGGATTTTTGCATCTATATTCATCAGGGATATTGTCCTGTATTTTTGTGATTTTTTTTTCTGTGTGTGTTCTTATCTGTTTCTGGCATCAAGGTTATGCTGGCCTCATAGAATGCATTAGGGAAAATTCTCTTTCCTTCAATTTTTCGGAATAGTTTGAGTAGAAGAGGTATTAATATTTCCTTAAAATTCAGTAGAATTCAGCAGTGAACCCATCTGTTCCTAGACTTTTCTTTGTTGGAATACATTTGACTGCTGATATAAACTAGCTATTTGGTATTGGTCTGTTCAGGTTTTCTATTTATTCTTGGTTCAATCTTAGTAGGTAGTATGTGCCCAGGAAATTAACCATTTTCTCTAAGTTTTTGAATTTATTGACATAGAGTTGTTCATGGTAGTCCTAATGATTGTATGAATTTCTGTGGTATCTATTGTGACATATCCTTTTTCATTTCTGATTTTACTTATTTGGGTCTTCTCTCTTTCTTTTCTAGTTAATATGGGAAATGCTTTTTCAATTTGCTTATCTTTTCAAAAAACCTACTTTTTGTTTCATTGATCTTTTATACTTTTTAGTCTCAATTTTGTTTATTTCTGCTCTGATCTTTATTATTTCTTTCCTTCTGCTAATTTTGAGCTTGGTTTACTCTTGATTTTCTAGTTCCTTGAGTTACATACACTATTAGGTAATTTAATTGAATTCTGTCCAGTTTTATTTTTTGATGTAGGTGTTTATTACTATAAATTTGCCTCTTATAGTTGCTTTTGTTGTGTTTCATACATTTTGGCATGTTGTGTTTCTCTTTATTTTAATTTTTAATTTCTTTATTAGCCATTGATCATGCAGAAGCATGTTGTTTAATTTCCGTGTGTTTGTATAGTTTCAAATGTTCTTTTTTGTTATTGATGTCTAATTTTATTCCATTGTGGTCAGAGAAGATACTTGATATGATTTTGATTTTTTAAAAAAATTTAAAACTTGTTTTGTGTCATATGGTCAATTCTGAAGAATGTTCCTTGTGCTGATGAAAAGAATGTGTCTTCTGTAGCTGCAGGGTTAAATGTTCTTTCAATGTCTTTAGGTCCCTTTTGTTTATTATGCAGTTTAAATCCAATATTTGTTTATTGGTAAATGATCTGTCCAATGCTGAAAGTGGGGTGTAAAAGTCTCACCTATTATTGTGTTAGGGTCTATCTCTCCCTTTAGATCTACTAATGTTTGCTTTATATATATACAGATGCTCTGATCTTCAGTGTATATATATTTATAATTATTATTTTATCTTGCTTAATAGATCCATTTTTTATTATAAAACACCCTTCTTTGTCTCTTTATATAGCTTTTGACTTGAAGTCCGTTTTACCTGTTATCAATATAGCTAATTGGGATTGCTTTTGATTTCTGTTTGCGTGGAATATCTCTTCCCATCCCTCCACTTTCAGTCTATATATGTCTTTACGGGTGAGGTGAATTTCTTATAAGTAGAGTACAATTGGGACTTATTTTATTATCCATTCAGCTAGTCTACATCTTTTAAATGCGGGATTTAATCCATTTACATTCAAGATTATTATTTATAGGTGAAAACTTACTCCTGTAATTCCATTTATTGTTTTCTGGTTGTTTTGGATATCTTTTGTTCCTTACTCCTCCATTATTGCTTATTTTTGTGGTTGGGTGGTTTTCTGTAGTGATAACATTTGATTCCTTTCTTTTCTCCTTTGTGTGTCTTCTCTGCCAGTGATTTTTATAGTGTTACGTATTTTCATGATGGAGGTGATTGTCCTTTCACTTCCAGGCGTGAGACTCCCTTGGTCCTCTCTCGTAAGACCAATGTAGTGGTGATTTGTTGTCTTAATTTTTGCTTATCTGCGAAAAATTTTGTTTGTACTTCATTTCTAAAGGATAGTTTTTCTGGGTATAGTATTCTTGGCTAGCAGGTTTTTTTGTTGTTTTGTTTTGTTTATTTCTTTCAGTACTTTGAACATATCATCCCATTCTCTTTTGGCATGTAAAGTTTCTGCTGAGAAATCCACTGTCAGTCTAAAGGAGATTCTCTAATATCTGACTTGATGCTTTTCTCTGGCTGCTTTTAGAATTCTTTGTCTTTGACCTTTGACAATTTGACTGTAATGTTCCTTAGAGAGGATTTGTTTGGGTTGAATCTATTTGGGATTTTTTGAGCTTCCTGGACCTAGAGGTTCATCTCTCTCCAAAGACTTCAGAATTTTTCTGATGTTATTTTATCAAATATATTTTCCTCACTTTTTCCTTTCTCTTCTCCTTACCAAGACTGTAATACAAATATGTATTCACTTAATGCTATCCCACAAATTCTGTAGACTTTCTTCATGTTTTCTCATTATTTTTCCTTTTTATGTCTGCCTGCATTATTTGAAAAGCCTTATCTTCAGGTCTAGAAATTCTTTATTCTGTTTTGTCTAATATGTTTTTGAAGCTCTTGATTGTATTGTTTATTTAATTCATTGAATTCTTCAGCTCTAGAATTTCTGTTTCCTTATTTTTTATGATATCTACCTCTTTCTTTAATTTCTCATTCAAGGTCAGGTGTGGTGGCTCACGCCTGTAATCCTAGCACTCTAGGAGTCCAAGGCAGGAGGATCGCTTGAGGCCAGGAGTTTGAGACCAGCCTGAGCAAGAGCAAGACCCCATCTCTACTAAAAATAGAAAAAATTAGCCAGGCATGGTGGTGCATGCTTGTAGTCCTAGCTGCTCAGGAGGCTGAGGCAGGAGGATTGCTTGTGCCCAGGATGCCACAGCTCTCTAGCCTGGGCAACAGAGCAAAACCCTGCATCAAAAAAAAAAAAATTTCTCATTCAAATCATGACTTGTTCTGATTCCATTGAAATGTCTATCTGTATTGTCCTGTATCTCCCTGAGTTTTCTTAAGATGGTAATTTTGAATTATTTTTCTGTCATTTCATATATTTCCTTGTGATTGTGGCCTGTTGCTGAAAAATTTTTGCTTACCTTTGAAGGTGTCATGTTTCCTTTCTTTTTTATGTTTGATGTGTTTCTACATTGATCTCTACAGATCTGGTGGAAACATTTCCTCTTCTAATTTTATGGAGAAGAGTATAGGGAAAGACTTATTTGTACGAATGGATCTTCAGTTGCCAGTATGATAGGGTGTGATGGCCTTGGTTCTGTGTTAGTGTAGACTCTGTGTAGTTTTTTCATCTGCAATCTACACTAGTGGCATTTGTGAGTTTCTCAGTGGCCTAGGCTGAGAGAGTTTATGGTAATAGTGGTATTGCTTTGCTAGGTGTGGGCTCACCAGGCTGTTTTTCAAGGCCTGCAGTATGTGTGTGTACATAGTGAGTCAGTCAACTTAGGGCCTGGCTTGTGGGGACTTGGGACGTTGGGCCTTTTCTTCTAGCCAGGAGCATATGCATGTAGTTTCCCAGCTGGCCCGGGGACATCTTTGCCCATGGAAGCCCATGGGGCTGTTTCTCTGGACTGGGATGCAGACACAAGTGTTTTCGGTTGGCCTGGGGTTGTGCCTGTCAGGGCCAACCCGTGAGGCTGCTTCTTGGGCCTGGGACATGAGAGCACAACTGTTTGGCTGGCTTGATGCTGTGTCTGCTGGGGATGAGCATGTGCTTTCTCTCAGGCCCAAGACATGGCTGCACAGCTACTCTGCTGGCCTGAGGGTGTGCCAGACAGAGGTGGCCCATGGGGCTGTTTCTCAGGCATGGAACATACACATACAGCTTCTCAGTCAGCCTGGGACATGTCTGCCAAAGCAGTCCCCAGGACTGTTTCTTAGGTCTGGGACGTGAGCTCTTGGCTGCTTGGCTGGCCTGGGGATATTCCCACCAGAATCAGCCTGTGGGACTGTTTATCAGGGTTCTATTCGGGGTACAGGGCCATTGGGCAGGCCAGGGGCCTGTCTACAGGAAGCTGAGGCACTGCATGTCTGTTTCTCATGTCCTGAGTGCAGATGCATAGACACTCTGCCTCCTGCGAGTGTATCAGCTTCTCAGAGGTTTGGGGGCCTCTCCAGCTTGTGAGAGGGTGCAATAGTTTGGCCAGCTCAAATGTGGGTTTGCCTTGGGTGGGACTTTCAGATTGTTCCTCTGACTGAACGTGTGGCAACAGGGGTTGGTTTTGGTTTCCCTGCTGTCGAGGATCAGAATCATAGCTGATCCCAGGTCCAGGCTCTGCACAGCTGGGGTTGTGGTGTTCAGCCACCCATGTGGGCTTGGCATAGTGAAAGTGGAGCCCCAGTGTTGGATAGGTGCATTAGCTATTGGTCCTAAGAGCAGGGCAGACTCTAGAGGTGGCTCTGATCTCAAGATGCCACCATGCTACAGAAGCTAGTCTTGCAGGGGGTGGGTGAGAATGGGGAGTGTACAATTTGTGCTTCTAATCCAGGACAATGCGTCTATGTGAATTCCTGGAAGCTCTCCAAATGGCTGAAACTAAGAGATTCTCTCTTGTAAGAACTGTAGGTATTTGTAGTAGCAATGGGGGGCTGGTAGGGATCTTCTGCTTATGTTTTCCCTGCAATAAGAAGTTTCTTCTGATTCAAGGCAAATCTGATCCAGGTAGGGGTGATGGGCTGCAGAGGCCAGGTGCTTCCTTCCTGGACTTCCAGTCACCACAGGTATGTCTCTATTCCCCTGCTCACTCCAGCACTCTCCCCTTTGCACTTCAATCAAATCTTAGCTATTTATTCATTGACTTGGGCCTTTCTGGTTGGGGGGATTAGTGTCATCCGTCTCTAGTCAGCCATGTTGCTACATCAGTCCACAGGCATTCTTAAGCCCACTACTATATAAAGAAAAGTCCTAACTATTCCAAATACCAATTCTGAGATTAAAACATTAAGTTTACTATGTATGGTTATGTAAAATGAACTTTAAAGGAATATAGTGGTCTCCAGTTTCTCCTCACAAAGGTCTTAAACTTGTGGGTCTTGAAACATTATGACTCATCAACCATGAGAGCAGATTTATTATAGCTATAATTCAGCTATTTATTGTAAATTGTTAGTTACATGTACCATCTCAAAGCACATAAGTTACATAAGAATGTAACTTCAATTATTTTCTAAACAGGAATTTAATTCATCCAAGAACCTCAAAAATACTGTTTATTGTTTTGTATTTCTGTGTTTCTCTCTGTTTTTATCCTTAAATTTCTATTTATGTTCTAGGAAGCTATAGTCTTTCTGGAGGTACAAAATTCTTCTGAGATGAAGCAATCCTCTATTTCAGAAATATTCAATTTTGTTTTGAAGTAGTAGATGAACATGAGTTCCCTAATACACAGAAATTTGGAAAAGAATTGCTTCTTATACAAGAGCATTAAACATCTTCCTTGCAGTCATGTTCAATCCCCTGTAAGTAACCTCAAGTAATCTTGTTCAGAAAAAAAATTACATTAACTTAAAAAGAAAATATTATATTCTTTAATTTCAGTTGGAATCTCAATATAAGAAGAGATCCTAATCAAAGGTTTTGATAGAGACCCTGATACAGATTCAGACAGACCTAATCAAAGTTAGTGCAATGTACTCACACTTCTCTTGGACACTCAAGGAATATTCAACTGTTTTTACCCAATGAGGTTTTCATACATCTAATCCAGATGTGTATTTAAATAACCTCACTGTGGTTAATAGCAAAACAAGAATCCTTAAGGACAAAAGAAGAAGATAAACATATATATATTCCACAAACCATGAGAGCTGATTGAATATAGCTATAATTCTTCCTGGCCAAATTTCTAGCTCTGAGATACCAACACATCTTGTGGAAATGGAGAAGAAGTAATCATCTGCTCTTTGCTTACACTGTTTCTGCTTAAACTAAAACACCATCAATATTGGCTCTGTTTCAATGTGCAATGGAGACATTTGTCATCCATCTCTCTGTGTTTAGCACCTAGACCAGTGTCTGGAATATAGTAGATACTCACTAAACACTTGTCAAAAGAATTATAAAATTGTCCTAATTGAAATCTGAGTCCATGAGGAAGGTTTCACTTCTTTATGCTTATTTCCCTCCAATCCTTTAAGAAAGTAAGAAATATTTAGGTTACAGTATATTTAAGAGAAACAAATCATTTTGGGGATTTGTCTAATCCTGGTTTTGGAGACCTTGAAAACCTACTGCATCTTTATATCCCCTATTTGAGGAATTAAAGCTCAAAAAGTTTGAGCCTAATAAAGTTTCAGGAAATTTGTCAAAGAGCCTGCATAACAGAGAAATATTACCTGATTAAACTTTTTCTCCTTTTTTATTTATTTGTTAAATTAGACTTGCTATTTTCAGAGATTTTTTTTTCTTTGGAACATTTGGTAAACAAACACCACTAGTCCTGATCACTTTCAAGTTAATGTTAGAATTAAATGAGATAATATATGGAAAATACCTAAAAAATCTACTAAATAAAATGTTGGTGTTTATTAAAAATTATTTCCTCCTTGAATTCCTTCTGAAATTTTAAAATGACTTATTCCAAATAAACAAATTTATCATATATACACAATTTTAAAAATTCAGGATATATTTACTTTGTTCAAATAAGTTTTCATGGAAGGGAAAACATATCAGAATGAAAAAGATACATATATATACATAATCTAAGATCTTTAGAAATTTTGGACTGCTTATGTCTTAATTTACGATACAGAAAAATAGTAAATTATACATATCAAAGAAATCTAAGAATCAAATGCAAAATTATGTTTCTTTACTGGAGATAGATGTAATATTTCTCCTGATTACATAATGTATCCAAATCACATTGATTCACATTATTCTTAATTAGATTTCATTTAATTCTCTTTTTTAAATGTGTTTCTAATTTTAATTTAATAGAAAATATATTATTTTAATAGTAATGTGGTATCAATTGAGCCCTTTCCTGATGTTCTAGATATTTTCTTTTGGTGCATTATATGAAATTTCTAAACTTCTATTAGAAAATTGTAGGAATAATCAGCACTCTGAACAAATGAAATAAAATTTAAATTATTTGCTGCAGTTTCCAGTGGCAAATTAAGACAAATTATGATTTACAAATGGAATATCTTTTCCTAATGAAAATATTTCCATGGTATGATTAGATTTTTATATTTTTAAGTTAATATGGTTAAGAAAATCATGCTCTGAAGACATTTGATATGGCTGACATGTTAGTGATGTTCACTAATGATATTGCTGATCCAGGTAGAATGGCGTCAGACTGTGAAGATGGAAACTATGGCTTTAATTTTACCGGGAAGACAGGACATTTACCACATAAATCTACTCTTTATACAACCTCCCTGTCATTAAGAAAGATAACAGTATATCTTTTTAAATTTTTTTTATTTTTGAATTTCAGAATATTATGGGGGTACACACACTTTGGTTACATATATTGCCTTTGCACTGCCCAAGTCCAAGCTACAAGCCTGCCCATACCCCAGACAGTGCGCCCTGCACCCATTAGGTGTGAATTTACCTATCCCCTCTACCCCCTCCCACCTGCCCGACACCCGCTGAATATTACTTCCATGTGAGCACATAAGTATTGATCAGTTAGTACCAATTTGATGGTGAGTACAAGTGGTGCTTGTTTTTCCATTCTTGTGATACTTCACTTAAAAGGATGGACTCCAGCTCCATCCAGGATAATACCAGAGATTATTTTTTTATGGCTGAGTAGTAGTAGTTCATGGTATACATATACCACATTTTATTAATCCACTCATGTATTGATGGGCACTTGGGTTGTTCACACGTCTTCACAATTGTGAATTGTGCTGCTATAAACACTCGAGTGCCGATGTTTTTATTATAGAATATACTTTTCTCTTTTGGGTAAATACCCAGAAGTGGGATTGCTGTGTCAAATGGTAGTTCTACTTTTAGTTCTTTGAGGCATCTCCATACTACTTTCCATAGAGGTTGTACTAGTTTGTAGTCCCACCAGCAGTGTATGAGTGTCCCTATCTCTCCGCATCCATGCCAACATTTGTTGTTTTGTGACTTTTTGATATGAGCCAATCTCACTGGAGTTAAGTGATATCTCATAGAGGTTTTGATTTGCATTTCCTTGATGATTAGAGAAATTGAGCAACCTTTTATATGTTTGTTGGCCATTACTCTGTCTTCATTTGAAAAAATCTGTTCATGTCCTTTGCCCGTTTTTTAACAGGGTTGTTTGATTTTTTTCTTGCTGATTTTCCTGAGTTCTATATAGATTCTGGTTATCAGCCCTTTGTCAGATGTATAGCATGCAAATATTTTCTCCCATTCTGTAGGTTGTCTATTGGCTCTATTGATAGTTTCCTTGGCTGTGCAGAAGCTTTTTAATTTGATCAGGTCCCATTTATTTATTTTTGTTGTTGCTGTGATTGCTTTAGGGTTCGTCTTCATAAATTCTTTGCCTAGGCCAATGTCTATAAGAGTTTTTCCAATGTTTTCTTCTAGAATTCTTATGGTTTCATGTCTTATGTTTCAGTCTGTTATCCATCATGAGTTGATTTTTGTGAGAGGTGAGAGATGCAGATCCTGTCCCAGTCTTCTACATGTGGCTATCCAATTTTTCCAGCACCATTTATTGAATAGGGATTCTTTTCCTCAGGGTATGTTTTTGTCTGCTTTGTTTACAATCAGATGGCTATAGGAGGATGTTTTTATATCTGGGCTCTCAGTCCTGTTCCATTGGTCTATGTCTTCAAGAACACTTGTGCCAGTATCATGCTGTTTTGGTTACTATAGACTTCTAATATAGCTTGAAGTCCGGTAAGTTGATGCCTCACAATTTGTTCTTTTTGCTTAAGGTTCCTTTAGCTATACGGGGTCTTTTCTGGTTCCATTTGAAGCATAGATTTACTTTTTCTATATCTTCAAAAAATGATGTTGGTATTTTAATAGGTATTGCATTGAATCTGTAGATCACTTTGGGTGGTTTAGACATTTTAACAGTGTTGATTCTGAAAATCCATGACCATAGTATGGTTTTCCATCTGTTTATGTTCTCTGCTGTTTCATTCCTAGTGTTTCATAGTTCTCCCTGTAGAGGTCTTTAACCTCCTTGGTTAAATATATTCCTAGGTATTTTATTTTCTTTGTTGCCATTGTGAAATATATTGAGTGTCTGATTTGGTTCTCAGTTTGACTGTTGTTGATGTGTATGAAAACTACTGATTTGTGTGCATTGATTTTTGTATCCTGAGAATTTGCTGAATTCATTTATCAATTCCAGGAGTGTCTTGGTTGAATCTTTGGGGTTTTCTAAATAAAAGATCATATCTTTTATTTAGAGTGAAAGGCTGATCTCTTCTGCCCCCATTGGATACTTAATTTCCCTCTCTTGTCTGATTGCTCTAACAAGGACTTCCAGCACTATGTTGAATAGAAGTAGAGATAGTGGGCAACCTTGTCTGATTCCAGTTCTAAGCAAGAATGCTTTCAATTTTTCCCTGTTCAGTATGATGTTGACTGTGGGTTTGTTGTATATGGCTTTAATAATTTTGAGGTATGTGCCATCTATGCCTATTTTGTTAAGAGATCTTATCATAAAAGGGTGCTGAATTTTGTCAAATGCCTTTTCTGCATCTATTGAGAGGATCATATGGTCTTTGTTCTTGCTTTTATTTGTATGGTGAATTACATTTATAGATTTGTGTATGTTGAACCATCCTTGCATCTCTGGGATGAAGCCCACCTGATCATGATGAATTATTTTTTTGATGTGCAGTTGAATTTGGTTTGCTAAGATTTCATTGAGAGATTGTATATCTTGATAACATGAAGTTATGTCTCCCAGTTTTCTTTCTATTTAAGATAGAAGTTAATAAAAATCATTTGTTTGATGAAAGATAAGTACCACATATAATTTTCTAAGACACAATCTCTCATTGAATGTCTATCTCTTTAAAATAATAAAAGTTTGGCAAAATTTGATGAATGTAAGAACATCTTAGTATTGAAGACATCAGCTTAAAGTTCAATTTTTTCAGAAAAGTATCTGTCTTTTATTGTTTTCTTTTTGAAAGTTTTGACCATCAACAGGCTTATTTTTTTGCCTTTGATTGTCTTCTCCAGAGGCTCTGAGTGTGGAGAAAAAAATTTCACAAAATTACACATTGGGTGCCATGTATGACTTCATGATCAAAGACCTCAACTGAGTATTCAGCACTGTCTATTAATCATACATTATTTCTTTGGTAATCTTGCTATCCCACACTATTGTCAATTTTTTACAAACTTCTCAAACCTTTTTCTCTTGTTCATCACCAGCAAATAAAATCACTATCATTCACAACAGAAATGAAAGTTAACAGATGGGAACTAACAACTTCAAAAAATCTGCATTTATCCTTCTGTCTTTTACTCCCATAACAATAGAGAGATGACACTATCTGAGCACCTAATTCAATTCTTTCCATTCTTTTTCTCCCTCATTTTCATGTTCACATCACACACACACATACCCAACATCTTTGAAACCCTTTTCAATTTTACTTCTTCCTCCTTCTCCCCATTTCATCTCTCCTGAACCAGTATAGGAAACTCCCTGTTAATAAAAAAAGAAGAAAAATTTTCTCCATTTCCTATCTCTATGCATTTCTTACCACTACTCGATATATACCTATGTACATTCACACCAGGGTTTTGCTAAGGAAACTTCTTTTGGGGCATACTCTTAGTATTCTGCCACCGATCCCTTTTATTAAAATGTGCATTTCTCTTGGTCATGGCACCTAGGTTGTAGTACCTTGCACTCTCTCTTAACAAGACATATAGCTAATTTGACTAAGAAGGTGAATTTTTTATTCTATTTTAATTAACTTCAAAATAAGTAGCCCATAAGGCTAGTGGCTATTGTATTGGACTACAGTAAATCAATGCTGTGGGAGTTATATAGAGAGAACCAAAAATGTTCTTCATGTTTGTTGTTTCACCATGATAAATATAAAATGTTCAAGAGAAGCTGTTTCCTGTATTATCCATATACACACTATTTGAATAACAGAAGGAGTAAATAGAAAAAGGAGATGATTGTCTTTCATTATCCTAGTGATTTTGATCTCTTTTTGCTAAAACACCACAAGTATTAATTCTATCTGCTTTCTTTCAAATCTGAATAACACTATTAAAAATATCTGAACAATCCAGTAAAATAGTTAATCTGATGAAAATGATATTTTAAGAAAACCAATGTATTGACATAGGACTTGGCAACAGTTGCAAATTAATCTGAATTATGCCTTTTTTGGTCATTTAAATTGTTCCCAATTCTTTAAACTAAATTTGAGGTTATCAGATAAATTAATTCTATAAGCAAATCAACTTACCTGCTATGTGTACTAGATCTTTGGCTTTTATTCCTCACCACTTGCCTGTTATGCTGCTCCTCACTCAGTTTCCCAAATGCTTCACCTCCTCATATTGATTTTTAGTCTCAATGTGAATGATGTTTTGACATGTCTGATGGATTTCTCAGCTGATAATACATTCTATTCTACCTTGGGTCCCCTCTAGAATATACCCTTAAGAGTCTGCCTTTGGATTTCAAATACTAAAATCATAATTAAAAGGCACCCTGCTGCCACAACAAATATTGTAGGACCTACTGGCCTGGCCCATCTCTACCCCAGCACTTTCTGTTATGGAGTGGGTACTTGAGGTGAGTCACTAAATATGTATGCTGTTCCATTGTATATATCATAGTTTACACTTATTTGAGTATTAACTCTTTCAGTAGAAAAAGAGCAATTATTCAAATATTTCTATTCAGTCAGAAAAATAAAATGGGCCCTACTTATATCAATTCTACTATTGTTTTATTTTATATGCCATACTTTGTCTAGTAAAAGAGAATAATGAAAATATATGTAATTATATCTTTATCATGCATAGCCAAAACAAACAAATAAAACTTTATTATTCTAAAACAACAAACAATAAGCCAAAATATAATTAAAGCAGATGGTTTTAACAGGGGATTTAAAAGCATTGCCAATGTCAAACCTACTAAAGTTACAAGGAAGAATAAAGAAATTCAATAAAATATTAATGTTGTATTAATTAGAAAACATTGACTAAATATAGTATTAAATTGAGAATGTATAGTCCAGTCTTTTGGCAATAGTACAAATTAAGCCCTTAACTAGATTACTATTTCAGTAAAATGTATAATAAATCTGTTTTTGTTAGAAATCATATAGGAGACATGGCATGAAAAAGTCAAAGTCAAGATCAACAACACAACATCTAATCATCTTAGACCTAATTTCTGGTATTGTATCCAAAGTAAGATAGCTAAAGCCAATGAAAATGATGTTGCTTCTGATGTCCAGACAGAATTGAGAAATTAAGAAAAATAATGAATTTCAAAAGTGAGTTAAATGAATGAATTTAATAATCCAATTTTAAAAACTAGCAAGGGAAACACAGATACACACACACACATACACACACCCCATCTTTACAGAGACAAGTTCAAAGATTTGGTAATAGAAAATATATTTAAAATATTTAAATGTGCCATTATGTTTTAAATGAGAGAACTAGTCCCGAGACTCTCCCTGCCAAATCCTGACCTGTACTTTTCCTTTACCAGATATCAGATCTGCTTATAGGTCCAAGGGCCTCCCCTGCCCAATCCTGTTTTCCCCTCCATTTATCTTTCACAGACATTATCTACTAATAAATCCCTTGCAATTCTAACTCTATCTCAATGTCTACTTCCAAATGACCCAACTACCACAAGGACTTTACAGTATTCCATGCACAGGATTTGACAAACAATATGAAAATTAATTGCCATTGTTTCACTCGAATCATATCTAATATAATTCCTCCTCATCATCACCATACGTGAGCAATTTATAACATTTTGCTTTCCTGTCTTGTTTGGAGACTATCTTTTGCTAACCCCATTAGTGTGGAGCAATTCTAAGAACAGCAATGAAATGAGAATTACTTGTTAGATTGGGAAATAAGTTTATTCAATAAATTAGAGACAGACATCTTTTTGTAAGTGAATAATTCAGCAGGTATAATCACAAGAATTACGTGATTAATCTAGGCCTTTATTTTTTTATGAAAAGTAAAGAAAACTTTAAAACACAATTAATAGTTGCTGGGTTTAATGCTAATGTAAATGAATTGTTTTTATATTAATGAACATTCTCAAGTCACAAAATTTTACACTGTTTTCTCTCTTGGTACTAGGTACATATATTACCTGTATAAGCAACTCTTTTCTTATATGGAAAATCCTATCACAACATGAAATTGTTTATAATTACAGGTCGAATGATAAGTGCTATGTAGAGAATAACTAAGGACTGTGAAATAAATTGGAGTTAACATTTTGTGTCTTTTGCAAGTATTTCTTCTTTCATTAGGTGGTAATCTTATACTAGGCTATCTACCATGCTTGTGTTTAGGCAGTAAATAGATATGCAGTTCTACATGAATCGCAGCCATAATGATAAGGAAAAAAATTCAGAAGCTACATTATAATTAAATATTTATCAATGAAAAGCAGATTTTAAAAATGACATTTTATTTATAAGGAAACAATAATCAAATCATTTTCTAATGCTACTTTAAAAGAATATATTCTTATCTGAGTAAACAACCTAAGAGTAAGAAAAATTCAACCTCCTTAATTCAGAACCAGATGGATTTTTATAGTTCCCTTGAATTTGATGACCAAGATAGTCTATATATCCACACAATTCCTGGCTTGTTTAAAAAAAATCAATATCCAAAATAGAAAAGACAACATTGTTTAAAAGTGTTATAATATTATGGTGAAGAGAAATATGAAAGTCTGAAAAAACCTCTAACGTATTTTCTCTGCATTATTTAAGAGTTCCATATTCTAGAGTTTATTAAAATTTGTTTCTCTTCCAAATGTACCACGCTGACCTTTTAACTTTATTTCCCTGTGGTCTGTGGACTATATAACCTTCTGTTTGGTTTTATTACTAATTTGAAGCTTTTGTTTTCATTTTATTGTTGATGATGACTCAACAGTTTATAACTTAGATTATTCACTAAGAAAATTAACAGTAATTCTTATTTTGTAAATATGATTCTTAGTTAGCAAAATTTTAACATATTTTCTGACCCAAAACTAAATGTCACATGGCAATTATTAGTAGATAATGAAATATGCATGGTGGAAGGAAAATCATTCTCTTACACTTTTCTTCTAACTTAAATTTATAGTATCAGTCAGATGTCTGCTCTTGGTGTAACAAGTGATCTCAATCTTTTATATTTCTTCAGTTACAGTATTCTCCAGACTCACTGAATTCAGTAGAAGAAACATAATATTAGTCTACACTTTTCCTCTCAGAAATTTATTCAAGTGGATAAATTTCAAGTAGAGTAAAGATTTCTTGAACTTTGCCGATCTGCTCTTCAAGAGTGCACGAAGAGTGCACGAAGTATTGTCACTCTGTAAGGTCATCTCCTACTTCCCTCCCCTGGCTCATTCGGGTCTAGCAACACCAGACTCCTCGCTTTTCCTTACACATTCCCGGCATCTCACCTTTGAAATTTGTGTACTGGCTATTCTCTTTATCTGAAGTGCTCCCTGCCAAGAATCTCCACAGATAACTCCTTCATCTCTTTCAAGGCTTTGATTACTGTCACATGCTAGTTATAGTTACAGTTAGTGATAGTCTCCTGTTTACAGTTATCACCTCTACCCCAACTCCTAACTCTCGATTCCCATTACCTTGTTCTGATTTTGTTTTCCCAAAGTACTTCTTACTTTTTATATTTTATAAAATATAAGATGTAAATTGGTTACATTTATTGTTTATTTTCTGTTTCATACAAAAAGAGTATAAACTTCATGGGGCAGGTATTTTTATTTGTTTTGATTATTGCTATATCTTAAGTGGCTACCTACTGTCTTGCATAGTAGGCACATGAGTCTAGAACCATTGCAGAGGAGAAAAGTAGCTTTTGTCCCAATAAATTACAAAGATGGCTAGACTTGTAGAGTTCAATCTTAATGGTTTGTTGATAGATTCATCTGCAATTTGCAATACATTTCCAGGCAATGGGACCTTGAGACAGCTCTAGTCTAATTTCATGGTCCATGCCAAGTTAAGTACCATAGCGCTGGTCATGCATTTCTAAGAATCTAAAATTGAATCTTGTGATGTTCACTACCTTTGGAAGTCTGGGTAATTCTGGTAATGTTGCTGGGCCGTAGCTTCCTCATTTATAAATTGGTGATAATAGCAGTGACCCAACCTCATAGGACAGTTGTGAAAATCAAAATGAGATAACACATAACTATAAAATTCTTAAATACTATACAAATGAAATATGTTTTACATCAACTACTTGGACCCTGAGTTCCTAGGCATATTCTCATGAGTATAGTTTCTTTATACCTATTTCTTTCCTTTTCTTTCCCCTCCTCCTGTGACACCATACAGCTTCCCAACGGTAGAGTTTTTACTAGTATCTAACCCAGGACTTACAATGCCTTTTTAAAGGAACACTTCAAAGATATTTTTGATTGCTTGCCATGTTAGTTATCAGTTTATTGCTTCTCAGCTCCAAATTCACCCTTCAGTACCTGTTCTCAGAGTCTATATTGAATTCTTAAGCCTTTTTTTCTTCTTCATGAGCGTATTGTAAATTGAGCCAGTAGAGCGAGTGGGAAGGACCTTGCAGGAGGAAGGGAGTAACCTTTCCTGTGTGTGGTTTTCCTGCTGCATAGTCAGTCAGTGGTGTGAGAAGACATGAAGTGCTCCTCTGCCCAACTGTGAAAATCAGAGTGTGTAGCTCTTGGAAATACTTGTATCCCTGGCCTGGGCCTGGTGACCATCTTCCTGCAGCCCTCCCAATGTTGACACTGAATGCTCCAGGCTTCTGACCTGCAGCAGTTCCTCTATACCCTTTACACGCCCTCCTGCTAGCTATGATTCCCTTGCATTATTATTTCTCACTTTTCCAGCTACTGTGGACCACCTCCAGCCCAGCAATACAGCAAACTTCTCTGCCATCCAGTGGGCTACAATAATATCTTCTCTAGTGAAGTCTGAACCTCAGCCTTGAGAAAGGTACTCTCCTTCCAAGTTAGTTCTTCCTTGGGTATGCTCCTCAACCTTAGAGTACACTTTAGTATTCTCTTTACATCTTTATAGCTACTGTCCTATCATAACTCAGTTATTTATTTTAAACATCCCCTGTTTAAATTACTGTGTGATTTTTGTCTCCGGATTGAACCCAGACTCATACACTGGCTGATAAAGTATCACATTATCACTGGGCTTGGTGGTTTGCACCTGTCATCCCGCCTACTCAGGAGGCTGAGGTGGGAGGATCCCTTGAGCCCAGGAGTTTGAGGCTACAGTGAGCTATGATCATGCCACTGCACTCCAGTGGAGGCTTCAGCCTGGAAGACAGGGTGAGATCTCATCTCTTAAAACATAAAAGTATCACATTATCATATAAAAAATCTATGATAGTCACAATAGTACCCTAAATTATAATTCCTATTTATCTTATTTTTATTTTAAGATATTCACTGACTTAAAATAAGTCATCATGCTTCTTTGTGTTTATTATCATCAGAAAAAGAATTCATGTAATATCAGTAGGCACTGGTGATGTAAATGGTATTAGTACTGTGGATTTGTTTCCAATTTTATTTAAAATTTTATTTTGCTTGTAGCCTAATTTCTATAAAACCAAGATTTATAAAGCAATCAATAAATCATAATTATAAATGTTACTATCTCAGTTACTGAGCCCTTAAATGTTGGGAAATAGATTAAAAAGTACAATTTGAGTGATAAAATATTTTTTTGTATAGTGCTACATAACTAGGACGTTTTTTTCTGTATTCCAAGTAGGAATTATTTACAATTTTTACTGCTTCTGGGTCAGGGTAGAATTAGCTTCTGTTGTACTAGTCAAACATTTTTACTTTGACCAAAATATAGCAACTCCTACACAGGTAAAACATATAATGAACCACTGTGCAGGTAATAGGAAAATAGTATATGTTTTCATATCTAAGAGTCCATCAAATGTAAGAAACATAACTTAATTATTTAATGCATGAAGAAAGAAAAAGTGCTGAAATTAATTTTAAGACTTCATAAAATGTAAAAGACCTCTTCATTTCACAGATGTTAAAATGTGGAAAAAAATATGCTTTTTATAACTGATAGAATATGGTAGAACTCTAGGTAATTATTAGGATAACTACCCATGGTATTGCTGTTCTGCCAGAATTATTCGATATTTCAGCTGAAATAAAAGCTATTTTGGAGGAATTTATCAAAATATATGCCATACATTCATTGCAGATATTTTATACAAGCTTTTTAAATCTTAGGCCCAAGGTCCTCAAGTACAATGGTTTTCAAATTGTTTTAACCACAACCCACAAGTAGTCATTTTTACCTATTGACCTAATACACATTTATATATAACAGAGATAAAACTTTCATAAAATAATATTTAGCATTACTATGTATGAGTGACACTGATGTTTTCTTTTCTTCTCTATTCTATTGTTTCATTCATCTAAAGTGTAAGGCACAGAACATTCATTCTATTTATCTTATACATCCCCATTCTCACCTTATTTTTTGGTAGCTGTACTGCATTTATATTTTAAAAGCATATAGTCATTACATATTATGTTAGCTCCTTTGTAACCATCAATTAGTCATAGTTGGGTAAATATATATTTATATTTAATGTCACCATTAGTTTCTTTTTTTTTTTTTTTAACTTTAGTGTCTCACCATTCTTTTTGGATCTCTGAAGTTTGCTCTCTAGATCTGCGGTCCCCAACCCCGGGGCAGCGGATCGGTATAGGTCTGTGGTCTGTTAGGAAACAGGCCTCACAGCAGGAGGTGAGCGGCAGGCAAGCAAGTGAAGCTTCACCTGCATTTATGGCCACTCCCCATCACCGCATAAGCCCCGCCTCCTGTCAGATCAGCAGTGGTATTAGGTTGTCACAGGAGCGCAAACCCTACTGTGAACTGTGCATGGGAGGGATCTAGGTTGTGCGCGCTCCTGATGATAATCTAATGCCTGATGATCTGAGGTGGAGCTGAGGTTGTGACGCTAGCACTGGGGAGCAGCTGCAAACAACAGATTGTCATTAGCAGAGAGGTTTGCACAATAAATTTAATGGCTTGAATCATCCTGAAACCATTCTCCCCCACCCCACCCCCAGACCATGGAAAAATTGTCTTTGATGAAACCAGTCGCTGGTGGCAAAACGGTTGGGGACTGCTGACTTAATACATATTTATTAAATAAATGAATTTAAATGAATTAATTTATAATGGAAGATTTTTATGGTCAGTTCATATTTTTCAATATGTTTTATCTTTTGTGTGTCAAGCACTATGCTGTTGTTTGCTGTGAATGTAATCATAAAGCAGACAGGCATGGGGCTATCCTCAAGTAGATCACACCATATAATTAAAGATGAACATTAAAGAAAAACCACAAATGACTGATTAATATAATTGTGAAAAGGCTTTAAAAGAAAAGTGCTTGGACAATGTGGCTACATGAAAGAAGATTGTCCTAGTCTGAGGGAACAGGGGTGTGTGAAAAGAGGGCAAGATATTCACAGAAAGTGAAAGTGTTAACTGGTATTAATCCTGGAGATGTCTACATTTTATGCTCAATGGCAAAATGAAAATGCTAGGCTATATGATTTTTTTAAATTAAAGACAAATTTTAGAGCAGTTTTAGGTTCATAGCAAAATTGAAAGGAAGGTAGAGAAACGTCCCATATACCCTCTTCCCCACACATGTATAGCCTCTACCATTATCAATATCTGCCACCAGAATGGTACGTTTCTTATAAATGATAATAATACTTTAACACACCATTATCACCCAAAGTCCATAGGTTACATTAGGGTTCACTCTGGTGTTGTTCATTTTATGGGTTTGGACAAATGTATAACATGTATTCACCATTATAGTATCAAATAGAGTATTTTCACTCCCCTAAAAATCCTGTGTTCTACCTGTTCATACCTCCCCTCCCTTCACCTCTGGCAACCACTAACACTTTTTAGTATCTCCATAGTTTTATGTTTTCCAGAATGTCATATAGCTGGAATTATACCATACAATTCAGATGGGCTTGTTTCACTTAGTAATGTGCATTCAAATTTCCTACATGTCTTTTCATGACTTGATAGAAACTTTTTTTTAGCCTTGAATAATATCCCATTATCTGAATATGCTGCAGTTCATTTATCCATACACCTACTGAAGGACATCTTGTTTGTGAGATTTGGCAATTATGAATAAAGCTGCTATAAACATCTTTGTGCAGATTTAGGTGTAGACATAAGTTTTCACACTCTTTGGGTAGCTACCAAGGAAAGAGCTGGATCGTATGGTAAGAGTATGTATAGCTTTTTAAGAAACTGCCAGATTGTATTCCAAAGTGGCTACATCATTTTACATTCCCACCAGCAATGAATCAGAGTTCTTGTCACTCCACATCCTCGGAAGCATTTGGTGTTTTTAGTGTTCTGGATATTGGCCATTCTAATAGGTGTGTAGTGGGTAGCATGAGATTATCATCAGCAATAATATTCTCAAAGCTGAGCAGCTCCCACAGTAAATTTCTGGTTGATCTTTCTACAAGTATCTTAATCACATTGACCCAATGCAGTGGAAGTAAACTGAACAATTTAATTATTTTTCTGGGTGCATTGTACCTCACAAGTACAACAAAATTTCTTAGATAGACAAAGTGTCAAAAAATAATCACCAAATATCTAAAGAAGAACTGGGAAACTAGATTTGCCCTAAGAGTTGTTGAAGGTGACTACACTAAAGAACAGACTTTTAATGTAGACAAAATAGCCTTATATTAGAAAAATATGCCATCTAGGACTTTCATAGTTACAGAGAAGTCAATGCCTGGCTTCAAAGCTTCAAAGGATAGGCTGACACTCTCTTGTCAGGGGTTAATGCAGCTGGGGACTTTAGGTTAAAGCCAATGCTCATTGATGCTCATTGATCATTCTGAAAATCCTGGGGCCCTTGGGAATTATGCTGAATATACTCTGCCTGTGCTGTAGAAATGGAACAACAAAACCTAGATGACAGCACACTTGCTTACAGCATTAAATATTTGAAGCCCATTATTGAGACCTACTGCTCAGAAAAAAAAAAAAAAGATTTCTTTCAAAATATTACTGCTGAATGAAAATACACCTAGCCACCGAAGAGTTCTAATGGAGATGTATTTATTGTACAAGGAGAATAATGTTGTTTTCATCCCTACTAAGACAACATATAGTTTAAACACTATATACTTTGAGTACATTGTGTGGGTTTTGTTTTCTTGACAAAAGACTAGTACAAAAATAGAGAAAATCAGAAAAAGAAAGAAAAACATTAAATTATACTCTTTTAACAAATCATCTTGACTTTTGTATCTTCCACTTTTTTATTCAGTCCATATATAAATATAATTTTACACAAGTATAATCATTGTTTTAAATATATATATCATATTGATATCTTTATTTGTATGTAACATTATATCTTAAGGGTTCTCACCTTGCCAACATTATTCATATTTATTGTTTTAATTAAAGTACAGTAATCCACTGTATCAGATTGTCTTCACTCTAAAGCTGAGATTTTAAATTATTTGCTTAAAATATTATATGTGTAAACTCTTTTGTGTTTGAAACATTGTCAAACTCTATATTGAATTTAAGATGGTGCCAATACAACACTACATAGACAAACTGTAGTGTATCTTATTCTCATCCAAATAAATGTCCTAGTGAACTTGATAAGTAAAGTTTTTAAAATATTTCCTGTGCTTTTTCATTTTTATGTATAGTATTTTTTAGCTGTTTCCATCCTACTGACCAAAATTAGGCTCATTAAGGCTTAAAATTAAAATTAAGAAGAATATTAGGATTCAAAAAAATAAGAAAAAAATGATTCCACACACACTGTAGTAGTTCTGATCACGAAAAGTTTTTAGAAATAAAAATTCCTTATTTTAGCATTTCTGGATGAAAGCTTTCATACAATTGAGATCATGACAATTGAATGAAATCAATAGAAGTTGATTTTGGTTTAAATCTCCAGGATTTAAGTTAAATCCTGAAAATAATTTAGTTATTATCTTTTATCTAATTGTTTTAGATTTTATTTAATTCCAAATTATATATTGTGAAAATTCACCTTCCTTTGAATTTGCAAGGTACCTAATGGTACCATATAAATCTGGTAAATTTCGTGTATTTGAATGTGTTAAGTCTCAAGAAATATCTGTTTTCATATTGTGACTAGTACCTAAGCATTCACGTAGTTGATTTGTTTTTAATATTTGAATATTAGATATGTTCCAGATGAGGAAAGAACAGAAATCAATTAGAATGCTCTACTTCCTGTCTCCTACCTCTCTTTTGAGAGAGAGAGAGAGAAAGAGAGAGAGAGAGAGAGAGATTAAAATACACAGAAAGAGATTGGCCTGTCGCTGCAGCTCATGCCTGTAATCCTAGCACTCTGGAAAGCCAAGGTGGGAGGGTTGCTGAGCTTAGAAGTTTAAGACCAGCCTAAGCAAGAGTGAGACCCCGTCTCTACACAGAAAGAGAAAGAGAGAGACGGTCTGATAGTGGCATTTATTTTTATTTTTATTTTTAAACATTTTGGTGAATTAATTTGAAAGAAATTGGCTATGTCTTTGACATGATGCTGTACTATTGCCCAGAGCCTACTCTGCCCTTTTCTCTAAATGCACTGCTTCTATATGATGTCCTAATTTTTGGTATGAATTATCTCCCTCTAGGATATGTTAAGTCAATAGATTTTCCATTATGTTTATTTTCAAAAAGCTTCATTTTATTTCCTCTTCACCACTGGAAAGAGTTTGGAGAATTTCTACTCATGGTCTTTCTAGTTTTGCTAAAAATCTTTCTTCTGGCAATGTGCTCATCTCTTGATTGGTTGTCTAATGTCATATCCAACACATTTCTATCTTTTATCATTTGCTACTATTATAATTTGAATTGACATTATTTTCCCCAAACAGAGAATAATTTGTTAATTTGTTTGTTATGACTTAAGACTTTATAAATGAGAAATAGTGAAAGTGTGCTTCCTTTATGTACTTTCAAAACATCTGTTTCTAAACAACCTGTTAACCTGCATGTTTGTTTTTTGTGAGTGGTAGTAGTTATGCCCAATTTATTTCATTAAAGATCTTGCCCATAAACTTTCATTAATAAGCTATGGATTGCAGAATGATGCCAAATATTAAAAGGACTATTAAGAAAGACATAGTTTTGGAAGGCTTCTTGACATAGCCTAGTGCCTGGTACCTACACATTCACATAGTTCATTTATTTTTTACTTCAATATTACATATCCCCTCAAAAGTCATGCATTTCTGCATAACTTTGCTGAGAAAAAAATCAATGCTTTTTATCAATATTAGTTCCGAATAGGCAAAAGGCTGGCTTGGATGTCAAGGGCTGCTTTTCTCTTTCTTACAATAGACTCAAACTAGGCCGAGAAGTCTTTCTTGTGGCCCCGCCCAATTACAATTCTTTCTTTCCTCTCCAGATTGTGGCAGCTATGCTGCTTCTAACACCTTAGTTTTTCCTGTTTTAAACAAACTAAAAATGGACACAAATCATGTCCATTTTTGTGTCTCATTTCTTTTGCCAGTATTATGCTCCTGAGATTTAGAATTGTTTTGGGGTATAGCAGAAGTTCATTTATTTGCATTGTAAAATAGCATTTCACTATATGAATATAGTCCAATATATTTATTCATTCTATTGATAATGAATAGTTGGTGGTTTCCAATTTCGATCATTTATGAATAATGCTGCTCTGAGCATCTTGTACATGCCATTTGGTGTTCTTTCCTGTTTGATATATACATAGAAGTAAAATTGCTTGAATTTGGATATAAAAATGTTTAGCTTTATAAGATACTGCCCAAAGTTCTCTAAAGTAGGTGAAAATTTACATTCTTAGAGCACTCAGAAAAACTGATGTCCCAGGGTATCATACTGACGTCCTATTTTTGGATTGCTGGCATCATAAACTAAGCTTGAGATTTGTGGGGAGTGAAAATCTGCCACCCCTATATATGGACTAAAGAAACAGAG
This sequence comes from Daubentonia madagascariensis, assembly GCA_023783475.1. NCBI lineage: Eukaryota > Metazoa > Chordata > Mammalia > Primates > Daubentoniidae > Daubentonia > Daubentonia madagascariensis. Next base: position 3,398,858 of record JAKFHU010000322.1, read on the forward strand.
AGATTTGATGCTCACAAATAAAAGAGAATGGCATAGGTATGAGGAGAGAAGTAAAATATGATATGACATTCTACATTAGAATGGTTAATGTGCTCAAATTTTTCTTTGTGTGTGAAGTCTTTGATCTCTTACTCTTTATCCTCTGTCCTCCATATGTTACTTTTTTCTCATTTTTTGCAGTGATTCTGGCCTTCATTTCCACTTTTAAAAAGTTATCAAGAAGTAGCGTGATTAAGAAATTCCAATAGGTTATGATTTACTAATAAAGCTTAACAATTATCAGTACTATTTTCATACATCAAAGAGCCATGGTAGGTTTTAAGGTTTTAGCCAACATCATAAAAATATGTCTTAAATTCTTTATACCAACATAAAGGTTGAAGAGGTGTTTTCAGAACATGAGGTCCTTTTATTGCCCATTTGCACTGTGGAGAGTAAGTTTTACATTTCCCAGTCTGAACTGCCAGCGTAGTAATGATTTTGAGGAAAATGATATAATGTCCTTCACATAAAAGCCTCTAGACATTGAAAAAAAATCTGAATAATACAAATAAATCCTAGAGTTGTGTAGCTTACAAACCACAAACTCATCAAACTAATTAATATCATACTACTGTTATTATAAATCCTAATCTGCTTTGAGGAAGGTAGTGGGATCAGGAGTTATGTTCCTGCAGACCCTAGGCCCTGCTCTGCCTTCTGCAAGGACCTTTTAAAGTGGAAGGGTCTGAAGTCCACAGTGTGGGAAGCACTGTTACAAAGAAATACACACGGGCTTATATTTTGCTGTAGTTCTTAGCATGACCACAAGCTACCAGGTCTAAAATTTGCAGGAGGCTTTTCTGTCCTAAGGCACTTATTTAAAGTAACATTTTTTTTATTGCTCTTCACATCTAGAACTCTATGAAAAGTTTAAAGAATTTAACATTGATGTAGCCTGTCAGGGGTCTGACAGCCAGACAATCAATCAATAGTGACAATTCCCAATTCTCATTTTATCGAGTACAACAACACATATTAAAGACATCTCTTTTGTGATATATTAAAAAAATTGCCATACACAGTTCTTTGGCTCTCCTTTCAAATGTGAGCTTTACTACTTACTGAAGATAATTTACTAGAAAGTTGGTGATTTTAGTATGTATGAGTTGGCAAAAAAGTCATCAAAATAGATAGATTTTTAATTTATGCCTGCCTGAATTTTATGTCTCAACCAGATATAAATTACTTTGAGCAAGCATATTGTGCAGACCTATGTTATGTCTTATATATAGAAATGTCTATAGTATGCAGAAAATATATCCAGGGGTAAAAGTCTGAATCAACTTGTTCCTGTTCTCAACATATTTTATAGTAAATAACTTATGAATAATATTAAGATGATATAAAACTGTGATAATCTAAGAAAAATTTTGAAGTAAAATGTATTCTAGTTCAGGATTTGTAGATTATTGATAGTTAAGATCAATATTTCCCAGCATTTAAAATGAGCACATTTTAATGTCCTCCAACCCACTGGGCTTTATTTTTCACTTTTAGACCATTCTGACCCCCTATTACCCTTCCAGTGCCCTGTAAGTTCCTGGATACCTCCTTGAAGATGTTATACATTTTCTTTCCCACATAGCTTCTGTTTTACTAACACTGATTAAATGTTTGATGTATACTAGTTATCTTCCAACAGGTAAGTATAAAATGGAATGCTCCTTCATAGGGTTGCCTGATTCAGCAAATAAAAATTCAAGACCACCAGTTAAAATAGAATTTTAGATAACCAACAAATGATCATTTTAGATCACTAACAAATAATCATTTTAGATCTAAGACATATTTATACCAAAAAAACCCTCTATTTGTTATTTACCTAAAATTCAAATTTAACTGGATGTCCTACTTTTTATCTGTCAACCTTATCTTGTTCTCAAGGTGCTGACCATTTGGATACAAAGAAAAATGTGGTTGAGTTTTCCAATAGAGTTATTGATAAAATTGAGTAGAAATTCAGGTCAAGTGTTTAAGGAAGAGATAGATCAGACAGAAATAATTATTTAGAAATTGCATCATATAGCAGGTAGTAAAAAAACGCAAGTGATTCATCCAAAAGCAGTATAGAATGCAAAATGTCTATACAATAAATTATGGAACTTTGCAACATATTCATAGACAAGAGGAAGGAAGGGAGATGAGGAAGACAAGAGGGAAGGCTCACAGAGGAAGTGATTAAAAAAAAGTCACAGAACCAGGAAAGTTTTGCTGCGTGTCATAGAGGTAACCAAAGCACGGATCTAAAAAAAAAAAAACTACACACTGTCACACACTCTATGTTCAAAATTTTTCTTCTTTTTTATTCTATCTCTGTCAACATTTTATCTTTTCCCTCTTTTCAGGCCTTGCTGAGATGTTAAATTGTCACATAAATAATATATCAATACAATAATTCAATAAAGTCAATAAATATTTGATATTTTATCATTATTTAGGAGAACTTCTTATAAAAAATTAACAGAAGATTTCTAAAGACATATGTTTTCTAGCATTTTCTAACTCAACTGTTTTAAAAACAAATTCCAGATATGAGCTAATAATATAGTAGGCCCTGGAATACAAGAGTGAATTGGACAATCTCAAATGCCACTTTCTTCTTTATCACTTTCTATCCCTTCCCTTGCTTTGTTTTCATTATAGAATTCTTGCCGCCTGAAAATATATTACTTATTCATTTAATTGTCATGTTTTCACCACTAGAATATAATCTCCATGAAGGTAACAACTTCATTTTTCAGAATTATTGCAGTATTTTGAAGTCTAGAACAGTGTCTGGTTTATTATAGACACTTAATAAGTATTTTTTTACTAAATAAATCACTAAATAATCCCTTGGCATTTACAGTCTGATGGAGCCTATGGACAATCTAATGTGTTATGCCACAAAATAACATGGTAAATGCCAGGTTGCAGAAAATGCAGACAGGAGTAAATCTCATGGGAATAAATCTATATTATTGAGTTCTTAAGGAGTAAAACAGCCAATGAGGGGCATACTTAAAAGGAGACAGGGACTGCCATTTGTTCTCAAGTCATATGAGAGGCACCTTTGTGACTTAATGACCAGTAGAACTAACTTTATCATCACGCACAATATCAATTGAATTATCAACTATGTGTTACATGTAATATAGTTACCAATTATGTTTATATGTTTAATCAAGCTTTGTTATATTTTTGCAAAAATCCAAATTGGTCCTGCATATTATATAGTCTTCTTTTTCTTTTTTTGTAGTTTTTCTGAACAAATTCAGATGTAAAATGTTTTCACACAGTAGGCCTAAATTGTAAAATCCCAATTCTTGCCACACAAGCCATGGACAGAAGTAGTAGTATAGGTTAATATAGTTCCTCAGACACTGAAATGAATTTAAAAAGAGCAGATAGACCATTGTTTTCACTTTTCTTCCACTCTAATTTCTTGAAAAATTGGAAATTAAAAGGCTCTTACTTTTTACAAATATCCAATAGCCACTATGACCAGAAAGATAATTATCTCTGTAGAATATTACCAAAATACATCATTCTATAGATATAATTGAAAGATAAATGGGTCATTTAATCATGAATGAAAAAAAAATTGTTTATTTTTTTTTCCTCTTTTTTATAATTTCAGAATATTATGGGGGTACAAACACTTTGGTTACCTATATTACCTGTGCACTGCCTAAGTCAGAGCTACAATTGTGAACATCCCCCAAACAGTGTGCCCCGCACCCAGTAGGTGTTAGTTTTCCCATCCCCTCCACCTCCCTCCCACCTGCCCAACCCCTGGTGAATATTATTCCATGTGTGCACGTAAGTATTGATCAGGTAGTACCAATTTGATGGTGAGTACCAGTGGTGCTTGTTTTTCCATTCTTGTGATACTTCGCTATGAAGAATTGGCTCTAGCTACATCCAGGATAATACCAGAGGTATTAGTTCAAGACTTTTTTTTTATGGCTGAGTAGTAGTAGTCCATGGTACACATATACCACATTTTATTAATCCACTCATGTATTGATAGTCACTTGGGTTGTTTCCACGTCTTTGCTATTGTAAATTGTGCTGCTATAAACATTTGAGTGCAGATGTTTTTATTATAGAATGTCTTTTTTTCCTTTGGGAAAAAAGGAAATTATAGAATGTCTTTTTTTCTAGTAGTGGGATGGCTGGATCAAATAGTAGTTCTACTTTTAGTTCTTTGAGGCATCTCCATATTACTTTCCATAGAGGTTGTAATAATTTGCAGTCTCACCAGCAGTGTATGAATGTTCCTATCTCTCTGCATCCATGCTAACATTTGTTGTTTTGTGACTTTTTGATATAAGCCTATCTCACTGGAGTTAAGTGATATCTCATTGTGGTTTTGATTTGCATTTCCCTGATGATTAGAGAAGTTGAGCAGTTTTTTTTATGTTTGCTAGCCATTTTTCTGTCTTCTTTTGAAAAGTTTCTGTTCATGTCCTTTGCCCACTTTTTAATGGGGTTGTTTGATTTTTTCTTGTTGGTTTTCCTAAGTTCTATACAGATTCTGGTTATCAGCCCTTTCTTAGATGTGTAGCATGCAAATATTTTCTCTCATTCTGTAGGCTGTCTGTTCACTCTAGTGATAGTTTCCTTGGCTGTGCAGAAGCCTTTTAAATCGATCAGGGCCCATTTGTTTATTTTTGTTGTTGCTCTGATTGCTTTGGGGGTTCTCTTCATAAATTCTTTGCCTAGGCCAATATCTATGAGAGTTTTTCCAACATTTTCTTCTAGAATTCTTATTCATGTCTTAGGTTTAAGTCAGTTATCCATTGTGAGTTGATTTTTGTGGGAGGTGAGAGGTGTGGATTTAGTTTCAGTCTTCTACATGTGGCTATCCAGTTTTCCCAGCACCATTTATTGAATAGAGATTCTTTTCCCCAGTGTATGTTTTTGTCTACTATGTCAAAGATCTGATGACAGTATGAGGATGGTTTTGTATCTGGGTTCTCAGTCCTGTTCCATTGGTTTATGTCTCTGTTCTTGTGCCAGTAATATGCTGTTTTGGTTACTATAGCCTTGTAGTATAGTTTAAAGTCTGGTAGATTGATGCCTCCCAATTTTTTCTTTTTGCTTAAGATTGCTTTGCTCGATGGGGTCTTCTCTGGTTCAAAAGCTAAAAGTCCAGAACCCAGATTTCAGAATGGCTCAAGAGGTAAAACAAAACAAGAGACTACCCAGTAGGATAAACAGAAATCCACCCCATATATCAATTCTCTCAATAAATGTGGATGGCTAAAATTTCCCGTTGAAGAGACATATGCTGGCTGAATGGATAAAGAAATACAAGCCAAGTATCTGCTGTCTCCAGGAAACACATCTTACACATGAGGACTCATTCAAACTCAGGATGAAGGGATGGCATGCAATTTTCCAGGCAAATGGAAATCAAAAGAAAGTTGGAGTACCCATTCTTATATCAGATATCATAAACTTTAAGGCAACAAAATTAAACAAAGACAAAGATGATCACTATATAGTGGTGAAGGGAAAAATCCTGCAAGAAGACTTAACAATCCTAAATATTTATGCACCCAACACAGGAGCGCCCAGATACATAAAGCAATTACTGCTAGATCTAGACAACATAATAAATAGCAATGCCATAATAACCAGGAACTTCACCACCTCACTGACAGAACTGGACAGATCCTCCAAGCAGAAAATAAGCAAAGAAACAATGGACCTAGACAGGACTCTAGAACATTTGGGCCTAACAGACATCTACAGAACACTCCACCCTAATAATACTGAATATATGTTCTTCTCATCAGTTCATGGAACTTTCTCTAAAATTGATCATGTCCTAGGCCACAAAACAGATCTCAACAAATTTTAAAAAATATAAATTATACCATGTGTCTTTTCAGACCAGAGTGGAATAAAATTAGAAATCAATTCCAACAGAAAAACACATCTCTATCCAAAAACATGGAAATTAAACAATCCATTACTGAATGACTATTAGGTCAAGAAGGAGATTCAGATGGAAATCAAAAGATTCTTCGAACTAAATGGTACACAAGTTATCAAAGTCTGTAGGATACAGCAAAAGCAGTACTGAAAGGAGAACTTATCACCTTAAATGCCCATATCCAAAAGACAGAAAGTTCACAAATCAGTAAACTAATGAATCATCTCAAGGAAATGGAAAAGGAAGAGCAAACCAACCCTAAACCCAGCAGAAGAAAAGAAATAACCAAGATCAGAGCAGAACTAAATGAAATTGAGAACAAAAAAACTATACAGAAGATTAATAAGACAAAAAGTTTGTTCTTTGAAAAGATAAACAAAATAGGCCACTTGCTAGGTTGACCAGAAGCAGAAAGGAAAGGACTCTAATAAGCGCAATTAGAAATGAAAAAGGAGAGGTCACAACTGATACTACGGAAATACAAAACCTCATCTTCGAACACTACAAAAATCTCTATGCCCAAAAACATGAAAATGTGGAGGAAATGGACAAATTCTTAGAAACACACTACCCCCCTAGGCTCAATCAAGAAGAAATAGAATCCCTAAACAGACCAATATCAAGCACTGAAATTGAAGCAGTAATAAATAATCTTCCAACAAAAAAAAAGTCCTGGGCCAGATGGGTTCACTCCTGAATTCTACCAAACCTATAAAGAAGTACAGGTGCCTATACTGCAGAAATTATTCCATAACATTGAGAAGGATGGAAACCTCCCAAACTCATTCTACGAAGCCAGTATCAACTTGATACCAAAGCCAGGAAAGGACACAACAAGAAAAAAAAACTATAGACCAATATCCCTTATGAATATAGATGCAAAAATTCTCAATAAAATCCTAGAAACTGAATTCAAATGTTTATGTTTTCTTTTACATTTTATTTTAAAAGTAGGTTTATTTCCATTTTATGATATAAGAAGTTAAAATGTTAGGTATTTAGCAATACATTTTGATATTAAGGTCTTCCCTTAGGCTAATATCATGACAATTTCTGGAAGGCAATTATGAAAAATACCATTCCCCCACTTGCCTGGAATTCTGATCCACTGTTTACATAAAATCCGTTGCAAGTCATTCCAGGTGTCTGTGCCATCAGATGGTAATATCTTGCATTATATTTCTTATTACAACTAAATAAACACAATAAATAAATTATAAACAAAAATAAAAACTCCTTTGTTAATTTTTAAAATATGTTTACTAAATTCTGATGTATCACAAAAGAAATCATAATGAAGATGTAAAATATCTAGAAAGTAATGATAATAAAATTACCCCATATTTAATTTAATGTAATTCCAAATTATTTGTTTGTACTGTATGAAATTGCTGTTCTGAAAGGTTAGAGATAATTGAATATCAGTATTTGCATATGGCTCAACCTAATAATTCAAGAAAGTATTGTTAAGAACTTAGTGTGTTGATCCTTAAAGGTATTTGGAAGAAGAATGACTCAACCAAAGTAGGAGATGAAATGAAAGGATGAGGGGCTGGGGAGGGGCTCGCTCTGTCAAATAAAGTCAAAGAGAGATAGATAGATAGATAGATAATCTAAATACCTAGATATGTAGAGTATTATAATGGCTTGGGGATTAAAAAAGAATAGACCAGTGGAACATAATGGAGAGCCTCCTAAACAGTTTCATAAAAATACGGAAACAATTCAGGCATTGAATGTCACTGGGGAGAGGAGAGAAGCTGTGATAAATGATGCAGGGGCAATTGCTAATCAATATGAGCCAAACGCTATTGCATTGCGTATTTCACAATATAGTAAAAACTTGATTCCTAAACATTGAGTATTTGTGCAAACCTGTAGAATAAAATATAGTCAAATATCTTTTTAACCTTGAGGTAAAGAAAGATTTTTTAATCTGTATACAGAAAACACTAAATTTAAAAGCAAAATTCAGCATTAAATTAAGTACTTATGTTTATCAAAAATACTTTAATAAAAGTAAAATATGAGCCATATTCTGGGAAAATATCATTGTAACACTTTTAATCAACAAAGAATTTAGTTTCTTGAATTAAAAAAAGAATTTCTAAACATCAAAAATAAGATATAAGATATGCTAACACAGTAGAAAAATGAGCAACAGACTTAAATAGGCATTTTATTAAAACAGAGAATGATAGAGAAAGGAATAAAAAACACCCACAAATTGAATATATATGTGGAAAGATGCTCAAGTTAATTAGTAATTAGGGAAACCAAAAATAAGACTTTAGTGAGCTACAATTTATATAAATTATATTCACAATTGCTTTAAAAATTTGACAATATTCATCGTTGGTTGGTTAGGATGTATTGACCAATTCTTAAAAATTGTTGGGTATAGTAGTTGACACAAATTCTCTGGAAACAATTTTGTCTCTATCTTTCCAACATTTGTGTACCATATTTAATATTTCCATTACTGACATATACTTTAAAGAATTGTTTACTCATATTCCCTAGAGAACTTGTACAGACATTTCTATGAATTTGACAATAGTGATCAAAACAGAAACAAAAAGTTACATGCAACAACATGGAAAAATCGTTGATAATAAAAATTAGTGGAAAAAAGCAAGTTGTTAAAAGAGTATGATATCATTTGTAGAAACCTCAAAATCAAGCAAAGAAAAACAATTTGTTATTTATAAATATAAAGCATGTATGTGATAAAGCCATTCAAAATTCAGCTATTGATGACCTTTGGGTGAAGACAGCAGAGAAGGTGCAAGTCATACCTAGATATATGTAATGGTGCTAACAAATGGTCTAGTTCTTGTGCCAATTGAGTTTTGGGTTTGCAGATATTCATTTTACTATTATATTCAATAATTTTATATAGTTTGCAAACATGTTTTTCTTGTACCAAATTTTACATGCTATTTTAAAATGGCATTATGTTCAAGGTCCTAGCAGAAAGGGATGACACACAAATTAGTAAAATTTGGGGTACAGTTTAATAAAAGTAACATCTACAAGGTTTGAGCAGTGGGAAAACCCTAAGCAATAATGCAATTCCCCAAGTTAGTGATATTTCGATACCATTATTAGACTTGGAGGTGTGATGAGAGGGAGTAGTCATGTATCCAGGTGACAGAGGGGACTATAAAGACAGAAGTTTGTGTGGAGATTAGTATCTGACAGGAGTTGAGAACTCCCATGGAAAGGCTTAAGCCAGCCTGCAGCCCATAGGAAGGGAGTCAAAGAAATAAATATCTTGAACTCACTCTCCTTTCCTCCAATTTTCTCTTGTGTTGGCTGGATCCAAGAAGAAAAGAAGGAACAAGAGCTCTCTGTCATGTAGGCCACACAGCTAAACTTCCCAGAAACAGAACATCGTGAAGAAAGAGTTTGCACCTGCAGGGGCAAATGGAAAATTTCCAGCACAATGTCTGGCAATTTGATATAGTCAAAGTCCACTTAATAAGCATTGGTATCCAGAACTTTCTCTTCAAAAGTCATTCTTCCTCCTCAGAATGTAATTTATATTGCAAGATTGCCATAATTCAACAGCATATAGATCTTAGCCAATTTTCTACAAAACCTGGAAAGTGCTTAGGAATATAAACTAAGCCTTGGAACAGTTCCTGCTTTCTAGCTTTTTAATTTTCATCTTTTAAGTTTCTATGTCTTTCTCAAAATTAAGAGGTGACTTTAAACAATTATGAAAGTGAACAAACTACAGATTAAAACTGCTCTATTTAATTAAAAAAGAAAGTCACTGTTTCTAAAATAGAAAAGTCCTGTTGGTTCTTATAAGGTAAATTTCAATTTGCCTTGCCCCATGGCAGCCTAGAAAAATTAGATGTCTCATTTATCTTCATAAAGTCCAAATACTTTGAACAGAGCAGCCATTCTTTGTACAGAAAATTAAGCTATTATTTTAGAACTATGCTCCTGTAGTCACCAAACGTCTTTAAAGTGACCTTAAAATTAATTTGTTGTCTTTTTGATGAACTTTCACAATATCCACTTTTCTGTGAGGTTTGGACTGCTTCTTAGATGTGTTGTTTCTATTTCCATACAAGCTGTATAATAAAAAAAGTGCATGTACAGTTTAAAGAGGACAACACAATCATGAGAATTAAGAGTTTGTTCTAGCTCTTACGATGAATTCTTATTGACTGTGGGCAAGTCCTTTAATTTATCTAGTGTTCAGGTCATCTTTAAAAGGAGGAATTTGGATTAAGATTCCTTTGAATCCAAGCACACTAAGCTTTTTTTTAACACACATACAGGATCTATGTTTAACTGTGCTCAGGCTAACCTACCTTCCTTTTTAAAATTTTCTTCTTCTTCTCCTTTTTTTATGAAACTCATTTTTACTTTTAGTTCCATTGGCTGACATTTTTAGAACCACAAACTAAGCAACTATAAAGTATACCCAATTATTTATAGACTGTAGGCTACATTGTTATTGTGAATACATACATTTTGAGTCACTCTTAAATTTGCCATCAAATTGTTAAAATGATGTAAATAAATAGTGTGATTTACATGTTCTATACATTTATCATATATGTGTATATTTGGTAAAGTAAAAATGTTGGTTGGAAAGTTATCAATTTACTGTGCTCATGCATTGGAAGAGTCAGGTAGTAAAGATGTCGATTCTGTCTAAATTGATTTGAAAAATTTAACACACTCCCAACCAAAATTAGAGCTGGGATTTTTATAGGTATAGACAAGGTGATTTTAAAATTTATTTGAGCAAATCAGTGAGAAAAAATCAAACAACCCATTAAAAATTGGGCAAAAGACATGAACAGAAGCTTTTCCAAAGAAGATAGACTAATGGCCTAAAAGCATGTAGAAAAATGTTCAACATCACTAATCCTGAGAGAAATACAGATCAAAACCAAAATGAGATATCACCTAACCCCAGTGAGAATGGCTTTTATCAAAAAGTCCCAAAAGAATAGATGCTGGTATGAATGCAGAGAGACAGGAACATTTATACACTGTTGGTGGGACTGCAAACTAGTACATACTCTATGGAAAATAGTGCGGAGATTCCTCAAAGAACTAAAAGTAGACCTACCATTTGCTCCATCAATCCCACTACTGGGTATTTACCAAAAGTAAAAAAAAAGTCATTTTATCAAAAAGACACTTGCACTAGAAAGTTTATTGCAGCACAATTCACAATCACTAAGATGTGGAATCAACCAAAATGCCCATCAATTCATGAGTGGATTAATAAAATGTGGTATATGTATGCCATAGAGTACTACTCAGCCCTAAAAAAATGAATTAATACCATTTGCAACAATCTGGGTGGAACTGGAGACTATTCTCCTAAGTGAAATATCTAAAGAATGGAAAAAGAAACACCACATGTACTCACTATTAAGTTGGAACTAGCCAATTAGCACTCATGTGCACAGATGAAAGTAAAACTCAATGGAAATTGTGCAGGTGGGGGGAAGAGGGGATGGGTGAAATCATACCTAACAGGTACAATGTACACTATCTGGGTGATGGGCACACTTATGCCTTTGACTCAAGCAGTACAAAAGCAATCCATGTGAACAAAACATTTGTACCCCCATAATATTCTGAAATTTAAAAAAAAAAAAGATTTAAAAAAAGAACGATTTTAGGGCAGGGATAAACCAGTATGTGCTGGAAGACTTGAGGAAGGCTTTGTGCATGACATGGAGTCTGAGTTGAACACAGAGAAAAGCTAAATGAAGCAGAGGCCGAGGGATGATATTCTCACTGAGCAGAAAACTCACTGAGGTATGCACAGTAATTGGAAGAGAAAAGGATTTAGTCACTGGCAACCCTCTCTAAAACCTTTGAATCTTTGCAATTTGTTCATCTTAAATGTTAACATATTTTTAATAATATATTTACTCACTTGGATAGATAATTTCAATTTATGGTAGAATTAATGTGTTATTATTAAAAGGGCTATGCTGAGATCGACATGAACATACTGTTTACCATACATGTTTAAATCTTGAAATCCATAGCCATATAAAAAATGACTGCAAATATAGGCAAAATACCATTATAAATACAATTGTATTATGTATGTTATTTCATACATACACAGGAGCTGTACATGTAAAATGAGAAAGAGAAGACACCCACAAAACATGGAATAAATTATGTTTGAGTTTAAAAAAGAAAGAAAATCAAAGGAATTAGAATAGCCAAAATAATTTTGAAAAAAGAAGAATAAAGTTATTAAAATTAGTATCTTAAATTTTTAACAGTCACTTATTAGTGAAGGGATAGGCATATAGATCAATGGGACAGAAGAGACTGTCCAGAAATAGATGTATGCAATGATGAATTAAGTTTTGACAAAGGTGCAAAAGCAATTAAAGAGAAAAGGATTATCTTTTAAAATGTATATTCACATGCAACAATATGAATTGCAACCTAAACCTCATACTTATTGAGGAATAAAAAATGGATAAATCTAAATTTAAACTGTATAATAACTAAATATTTTAGAAGAAAACATAAAAAAAATTTTGTGAACTGGGTTTAAGCAGAGAGTTGTTAGACATGATACTAAAAGCACATTCCATAAAAGAAAATTTGATAAATTGGATTTCATTAAATTTAAAAATACTGGCTCTGCAAAAGCTACTGTTAAGAGAATAAAAAGGCAAGCCACTGCCTGGTAGAAAACATGTGAAAATCATATATTTGACAAGGGATTTTTATTCACAATATATAAAAAACCTTCAATACTCAACAATAAGAAAATAACCTGATTTAAAATAGGAAAATTACTTGAACAGATACTTCACAAAAAAAAAAATATATATGTATATACATGGAAAGAACACATGAAAATATATTCAACATTATTAGCCATTAGGGAAATACAATGATGAACTATTACTACCTACATATTAGAAAGAATGAAAGGAAAACTGACAAATCCACATGCTGACAAGAATGTGGAGCAACTGAAACTCTCATACATTACTACTAAGAATGCAAAACAATACAGCTACTCTGGGAAACAGGTTGGCATTTTCTTATAAAATGAAACATAAATTTAGTGTATGATCCAGAAATTTAACTTTTCGATATTTCCTCTAGAGAAATAAAAATTTATATTCTCATAAAAAACATTTGTGCGTTTATATAGTGACTTTATCCGTAATCACCCAAAGCAGGAAACAAAGCAAATGCCCTTCAGCTGAAAAACAAATGATGAAACACCCATAAAATAAAATGCTACTACGCCAAAAATGACTGAAAGTTTTCGTGACTCTCCAAAGCATTATTCTGAGTAAAACAACGCCAGATTAGACAAGTTACATTATTTATGATTTTATTTTTATAACATTTTCCAAAAGAGGAAACTATAGTAACGGAGAACAGATTATTGGCTGCCAGATGTTGAGTGAGGGGAGGATGTGGATGCAGGGAATAGCAAAGGGGAGTTGTTTTGGGTGAAGGAACCATTCAGTGTTATGATTACAGTAGTGGTTCCCTAAATTTACACAGTGTTAAAATTTGTTGAATTATATACAATTCTACATTTTGAAAAAAGAAGAATAAAGTGAATATAAAGACACAGTTCAATTTTATTATATGTAAATTAAACAAATAAAACCTTAAAATTTTCAACAGAGATGGCAGCAAAATCTTGGGTCGTTTAACATTTAAGTGGGCCACTCCATACTCCCTAGCAGAGCTAGCGGGCTTCACTATAATAAAATAACACTTTTTAAATATAATCTTGAAAGATTTAGACATAAATTATCTTCCATATAGTCCTTTCGAATTTCAAAATTCACAGAAACATAAAAGTAATTAAAATTTGAGGGCTTAAGACATCATATTGGTTAAATTGAACCTTAGTTATACGATGATCTCACTCAACTTTGAATGAATAGAAAACTAATAAATTTAAAATAATTATACAAAGATTGATTTGTTTAAATGTCTTTTAAAATTACAATAACATCAACCATTTTTTTTAACCTAGTTTGGACTTTTCTGTTTAATGTACACTCCCCATGGAAAAAAATCCCAATTACATGAAAAGAGATCCTTTTCCTTTGGGAGCTTTGAAAATGAAAGGATGAAGTAGTGAATGAATCAAGTATCTGGCTTATGGAGGAAAAAGACTTTGGATAAGCAATTTAAAAATGCTTTGAATTTTCTTCTTTCTTAAATATAAGAGAATTTTAAACTCAATTAGTGCCTGGTAGCTTTTTAGTATGAAATAATGTTTGGGCCTGATAGATTTTTTATAGTATTTAAAAGATAATACAACTTTGAACTTTGTACTTTATGCTTGACAATTGTAGTTATAATTAAATCCACTTACTATTTACCATTAGGCAATCAATTGATTTTTAAGTAGCACTCAGTTTAGGTGATACCTAGAAAACAAAACCCTTACTTCATTCTCCATGTAAATAAATGATTTTTTGCCAGGCATGGTGGCTCATGCCTGTAATCCTAGCACTCTGGGAGGCCAAAGCTGGAGGATTGCTTGAGGTCAGGACTTTGAGACCAGCCTGAGCAAGAGTGAGACCCAGTCCCTACCAAAAAGAGAAAAAATTAGCCGGGCATGGTGGTGTACACCTGTAGTTCCAGTTACTGGAGAGGCTAAGGCAGAAGGATAGCTTGAGCCCACGAGGTTGAGGCTGTAGTGAGCTATGATGAGGCCACTGCACTCTACCCAGGGGGACAGAGCGAGATCCTGTCTCAAAAAAAAAAAAAAGAAATAATTTTTTAGAATGTGAGTATATTTAAACTGTATTTTCACAGAATGTGTTCATTTTGCATTGTCTATTTTATAACTTTATTTTATTTTAAAATTGTATTTATTCAATTATTCATTTTAATTGACAAATAATAACTGTACTTTTTATTTTTATTTTATTTTAGAATATTATGGGGGTACAAATGCTTTGGTTACATAAATTGCCTTTGCACTGCCCCAGTCAAAGCTACAAGCCTGCCCATTGCCTAGACAGCACGCATTGCACCCATTAGGTGTGAATCCCCTTCTCGCCCCTCCCACCTGCCCTACACCCAATGAATGTTACTTGCATATGTGTGCATAAGTGTTGACAGAATAGTACCAATTTAATGGTGAATAAATGTGGTGTTTCTTTTTCCATTCTTGAGATATTTCACTTAGAAGAATGGGCTCCAGCTCCGTCCAGGATAATACAAGAAGTATTAGTTCACCATTTTTTTTTTATGGCTGGTTAGTGCTCCATGGTAAATATATACCACATCTTATTAATCCACTCATGTATTGATGGGCACTTGGGTTGTTTCCACATCTTTACAATTGTTAATTGTGCTGCTATAAACTTTCAAGTGCAAGTGTCTTTTTTATAAAGTGTCTTTTTTTCCTTTAGGTAAAATACCCTGTAGTGGGATTGCTGGATCAAATGGTAGGTCTACTTTTAGTTCTTTGAGGTATCTCTGTAATACTTTCCATAGAGGTTGTACTAGTTTGCAGTCCCACCAGCAGTGTATGAGTGTTCCTATCTCTCCGTATCCATGCCAACATTTGTTGTTTTTGGACTTTTTGATATAAGTCATTCTCACTGGAGTTAAGTGATATCTCATTGTGGTTTTGATTTGCATTTTCCTGATGATTAGAGATGTTGAGCATTTTTTCATATGTTTTGGCCATTAGTCGATCTTCTTTTGAAAAGTTTTTGTTCGTGTCCTTTGCCCAATTTTACCATATACAACACGTTGTTTTGAAATGTGTGCATTGTGAAATGACTAAATTAAGGCAACTAACAGATGTATATGGGATAACTCTTCAATTGTAATTGAGCAAAAAACAACCTAGCTGAAGGAAACACATTTAAAACATTTGTCAAACACAAAAACCTTTTTCTTATGTTTACTTTTATTTTAAACATTTAACTTTGTTTTTAATAATTCCTGAAAATATTATTGGATTGTGCAATTTAAATTCTGCATTGAGATTTTAAAAGTATACTGCTCAAGGATGTATGTAAATTGAAAACAGTTTGATCTTCCATTGAAATTTCATAACAAAGAACTTTAGAAAGGACAAAAGACAAAAAGACTTCTAATATTATAGTGTATTGAAAAGGAATCTTCATATTTATAGTCTATTTCTATCTCTAGAAATAATAATAAAACTTTTTCCCAAGTTACTTAGAGACAGATCAAATGTTCAGAATAGGGATCCCAGCTTTCTGTTGAAAGTGGTAACATTTTAACTCATGGTTAAACATTCCCCAAATTAGTTTTCCTAAGCCTTTCTAATCATATCATAAATATAACAAAGAAAAACTTCGGTTTATGGAAAAAGCTTTCTTCTTGCTCTGAAAAGAAATGTGTTTCATAATAATATTCTTGGTAATATTTCAAATTTTATTTCCTAAATATGAAACTATAGGCAGCATTTGTTATATAATGGCCACGACCAGCATCTATTGAGCATTAAGTTTTCTTCATCACAGTTTCCCTTAAATAGACCCAAATATTAAATGGCATGGCTTTCCTTACTAGTGTAGAAATGTGAAACCTCTTAAATGATAAATAATAAGAACATAACATATTGAGAATAACTTGCAGCACAATGGCTTATTTATAGCATAGGAATAATAAAGATCCCTTGTTTTAAAAGCACACATAATGAATTTCATTCCCTTAGAACTATGAGCAACTTCTATATTTTCCTCCTTCTTTTTTCCCTTATGATCTCACTCACTAATTTTATCTCATCTATGTTATTTCAACTGATCTATCCCTTCTGTCTTATAGGTGGTGTCATAAAACTTTTGAACATATTATTGTGATAGAGAAGACATGAATATTGACTCCAACTCTAACTTTTAATTGTATCTTGGTCTTATACATGAGGAACATCTAGATCTAGTCATTATTAATGACCTATTTCTTGTTCACATGTCAAAATATTTATGAATTTATACCTGGTTTTTTTCTTCTTAATGCCTCTTTCTTTCATCTCTGCCTTCCTTCCTGTTTCCACAGCCACACTCCTAACCCAGAGCCTTAGGACCTGTCTCCTGGACTAATTCAAAGTTGTAACTATTCACTCTGCCCCATCACTGTCTTTGTCTCTCTCCCTCCCTCTCCCTCACTTTCTCCCCCTTCTGTTTTCGTCTCTCTAAACTGAATGAATCCTAATTATAAATATTTTCACTAAACTATATCTTTGTGAGAGACCAAATGTTTTTACAAAAAATATTGAGAATATCCAAGAGAACCAGTTGTAAAACTGCATAATTAATGAGAGAGTTGGGTAAATAGGGCAAATAAACAAACAATATAAATTAATAGTTTCCTTGTACAAAAACAATAACAAATTAGAAAATGTAATGAAAATGTTTTCCAAATAATAACACAGTAAAAAAGCAAAAAATATTTTGAGACATAAGTGAATAAAATTTAAATTTGACTGATTTTTATTAGCTTTGCTATATATTAACTTTATGACCTTAGCAAAGTTAAGTATGGTAAGCTTTAGTTTCTTCACATATAAAAATAGAACTGATGGCTTCTATCTCAAAGGATAGCTGTGGAGACAAAAAGAGCAAATTATAAAAGTTCAAAATATATCTTTAACCATTAAAAACAAAAAAACTGCTTGCACAAGTAACATTATATCTCTCAAGCTGATTTTCTGGTGATGAAGAATGCTTTTGACCCCTGACTATCTTAAGAAGTTCTGTTCTTTTGAACAACTCAAGAATAACTTTTGGAACTGTGCAACTCTTTAGAGGGGTTTAAACCAAATTTGGAACTATGTTCAACTTTACCTTCCTGTAATTCTCATAGCAAGTAATAATTAAAATCTTTTAAAATGTTTTATTTAAATTCTCAAGTTTTATCTGTCCTTTTTTGTTAAAATGGCAGTTCAGGATAATGGAAAAAGCTGAAAGTTGTTTAAGCCAGTAGAAATTCTTTAGGAAATTATATGGAGGTACATTGGAGGAGATTTAGCGATATCCCTACTCTTGGCGGTGTCGAACTTGCTTATAGGATCTTACCAAAATAACATAATTAAAAATATTTTAAAATGTATACACTGAGGAGTTATTTGTAAAGTTCAATATATGAAAGACAAAAACACTAATAATGGATCATTTATCATGTAAATAAGAGTACGTATTTTGAAAAATATTCAATATGCATAACCACTAATTGTGAATACCTTTTAACAACATGGACATTAATGTTTATGCACCTACACACACACTTACATGTACACACACAAACATACACACAGGATTACAAAGAGAGACCCACTTTGTGATTATTCTTATTTTAAATGTACATGTATGTGACCAACAGAACAACAAGAAAGAATGAAAATAGTCATGTGAGGAAGTAGGATTAAAGCTATATATTTTTTTCAAAGAAGGGGAAAAAAAGCTATATGGCCTTTAAAATTAACTTACTATGATTAAATAAAATAATGCTATAAAGTTTCTGGCAACTGTAAAGTACTCCACTTATAGCCACCATGAAGTTGCCCTCTCAAAACCTTATGGTTCTAACCAATTCCTGCATTTCCATTCACCAACCCACTTTGCAATAAATTGTGTAAATATTATTGACTTTTCCCTGTTTGAGTTTATTAAGAAACTCACACAGATTAAGCATACTCATTTTAAACTTCATGTACTGATCTTCACTTCTCTACAACAGCTTTGTTTCTCTTCATCTCAATGACTTTTTTTTTTTTTCATTTCTCTACTATGTGGGCTCCATGCTTAACTTTTTTGTTTTTAATTTGTTTATTGTACAAGTTTGGGCATAAGTAATTTTTCCCTCCTGCAATGACCTTTCTCTAATACATGTTCCTTTGCTTATTTAAGAAACTTTCCTTATATTAATAATAGTACTCAATACTTAATATCCACCCTATTTGTATCTAATGCTGGATATAAAGTCTAATAACATTCATTCTATATAAATATTCCTTGTGCTCTTCATAGATAGTAAATTTTAAAACTGATTGCAAGCTCTAGGTTGGCAGACACCTGGTTTTGATTATATCTGCCACTTTGTTCTGGTAAAATGAAATTTCACTAAATGTAGTGAATGGAATATTTTGTGGGACAACCTGCTAATCATTGGGTTAATGTATAATTTCAGTTGAAGCCTTATCTGTGCTGTCACATCATCTTGCAAATCCCTGAAACCCTTTATACTTGTTATCTTGTTATCTATGGGTGATTTGGCTACAATTTGTAATCCCATTGATTTCTAGAGTTGTTTTGTTTGGCTACATGGATATCCTCATCCTGGAGGCAATAGGAGAGTGAAATGCTCTTTTTCAGGTCAGAGTGTGTAAGAGTGGATAAATTCACTTTCTAGGACCTCCAAACAAGCTCTCATATTCCACGTTATAACCTTATTTTGATGGTTTTGACTTTTTACAGAAATTTACATCGTATTTCCCAGAAATGTTTCTATCATCTGTACCCTACGAATATTAAAAATGTCAAAGCTCTTGACATTGTTAGTTGTGTTGTTTCTTCTTTGACATAAATATTTCTTTAGTCATTACATAGAAAATAATGACTGTATTTGATACCCAAACATACCTGCAGATTTGAGCTCAATTTGTGCAGATGATTGCCTAAAAGAAATAGAGGTCTTAACAAATATAATCTAAAGGTCATACAACTTCCAAAATGTTTTAACAATTACTACTGATCCTTTAAAAGTTTGAAGTAAAAATTTCATGGTTCAAATATCAGATGTAAATTGGGTCTTTCATTTTCACTTTGCCATTGTTGTTGCTGTTTAATTTAATGAAGGTTATTTTAGCAAGCCTCAAAAGAGTTATGTTATATTTTGCTGAGATTTACCAGCTGGGGAAAATTAGAGTTTTTCAACTCATTTAAGGCATTGTTTTTAAACATATTGACTATGTTTAACAGAAAGAAAAACCAACAACTGCTTATTGTGGAGCACATGCTTTTCCTCTTTTTGGTTTAGTGTTCCCTCCAGGAAACCATTTGATCCTGTCATACTCCATTGTTATTGCTTCACATAAGATTGCCTCCTGCATCTCGGGCTCCTTTACCTCCGAGGTCAGACAGAGGAGTGTTAGGGTGCCATGAACATTAAATAAATGGTTACTAATATCATTATGTGTATCTCTCTCTCTCTAACTCTTCTCTCATTTCTAGTACAGACTCTTCTTGACTTGTGATTTTTCAGCTTTATGATGATGCAGAAACGTTGCAATTTCAATGTACTTCACATTTTGTATTTTGATCTTTTTCCGGGCTAGTGATATGTAACACATGAGGTATTCAATGCTTTATTATAAAACAGGCTTTTGTGGTAGATAATTTTGCCCAACTGTAGGCTGATTAAGTGTTCTGAGCACCTTTAAGGTAGGCTAGGCTAGGCTAGGATGTTAGGCAGGTTAGGTGTATTAAATCCATTTTTTACTTACATTTTCAGCTTACAATGGGTTTATCAGGATGTCACCCCATTGTAAGTCAAGAAACATCTGTACTTCAATGATCAAATGTAGCTCATTCTTTTTTTATTCTTTACCTCCAGCCATCTTCCTTCAATTTAGTCCTATAAACCCCTTTCCAATTGTCAGTAAGCTATTCAACCTATATGGTTCATCTTATTTCAATATTCCTTTCTTTCTTTTCAAATCGGAAAATATGGTTACATGTAATAGTGTTATTTCTAATAATTTTTAAGTTGAGATATTATTCATCTTTCTCTTTTTAAAAGGCTCCAAAGAAAGGTCCAAAAATAATTTTTCTTGCACATTATACTTGAACATTTTCTTCTACATTTTCTGTTTATTAACCCTTATTTTTCAAAGCCTAACTTCTTATTTGTAAGACACTGTGTTTCAGCAAAATAAAATAATTGTTAATATTTAGTACTTAATATATATCAGGTACTATTCTACAAAGGACACTTTATTATCCAATTTATATATATATACGTATATACACACACAGACACACACACATACATATACACACACTATGTAAATACGTACTGAGAAACTGAGACTTGCCCAAGACACAGAAGTTACAGTTTTGATATTTGAACTAGGTAGTTTGGCTCCAGAATTCCAATTCTAAAATTTTACTTTCAATTACAAAATCATATATGAACATCCCAGACGTCCATTGCCTTTTCTTAAAAACACTAACACCTAGTCCACAAAAAACTCAATTTGGCATATTCAATACATAACTTAATAAACTTTCCTTCCTGTACAATCAAGTCTTCATATGGTTTCTATTCTCAATGTCTACTTATTTATTGAGTTAGGAAAATCCCCAATTGTTGTTTCTATAGTTATTTTCACATCTATATCTGTACTTCAACTCAGGCCTTCATTATTCTTATGTGTTCTTTTTTTTTTTTTTTTCCTGTCTCCATTGTCTGTTTTCTGATCTATTCTATATGGGATCTTACACTGTATGAGTCCTGTATATGCTTGCTCACAAAAATATGTATCCATAAGACTAAATGGAATTATACTTCTACCCTTATGTTTTGGAAGTTTGGACAGTGATTTTGTCCCTGGCTTGACCATTCACTAGCTTTCTAACCAATAGTAACTATATATAACTATTTTGAATCTTAATTATATCCTTTTATGAAAAACAAGGCTGATATCTATATCTGCCTCATCCCCCCCACACATCATTTTCATTGAAATCAAATAAGAGAATCTATATCAATGAATTCAAAACTTTAAGGTATTAAACACACAAATATTATTATTTGGAAAAGATAAGTACCCCACTATTGATGAACTATCATGAATCAGATTTATATCAAAATAGTTATGTGGTACTCACATCTGTAGCTATCACCCACTATCAAAGACAGCCTCTCTTATGTTTATTGGATTATTTCTTTATCAGTTCTCTGACCTGTCAAACCAAATTCACCTTAATGATTTTTAGACCAAATTCAAAAATTTCTCTGTCTTTATTCCCTCGTATTTATCCTCCTGTTACTCACATAAGAGTATCTCTTCACTTTTGTTTCTAGTGTCTTGTTCTTTATTTTCCTCTTTCAACTCAAACACTAAAACACTTTCATTCAAGTATTATAAAATTCTCTATTATGAGTTAGCTATTTGACCTTGGATACAAGATCTGTCTCATTTTTTCCTCTCTCTTTCCAGGAAACCTCTTCCTCCATTAATTTCTGCTGAAAACAAATTACAATCCCTCTCCTCAATATTGCACCTTTAATTTATTTTCTTATTCAAAGTGACTAGCAGCTATTATGTACTGTTTCAGTCCTTCCTGGTCAAAGAGTTAGGAGAATGAGAAAGCGGTGTGTTTTTCTAGAATGGGAGTTCTGTGTTTCCTGGAAGTATGGAGATTCTGTTATTATTGCATCATCATCTCAGACATTGTTATATCAATTGATGTAAAATTGTCAGGAATATGGATTCAAATCCAGTATCTTCCACTTTCAAATAATTAGGCAAAATACTTAATATTTTTGAGTCTTATTTCGTTCATCTGAAAAAACGAAGGCCTGCTTCTTAGGGTTACAATGAAGATAGAGGGAATTTTTTCATATGATGTATTTAAATGATTATGAGCACACATTAAAGGCTCAATCAATGTTGTATATTTTACTTCACTATTACAAAAAAGAAAGATCCTGACACACAAACAAATATCTGTTTGTTTTAGATATGGAAGAATTTTTTTTCAAAATTAATCTTATTAGGAACATTAATATATAAAACCTATAAATGAAAACTGTTCTCCAAACAATATAGGCAGGGGAATGGAAATCTATTTATTTGGGCTTCCAAACGTTTCTCCACATCTAATCCTACCTTTGAAATGGTTCCTAAAACATGTCTGCAAGAACCCTAAGATGGACTTATATAAATATTACTTTTCAAAAATATTTTAGATGCTTTTCAGCCATTTTATATTCATTTATACATTTATATATGCATAGGTACATATACAGGTTTATTCATTTATAAGATTATTAACACTTCTTGGTCTTGGGCAGTATGCTACTCCTCAAGAATGTGAGATAATTAATATATTGTTTTACACCTAGGTAGCTAGGCTGGGCGTTGTGGCTCATGCCTGTAATCCTAGCACTCTGGGAGGCCGAGGTGGGAGGATTGCTTGAGCTCAGGAGTTCCAGACCAGCCTGAGCAAAAATGAGACCCCCGTCTCTACTAAAGATAGAAAAATTGCTCGGAGTCCTGGCGTGTGCCTGTAGTCCCAGCTACTTGAGGCAGACTTGCTTGAGCCCAGGAGTTTGAGGCTGCAGTGGCTACCGTGACGCCACTGTGCTTTACCCAGGGTGATAGAGTGAGGCTGTGTCTCAAAAAATTTAAAAAATAAAATGAAAAATAAACTTAAGTAGCTTGATATCGAGTAAGAAAGACATATAGGTAATCAGTCTCTATCTATATATCTATCTATTTATCTACTCTATCACCTATCAATCATCTATCTATCCATTTATCCACCAAGCAATCAAATATCTATCTATCTCATTGTAAAAAGAGGATGTTATAGAACCATACTAGCAAGGCAGCTAATTACGTTTAAGGTCAGGGCAGAGTTCCAAGAGGAGTTGACGTCTAACCTGAAATTTTAATGACAGGTAGCAGTGTGTGGGTGTTGTGAACATCATCAAGACCACAGAGAATCACAAGGATACATGGAACAAATCTTGGAATTAAGTATTTCATTTATTTAATCTTTAATTTTCAAAAATCTCAAACCTACAAAAATTTTTAAAGTTTATTGCAATAAACACCATTATCCCTCACCTAGATTTCACTACTTGTTATAATAACATTTGGCCACATTTGTTTTCTCTCTTTCTCTCACGTATGCATTTATTTAAAGTATGTATATGTGTGTATACATATAAAATATATGTGTATATAAAGTATATTTACAAAGGTACATTTATATTTTTATATATATTCCTTTTTTGCAGAATTATTTTAAAGTACGTTCAAACATTGTAACATTTAACCTCTAGATATTAAATCTCTGTACACTTTAATATATATCTCCTAAGAACCATGTCAATATATAAAGAATCCTTTATATATATACCCTTCACTAAGATTCCCTAGTAGTTAACATTTTGCCAATGTGCTTTACAATTCTCTCTATATATAACACATATATTCTTCTGAACCAGTTGAGAGCAAGTTATAAAAATGATGTCCCTCTAACTCCCAAAACTTCAATACATTTCACAAGAACAAGGAGATTTTCTTATATAATGAAAGTATAATGATCAAAGTTTCTTGATTTTACATTTATTTATTATCTAACTTATAGACTTTATCAAATTTTACCAATTGTCCCAATAATGATCTTCATAAAAAAAATCTACGAAGTTTCCAATTCAGGCTCACATATATTGTTATTTGGCATGTCTCTTTGGCCTACTTTAATCTGGAGCAGTTAGTCATCTTCATCTTTCATGAGCTTGTGTACACGGACTTTTCTCTATAACCTTGACACTGACATTTTTTAAAGAGTACAGGACAGTTATTTGTAGAATGAAGTTCAATTTGTGCTGGTCTCATGTTGGAATACCACAGATGTGAGGACATGCTGTTCTCAGTGCCTCTCTCATGAGGCACGTGATATTGTTTTCTTTCCCATTGCTAGTGATTCACTTTGATCACATGCTTCTCCACTGAAAAGTTACTACCTTCTCTTTGCTATTTAAAAGCAATTTGTGGGGAAATTCTTTGAACTGTGTAAATATATTGTTCTCCATCAAACTTCTACCCAGTAATTACAGTATCCATTGAAAGTGTGTGCTGAATCCCTTTTTATAATAAAGGATTCCAAGTAGTGATTTTATAATAAAGGATTTTATAATAAAGGATTCTGAGTAGTGATTTTCTATGTCTTATATCTTATGTCTTATGTGATTTTCTATGTCTTTCATTATACTTTTCGCTGGCACCCTACTTGAAGGATAATGTTTTCTGTATCCCTTACTTGTTCCTTTACTAACTTACATATTTACGAGATCGTTACTTCATATTTCATTACATTGGTTATAACGTAGCATTTTCCTTGTTTTTCTTTTGATAATCAAGTTGTTTCAGATTTATTCAGTAGGAAATCAAACAAACTGGATACTGTGCCCTTTGATTTTGAGAAATCTCCATGGAGTGCTTGTAAATTGGCTCTGAAAAAGAATGAGTGGGCTTAATTTAAAGCATTTCATGATTTCCATGGTGGAAATACTCTCATCATGGATAGTTTTAAACTACCAACATGACATCACCGAACGTGTGGTTGGGAAGACAGACATTGCAAATCTAAATAAGAAATTGGGAAGATGTGCACAATCAGCTCTCACAAGCTAGTATAAGTCATATTTAGTCTGATGCATGTCTCCATCATTTTTTGATAACTTTTTTACTTTCTGGTGCAACCAGATGTTCCAGGCTTATCTTGTATTTTTCTCTGCTTAACCAAAGGAGTCAGCAATTTCTCCAGGAGCCTTGGGGTAACTGGTTTAACGTGGCTTACTTTTCCCCACATATTTCTCATCCTCACCCTGGCTAGCCTAAGTATGTTCCATGACAATGACAAAAGGAAAAAATGCAGAGTAAGCCATATTTGCAAGTGCTTTTCAAGCCTCACCTTGCATTATATCTGATGTGATCCCCGAGTCAAAACATGTCATAAGGACAGGCCTAGACATAAGAAGTACAACAGATCAAGTCTCCCAAAGTAGGAAAACACTATAAAGTTACATGGAAAAGGGTATGGACGCAGGAGTGATGAATAATTGTTGGCAATGATTCAGTCTAATAAATGGTTGCATATTTTTATCTGATCATTGTCTTAGCTATGTCCCAAATATATTGCCATATAGTGGTTTTATTTTTAGAAATTCTATAATTTATGCATGTGTTTTTCCTGTCACTCAAAAGAATTTAAAAGAAAATATATATTATATAAAATATGTAGAATATAGAATATATATGACATATGTATATATGTTCTAATTTCTAAATGGAGGATAACTTTATTTTTGATTTTGCAATCAAATTTTAGTTCCATTGCATTGTGATTAACGGATGTCATCTGTATTATTTTTTATTAAATAATTGAGATTATGTGGGATTATGTGACAAAATGTCTTAGGTGTTTCACACTTGCTTTAGAAAAGGCTGTAATTTTCATTATATATCCAAGAAATTTTAGATGACCTAAACAACATAAAAAGCTTTACTTTTCTTCATCTACTTGTTCTATCTTGGAATGAGAGCAGTGGGTAAAAATTTTCAATCATTTATAATTTGGTTGTTTCTCCTTACTTATATTAAAAATATTCTGATTTATAGAGGTTATTGTCATTTTATTTGCTGCATAGATACTCTTAATGTTATAGCTTCATTGTGAAATAAAACCTTTAATGTGATGAAGGGTGAATCTTTGTTCAGTTAGCTCCTTTTTTAAGCTAAATTCAACCCAGTCTAATATTAAAATCACAATTCCTGCTTTTTTATTGTATACATTCACTTGCTATTTATTCTTAACCTTTTTGAATTCCCTATATAGGTCTGATTTTTATACTGCAAAGAATTGGACTTTGCTATGTAAGATCATCTAATTGTTAATTTGATATAATTAATTAATCCATTTATATGTATTAGTAACACTGAAATGTACGGTCTGTCATACATATTATATTTTTATATGTAATATGCTGTATTTGTTGTGCTTATATTTACTCTTTCATTCTTATATGACTTTATTAATATTCTTTTCAAATTTGTTTTGATATTTAAGGTTTTATTTTATCTACTGTTTTTATTTTTAACAGTAGTTTTAATGACGCACTAGTCTTCTTTTACTTTCTTTAAACCTCAAACGTTTTTTTCAGCTTTAAATTATATCTTTTGAATGCTACTTAATACCTCTGCATTAACTTAACTTTTTTCTATTTTCTCTTATTTTCTCAATTTTAATGGAATTTTATTTTCTATGTTATAAAAGCATATAAAATTTACATAATATTCTTACATATTATATGTTGTACATGTTATATTTCTGCTTGTTGTAGTGTTACATCTACAATAAAATATATTTAATCCTCATCTTCAGTATTTTTGCCAGATTTTCCCCGCTCATCTAATTAGTGAAGCTTGCCTTCTGGTTGTCTTCAGGGAGGATTCATGAACACAGTTTTTCCTGAATTCTTGTATGCTTTAAAATATATGTTGGTGTGTTTTCCTATAGTCTTCATATGCGAAGAATAGCTTACTCAGTATAAAATTCTTCATTTCCCTGTTCTTTCCTTGAGATTCATAAAAATATTTATGTACTCATGCCTTGCTGAAGGGAAGGCTGAGAATTAACTAATATTCTTTTCCTCATAAGAGACTTGATATATTTACCTACAGGACCTAGAAAAAAAGATGTTTTTAAATTTCAAAATATTAAGTGGTGACAATTTTTTTTCTCTTTTTCTGAATGGATACCTTGTATAATGCTTAAATCAAGGCTTTTGGCATGCCTGTCATCAGAATAGTGTTCATTGTACCTGATAGGTAAGTTTTCATCTCTCATCTTCATACCCCTCCCGGCCTCCCCACTTCTTGGTTTTCAATGTCCTTTTTGTCTCTTTGTACCCATCATTTAGCTCCCACTTATTAGTGAGAACACGTGGTGTTTGGTTTTCCATTCCTGAGAAGTGTTACTTAGGATAATGGCCTCCAATTTTATCCATGTTGCTGCAAAAGACATTATTTCATTCGTTTTTTATGGCTGAGTAGTACTCCACAAATATTTTCTTTACTCTCTCATGAAATGATAGGCACTTGTGTTGATTCCACATCTTTGAAATTGTGAATTATGCTGCGATAAACATTAGAGTACAAGTGTCCTTTTGATAAAATGACTTCTTTTTCCTTGGGTAGATACCCAGCTTTGGGATTGCTGGATCAAATGGTGGTAAGTCTACATTTATTTCTTTAAGAAATCTCCATATCGTTTTCCAGAGAGGTTGTACTAATTTGTGGTACCACTGAGAATGTATAAGCATTCCTTTCTCTCTGCATCCATGCCAGTGTCTATTGTTTTTTAACTTTTAAATAATGGCCATTATGATAGCAGTAAGGTGGTATCTCATTGTAGTTTTAATTTTCATTTCCTGACAATTAGTGATGTTGAGCATTTTTTATATGTTTATTAGCAATTTGTCTCTCTTCTTTTGGAAAACTTCTGTTCATGTCTTCTGCCCATTTTTTGGTGAAGTTGTTTGTGTATTTCTTGCTGATTTCTTTGAGTTATTCATATATTCTGGATTTTAGTTCTTTGTTGGATGTATAGTTTGCAAATATTTTTTCCCATTCTGTAGGTTGTCTATTCACTATGTTGATAATTTCCTTTGCTGTGCAGAAGGTTTTAAATTTAATTAAGTCCCATTTATTTATTTTTATCGTTATTTAATTTGTCTTTCAAGTCTTAGTCATAAATTCTTTGCCTAGGTGGATGTTGAAAGGAGTTTTTCCTCCATTTTCTTCTGGAATTTTTAGGGTTTCATGGCTTACATTTAAGTCTTTTATCCATTTTGAATTAATTTTTGTATATGGCAAGAGATAAGGGGTCCTGTTTCATTCTTCTGCATGTGGCTATTCAATATTCCCAGCACTATTTATTAAATAGGACTTCCTTTGCCCAGTGTTGTTGTCTGCTTTGTCTAAGATCAGTTGGTCTTAGCTATATGGTTTTACATCCAGGTACTCAATTCAGTTCCACTGGTCTATGTCTCTACTTTTTTACAAGTACTGTGCTATTTTGGTTATGATAGTCTTATAATATAATTTGAAGTCAGGTCATGTGATGCCTCCAGATCTTTTCATTTTGCTTAAGACTGTTGTGGCTATTCATGCTTTTAATTGGTTCCAAATGAAGCTTAGTATTATTTTTTTCTAGATCTGTGAAATATAATGGTATTTTGATTGGGATTGCATTGAATCTGTAAATCACTTTGGGAGTCTGGATGTTTGAATGATGTTGATTCTGCCAATCCATGAGCAAGGGATGTTTTTCCATTTGTGTGTGTCATATATGACTTCTTTCATCAGTGTTATATAGTTTTCCTTGTAGAGCTCTTTCATCTTCTTGGTTAATTATATTCCTTGGTATTTTATTTTCTTTGTAGTTATTGTGAGTAGTATTGAGTCCATGATTTGACTCTCAGCTTGACCGCTATTAGTATATAGAAGTGCTACTGATTTGCATACATTGATTTTGTAACCTGAGACTTTGTTGAATTGATTTATCAATTCTAGGAGTCTTTTGGTGGAGTCTTTTCTAAATACAAGATCATATTGTCAGCAAACAGTGATAGTTCAACCTCCTCTTTCATGATTTGGATGCTCTTTATTTCTTTCTCTTGCCTGACTATTCTGACTAGGATTTCCAGTACAATATTGAATAGAAAGGGTGCCTTTTGGCACCCTTGTTTTATGCCACTTCTTAGGGGGAGTGCTTTCAACTTTTCCCCATTCAGAATAATTTTGGATGTGGGTTTGTCATATACGGTTTTTATAATTTTGAGATATGTTCCTTCTGTGCTTAGTTTGTTGAGGGTTTTTATCGGGAAAGGTTACTGGACTTTATCAAATTTTTTTCTACATCTCTTTTGATAATCACATGGTCTTTTTGTTTACTTCTGTGAATGTGGTGAATCACAGTTACTGATTTGCATATGTTGAACCATCTTTGCATCCCTGGGAGGCAACCACTTGATCATGCTGAATTACCTTTTTGGTATGTTGTTGATTTCATTTTGCTGGTTTTTTGTTGAGAATTTTTGCATCTATGTTCACAAGGGATATAAGTCTGTAGTTTTCTTTTTTTGTTGTGTCTTTTTCTGACTTTAGTGTGAAGGTGATACTGGCTCCATGTAATGAGTTGGTTTTGATTCCCTCCTTTTCAATGTTATGGAATAATTCCTGTAGCATAGGTACCAGTTCTTCTTTGTAAGTCTAGCATAATATGACTGTGAATTTATCTGGCCTGAGGTTTTCTTGGGAGATTTTTTATTACTGTTTCAATCTTGCTGCTCACTATTGGTCTGTTCAGGATTTATATATCTTCCCGATTCAGGCTTTGCAGGTTGTGTGTTCCCAGGCATTTATCCATTTCCTCTAGGTTTTCTAGTCTGTGTGTGTAGAGATTTTCATAGTATTCACAGATGATATTTTGTATTTCTGCAGTATCATTGTAGTGTCTCCTTTTTCATTTATGATTGATCTTATTTGAGTTGATTTTCCTCTATTTCTGGTTAATTTGGCTAGTGGTCTATCAATTTTGTTTATCTTTTCAAAGAACCAAATTTTTGTTTTGTTGATCCTCATATTGTCGTTTTGGTTTCCATTTAATTTGGTTCTCCTTTGGTGTTTGTTATTTCTTTTCTTCTGCTGGCTTTGGGTTTGGTTTATTCTTCTTTTACTAGTTACTTGAGATGTGACATTAGATTTTAATTTGTGATCTTTCTGTCTTTTTGATGTAGGCATTTAAGCTAATTAACTTCCTCCATTTGCTTTTTCTCATAATTTTGAAAGCTTGTGTCCCCTTTGTTGTTCACTTAGAGGAATCTTTTGATTTCCATCTTAATTTCATCATTGATCCAAGAATCACTCATTAGCGGTTGTTTAATTTCCGTGACTTTGTGTAGATTTGAATGTTTCTCTTGGAATTGATTTCTAGTTTTATTCCACTGTAGTCTGAGAAGATACATGGCATGATTTTGATTTTTTTGAATTTGCTGAGATTTGTTTTGTGGCCTAAGATATGACTGATCTTGGAAAATGTACCATGTGCTGATGATAAGAATGTATATTCAGAAGTTGTTGGATAGAATTTTCTGTAAATGTCTGTTAGGTTCATTTGTTCTAGAGTCCTATTTAAGTCCAGTGTTTTTTATTCATTTTCTCCTTTGATGATCTGTCAAGTTCTGTCAGTGGGATATTGAAGTCCCTGGCAATTAAGATGCTACTGTTTATTTCTTGTCTTAGATCTAGTAGAATTTGCTCTATGAATCTGGGAGCTCCTATGTTAGGTGCATATATATTTTGGATCATTACATCTTGTTTAATTCTTCTCTTTACCGTTATATAATGGCCATCTTTTTTTTTAACCATTATTGATTTAAAGTCTGTTTTATCTGATAATGGCCACACTTGCTTGCTTTTGGTTCCATTTGCATGGAATACTTTTTTCCATCCCTTTATCTTGAGTTTATGCAAGTCCTTGTGCATTAGATATGTTTCTTAAAGACAGAAAATAGTTGGGTTATGTTTTTCCATCCATTTAGTCAATCTATGTCTTTTAAGTACTACAGTCAGACCATTCTGGTTCTGTGTTGGTATTGATATGTGGGATGCTCTTCTGTTCACCACTTTGGATGATAGCTTGTTTTGGCATCCCACTTGTGCTATTGATTTATAAGAGCCATGAGCTTTAACTTTTAGGTGTTTTTACACTGGTGGGTGTCTGTTGTACTGCTCCATGTATAATGCACTTTTCAGCATTTCCTGTAGGGCATGTCTACTAGGGACAAATTCCCTTAGTGTTTGCTTGTCTGGAAAAGTCTTTATTTCTCCATTATTTATTAAACTTAGTTTTACATGACTCAAAATTTTTGGCTGGCAGTTGTTCTAACTAAGAAGACTAAAAATTGGGTCCCAATCCCCTCTAGCTTGTAAGGTCTCTGATGAGAAATTTGCTGTTGGCTGGATGGGTTTTCCTTTGTAGGCTATTTGTTGCTTTTATCTTGCAGCTTGTAGAATCTCCGTCATTTTGATTTTGGCTAGGGTGATGACCATGTGTCTTAGAGATGTCCTATTTGCTATGAATCTTTCCAGTGTTTGATGACCATCTTGTATCTGAATATCTGAATCTCTGGTAATACTGGGGAAGTTCTCCTCAATAATTCCCTTGAATAGATTTTCTGTGCTTTTTGCTTTTTTTTTCTTCTCCCTGTGGAATACCTGTAATTCATATGTTGGATTGCTTTACATAGTTCCATATTTATCTCAGTGAGTGTTCATTCTTTTTATTCTTTTTTCTGCATCTTTGAGTGGATTAGTTTGAAAGCTTTGTCTTCAGGTTCTGAGATTTTCTTCTGCTTGATCTACCCTGTTGTTGAAGCTTTCTGCTGTATTTTGCAATTCCTTAAATGATTCTTTCAATTTTTTAAGTTCTGTTACTTCCTTTCTTATATTGTCTATCTATTTAGCAAGTTTTTCATTTTTTTCATTCGTGTCCTCAATTTTTTTTTTTTTGGCTCCTTTGTGTTGGTTTTTAACTTTCTCTTCAATCCCATTCATCTTCTTTGCCATCTATATTCTGAATTCCATTTCTGATATTTTGACAATTTTCTTTTTCTTGAGGTCTGTTGCTGTGGATCTATTGTGATTCTTTGTGGATGTCGAACTAGCTTGTTTTTTTGTTTTTTTTGGTTTTTTTCATGTTGCCAGAATTATTTTGCTGGTGTTTTCTCATCTGAAACCTCTTCTTTCAGCTCAGATTTATGGTGCACCTATTCTCCTTTGATGGGAACTCTCCCACTCATTGAGAAGGAGAGGTCCCTAGATAGCACTTTTCTGTCCTACCCTGGAGGATTGACCCAGTAGGAAAGGGGCAGAAGCACTAAGAACCTGTAATGAAGCTGTTGTCCTGCATCATCCTGTTCCCCCGTGGTTGTCACTGTTCTCAGGCCACTGATGGAAGCTGGGACACGGGGCTAAGTCCTTCTCTTCAGAGGTAGGTGGCATGGGAGTTTGCTTTGCTCAGGCCTCTCTGCAACAGTGGCTGTGGCAGCTGGGTGGATCGCAGGACCTTTGTGAGCACCTGGGCATGTCACTGGACTGCAGCAGCAGGAGGCAGGTCACACCACCTTGGCAGTTACCTGGGCAGGTTGTGGGACCTTGCTGGATGCTTGGGTGAGTAGTGGGCCTGGAGCTGGCAGCAAGGAAGATCACAGGACCTTGGCAGCTGGCCACTTCGTGGGACTTTGGCTGGTGCCTGGGCATGTTGTGGGACCTTGGCCAGTATCAAGGCAGCTTGTCAGGCTACAGTAGATGGACTACCCATGTTTGGTGGGCCCAGGAGACATACGGTGACTTGCTGGGGTGTCATCGTGTCTGGGGCTCTCCTTCTGCCCAGGTCCAACTACAGCAGCTGCTACAGTGCTACTCAGATGGCACTAGCAGTGCTATCGAGATGGCAAGATGACAAGATGGCCATAGCAGAAGCTGAGGGGGGCTGTTGGCGGGGAGGTTGATGGGGTGCACAGGCACCTAGTCACAGTGCATATGAGAGTTTCTGCCCTCCCTGCTCCCTCCCTGGCCTTAGGGTTAATGATGAGGTGGCTGCTGAGGAGCTGATCTCTCTGCAGACCAGGCATTCTGGGGCTGAGAGTGCAGAATGGCATCTGTTGCAGTAATCTGGGATAAGAATCTGGTGGGACCCACTGTGGCCACTTGCAGGTGTGGTGGTGCTGCACAGTGTCCAAGCAGCTCCCTGATCAGTTCAGAGGCCTACTGTGGTAGGGGATGCCCCTCACAACTTTGGTTGCAGAGTCAGCTGGGGGTGTGCACAGCCCTAGGGATCTATCCCCTCACCCTTCCCCACGTGTGGATGCTTCTCCAAGGTACCTTCAGATCTTGCTAAGTGAGTCACCCTGCCTCTCTCCTTCCCACTTTAGGTGTCTCCAGTCACTTCTCTAATGATTCACAATGCTCTCACTGAGACAGTCCATCCGTGGGTGAACCTCTACCCGCAACTTTTGATCCTCTCCTTCAGAGCTGCAAGTGCAGCCTGCTTGTAGTCTGCATCTCGGCCCCTTCTCCTTCGGATTTTATTTTTATCTTCAACTTCAAATGTTTTGCTGGTATATGTCTCAGAACTGACAATTCTTGGCCAATTTGGGGGTAAGCAATAATTTTTTCAAGAAC
This sequence comes from Daubentonia madagascariensis, assembly GCA_023783475.1. Classification (NCBI taxonomy): domain Eukaryota; kingdom Metazoa; phylum Chordata; class Mammalia; order Primates; family Daubentoniidae; genus Daubentonia; species Daubentonia madagascariensis. The sequence goes on from JAKFHU010000322.1 coordinate 3,432,856, forward strand.
ATTATTTCAGGTACTCCAGTTATATATATATTAGATAGTTTTGCCTGCCTTATTGATCTTTTTCTATCTGATGTCTTTTATTTTTTAACTTCATTTTCATCTTTAAATTTCTTTTATAGCTCCAGTCTGATTTATTATCTCTTAGGAAACTTGTAATTTAGTATTTATTTCTGACATAATTTTGTTCTTTTTAATATTTTTTTTCCAAATTCATTAACTCATTCCTCAATTAGATAAGGATTTTTGTGTATGTGTCTTTTCTGAGTTTTTGAATTTCTGACTTGAGACATTTTTGCATATCTGTAAATGGTTGTTTAAGGATATGTAATTTAGTTGGCAATGTATTATTTCAGTTTATCTCTGTTCTTGGTTGCTTTTTAAAAAACAATTTCCATCCTAGGAGAAATGACTGATTCCTTAGCTTGAGCAGGAAAAAATATAAGATTAGCCTGGAAAATCTTGTTCCATACAAAAAGTTAAGAAGCAATAAAAAAATAATGGGACATGCCATATACTGGATCTGGCTTATATTGGTTTGTGAAAGCTAATGTGCACCTCAACCAAGTGGTTTTATTCTCATCTCCTATATTTTTCTTAAGTTAGCCTTATATGCACCTGTCTAACATTACTATTTGTTTTGTAATGTCTCCCACCTTTTTTTCTGGACTAGCATTAACAAGGTAATTAGGAGGATTAATAAATCTACTTTTCAGTTCAAGAGTGTTCTTTTCTGATGGCAAAGTGAAGTATGGTATCTTTAATCAACTTTGCCATTTTAAAAAGTTGAATTTGTATGTCTTCAGATTTTTGTGATCCTATATTGTTTCTGCCAGCATTTTATTTTCACCTTTTGTGTCCTTCTTTCCCTTACTATCAAACTTTCAAAGGACACTTTCTCTATTCATGTAAACCCAATACCCCTGAAGCAATACCTTTCCTACACTTCAAACTCAATCCCTTCTTTTTGATTCACTAGTTGCCAATGTCTGAACCTTTACATATTAGACCTGTTCCAAATATTTCCTCATATAGTGTGGGATCTTTTTTTCTGCAAATGATTTAATATGGATTCTGCAACTCATAATATTATGTTCAATCAGTTCTATTTTTTGTGTAGTTTCCATCTAATCCTTCTCTGGCATGGTCTCTGGAGCATGCTTTGCCATTATGCAATATTTTTCTACTATCAATCAATGGATGAAATAGTTTAATTTACCATCATTTCTATATGTGTGTTTTTTAGAGTGGGAAGATATGGATTCTAGCTGTCACCATTATTCTGTGAATACCTAGACTTTTGTTTTGGAAATATTGCTTTGGCTGAAACTTGATGTTTGAAATGGAAGATCTGGGGAAATCCTGAGAGCAGAGTAAAAGGTAAAATATATTATAACAATTAGAGAAATAAAAATAACTGTGGGTAGAACATGTACAGATGTCTAAAATGAAAAATAATTTACATAGAAGAAAAACAAGTGTATTAGTCTGTTTTGCCATACTATAAAGGAATGCCTAAGGCGGGGTAATTTATAAAGAGAAGAAGTTTACTCAGCTCATAGCTCTACAGACCGTACAAGAAGCATCAATCCAGCATCTGCTTCTGGTGAGGGCTTCAGGGAGCTTCCAATCAAGGCAAAAGGTGAAGGGGGAGCAGGCATGTCACATGACAGAAGTAGCAAAAATAGGGAGGAGTTGGTGACAGGCTCTTTTAAACAACCAAATCTTGCATGAACTAATAAAATGAAACTCATTATTGCAGGGGGGGAGCAAAGCCATTCATGAAAGATCTGCTCCCATGACCTAAACACCTCCCACCAGGCCCCACATTCAACATTTGGGATCAAATTTCAACATGAGATTTAGAGAGGCCAAACATCCAAACCATATAAACAAGATCATTCAATACTTGGCTGGTTTGGAATTAAGAATTAATAAGATGATGGAGTGGCATAAAATATTTTGATATGAGACCCAAATTATTAATTTATCTGGAATGTCAAATAATGGATATTATCTGTCTCAACCCTATCTGTGCACAGTAAATGAATGAGAAATTTAAGCTACATTAAAAAAACTTTATTCATTTATACAGTATTCCTCATATACAGTTATATGCTAAAACTTATCTATAAATAATATTTAATTTTCAGAATAACAGTATAATTATTACTACTAATGTGTAAATGAGGAAATAGTTGCTCAAAAAGTTTAGACTTTAAATATCATGCACATGGCTAAATAGCTAATAAATGGTAAAGCAATTATTCAAATTATGTCTAAGCACAATTATATTTTTAAAGGTAAATTAAAATAAATAAATGCTTTGCTTTACACAAGTCATATATAATAGTAAAGCCAGCAACCTGAAGTCATAACTTTCATTGTAGGAATCTCCTCATCTAAATTGGAAGAAATATTTTGAGAGGTAAATCACAACATCTTGACATTTTAGAGACTGTCCATAGAATTCTTTCCCCCAATCAAGGCATGTCTGAATGGTTTTCACCACAGGAAATAAATTAGTCGAGTAGGTCAAACCAGGTCTAGGCAATTCCTGTTTTACAATAAAAGAAAACACTGTGATTTTCTTTACTTAAGTGGATATTGACTTCTACTATGGAGAAGATCAAGATTTATTATCTCAAATGATAGTCAACAGACTGGCTGACAACTATTGACTTGGGAAAATCACAGCAGGCCACTGAACTACCACTGAACCTGAAGAAAGATCTTCTATGTCTTGCACAGCAGGATAAGTCCAATCTTACATCAAGAAGACAGGCCTTGCTAGTGACAAGGGACATTAAAATGTCTCTTTCCATTTATTTGGTTTGTGATGTTCCTGTAACGTCTTAGTAGTTTTCAGACTAAGAGCAGTTATTTGTAGAATTAGAGGGTCGGAGATGAAAAATAGGTATAATGATATGCAAGCCTTAATTCCTTAGTAAAAATAATGATTAATCAGTCTTTCAAAATGACCTTGCTTTATACTGATATCAGTTTAATAATAATAAATCCAATTCATAAAACCATAAAATTTGTTTACATATCTTTTTAGAGTGTTAAATTTCCAATAAATACCAAAACACTTTGTAAAATATTATTAGATAAAAAACTATTAGAAATCTTAACAATTGTTTAAAAATCATATTCTAAAATAATAACTAATAATTTGTCATATTCCAAAGTGATTCTGGAGACAAAATAAAAGCTATAAACATTTAAATCTTTTTGTTATCTGACATCCTGTGGACACGAGCCTGACAAAATATAGACAAAAAATAAGCCACAATTGAACTAGATTGAGTAAACACTTTGTAACCTATCCTTATTTTTGTTAAGATGAAAATGCAGCATTCCTACTGCTGAATGAAAGCAAAAAGACAAATTCCCAAATACCAGGCAATAATCCATAGACGGTATAGCAAAACACATAAAACAAATAAGAAAGTACAAAATGGGGGCAGTGTAAACCAAGATGAATATGGTGGGCAATGCCCTAAGATGACCCCCAAGATTCCCCACCCTCTGGTATATATACTTCTTCTCCCAATTATTCAATCAAATACTAATGTGCTGCTGTGAAGTGATGTTGGAGATGTAAATAAGGTATTAAGGTCCCCACTTAGTTGACTAAGATTGGGAAAGTATTCTCAGTGAGCCTGACCTAATCTGATGAAGCCTTAAAAGGACTGGGCTCTTCCTAGGGAGAGAATCAAAGTATGATGGATGGGTCAACACAAGGAAATCCTCTATTTCTGGCCTTGAAGATGGCGGGAGTCACATTGTAAGTAATGTGGACTGCTTCTAGGAGCTGAGAGTGGACTCTTGTATCAAGAAACTGTATTTTCCTGCAACTTTACTGAGCTTGGAAGAAGACTCCATCTCCATATGAGAACAAAGACCAGCCAAGAACTTGATTTCTGTTTTGTGAGACTTTGATCAGAGAACCCAGTCATTCCATACCGGGGCTTTGGACCTACAGAACTGTGAGCTAATGGGTATTTTTTTAAGCTGCTAAATTTGTGAAAAGTTGTTATACAATAATAGAAAACTAGTACAAGAGAAGTAAGACTAAAGATATTGCTACATTAATAAATATAAATAACTTAAATCACCTACTAAGAGATAAATATTATTATATTATTGGTTTTCACCTACATAATTAACAAATATTATGTATAAAACATAACTAAATCAAAATAATTAATAAATGTAAGAATAACAGCATTAATAAAAAAGATTAGCAAAATAGTAATCAGATAAGCAAACCAAAAAGGAAATAGTAGTAGTAGATGTATTGGTTTTACATAAAGTAAAGATGAAAGGCCACAAAGGTGAAAAAGAGCATCATTTAATAACTATAAAAACATGTTATCTACAAAGAAGATATAATAGTTACTAGTATCCACTGAATTACTGAATATGCTAATATTAAATACATACCATCAAATATATACATATGTGTATATACTATATGCATATACATAATTAATGAATAAATTATTTATTTTCTAAATGTAGTATGACAGATTTCTTCTGTAAAGGACCAGGTAGCAATATTTTAAGCTTTGCAGGCCATAGATTCTCTCTTGTAAGTGTTCAATTCTGCTGTTGTAGTGCAAAAGCAACCAGAGACAATGTGTAAATGGACATGTTCACCCTCCAAATAATTATTTATGGATACTGAAATTAAAATCACAAAAGGTTTTCACATTAAAAAACACTATTCTTCTTTTTACTTTTTTTCAACCATTTAAAAATTAACATTTTTAGCTTGTGGAGAATTAAAAAAAATATATGTGGTGTTCCTTATTTGGCCTTGGGCCATCATTTGCAAACTGCTAATCTAAACTCTTCTTATTACAGAATCAAACATGAAGACTAAAAGTAATCTCTTGCTTTTTAACTCACAATTAGAACTCTCATTACATAACATCATATGCAAAATAGTTTCATATAGGAAGGGATGTCATGTATATATGAGTTATACACACACACAGAGTCCTCTTTTTGCACAGTTCTGATAGTTAAATACCACCGATTGTCCAACAATGGTCCAAATTTCTATTATGGCATAATAACTCTGAGAATTACATAAGGTACAAATTTTGCTGGTATTTCTTCAGTCCAGAAGTCACTAAGTAAATAACAGAAGGAATTATCATCAGTGACCAATCAGTTCATTTTTTTCCAAGTATCTCAGTGATTGGCCACTGTGCATTTGTTAGCTCATATATAGACAGTAAAGCACATAGTTGCATTGCCCCTTTGTCTCCCAGTGACAAATTCATGTGACATTTGAAAAAACAGATAATCAAAAGAGAGAATTGACCAATGAATTTAAAGTACAGTGAAGAGATAAAAAGTAATAATGTTGAAAGGAAATTTGAATTAAATGTAAATTGAGTTGTATGAGAAATAGCCGACCATGGGAATGTTGGCATGCCACACTGTTCAAGAGACTCTAGATATGTAGCTGGAGGAACTCAATGAAGACAAGCATTCTCATAAATGAGGAAATGGTTGTGACAAAAATTATGAATATGTCCCAGAGGAACTGATGTTGGCAAAAAACTTCACACTAAGGAAATTTTCAAGGTATTTTATGATATTCAAAGTGAAAAGGACAAAATATTGGAAGCAGATCTAAACTTAGGAGTATGCCAATCTATCAAAGCAGAGAAAAGATTCATTCCATATTGCAAGTTTTACAATGAGGAGAGCAAAGCACTGTTCAAACTACTTTTGATAAGTTTTTATAAAGAAATAAAATACTGAATTCTCAATGTTTCTCATGTTTAAAATACATTATATTAAATAAATATTAGTTGAGCTAATTTTCCTTTTCCCTTTACATTTACAACTGACAGTGAGAAAGTTTTTATGTTTTGACAAAAAATATTTAAAGGTCATAGAATAGTTGCAGTTTTTCCTATTGACCATTAAGATTACTTTGCACAGTTTTAGTTTTTACGGTCATTTTAACAGTCTTACACTACTGTGCAAAGTGAGGACTGCCTGTGTGCATATATATATGTGTGTGTGTGTGTGTGGTGTTTGTATGCACCTGCATGTGTGTGTGTTTCTGTTATAGGATCATTTATCATAACAGTCTTCATGATATCAGCTAGTCAAAAATAAAAAAGAATATATATTGAGTAAAATAGTTAATAAAACTGGATTGTTGCATATAAATCTCTGTACTTTATGAAGATAGACTTTCTTTTCAAGTATACATAGAACATTTTTAAAAATTGACCATATATAAGAACACTGAAAAATTTCAACATTTTGAAACAAATTCACATCCCATAGAGCACGTTAAAATGTTTAAATAAGAGAATATAAATCCAAATACTCAAGGATTACGTAGAGTGGGTAATGAGTGAATGAGCCAGGAAATCAAGAAGATATATAGACAAAGATTTTGCCAAAATGAATAACATACCATAGCAAAGTGTTAATAAACCTGCTTCTACACAGCTTCAGGCATAAATGTCATGGAGAAAATTGGTAAACTCCAGTAATCAAAACAGAAAACCCAGACATTGAGGAGAAATACCAAATTTTGAGTGGATGCTCAATTTTAAATATATGTTGATAAAATAAAATAGAAGAAAGGAGAAGATAACAACAGAGAGTAAGTAGAGGAACCAGCTGATAAAGCTCTTATTGTGATATGCAGGGGAGCTTGGAAAGGATTCCATAAACACTGGAGATTAGGAAGTTATCCTGTTTTTGTTGTTATTTTTGTTGATTAAGAGAGCCCAAACTCATTTTCTGATAGTTAACTATTGTTTAGTCAATCCCAAGAACTTCTGTAGCTACTTCAAGGCAACAGTGTGTCAGGTAAACTTCAAACTAGGTGAATGAAATATTTGGAGACTAGTTGGGAAACAAGATTTATGGCATGGCACATGAACCTATTAATCTCAACCCTAAATTAAAAAAGCCTAGATTATATAAAATGTACTTAAAAATAATTTTCTATAAGACTCCTTTTCCACTTTTTAAAAGGTAATAATCAGGAGTCTGACATAATGTGATACCTAACTTTTCCTCTGTGTCAGATAGTGCTCCAAGCTTTTTATGTGTATTAATTAATCTTTTAACAATTCTGCCTGGTAGGTACTTCGTTAGCCCAATGTACAGATAGGGAAACTAAGACACAGAATGATTAAGTAATTTGCCCAAGATTATACAGCTAATAAAAAGCAGAACTGAGCTTTGAGCACAGTGATTTTGATTCAGATAAACCTAGAATTTTAGATTGATTATTGTTGTAGCAATGTGAAAGATAAAGTTGAAGCATGGCTAAAAACAAGAACAGTTAGGACACTTACAAAATGATCTTAAGAAAAATATGCCACGCAGGGTGAGGCCTACATAGGGCTTACTTACTTTTGAAACATGCAGAAGGTAAATTAACAAGATTTGGGGACTGAATAGTTAAGGAATTTGAAGAAAGTGAAGAGAAACTTCATGTTTCTGATTTGGACAACTCATGCCACCGACTGCATGTGAAGCAGTATAAGTTTGAGGAGTAAAATGTATCTGTTTAACTGTAGATACCTTATATTGGTATATTGAGCACAGGACACTTTAATCTGAAAATATAAATTTGGGAGTCATCAATATGCATCTATAAAACAATAGAATATAATCAGAGTGGTTGAGATCTCCCAAAGTGTGTGTGTGTGTGTGTGTATGTTTTAGAGATAAAAAGAGCAATAAACCATTGATAGAACATTTGGAAATATATTATTTTATATGTAGGAATTAAAGACAGAGCTCATTACGAACATTGAGAATGGAGGATAAAGCAAAAGAGTCAGGAGAACTATGATGGAAGAATATCACAGATGACAGATGAAAAAAATGTTTCCAGAGGGAAAGCATTGTTAGCAATGTTGTATGATGCAGATATCCAGGAAGAATGGAAAAGTAGTCAAGAGCAGTGTTGATGGAATATTGACAACAAAAGGCAGACAGCAGTACATATGAGGCATGAGTTAATATTGAGGAAAAGGACTAATGGTGCAAAATAAAGAGAGTCGGGGAGAGGGATAAAGCAGAGTTTGGAGGAGAGCAGATGTATGCTATAGTCACAGCGCTTACAAAAGGGGAGACATATACCTGTTAAAAGTGGAAGCAAAAGACTGTAGAGAAGGAATCTGATGATTTAGATAAGACACATAATAACTGATTGGGCTAGATCCTAACAGAAATGCAGTGGAGAAAGGGTTAACATTCATGTAGAGGACCTGCATTTGATTAGGCCAATGAATCTCTCTTTCTCTGAGACTAAAGGAGATTAAGACAAGAACTAATTTACATACATTTTTATTTGAAGAGAGATAATTAGGATGTTGAATCAGTCATACTCGATAGGCTGATTTTTAAATGAAGTAGAAGGCATTATTTTTTTTTGCACTGAAAAAGAAGGTTGTGAGGGTGGGGGGACCCTTGACTAGAGTAATTATTGAAAATATGAATGAAGAATTTACCAAAAATAATAAATAAATTGTCAAATGGCCTTGAAAACCAAGCTAGGATTATAGAGCAAAAATTTAAGAAATATTTCTTGCTGTGAACAAAATTAAAATCTCATTATATATGTATTATATATATGTATATATGTATATATTATATATATGTATAATATGTAATATAATTAATCTGTCAACCCATTCAGCCACAGAAAAATTACAGTTTGCCCTTGAAGAATGTGGATTTGTACTGCAAAGGTGCAGTTATATACAGAATTTTAAAAATTAATATATTGGAACATTTTTTTGAAATTTGTGACAATTTGAAAAAACTCATAGACAAACCATATATCCTAGATATATCAAAAAATAATAAAAAGGTATGTCTGTCATGAATGCATAAAATAAACATTAGTCTATTTTATCATTTACTACCATAAAATATACACAAATCTTTTACAGAAAGCTAAAATTTATCAAATTTATGCACATAAACACTTATGGATCATACATGGCACCCTTCACAATCGAGAGAGATGTAAACAAATGAAAAGATGCAGTATTATGATATTGCATAAAATTAACTGTAGTGTATACTGTATTACTATAATAATTTTGTAGCCACCTCCTGTCACCTGTAAGGGTGGGCTCAAATCTTGAGAGTATCCCTTTAAAATACTTTCTGATGCTAATCATCTGCACATGAGCAGTTCCTCTCTTCACTAAATTGCATATGACAGTAAAAAGTGATCTCTTCTGGTTCTCATATATTTTTTATCATGTTTAGTGCAATACCATAAACCTTGAATAACACCATGGGACCCATACAAAGTGCCACGAGTATGGGTGAAAGTGCTATCAAGTGATGCTGGAAGTGCTACAAAGAAGCAAAGAAAAGTCATGACATTACAAGAAAAGTCGAATTGCTTCATATATACCATAGACCGAGGTCTGCATCTGTGGCTGTCTGCCACTTCAAGATAAATGAATTTGGTATGACAACCATTGTTAAAAAAAAAAAAAAAGGAAATTTGTAAAGTCATTGCTACAGCTACACCAACAGGTGTGAAAACCTTGCACTTTTTGCAAAATATCTTTTTATCTCATATTGAAAATTTAGCATGTATGTGGGTGCAGGATTGCTACAAGAAAGACATACTTATAGACTCTAATATGATTTGAGAAAAAGTAAAGTCACTATATGACAACTTAAAGCAAAAGAAAGGTGTAGGATCAAAAGCTGAAGAATTTAATGCCAGCAAAGGATAGTTTGACATATTTAGAAAGAAGTTTGGCTTAAAAAAGTCAAGATAACAGAGAAGCATCTTCTATCAACCAAGGGACAAGAGTCCAGGTCCTAGATGCCATTGAGAAAATCATTGAGGAGAAAGTATATCTGTCTGAATAGGTTTTAAATGAAGACCAACGTGCCATATTCTGGAAAAAAAAATGCCACAGAGGACATTTATTAGTAAGGAAGAAAAGCAAGCACCAGCATTTAAGGCAGGACTGGATAGGCTAACTCTATTATTTTGTGCAAATGCAGTCACGTTTATGATCAGGAATATCCTTATCTATAAATCTGCTAACACCCTAGCCTTGAAGGGAAAAGGTGAACAACAGCTGCCAGTCCTTTAGTTGTACAATAAGAAGGCCTAGACAACGAGGCCTTTTTCGGATTTGGTTCCATTGATGCTTTGTCTGTGAATGCAGAAATAGCTTGGCAGTAAGGGACTGCCTTCTAAAGTTCTTTTGCTATTGGATGATGCCCCTGGCCACCCAAAACCCCATGAGTTCAACACCAAAGGTGTCAAATTGGTCTGCTTGCCCACAAACACAATGTGTCTAATTCAGCCTCTAGATCAGGTGTTCATAAGGACCTTCAAGGCTCATTACACAAGGTGCTCTGTGGAAAGGATCGTCACCACTATGGAAGGGAACTGACATAGAGAGAACTTCGTGAAAGTTCGGGAGGATTACACCATTGAAGCTGCCATTATTGTTAAAGAAAAAGTTGTGAAAGGCATACATCCTAAAACAATAAATTTCTGAGGAAGAAAACTATACGGATGTTGTGCATGACTTTACAAGATTTATGACTTGAGAATCAATCAAGGAAATCATGAAAAAGATTGTGGACAAGCTTTTCAAAAAGGTAGATGGTGAATGGTTTCAAGATATGGATGCTGGCTGAATTCAAGAGCTAAGACACACCACACCAGAAGCATTAACAGAGGCCAATGTGATGGAGATGTGTGCTTTCAAACTGGTGCCAGACTAAGAGGAAGAAGAACTAGAAGAAGCAGTGCTAGAAAAACAAATTGATGTTAGATAATCTGGCAGAAGGATTCTGATTATTCAAGACTGCTTTTGACTTCTTTTACAATATGGACCTTTTTATGATATGGACACTAAAAGTAAAGCAAAAGCATATAGTGGGAGAAGACACATTTTTAGAGAAATGAAAAAGCAAATACACCAGACAGAAATTATGATGTATTTCCATAAAGTCACACCAAGTTGCCTGCCTCTCTTGCCTTCAGTTCCACCTTCTCCACTTGTTCTGCCTCTGCCACCCCTAAACAGCAAGACAAACCCCTGTCCTTCCTCCTCAGCCTACTCAAGATGAGGATGATGAGGATGAAGAACTTTATGATGATCCACTTCCACTTAATGAATAGTAAATATATTTTCTCTTCCTTATGCTTTTTAATGTAGCATTTCTTTCCTCTAGCTTACTTTAGTTTAAGAATATAGTGTGTAATGCACATAAAATTCAGTATGTATTAATCAACTGTTTATGCTATCGAGAAGGCTTCTGGTCAACAGTGTGCTATTATTAGTTGAGTTTTGGGGGAGTCAAAAGTTATATGTTGATTTTTGACTGAGGGTGGGGGACTTGCACCCCTAATTCCTTTGTTGTTAAAGATTCAACTATTCTTAAAATAAAACAAAATAAAATTCAAAAGGTGATGTGCAAATTATTTTCCTTAAAAAGAAGATTTGAATAAAGAGTGTTTAATGAAATTGTCTTTTTGAAATCATTTTTGTTTGTTTGACAAGTGTTACCACAGTTAAAGGGCTCTTGGATGTAGAAACCAATTCCTTCTTAAATACTGTCACTACTATCTGAACTGGGTGAAATGGAAAAAAAATGAGTTTATTCTCTGCTGACCCTAGCCTTCCTTCACTGCACCTGTTAATCTTTAGGGGGACAGTTATTTGCCTAAATCATTCTTTCCTATGTATTTAGAAGAGAAATATTTGTAGGAGTTTTGAAGAGAGAAATGTGTGGACAGATTCAGACACTAATGCAGTGAGAACTGAGGATGAGTGTTATGTCACTCTCTCCTTGCACACACTTTATGGTTAAGGAGACATCAGTTGCTCAAGAATGATCCAATAAATATTTATTGAACTCTGACAGAATGTAAAGTTCTGAGCTTTGTCCAGTGAATATGTCAAAAGCAAAACAAAAAACAAAAAACAAAAAACAAAAACAAAGCAAATAAACAAGAAAAAAAAAACATTAGTGAATTCAAATCTTAGTACTTAGATAATTGTTTAGAATAAGTGCTGGGACAGGAGTAAACATAGAATCATAGAGGAGCAAAAAAGAGAAGATTTCTAAATCTTTAAAGGAATCAGAAGAGACTGACTCAAAAAAGTGAGAGCTGAGTGGAGTGTGGGTGGCTAAATAAGGGGTGGGGAAGGGGAGAATACAGAGGACAGAGGAAGAGGTAAGTGTAATGGCTTGGAGGAAGAAAGAATATGGTTCTCAAACATTGTGCATTTGAAAAATTAAGAGCATTTTGGTATGACTGAAGCATAAAGGTGTGTGTAGAAGGGGAAGTGGCTCTATGGATCAGTTTAGGTCACATTGTAAGAAAGCTCTTGAGGCATTTTAAGACATTGTAGAGTTTATTAGCACATTAAATATGAAATGTCCAATTTTGAATCAAAAGTGTAGTTTATTATATCACAAACAAGAAGCAGTACAATTAAAGTATACGCCTAAACTATCAACACAGTTTCGCCATCTTAATGGTAGCTTGTTTATGCCAGAAGCAAAGAAGCCTCCAGAGCAAGTGGCAATGAAATCACAAAAGGCGTTTTCCACAGCTTATTGAGAATTGAATATTTTTCCTTGCAACAAGTGGTCCAAAGCATGGAAGAAGTGCTAGTCAGTTGCTGCAAGGTCTGGTGAATATGGTGGATGACAGAGTTCCCAAGTCCAGCTGCTGTAGTTTGACCAGCGTTGTTTGTGCGACATGTGGTCGAGTGTTGTCTTGGGAGGATTGGCCTGTCGTTATTCACCAACCTTGGCTGCCTAATCACAAGCATCCTCATCATTTTGTCCAATTGGTTGCAGTAGACATCCACTGTAATGGATTGACCAGGTTTCATGAAGCTGTAGTGGATAATACCAGGGCTGGACCACCAAACAGACACCATTAGCTTTTCTTGATGAATATTCAGTTTTGGACTGTGTTTTGGCACTTCATCTTTATCCAATGCTTGCAATTGTCGAAGAGAATCCATTTTTCATCACACATAACAACACGGTGTAGAAATGGTTCGCCTTTATGTCATAACAGCAAAAAAAGGCAAGCATTGAGACGATTTCTCTTTTGACAGTCATTTAATTCATGTGGAACCCATCTATCCAGCTACTTTACTTTTCCAAATTGTTTCACATGGCCCAATATTGTTGAAGTAGTAACGTCAAACCCTGCTGCTAATTCATGCCTAGGTTGAGACGGATTTGCTTACACTAGAGCTTTCAGCTCATCATTATCCACCTTGGTCTCAGGTTACCCACGTGGCTCATTTTCAAGATTAAAATCACCAGAATGGAACTTCTCAAATCATCAATGTACTGTGAGTTCATTAGCCAGATCCTTCCCAAACATTTTGTTCATATTTTGAGCTGTCTGTGCTACATATTCACTGCATTTGAATATGAGTTCCACTACAGAACTGTTATTCAAAAATAACATGAATTTTTTACTTATCCATGGTTTCACAAAATTGCTCTAAAAAATTTTTGAAAGATAATCACAAGTCAAAACGTGTGTTTGAAAGACTGAGGATGTACCTTCACAATAAAATTAAAACAAGAAATGTCAAAGTGAAATGTCAGAGATATCAACTGTCAAACTTAGTACTTAATGAAATCAGACATTTCATACTTAATAACCTAAATATTTAAAAAGCAGTGGTACAGAAGTGGCAGAGTTTTTAGCAGCAGCAGGGTATTGAGCAGTAGTGGCATTATTAGAAAGAGTGTCCTACCTGCAGTGTGGAGAATGGTTTAGATATGGTTTGATTAAGAATGTTATGCAAAAATTCATTTGAAAATCTAAGTTATGGTGGCCTGAACTTGAGTATTAGCTATGGTGACATGAAGTGGAAAGATTAGAGAGGTGGAATTTGGTGCCAATACAGAAGTGGGGGACTCGGAGTGGAGTGGAGAAAAAATAATGCCTGGGCTTGAGCAGAACTGGTGAGAGAAGTAATTTTCAAAATGGTGAAAGCCTAGAAATGTTGTTACATAGCTACCATCTTTTGTAATGGGACTACTGTCTTAGTATAAAATTTAGAGTCAGGGGATTTACTGAGAATATTCTCAGTGTTACAAAGGCTGAAACTACATGAAATATACATAGTTTAATCTTTGCTAGTGCTTTTTCTGCACCATTCTTGATGGTCAAAATACATTCAACCATTATTACATTTGAGCTAGTAAATTTGTTAAGAATCATGATTGTTTCAAAGGAATATCCATGGGTATTCTCCACAAATTCCAGTTTTGGTCATTTCTTCACTATTTGTCTTTCCTTTTTCATGTATTTTTCTGTATGATTTTATTGTTGCCATTTTATTTTGACATGTTGCTACTGTTAATATTTTAGGATATGAGGAAAGTGGTACTGAACGTGTCTGTTAATTTTCACTTTTTCCAAAACATTGACTTTAATTAATAAGGCTGCTAGCCTTAGCTCTTCTATGCCTTATCAAAAAAGATTAAAATATTAGCTAATTATAGCACCAATAAAACTGTCAATACTCAGAATCTGCAGCACAGCTGTTCTGTAGCTGAGATAGAAAAAAGTTTCCACCAAGGAATCATTTTACACAATTAACTAGCTGCTTTATTGATTTCTTCTTCTCTATGGTTATTGAATAAGTTGCTGAATGAATTACATTTCCAAAGTTAAAAGCCACCATTTTCTTCAGAAAAAAAATCATTATGGAATCCTAGAAATTAATAAAAAAAGGTAAAGATAATGTTCATGCTAATTATGATCTATTTTTTAAATGACAGCATTATCTAAATAATTTATATTCATGTATTTCATCTTTATGATTACTTTTACTAATAAATTCTAACATAGTAAAAAGTTTTGATTACTATATTCTTTGTCAAGTTGAAAAAATTACTTGAAACATGGATTATTACTGTGAATGAATTCTCCTGTTGCTCCATTTATAACATATGTTGGGATAACATTGTCCAAAAATAATTTTAAAATATTTTTGATTCTTAAACAACAACAAAAAATTTGTCTATTAGGACATGCCACATTATCCACTAAGAGGTAAAATGAGTTGATCAATTAAAGATTGTTTAGGAATATACCTAAATCTAAAGAGGAAAATTAAACATTAGAAAAGATGCCTTAAAGAAGAAACAGAAAAAGGAATTTTTCAGAAGGCAATTTGCTTTAGAAAATCTTAAATATCTAAGAAAAAATTACTAGATGTTCTTTTTTTAAAAAGTCACATAAAATAAGAACTTAATAAAGGTGGTTTAGAAATAGTGATTCTCATCTATGAGGAGAACAGAATACTGGAATTGTTATTGCTATTCTGTTGAGAATTTAGTGAAAGAGACACATCCTTTAATAAGAAGACTAACAGAAATCTAAATGAAACATGCCAAATAATGGCATAAAATTTACTTTTTGAGTTTTTTTATTTGATCTGTAAGGTTTAACATAGATGATTTCTCTTTTACTAATTCATTTTTTAAGGTAAGTGCTATATCAGTTTTAGTAAATATATGCTCCAAAATTAAGCCTTTTAATCAAGAAAAATCAGTGTTTTGCAATGAAATCTGGACATTTTACAAACTAATTTGTGGCAGTCGTTTTGATTCTTTTTGCATCATTTGCACCCTTTCTTTGTGCTCCTCACCCCTTACAGTTGTGACCAACATTGGTCCTTCTGACATGATTACAAGTTAGCATTTGGTGTTTACTACATTTCTCTTTTTGTGGAATCAAGAGAAGAAAAAGTATCATAATTTTGGGGACTGCATTTTACTACCAAAAGGTATATGACTGGAATTCCACTGGTCCAATTCTGGTATCTCTGAAATAGTATCACATAAGTTAAAATGAACCAAAGCAAAGTTCTCACCTTAAATTACTTGCTGTCCAGATGCCTTAAAAATCTCAATTTCTAATAACAGCATATGTTTTGCTATAAAATAGTTCCTAATATTAGAAATGATGAATTTGTTGAGTATTTGTTATGTGCAAGCAATTTAAATGCATTATTCTTCCTAATCTTCCCATCACACTTATGTGACATGTTATGATGGCCATTTTATACGCAAGAAAAATAGGTTTAGAGAGGGTACATAACATTTTTAAGGTGGTATTTGAAACCATGTTTCTCTGATATGTAAGTTTATATGCTTAACAATCATACTTTGTACCTACTGTCATGAAAATTATAAGATATCACCAAACCTACAACCATAATCAGGACAGAAAAATAGTAATTTTCTATATTTCTCTAAAATATGAGGTTGGGGTACAAGAGTTATCATTGCATTAGAGTACATAGGTTCTCTAGAAGAAAAGGTAAAATACAGCTTTAGATTTCATAACCATGACCAGGGCAATGATGTTAAGCTAGAATGGACTGACATAAAATAATAATCATAAGTCAAAATTGCATATGTAGAATGGTTAATTTTTATGTATTTATATATCTCTAATGTCCATTGTGTATGTATTTATATATCTATTATATATTTATAAATGCATACAGCTAAACACAAGCTTGAAGGTAAATATTACCATTAAATAATTTCACTGTTTTTAAATATCTATAGACAAATGCTTAATGTTTGACATTATAGAGCAACAAGATGCCCACTTATTGAATTGTTTTTGTATCAATGAAATGCCTTTTTTCTTGCTTTAATATGTTAATATGGAATTATTCTTACATCACAGGAATAAACCTTACATAGTCATGATGTATTATCATTATTATCATTAAATGTGCTGTTGAACTTTCTATTTCTTTGTTTTCCATTTACTATCCACTTATGATAGGTGCATCTATGTTCATAGCTGGGTTGACAATTTCTTTTCTTTCATTTTATGTTAAATCATACTAATTTTAAAATATGAAGGGGTCAATCTTATCTATTGAAATATTTGGAATATAAAAGTGGTTATAGGTTTACCTAAAGTTTGACAAAATTAATTGTACAAACATCAAGTCTTGACATCTTTATTTGAGAGGGGTGGGATATGGAGACATGATGTGGTGAGCTTTACTGTCACTGCTTCAATTTCTTATGTTTACTAGTCTATTAAAGCATTCTATTTTTTTCTTGAGCCAACTTTAACAACTTTCTAGGTACCATCTCTCCCTGTTCAGGTCCAGAAACTATCTCTTGGTGTTCCCTATTGTCAAATGGCCATTCTTGGATAACTTTATACCTCCCACCTAGAGAAAATGTAGCAATACCATTACAAACAATGCATGGCTCTTTGGAGCCTGTTTCTATTAAAACAATACATAACTTGCATGTGTAGTCCCTCATATTATTTGTTTAATTCTGGTTACATCATCATTCATGACTCCATCCTCCATCATGCCACCTGCAAATACAGACTTCCATTTACTCTACCAAAAGTTGTTACTGTGCTCTCTTAATGATGATTACAAATACAAAGCATATCCAGAGTATGCAGGAAAATGGGAAGGAAAAATCATTCATTTTATAGCCATGATAAATATACTATTCAGGACTTTGTAGTTCAAATGGAAAACAAAATATTTTCCAGGCAAATCTTCTCTTTAACTTTTCAAAAGACTGTGTGTGATGACTTTCAATGGATCACACCCTGTCTATACAGAGCACCAGTGGGAGCATAGGCAAGGGCCCAGTGAATGGGGCAAGTAGAGTGGTCTTCTCTGCTGGCAAGAAGTGTCCATGTCTCCTTTGGCACATCTTAGAAACAACCTAGGGGAGTGAAATATCACCACATTAACTGGGAGCAGGTGAAGACATGAACCAGAAAAGCATGTTGGCCTTGCAGAACAATCATCTCTAAAGCTTTCAGGCTTTCAATCACAGTCAGCCACCTCATCACACCATGACCAAGAAAGCAAACACCTCATCACACCCTGTCCAAATAAAGCAGATGTCTAGCTGTAACCAATCAGGTGATTAATTTACTTCTGTGTCTGGCCTATAAAAGCTCACTGCTCACACTGGGCAGGGCTCTCCAGACCTATTCAGAGTACTGCCTGATTCATAGAATCATTCTTTGCTCAAATAAATTCTGTTGAGTTTAATTTGTCCAAAGGTTTTCCTTTAACACACTTAATCATGTGCTTTTGATATTCTTTCCATATAATTATAAAGGAAGAAAGAGAGAGAGGTCTCATTCTTTTAAGTAGGTAAATAGTTACCATAATATTAAAGTTCTATAATTTATTTAATAATATATTTATGTTGATATTAAATCCAATCATTTGTAATTATAATTATTGACATATTGAATGTCCTTTAATATACCATATTTTGTGTAAGTTTACAACAGTTTTGGATAAATTCCTGTAAAGGAATATACTGCTACAAAACTATGCTTATTTTACATTTGATAGATAATACATAAGTACCCTCATGAATGTTCAAACAATTTACATTCTCACTTAAAAAAGTAAGAGAATGTCTGAATATCCTCTTCTACATACTATCACATGGTATAGATTATCAACCATTTTGATATTCATACTGACAAATGAAAATATAAAATCTCACAATTATTTTTTTCCCTTAGTGACAGAGTCTTGCTCTATTGCCCAGGTGGGAGTGTAGTGGCATGATCATAGCTCACTATAACCTCGATCTCCTGGGCTTAGGTGATCCTCCTTCCTCAGCCTGCCAAGTAGGTGGGACTACAGGCACATGCCACCATGCCCGGCTCTTTTTTTTTTTTTTTTTAATAGAGAGAGGGCCTCACCATATTGCCCAAACTGGTCTCAAACTACTGGACTCAAGTGATGCTTCCCCCTTGGCCTCCCAAAATGCTGGGATTACAGGCATGAGCCACCACACCTGGCCAAATCTCGTAACTTTTTATTTTCATTTATTTAATTATAAATTATGTTCTGCATCTCCCTAAGATCTATTTGAATTTTTTTTTCTCTACTGTAGGACCATACCCTTTCTATATTTTTAAGTGTGTTGTTGTTCTTTTCATACTATTGCAGTCCTTTATTGCTGGTAAATTTTACAAACTCCCCCTAATATTTCCAGTGTTCACTTTAATTCCAGTTTTATTTATAATAAGTGATTTGCCTTAGAGAAAGTATTGAGTTTTATGCTTCTCTTTATGGTTTCTGGGCAGAAGGGATTCTTCATACCTAGAATACCACTCATATAAAACATGCATACATGTATATTTATATAAACACATAACTTCATATTTTCTTTTGAACTTTTGTAGCTTCCAATTTTTAAATTTCGAATGCTTGATTTAACTGGAATTTTGGTATAAAGCAAAGACATTTTTCCTATTTGCATGCAATGCCATACTTATTATGTCTTAGGCACTCAGAATTTTCAAATTTTCTTCTTCATTCAGACTTAGACACATTTTTGAAATTTTATATCCTAATATATTCTCAGTTCCTGATTAATATATTTTTCAGATAATCATATAAGATATTCTAATAACTGCTTGCATAATTAGGAATTAATAAAATCAGCTTTGAAAGAAAATATAATAAAACCTATTCACTTTAATTTTAAATAAACAAAATAGATATTTAAAATGCAGCAGCTAAGAATAAATGAATATATTATAGTTTCACATGATTTTAAAAGTCTGTGTTTCAAGATAAAATTTAACTGCAGAATAGGAAAGGCAATAATACAATGCTTGCTGTTGAAAAGTAGAAATTCAAGGTTGGTGGCAATAAAATGTACACTTGGTTTTGAATCAGAAATTTTGTTCCTACTAAATATGTGACCTTGGACCTGTTGTTTTAACTTCCTTGAAGCTCACTTAACTCATCCATAAAATAGAGATTAAAAAAACATACTACTTCAAAAGGCTACTATTAAGTATCCAAACCTTTTAACCAGTTTTGTCCTGAATGCCCTATTTTGTAAAATGTTATATTAATTTGAGATACTGCAAGATAAGCAATATGTTAGAATAAAGTGCCAAGTAGAGGTCAAAACTGGGCCCCTTGAAAGCATGTTATCTTTCAAAAGCATGCAGTTAGTGTCATGATCTTGAACATGTGGCAAACTCTCTTCTCTTTAAATGGTTTTCTTTTTCCTCTGGCCACTTTTCTTCAGTCCATCAAAGTTGGTTCTCCTGAGTACATACTTCAATGTCATTTTTCCTCTCTGTTACACCTCTCAGTGACGGGCTAGTGAACTATCATGTACCAAAGCTCATGAGTTTCCTTACAGAAATGTAACTGAAGAACAAAAAACCTAGTTACTTTATTTTAACGATTTTCTCTCTTAAATATTTACCATAAATCAAAAATATTTTACATGTTCTGCAAGGCAGATACTGGTCTATACTAGGGATATAATATGTGGCTAAGCTAGACAAAGAATAGACATATTTTATGCACTCGATTGGTTTCTAGTGAATAACACAAAATACAGCTAATTACAAGGCAGTATAAAAACAGTAGCAGTGGATACAGGGTGTTTCAGTAGCTTAGATAAAGTCTTGGGAGATTAGAAAGGCACTAGGCATGAGAGCACTGTCTACATTTATAATGAAGGACTACTCAGAATTACCCCCCAAAAAGAACAGAGATGGTGGTGGAAAGAGGGGAAAACACCATGTACCAAGTAAAAGAAACAGTTTCTTTTCAGTAAAGAATTTAAAGAAATTTTGACATGGAGACCTAAGATATAATTATTTAATTTTAGAAAGATAATTTCAGCTTATTTGAAAAATGTCTATATGTACAGTAGTCACGGTGGATAGGAAGACAATTTTTGAGGCTATTTTGGGAATGCAAAGATGATGTTTTGAACTTAGTTGATGGCAGTGGGATGAAAAGGGAGAAACAGCTTTTTAAGCTGTCACAGACTTCGATAATATAGGAGATGGTCATTTTTTTGTTACCAGATCAAACTGGGGTCCCCTCATCAGGTGCAGCAAAGCCAGATACTTAAGCAGAGACTTGAAGCTGGAGAAAGAGGCATTTGTATTGCATGGCACCATGCAAGGAGAAGGGGCAGCTAACACTTAAGACCTAAACTTCTCAATGGCTTACAGGCCGGGTTTTTAAAAGCAGGGGTACAGTTCAGACAGGCAAAACAGCAAATCAATACATGGAGGTTATACATTGGCCTGGCCCAAAAAGGCAGGATATCCTGAAGTGGGGACCTATGCATCATAGGTAGATTCAGGAATTCTTGGATTAGTGGAAAGGAATGTTAAGATGGGTGTGACTCTCCACAGACCCCTCAGAGAGAAATTTAGAACAAAGAATTGTGGACAGAGTTCAATTCCTCAGTTCCCCCTTATCTGCATTTTCTATCTGGTGGGAGTTTCTGAAAAAAACAATTCAAGAACATGTGTTAAGATGTCATATTTTAGTTTCCATAGGAAATGAAAACAACCTCATGACTCTGGTTGGCCTACAATGGCATGGAGGGCCGTTGTTATTCCCATTAACTTTTCAAGGCTAGCTAGGTGCCCCCAACTTTCCCTGAAGGGACTGGAGAGTTCCTTCATTTCTATGCTTGGAGGACCCACCAGGCCCCTGAGAGGGGTCCCTGCTACATATCAGTTTGGCTGTAAGGGATGAGAGAGGAAAAAATGCAAAGAAATAGCTTTGCATTTTCAGTATGATCACTAGGCTACATGGTTGTACAATTTATTGAGATAGGAAATATAAGAGTAGAGAATGATTAGAGAAAGGTGCTGCTGAGTACAGTTTGGCATATTTAAGACACAGTTAAGTAAAGCCTCTCAATGTAGCAATCTGAGAATCAGCAGCATATAGATGGCATTTCTAGCCATTAGAATGCAAGGCACCATCCACATAGAAGGAATAGGATGGAAAGGGAAAAAGAAAAACAAAACAAAACACTGAGTACTATTTATATTTTATGAAAAGGCAGAAAAAAAATCCCACCAATAGAGAATGAGAAATTGAGACTAAAAATGTTGGAGGATAGTTTCATGAACATTAATGGCAAAAATGTGTTCCAAACAGATGAGAGGGGTCAACTGGCCCAACTGCTGTTGAGACACCAGGAACAATGAATAGTGACAAATGTCATTTGGATTTAGCGTTACCAAGATTAGCTTCAGTGGTGTGATAAGGACAGCAACCAGACTACAATCGAGCTAAACAATGCAGTTGGGTTTTGTCAGAAATCAAGAACGTAAGTAATGCAGGTGAGTTTGGTAGATTTGACTCTAAAGAGGGCAGAAGGTAGGAGGAATTGGTGAGATAGATAATGAGTTATAATGGAGGTTTTTGTTGTGTGCCTTTGTTTTCTTTTTGGCTTAAAAGAAGAAAAAGAAAGAGGTGGGCATCTTGAAATGCTAATGAGCAAGAGAAAGCATAGAAGGGGAGAAAATTGAAGATCAAGAAGAAAGGATTATCACTAAAGAAAGTACCTAAGAAAGGTAGGGTATGGGATCCAGTGGAGAGATGGGTTTTTGCAGGAAATAGGACTCCTTTCCCCTTGTGTCAAGGGGTAAGAGAAAGAAAGCAGATTTGCAAAATAAATTTGGTCGGGAGAAGTTGTTAGTTCAAATTTTATAGTTACTATTTTTTTGTGAATTAGGTAGATATTCATCTATTGAAAATGATGAGAATGGTTTCAAAACTAAAGGTTTTAGAAAAGGGTTATATTTTTAAAATGGCCTCTGTGGGAAATATGACAAATTGCTCTTTATAGAAATAAAGAGCTGCTCAACATCAATGATACAGTTAAAGTTTCTGGCCAGGAATTTATAGCTGGACCAATGTACGATTACTTAATCCAGGATCGGAGTTTTCTACATGAAATTTCAGATGAAAGAGAATGAATAAAATAAGAAGCTAACAACTTGATAGTGGTTAAAAAATTGTCACAATTCATGGTCCACAGCTGGACTTTGAAGTGTTGCCCCAGCTCTTGGGCTCCTGGCTTGGAGGAATCACAAGCCTTGGACCACAAAACGGAGAGACATGACAGACACTCAGCAAGTACGTGTGAAGAATTTATAGAAAGTAGTAAAGTTATAAGGCAGTATAGGAAAGGAAAGCAAAGATATTTCCTAAGGTGAATGTGTCTGTCTCCTCGATTGGAGAAGACCCCATTTAATTCCATATCTCCCTTTTTATATGCTTTGTGTTTAGGTAAAAGTTAGTTATAATTAGGACTGAATTCCTTTCTTTGTTTGGACGTGACTTAAAGGTTATGTTATATGTACTGTGGGGAAAGTTCCATTTCTGTTCTCTGACTGGTGGTCAGTGTTCCATGGCCTAATCACCCCATTCTTTAAGACTGAAATAACTGTTTCCCCTCGTTATTTTTCTGTAACCATTTCCTTCTTATTGTTTTTCTATAACTGCTTTCTCCTTTCTGTTTTTCTGCTTTCCATCACCTCTCACTTGTTTTTCTGTCCCTAACAAAATGGACTATAGAATCTCATCTAACTTAGAAAGTGGGTTGAGCTAGGAAGGTATTAATAAATAAGGGAAAAGTCAAGGAACCTCATGATAAGAAGCCCTTGAAAAGTCAAACGGTACACTTGAAAGGAATGATGAAGAAAGCTGGAAGTGTAGGAGATTATAGTCAGAATAAAATGTTTCAGTTTAAGTAATTAATTTCCAAAATAATAGTTCCAATTAAAAAATATTTTCAAATTATACCATAGTGCAAAGTATACACCTTTTACAATTTTAGTCACCAACACAAATATTTAAGGTTGCCAGTAAAGTTACTTAAATATGGAAATTTGTGCTTTTTAAAGACAAGTAGTTGGAGGGCCTGTAAAATCAGTAGGAAAGTTGCCTTCCTTGCCTGAAGAGTTAAGAAAAAATAAAAGGCAAGCCCTGGGATTCAACTCTTTTAGCAAGAGATTACTCACAATCAACAGTTCTCTAAAACCCAAATCTACTCATGCTGTTATCCTGCTTTAAATCATTCAGTAGATTGCTATTTTCTAGATAACTATACCTTAAATCCTTAGCATTTAATTTGAAGCAGTTTCTGATTTGGCTCTTAACAACCTATTTCCTATTCTATCTCTTACACATTACATTTTAAAAAACCTTAATTTTTTTTTTTTTTAATGTTGTACTTGCTCTTTGCTGGAAAAAAACATTGTCTTCCATGTCCAAATGACAAATTCCTGGGCATTTTTAGAAATTCAATTTAAACGTTACTCCTAAAAGTCCCTCATAATATTTTCTTGACCTTGCCTCCCCAAAGTTAAGAAGAGATAATCTATCTTTTATGCCCTGACTGCATCACTTTTATATATGTAGTACATTTGAGAATGCATCATTAATATTTGTTATTATATATTCAACCATTACTCTGGGACTCTAAGCTCCTTTTTCAAAATAAGTGTTTGTTTGCATATAGTTATTTAACAAAGGACAAAATGTGTTTTACTGATGATTGGAAGTGATTGTGTTTTCCCTCTTGTAAAAACAAATAAAAACTAAAAATAAGAGGCTTAATTCTCCCTGTTGAAAATAGAAGACTTCTTCCCCCTCACTTTTTCTTGCAGCATATACTTCAGAAAAATTATAAGTCCTTTCTTCTCTCAATGAAAATTTTGAAATTAGATAGATTTGAAAATTAGATAGATTTTTATGACTCAGGAATGTTTTTTCTTGAATACTCAAAAACCATCTCTTTAATATGTAAACAAGGGAGATGGTACTTCTGTCTCCCAGTTTCTGTGGAAAGATCTGAGCTTAATTTCAGTGGGCCCTTTGCTCCAAGTTGTACAACTACCTTCTGTCATAAAGATATGAGAAGTTTGTTTTTCCTCTGCCTAAAGCCAATTAGCTAACACAGGTGGTCACTCCAATTACCAGGTGACTCTAGGATGCTTATATGTGGCAAATAGTGCTTTCAAGTTCTCTTACTTGAGGACTAGTTATTATTCATCTTAAGAACATATGTGTTATGTGTTGTAACTGCCTGACCATATAAAAGAGTAAAAATTCTGACAGAATCTCTTAGCACATTGCCTGTCATGGGCACCACATCTGTTTTAATGCTTATTCAATAAAAAAATTGTTTTCTTTTTCTACTATCTTTCTGGAAAGGTTGACTAAGTTGGCAGAAAGATTTTGTTTTTAATTATATTTTCCCAGTACTCTCAAGGTGAATAATTCACGGTTACAGGAAAAAAAAAAAACCCACAAAAATTAAAAGAACTCTAAAACTCATAACCCAAATTTAACTAGTACTAATATTTTGATTTTTTATATGTATGCATACATAAATTTACATAAATGGGTTATATACATTCATATGTGTATATTATAAAATATAGTTTATATGTATATTACAAAGTATATGTGAACTATATATATATACATTATATATATATTTACTCTTTACTTATTTTGTCATCAATCCTATCAGTTATGCTTTTTGTACCTCAAGAATTCTTTGAAATATTTCATTTTCTTATGGTAATTTTTCTTGTTTCATAGTATTTAGCAAAAACTTACTTCATTAATTTTATTTATTTTAGTAATACTTTATTACATTAAAGTGATTTCAAGGTTTAATCATATATTGCTAATTTTTAAAATTAAAATATTCTACCTAATGTGTAGAAAAAAGTCATATGCAGATGTTGGGTCTTTTAAATTTTAGTTCCTTAACTTTTTTTTTAAGCTATATCTCAAATATTTATGCATGTATATGTGTGTGTATATACAACATGTATATATTTCATTTTATATATTACTGTGAGAAAGTATGGTGCTAAATAACTTAATGCTATGCTATATATTTACTATGCAAATATGAACACAATAATTTTTTATTAGTTTTTAAAGTCTTATTATTTTTTGAAACAAGATCTAATTCGTTTACTGCATGCATATCTCAGGAATAAATTGTATAATATTTTTAGAAATATTAAACAAAGAAAAAATAAGAGCACAGTCATGTACCATACAATTATGTTTTGGTCAATGACAGATTGCATATATGACATAGTCCCATAAGATTATAATAGAATTCAAAAACTCCTGTTACCTATAATAAAGCTCAAAAATTCCCGTTACCTGGCTCTGGTAATGTCATAGCACAATTCATTACTTATGTGTTTGTAGTGATATTGGCATAAACAAACCTACTGTACTGTTAGTCATATAAAAGCATAATGGGTACAATTATGGACAGTACATAACACTTGATAATGATAATAAAATGACTATGTTACTGGTTTATGTATTTACTATACCTTTTATTATGTTAAAGTGTACTCAAGAGACTATAGTAAAAGAGTATAGTAAAAGAGTATAGGAAAAGATCAAAATTCAAAATTCAAAGTACAATTCCTATTCAATGTGTATTGCTTTCACACCATCATAAAGCAGAAAAATCTTAGTCAAAGCATGGTAAGTTGAGGACCGTCTGCTGTCAACTGAAAAATTATGAGTTTCATAAATTTGGAAAGGAAAGATTTATTTTTCATAAATGGTTGCAGCCTGCAGGCTGACCATCTTGCAGGCTGGGAAGCATAGCCTTCTGGCAAAGACCAGAAATTGTCACTTTGAGGGAGGGGTAAAAGGATCATAAACTTATGCTGAGTAGGGTGGTTGAATATACATATTTAATAAACATATTTAATAGGAGAAACCATGAATATTTATGAAAGGAAAAACATGTGTATGCACAATTGAGCTTCATGCCTCTTTTTGAATCACATGTTTAAAAAATGGCAGCATTAGCGTGATCTGAGTGTGGAGTTTTGGGCCCTCGGATGTCAAAAGGTGAAGCAGAGGACATGACTCATGTGAGTGAAATATTTCTTGTCTAACTTCTGTCACTCAACATAATGTTTTAGAGATCTATCCATGTTTGCAAAATCAGTAGTCCATTATTCTAAATAGTATATCATTCTAAATCATGAAACAATTTATTTACCCAATCTCCCATTAATACTTTTAATTTTTTACTATTATAAATAGAGTTGCTATAAACAGTTTTGAACAAGTATTTTGTGGACTTATGTTTCCATTACCCTTGGGTAAAAACCTAATAGAGGAAATGTTGGGACATTGGTAGTTACTTATAAGAAACTGTTAAACTATTTTCAAAAATGGTTGTACTACATTATACAACCAAAAATAATATTTGATAATTACAGTTGTTGTACACGTTCAACAACATTTTATGTTTACAATCTTTTTAACCATAGTAATTCTAGAGAGAGTAAAGTGGTGTCTTATGATTTTATTTTGTATTTCTCTGATATTAAGTCCCTTTTCATTGCTTTTGTTCATTGATATACATTCTTTTGTGAAGTTTTATTCAAAATATGGATATGAGGTAACTTAAGTTTTTATTTCTTCTTGTGTTAGTTAAGTTGAATTTATTGTTATAAAGTTGTTTAAATATTCCTCTTTTATATTATATTATATCTGGAGTTGGCAGTGATATCCCTTTATTCTGTCCCCAAATTAGAAATACATATTTTTCTTTTTCTCTTGATTAGAATCACAAAATTCTTTATAATTTTATTAATCTTTTCAAAGAACTGACTTGGCTATTTTAATTTTCTCTACTTTTGGTTTTCTATTTCATTGAATTCAGCTCTTATCTTTATTATTTTCTTCTATATACTTTTTTGTTTCTAATTTGTTCTTAGTTTTCCATCTCCCTATGGTAGAAACAAATCTCTTATTTTAAACTTTTGCATTTTCTAATATAAACATTTAAAGCTATAAATTTCTCTCAACTTCTTTAGTTGGACTCCACAAATTTGCATTTGTTATATTTTTTTAAATCATTTGGCCTGAAATATTTTCTAATTTCCCAACAGAACAATTGGTTAATTGATGTGTTGTTTAATTTCTACATATGTGGGAAATTTCCAAATATCTTTTTTTGTTGATTTCTAATTTAATTTAATGTTGGTCAGAAAACATATTCTTTATTATAGAATGTCTTTTTTTCTTTTGGGTAAATACCCAGTAGTGGGATTGCTGGATCAAATAGTAATTCTACTTTTAGTTCTTTGAAGTATCTCCATATTACTTTCCATCAGGGGTCAAGCAGATGGGAGGGGGGTGGAGGGGTAGAAACCTGACACCTAATAGGTGTGGGGTGCACAGTTTGGGGGATGTCCACAATTGTAGCTCTGACTTGGGCAGTGCATAGGCAATATATATAACCAAAGTGTTGTACCCCCATAATATTCTGAAATAAAAATAAAAAGAAAATGTAAAAAACTAAAATGAAATAAAAAGAAAACATATTCTGTAAGATATCAGTAATTTCAAAGTCATCAAGAATTATTTAATGGCCCAGTATATAGCATAACTAACTGGTGAATATTTTATGTACACTGAAAAGAAATTATTATTGGATCTTCCTGGTTCTGTCAAGCATCATTTTGTTCTTTGTTAAGGAAGGCCTACTTTGGTTTATATACTGGACTTAGATTGTGGCAATTACTCTATGGTGTGTTATTTACTACAAAGGCTTGGTCCTTTCTGAGATCATGCCAAGGGACTCGGGTTTCTCTACACTGGTTGGATCATAAATCTAATGTGTCCCCACGCTGCACGACCTTTACCACCCTCAGTCATCTTTAAGCTCTACAGCAAGAATTTTGTAATAAATCTTGGAGTTAAAATCTGAGCATGAGTGGCCAAGATATTGGTTAAACAACTATGATTAATCCCCACAAAGACTCTTCTCCCATGCAATTCTTTTATTTTTTTTTTCAGAACAACAGTCCTGCAAATTCTTGCCACATTATCTGCCTACTAACTACAATATTTGCATTCTCTGCTCAGTGAGACTACAGTCTTGCTTGGATTCCATCTTAATGAGCCCTGGCCGGAAAGTGTCTCAGAGCAGAAACCTAAGGGGATCATGACATTGTCCTCATGTGTTTTCCTTCTTTCAAGGATCACAGTTATGAGCTGTCTATGGGTCAGTGCCTAAAAACTGTTGCCTAAAATATTTTGTCCAGTTTTATCATTGTTTTTGATGAAAGGGTAAATCTGGTCCCAGTTACTTTACTACAGCTGGCAGTAAAAAAAACAACCACACCTTCGCGTATAGTTGAGGATCCACAGAATAAGAGCTTTGTGTCTTTTTTCATAGAATTTGAAGTTACATAGAAAAAAAGCTACCCTTTAGAAGGCAGAAAGTAGATATGATTATGGACAGGCATAAAACACTTATGAGTACAATTTCCCTTATCTGTAAAACAAAGATTCTAATAACAATGTTTCAAAGTTGTTAGCAATTTTAAATAAAATAATATTTGAAAGATATCTGTCACATTGGAAGTATATACATTTTAATATTTTTCTTCTCATTTTAAAAAAGAATGTGTATAAACGTAAATTAGTATAATATTTAAATGATTAATTGCACAGATATTTCTATTTTCCCTTAGGTTTATTATTTTCCTTTACTTCTACCAAAAATAATCTGTAGATTATCATAAGAAGTCAAATGTGATGAGACTGTCCAAATTCCTCATAGTAGTGGTCATGTGTCCCTGAGAATATTTGCAAAACAGGATCATACATCAACCAATATTATCTAATTTATTATCTTTTCTTTAATATCACTCTCTAATTCAATATTATGTATTCTTTAGGCCTTGAAAACCAAGTCTTTTTCCCCACTACATTTTTTTTCTTTTGCTTGACATGGATTTTAAAGTCTACCTTGTTCCACTCAGTCATCAATACTACTCTGCAAATTGCTTTCTTAGCCAAATAGTCAGAAATTTTGCATAGATCCTTAGTGTGTTTTTAATACAGTAAAGAGCATATTCTGTATCTGTATCCCTTTATCAGAACCTTAAATCTTATAAATCTTTGCTTTTTTTTTTAACTTTCTTTCCCTTATTCTCCTGCCCTGTAATCCTTTCAAATAAATCCTTTTGCTGTTCTTTTCATTTGATAATCATATAAACACATTACAGTCTCTCTAGAGACCTTTAGTGTCCCTTAGGATAACTTTACTCATTTTTTCACTCTCATAATTTACGAAGAGGGAACCAAGAAGGGAGGTAAGCAAGGATTTGTTTATCTTTGTATTTTATGAAGTAAGCTACACTACAGGTAATAACACTGCATGTCTGACTGACAGTTTAGTTGTCAGAGGAAGACAGGGCTAAGTGGCAATTTACAGGAGCAGCTACAGCACCCTATCATTGGGAATTATTTCACAACCTTTCAGAAAGAATTTTTACCAGCTCAGTAAAAGATAAGTTCAGTAGAAAACCCAGGAAAAATGGCTACTTAATTTTTCATTTAAATAAAAAGCCACATGACTGTTGCTAATTTTTTGGCCTCCTGGTCAGTACCCGATGTTCATTGTTGGCCTAATTCGTAAGAAATATAAGGGTTCTTGACCTTTTTTACTCACATTTTTTGAGCATTCTGTATGAACCATTATCATTCTATATCCTTTTTGTCAGGAGTAGTCCTAGCCTACAGCCTCTTGAGGCCATTCCAATTTTGAAGGCTGAGGTTTTTTTGATTGTTACTTGTTTGTATATTTTTATTTGTTTTTTTTTTTTTGAAAGAACCAGCCTGAGAAGGAAAAATCTTAATACATAGAAGAATCATTTCAACTTCCAGTTTTATATTAGGTTTTTTTAGTAAATAAATGTACTCAAAATGTATTAAATGAATTTAAGTATTTTTTAATTTACTATAGTAAATGGAAGACAAGAACTAACTGCCCATAAGAGGTGGTATAAAATAAATCCATTAAAAACACAATGATGCTATTAACTTCCAACCAAATACCATTGCTTAGAGAAAGCTCTGCAACTAAGGCCCACTTCTTGTTTTGTAAAAAGGGAGATTAGCAAAAGCCAAGAGTTTTTAAAATACACTTTAGTGCCAAAGTGTGAAATTCCCTATGATGCAATCAGAAAGATTGAAACCAAATTGAAAACCTAGTTTTCTCCCCGTGTAATCCAGGGTAATTTAAATCTGCATCTTTAACACCTAAAATCATCTCTATACCAATAGTAGCACATGTCCTACATATTTGGAGAGATTTCCCTAAGGAAAACCCTCTTAAATCAAGAGTATAGATTTATCATAGCTGCCTGAATGTCTCTTGCTTCTTTCTAATCACTAAACACAAAGCATTATTCACATAATATACAGAGCCAATAAAAAATGTCAACATCTTTTGAAATATTTACTAATTAATGGCAACCATCAGTCATATTTTTTTCTTCTAGTTATGATTTCTAGCATGGTGAATAACTAAATTTAGTTTTAGGAGTCCTAAAGAATGAATCATGTTTAATCAGCATGATGACAGGTCAGTACATATTGCAATTTTGTACAGAAATACAGCAAATATCTAGCCAGGGAGCAAAGAAAATATCTTAAAGATTCAGGTTTTTTTTTAAAAGAAACTGTTTCTGTCATATATTTCTCATTCATTTTATTAACTGAGTCCCTTAATGAATCTGTAGCTTCCTGAAGGCAATCATGATTGCCCTAAAGAAGATTTATATTTTGCTATAAAAGTCACATTCACACTCATACACATTCACAGAGATATATATACACACATACAAATAAAGCCCTGGGCAGAGACCAAATGACATCAGAAGGAAAACAGGAGACTGGAAACAGAGTAGACATGAAATATCAATAAAAGATATTTCACAGCATAAGAAGTTAAAAAAAGAAAAGCTTCTGAAGTCACAATTCCAATACACAGAAAGCCCTCTTTCAATGAGATATTGTTTATTACACATTACCCTCTCAGATCCATAGCAAAAGTCTAAGTCTCCAGCATAATCACAGAAACATCTAAATTTTTGAAAACAGGCATAGGCTTCACTTCAGGCTTGCTTATAGGCAGAAGCTCACAGTATGATTTGAAAAATATTGGGAAAAAATCCTCACCTACAACAATTATTGATCATTTCTCATGTACCAATATATAGATTTTTTTCAAGTTCTTTCAATCTGGAAAGCCATTCTTTATTTTTATCTATCTAGTAAACTCCTATTTAGCTTTAAAGCCAGTCCAAATATTTTTCTATAACAATAACTGAGCTTAAACTTCTTTTTCTTGTGCTCACACATCCCTCTCCTTTAGGCTTTATTGTTTGCTTTTATAGATTTTGCTTCATTGCTTCTCTCACTAGTGTAGAGTATTTTGGATCAGCTCCTGATAGTTTCAAATAACAACTTGACTTTTTAATTAGTTTCAGGAGTTTGGGAAGGCTTTTTTGTTATTTTTTAAAATATTTTATCTTTTAAAATTTTAATGACCTATATTCTTAATAAAAATAAAAATGCCATCATTTGTATCTTTTCTGATGGTTACATAGAATAATGCATATAAAATGTCCAGTACATATTTGTGGCTCAATTAATGGTGGTGATTAGTGTTGTTATTTTTTTTTGTAACTTTGAGTTACTATGGAAAAAAGTTCACATTTTATTCTTAAGAGCTGTAAAAGAACAGTACATAATGCACTTATGTATCTAAGTTATTGTTAGGTTGGAGCTGAGAGGAAGACACTTAAGCCTGAGACATAGCAAAACGCCCATTTATTTGGCCACCTGGGTGCAGGTAGGTGGAGGCCAAAAAGAGCATCCACACCAAGGAGGGGAGAATGGTGGGTTTTATAGAGGATTTGGATAAAGGTTTGGGAGCGTGAGTCTTTTCTTAAACAGCTGCAGGTCCCTACGGTCCCTGCTGGTCCCTACTGGTTGCACAGCCACCATTTGTGGTTGGAGTTATCTTTACAACCTCCAGCTTCTCCAGACTTCCTGCGGCTATTGTTCACAATCCGTGTGGTCCTTATCTGAGTTCTTTATCTACCCCATTTCATTCCATACATGTTTTCCAAGTTCCCACCAAGAGCAGGCCCACACTCTTTATCATATAAGAAAGGGAAGGGAAAAGAAGAGCAAAAGGTAAGGATTAGAAAAACTGGGAAGTTGGGTGTACATGGAAGGCATGCATTGGTTTGGCCTGCAAAGGTGGGCCATCTCGAAGTGGGGGCTTACAGATTATAGGTGGGTTTAAAGATTCTTTGGTTGACAATTGGCTGAAAGAGTTAGGCTTTCTCCAAAGACCAGGAATCAGTGGAAAGGAATGCTTGAGTTAAGATAAGTGTCTTCTGTCATGTGATGCTATACCAGAATCAGGT
This sequence comes from Daubentonia madagascariensis, assembly GCA_023783475.1. Classification (NCBI taxonomy): domain Eukaryota; kingdom Metazoa; phylum Chordata; class Mammalia; order Primates; family Daubentoniidae; genus Daubentonia; species Daubentonia madagascariensis. The sequence goes on from JAKFHU010000322.1 coordinate 3,466,013, forward strand.
CGGGAAGTAAACCTCATCATAAAACCTGTTTACTGAGATTTTATCATTTGTAGGTATGACTCACTAGGCCCCCTTAGAAAGGAATTTGGGCAAAAGAAAAAGATCAGAGTTTAGTCCTCAGTTCCCCCTGTTGGCCAAAGATCATTCCACGGAATGCATGTACGGGCCAAAAACCAGCAGGAGGTCCCACAGCACTACAAAGGCTCATTCCTAGCATTGTCTGTTTGATCATCCAGTGTTGGTGAGGATGGTTTTAATATTGGCACTGTCATATCTTAGGGGAAGGACATGACTTGATATCAAAGGCAAGGCTACAAAATTAATTCATGCATAATTAATTTTTAGTTGTAGACTTGTAGCAAACATAAGCATTGTTAACCATTCAAGCTAAGGAATTTAGAGACTTCTGTTGTGTTGGATATTTTAGTCTCTTTAGTAATTTATCCTAAGGTGGTTGATAAATTAGCCATTTGTCGTATCTCCTTTTGCATAAACCCCGAAACTGAGAACAACTACACTCAGGAAGTTTTAAGTCTATGGGAAACAGGAAAATTTCTTTATGATTGGGATGGATATCTGTACCATGTGGCTCAGTTAGTATTTATCTAGGCCTCTGTGTGCCCTTCCTTGATTTGGAGGGTCTAAACTAATTCCATACCTCCGAATCGGCCCTTACAATGTCACATGCCCCCTCTCCTGCTATAAGCTCCTGGGCTTAGAGGGAGGATGATTGCAGTAACAGGGCACTGACAGTGAATAACAGGTTGGGCCAGGCATGATTCAATAGTTTTAAATCCTGGAGATATCAGGTAAACTTGTTATTTCCTTAAAACTTGTCATTACTCTGGAAAACAAGGCAAGAGAGTCAGTAACATTTTAAATAAAAAGTCATAAAAATTTAGTTTGTTCTCATAAGGTTCAGTTGGCAATACTCATGGACATATCAGTTTTCTAATTAAAGTCCTGGAAGTTTGTTTTGTTTTAGTCCAAGAGTATATAATCTCCAAAGTTATCATAAACCTATATTCAAGAGAACTTAGTCTTTCCATGACTTTCCTGGAAGAAGTAAACTTTGGACTTAGCCAGTTTAAAAAAAAAAATACTTTCTGACTTAAATCAAAGTAAAATAAAAAGTCTTAGACTAGCCATGGTTAAAGAGACAATTGACAAACAATATTGGTTATTTTTGTGGCATATGTAAATTTAACATAATAGCCATAATTATTAAACACATTTCATATTTGACAATGCTTCCTGTCCTGTCTTAACATGACAAATGAGCCTAATATGTCTCTTATAGACTTTTAGTGGCTCTAATATATAAAGAGTTAGTTTAAGGTCAAAAGGCTGGATTTAGAATTTGGGTTTCAGAAAGTTTGTCAAATATCAAAGGCTTGAAACATTTGTTCATATAGAATAACAAGGCACTATAAAATAATGGTCATCTATTTAATCAAGAGGGATAGTCATCAAAAGAATCTAAAGGTGATAAAGGAAGATATGGGTGTAAACCTCAACCCTTAAAATTCAGTTTTTTTAGTTAGTCAAAACCTAATAAAAAAAACAGGTTATAGGATCCAAATGAGTACATTATGTAATTTCATTAAGAGCAAATTAATATCCCAAGAAAACTTTGTTTTAACTAAAATTTATCTTTTTTAATGATAGCAACTGGATCATATACAGAATTCCTTCATGAATTCCCTTTATAAACTTTATCCCAACCTGCATGGACCATCTACAAAACATGCCTAAAAACTTTGTTTTGTCCTAACTTTCCCATTTCTTAAATAAGCAGTTATTTTAGGACAAAAAGTTCCAGACAAGATCTTTTCTATACAATATATAATCTCCTCTCTGTTTAACCTTTCTTACCAATCCTTTAATACCTCAAACAATGACACAAAGTTGTAACACATTTTTTTTACATGAGGATCAAGATTAAGCTGTTTTAAGAACAATCTAAATAGTCTCAGTACATTTTTCAACTTGGGTGTGAGCTTGAGTACATGTAATATTTCTAAAGAGTAAGACTGTTTTGAGATTTTCTTTGGGTTTAACAATCATTCACTTTTTATCTTAAAATAGATTACTATACAAAAATTAACAGTTTAGAAATTTTTTCCTAGGCAAAACTTTGTTATAGCAACATAATGTACAGATAACCAGCTAGCAAATCAAAAATGGACAAGATCAAGGAAGAACTAAAGTTTCCAATTTAAGCTCTTGTAACTATAACATCTAGGACAGCTTTGAATCCCTAACAGTACTGTTAATAGCAGATAATATAAAGAGTGAGTTAGAAACACGTTTTATGTGTATCTTCCACAGACATTGAAATCAGTGGAGAAATCTGTATCTGCAGCTAGAATTAAAAGACCAAAACAAAAATATCTTCATAAACCTTTGACCATAAGTTTCTGGTTTTGTGCCCTATCTACTTGGTGTTTTATTTCTTCTAATTTGTTGACACTTTTTGTTTAGGCACATTTACATTTTTACCTTATTAAGAACCTTAAAGTTAAACACATAGATATTTTTGTTGATAACTCAAGAGATTTAGCTATTATCATTAACACAACTCACCAGTCTGTAAAAGACAACTGGATCCAAATTTCTTCTGACAAAACTGGAGCTTGTTCACACGGCAAACTTTAGTTGCCCTGTTAGGTAACCTAATTAGGCCTGTTTAACAAAGTTTTGGGTAAAGCAGTTTCCATGGCAGTTTGATTTTTAAAAACCTCTCTACCTTTTTTTTTCCCTTCAGTTCAAAATGAGTTTTCAATGTTTACATTTTCAGCTAGAACTGGCTGCAGGATCTCCAGGTAGCCTTTCAATTGCAAATACCATAAACAATGAGTTACCTCAACATCAGTAGAAAAAGTTAGCAGGTTTTAGAGTAGCCAGAAAAGAAAAGAAATAGTTTTAGAGACATTTTCACTCTATAGTGGCAGGTCAACCATTTGAGCTCTGAATTTTCCTTGATGTAATTTCCCCTTTACTAAAAATCTGTGTGCAAGAATTGGCTATAACTAGCTGGAGCCCTAGAAAACCCAACATGCCTTTGAACCTTTCCATTTACACAAATACTTGCAAGTAGAGGCGCCATAAACCACCTGGGGTGCCTCACGGGGGTTGTTCTCCCTATCTTTACTCATTTTTGAAGGATTTGTCTCCCATTTCTCTTTAAAAGAAGCAACCAAACCGTAGTCTAGGGTTTAGTGTCATGGATCAGAGTGTGCTGACTGTGGGTGGGGGCTTCTTAATGTTTCACCACTGAGTAGGTCCCACCCTCTTATGTGTCTCAGTTTCTCTCTTTGGGGGTCTAGTACTTCTGAGAGGGCTCAAATGCTGAGTGATCAGCTCTTATATGCATTTCCTGGACAAGCCTCCTTTTAATTAATTTGTTGGGGGGTTCCCTATAGGGCACTCTTGCCTCGGGGAATCACCTCAGGCAACTCCCACTCAGGACCCTGGTCACCCAGGGGAGCCTCTTGGCTGGGAGGAGTAAAATGCCCCTTGTCTTTGGAGCTGAGTAACTCAGTCTCTCATTTATTTACAAACAGGACAGTTCAGTTTCCTCTTTCGCAAATGCACAGAAAAGCCAATTGAGATTAATTTTAGGATGAAAAGGCAATGGATAAGACCCATTAGAATGCACCTCCAAATCTAAATTAGGATCTCAAATAATTTCTAGGAAAAGAACTGGCTCAGAGTAAACCCAGGACCATCAACCAAAAATGGGCGGTCCAGAGTTCAGGAGGACTAACCAGTTCTGCCAAAGGAGAAGCTTGGAGTCAGGGGTCCCAAAAGGGCCATGCCAGTACCTAGTGCCAAGTTTGGGTTACCCCTTCAGGGGTTCTGAGTCTTCTCTGAGACAAATTTGAGGACCACTACCTGTAGCCACACCCAAGAAACCTTGAACAAGCAGACTCGCTGTGGTTGGGTTATAGTTTGGTTTTATATATTTCAGGAAGACAGGGATTACAGGTAAAGTCATAAATCAATACATGAAAGGCATGACTTTAAGATTTTAAGTTATATGAAACTGTGCCAGATTGCAATTTTGATGGAGGAAGGGCCATGAGCAGAGAGTAAAAAAGGCTTGGACATAGGGAATTTCAGACCATTTGCCATTGTGATGACAGAAATTATCCAGATCTTGTAATATGTTACAGTCAAAAGTTCCATTTTTGGGCCACTGGAAGTTATTATCTAATTTATATTGGGGCCAGGCCATATTACAGTAAAAGAGAAGCCATTTTGGCTGGACTTTATCAGTGAGTCTCAATGTTTTGAAATTTCGGAAGAGGCACCCCAAGGGAGTAGTTCTAGGAGGAGTTGACTGAGAGTTCCCCATGTTACTGGAAAGAGTAGGGATCACACGGGACCCAATCTACTCAATTCTAGGTGTCCCTAGAACAAGGGAATGGCGCTGGAGTGATGAGTGTGATTAGTCAGTACAGGTGTCTGTGTGTCCAACAGAGGCCCCTGGGGCTGAGAGTGTCTCCTGGCTTACCGGTAGGACTTTCGAGTTGAGACGAGTCGAGAAATGTGAGTGAGAAAGATTGGGAAACAAGAACAAGGGAGATCGGGAAATGAGATTGAACTTGTGAGCTCTCACTTACCAGGAACAGGATATATCAGGGTGTGGATTTTGGAGGTCAGCAAGGAGGATCCAAGTCCCAGTCTGGTGCCTTCCTCTCACTTGGGTCAGGAGGGCCCGGGTGGACAATACCTTACCTCAGCTGAGCTAGAGGCTCTGCCTACATTCCAGGATCAGAGGCAAGTTAGAGAGAAACCACTGCGTGGCTCGGGACTTCTCCCAGCCACCTCATCAGAGACAAGGCAGGTTAATGGCTCCAGGGGACTCTTGATCAACCAAGGAGACTGGTCTCTCTCAATTCAGTCAAAGATCTGTGGATACCTTACTCACGACCCAGGGATTTAGAAGAAGCCAGGATTCAGGAGTAAGCCCAGGATGAGCTGCTGCTGCCTGCCGCCTCCCAAGTTGCAAGCCTCACCTGCTAGAGTACTGTAGGCCAGGCCAGGCCCACCTGGTGTGCTCTTCCTGGGTTTCAGCACCAAACATTTGGTCAGAGCCAAGAAGAAAACACTCAAACCTGAGATATAGCAAAATGCTGTTTATTTGGGCACCTGAGTGCAGGTGGGTGGAGGCCAAAAAGAGTATCCACACCAAAGAGGGAAGAATGGTGGATTTTATAGAGGATTTGGATAAAGGTTTGGGAGGGTGGGTCTCTTCTTAAGCAGCCACTGGTTCCTGCTGGGTCCACTGCCACTGTTTGTGGTTGGAGTTATCTTTACAACCTCTGGCCTCTCCGGACTCCTGTGGCTATTGTTTCACAATCCATGTGGTCCTTATCTGAGTTCTTCATCTACCCCATTCTGTTCCATACATATTTTCCAAGTTCCCAACCTGAGCAGGCCCAACAGTTATATATCTTGCTATGCTTTAAATGTATGTGTCCTTCCAAAATTCATTTGTTGAATCCTAATCACCAAGGTGGTGGTATTAAAAGATGGAGCTTTGGGAAGATGATTAGGTCATAAGGGCTGTTCCTTCATGAATGGTATTAATGCCCTTTTAAAAGAGGTTTCAGAGAACTTCCAGTCCTTTTGCTCTTTTTGCCTTTCTGTTATATGAGGACACAGATTTTCTCCCCTCTGTGGGATGCAGCAGCAAAATATCATCCTGGAAGCAGAAAAAAAAGGCTCTTACCAGGCACCAAATCTGCTGGTTCCTTGGTCATGGATTTCCCAGCCTCTAAAACTGTAAGAAAATAAATTTTTGTTGTTCATAACTTATCCAGGCTCAGATATTTTGTATAGCAGCACAAATAGACTAAGACAGAAATTAGGATCAAGAGGTGGGGTGTTGCTATAACAGATACCTAAAAATGTGAAGCAGTTTTGGATCTGGGTAGCGAGCAGTGCTGTATAAGTTTAGAGAAGCAGGCTAGAAAAATCCTATACTGCTGTGAACAGACTGTAAAGGGCAATTCTGGTGAGAGCTCAGAAGAGAGCTATAGAAAATGTCTTGACTTTCTTAGAGATTACTTAAGTGGTTGTGAGCACAATGTTCATTGAAATATAGTCAGTAAAGGCAATTCTGGTGAGGTTTCAGAAGGAAATGAGGAACATGGCATGGAAACTGGATGAAAGGCCATCCTTGTTCTATGGCAAATAACCTGGATGACTAATGTCTCTGTCTTACTGTTTTGTGGAAGGAATATTTTGCAAGGGATGAAGGAAGATATTTAATGGAAAAAATGTCTAAGCAAAGAGTTGAGGTGTAGTATGACTTCTCTTGACTGGTTATATTAAAGTTCAAGAAGAGAGAAACAAATTAAAGATGGAATTTGTAATAAAAAGGGAAGCAGAACTTAAAGATTTGGAAAATTCTTAGCCTGGCCATGCTGTAAAGAATGGAAAGGCATGTTTAGGAGAGAATAGCAAGGGTGTGGCCAAGGGACTATTTGATAAGGAGATCAGTGTAGCTAGAAGAAAGCCAGATGATACTCATCAAGACAATAGAAAAATGACCCCATAGGTATTTTTGAGATCTTTGAGACTTCCACTTCCATCACAGACCCAGAGTACCAGATCCTTGAGGGCAAAATGGTTTCAAGGCCCAGGTTGCCTGTGGGACCTTGGGGCTCACTACTCATGTTACCAAAAGTTGGGCACTTGTCCCTGAGGCCACATCAGAAGAATGAGGACAAGCATATTGAGGAGAAGGAAAAAGGAGTTTATTAATTTTCAGGCAAATGAGGAGGTTGGCAGACCCCTGTCTCAAAGTACCAATGTACTGCTTCTGAGCAGAAGTACAGAACTTTGAAAGATTCTAATTAATCCCATCTTAGGCTAAAACAATCTCATGACCTCCATCTGGACAATTCCCTTGAGCCATCTCTTGTGGCACAAAGAACAAAGAACACTCCCCTCCTGACCACTGGCCTGAGGCAGGGATATAGGTTTTGGTTCTCAAAAAAGGTAAGGAGGTTTTGAAGAGACAGAAAACATTTTTACCCCTTTATAGGCTATTTTCTCTGTTACACTCAGGGCCACCTCTTGTCTCTGCTCCACGTGCTCTAGTGAAGGGCTGTCCAGATGCCCAAGAGTGGCTCCAGTGGGCCCAGGTATAGTCTAGGTGTAAATTTAGACTTTAAGTTGATGTTGAAATGAGTTAATACTTTTGAGCCTTTTGAAATGGAATGAATGTATTTTGTATACGAAAAGGACATGTGTTTTAGTGGTCAAGGGCAGAATTCTATGGTTTAAATGTATGTGTCACTCCAAAAGTCACATATTGAAACCTAATCATCAAGTTGATGGTGTTAGAAGGTCGGGCTTTGGGGAGATGATTAGGTCCTGAGGGCTCTGCCCTCATGAATAAGATTAACGCCCTTATAAAAGAGGCTTCAGAAAGCTGCTTGGTCCATCTATATCTTCTGCTATGTGAGTACACAGTGTCCATCCCATTTTGCACATCTACCCTGCTGCCATTTGAGGATGCAGCAACAAGGTGACATCTATGAAGCAGAAAGCAAGCCTTCACCAGACGTTGAATCTATTTTTGCCTTAGTCTTGGATTTCCCAGCCTCTTGAACTGCAAGAAATAAATCTCTATTATTTGTAAATTACCCAGTCTCAAGTTGTTTTTTTTTTTAAATAGCAGCAGAAACAGAATAAGATATATCTATACATAGTTCCTAGTAGTTGATTTTAGTAATAATTTCAAAGATATAAGTAATTGCAAGGCAAAGGTGAAGCAGATAGAGTTTGAGACCTCCAACACTACAACCCAGATTCTTTATTCCTGCATTGAACATGCTTTGGGCCAGGTTAATGTATGAGGTTTCTAAGCGAGTTGTGTACTTGCTTCACTTATATAGGAAAAGCCATTTAGGTCACGAAACACCTCAACTTTGTAATAAGATAGTTGTGTTGCTTAAATGATATTTTCCAGCACACCTTTCTCAAAGCACTTTATAAAGTAAAACCATTTAGTTTGTTTGGCAGAATGCCTGGTGTTATCATGTTGACAGGCTATGTAAATGGATTGTAGACCCACTGTTTAACCATGTACTTGTTAGGTATGTTTGATAAATTCTATATTAATACTATTTCTCCAGCATGTCACTCTTTAAATTATATATATATATATATATATAATTATGTATATACATAATATATATATATATCCATTTGTATGGATTCCTTTATTGATCTAGTTTAGTAGCTTATGATATAACTATGATTGTGCATCTTCATTACAATCATGTTCTTCTTTACTCTTCTGTGAGAATATCTGGGGCTTATTCAGTCCAAAAGAAATTAGACTTGCTTCCAAACACTAGACATACTTAGAGAAATGCAAAGTGTAATTCAACCATAGTATTAAACTTTGGCCCCTGGTACTTGATGGCAGTGATGACAATTTTATGTGGTCTCATGGTAAGTTTTCTACTGTTGAAGTGATAGCTGTTCCTCCCTGATCCCTGCACAGTCTCCATTCTACCATGTACAGTGTCAACATCAGTCTTTTCCAAATACTCCCTCAGCCCTTTACTTAAACAGAAAAAATACATACTCCAATTTCTGCCTGAGCAGAATATCCATGTTGACAAAAATATAATAGGATTATTAAAGCAAGAATACAAGAGATAAAAACATTTAAATTAAGTTATTTTGACTTTCAAAATAAACAAAATTGGAACCTAATTTCCCTCTTCTTTCTACATCACTTCAGTTGTTACAAACCAATATTTGCTCACTTGTACAACCCAGAAGAGTAATGTAAGTTACCGTCAACCAAATAGCTGTGCTGATGTGAGATAACATTTTGTCTCCGTCTTTCATAGAGGGATGTGAGAATGTCATGGATTGAAAAATAAGTGCATTTATAGATAAACATAAGCACATATAATATTTTACTTCTACAATTGCTCACAATGACTGGAATGTTTGAAGTGCTGATTAAACTATGGAAATATCTCTTAATTTATTCTAAATCACTTAATTTATATTCCTTATAGATAGTAGGTTTAATTTTAGTATATTCTTACCTCAGATGTATAAGACATGTGCTTTTTGCCAGAGAGTGTGCTAAGTAGTTTGCATGTATTTTTTTTTTTCATTTTTACACTATATCAATTCTATGAAGTGAATATTATATCCACTTAAAAGGAAACTGAGTCTTTGAAGTTTTACCTGAATTGCTCATGGTGCCTAATGGAACCAGGATTTGAGTCCACTTCTCTCTAAATCTAGAAGCAAGATGATTAACCAGCATGCTAATAATACTAACTCCCTGCTCATTAAAATGCAAATATTCCTGGAATGAAGAATACAATAACTCCCATAACCTTAATGTGAATGTGTTTATTAGATGACTTTCCTCTGTAATGTAACAAATTGTATATTAGGAAAGCCATGTATGGAGGCAAAGGAAGCATTTAAACGATAGAATAAGTGATATGGGGGAGTAAATATGCCACACTCAGCCAATCTGACCTCTTTTATTATTTTGCTTTGCTCTAAGACATTAAGATTCAATAGGTTTGAAAATGAGCATGTTTAGAAAATAAGTACTTTTACAGTTTTATTGTATGACATGCATTTCACACATAAACACACACAGATACAAGACTGTATCTAGCGGACATGCAGACAGAATACACACGGATTAAAGTGGTATAGATTATTTGTTTTCAATCTCCTTTTTCTAACAAACAGATCTAGATTATATAAAATGAGAAAATTAAAAATTTTGAAAGACTGGTCAACTATAGTGGATTTATAAGATTTCATCCAAACTATTAACTCATAAGAAATTTCATATGAAGGGTTAAGATAAAATCTTATAAATCTACTATATTTGATTATCTATCTACCTATCTATCTATCAATTTACCTAGAAATCTATTTAACTTGAAGCCCTCCACAGTTTAAAGACAGCAGGGATTATACATGAATTTAAATGTTTTAAAAATAGGATTTAGAAAATTATTCAAGCTGTTTTTATTATGCAATGCATCTTTGCAATAACAAAACAGCAATGGAAGGCAAGGGAATAAAGGTAAATTCACTTAAAATTTTAAATAAAAAATCACTCAGACATAATTTTTAAAAAGATTTTGTTTTTAATTATTATGGGCACATAATAGTTATATATATTTATAGGGTAGATGTGATGTTTTGATACCAGAATACAACGTGTATTATTCAAATCAGGAAATCAGTGTAATTGGGTTATCCATCACTTCAAGCATTTCTCATTTCTTTGTTTTAGGAACAATCCAATTCCGCTTTTATTATAGTTACTTTAAAGTATACCCTAACCTATTGTCACCTATAGTCACTTTGTTGTGCTATCAAATACACTTCATTCTATGTAACTATCTAAATTATTTTTGTACCCATTAATATCCCCACTTTATCATCCCCTCCCTGCTACCTTTCCCACCCTCTGGTAATCATTCTATTCTCTGTCTCCATGAGATCAATTGTTTTTAATATTTAGCTCCCACATATGAATGAGAACATGCAAGACTTTTCTTTCTGTGCTTGGCTTACTTCACTTAATACAATGTTCTCTAGTTCTAGTCATGTTGTTGTAAATGGCAGGATTTCATACTTTTTACGGCTATATGATATTCCATTGTGTATATGTACTATAATTTCTTTATCCATTCATACAATGATGGACACTTAGGTTAATTCCAAATCTTGGATGTTGTGAGTAGTGCTGCAATGAACATGGGAGTGCAGATGCCTTTTCCATATACTGATTTCCTCCCTTTCGGATATGTACCCAGAAGTGGGATTGCTGGGTCATATGGTAGTACTCTTTTTAGTTTTTTGAAGAACCTCCATACTGTTCTCCATAATGGTTGCATTAATTTACATTCCCACCAACAGTGTATGAGGGTTCCCCTTTCTCCACATCCTCACCAGCATTCATTTTTGACTGTCTTTTGGATAAAAGCTATTTTAACTGGGGCGAGATGATATCTTGTTGTAGTTTTCATTTTCATTTTCCTGATGACTAATGATGTTGAGCAATTTCTTTTTGTATGCCAGTTGGCCATCTGTATGTCTTCTTTTGAGAAATGTCTATTCAGATCTTTTGCCCACTTTTTAATTAGATTATTTGATTTTTTTCCTAATGAGTTGTTGGAGCAGCCTATATATTGTAGTTATTAATCCCTTGTCAGATGGGTGGTTTGCAAATATTTTCTCCCATTCCATGGGTTGTCTCTTCACTTTGTTTATTGTTTCCTTTGCTGTGCAGAAGCTTTTTAGCTTGATGTGATCCCATTTGTCCAATTTTGCTTTGGTTGCCTGTGCTTTGGGTATATTACTCAAGAACTCCTTGTTCAGAGTAATGTGCTGAAGCAATTCATCAATGTTTTCTTTTAATAGTTTCATAGTTTCAGATCTTAGATTTAAGTCTTTAATCCATATTGACTTGATTTTTGTATATGGTGAGAGGTAAGGGTGTAGTTTCGTTCTTCTGCATATGAATATCCAGTTTTCCCAGCACCATTTATTGAAGGGACTGTGCTTTCTTCAGTGTGTGTTCTTGGCACATTAGTTGAAGTTAAGTTCACTAGAGATGTGTGAATTTATTTGTGTTCCCCATTCTGTTCCATTGGTCTATGTGTCTGTTTTTATGCCAGTAACATGCTGTTTTGGTTACTATAGCTCTGTGGTATGATTTGAAGTTAGGTAATGTGATTCCTCCACTTTTGTTCTTTTTTCTCAGGATGACTTTAGCTATTCTGGGTCTTTTGTGCTTCCATATAAATATTAGGATTATTTTTTCTATTTTTGAAAACTGTCATTGGTATTTTGATGGAGATTGCATTGTATCTGTGGATTGCTTTGGGTAGTAGGGACATTTTAACAATATTGATTCTTCCAAACCATGAGCATGAAATATCTTTCTTTTTTTGTTTCCTCTTCAATTACTTTGATCAATGTTTTATAGTTTTCACTGTAGTGATCTTTCACTTCCTTGGTTAAGTTTATTCCTAGGTATTTTATTTAATTTGTAACTATTGTTAGTGGGATTATTTTCTTGTTTTATTTTTCAGATTGTTTGCTGATATCATATAGAAATGCTACTGATTTTTGTATGTTGATTTTATACTTTGCAACTTTATTGAATTTGTTTATCAGTTCCAATGTTTTTTTTGTGGAGTGTTTAAGTTTCTCTGGATATAAGATCATATCATCTCCAACAAGGATAATCTGACTACTTCCTTTCCAATTTGGATGTCTTTCATTTCTTTCTCTTGTCTGACTGCTCTAGCTAGAACTTCCAGTACTATGCTAAATATTAATAACATTCATAAAAATGAACATCCTTGTCTTAGAGGAAAGGCTTTCAGATTTTCTGCATTTGGTATGGTATTAGTTGTGGGTTTCTTGTGTATGGCTTTTATTGTGTTGAGGTAGGTTCCTTCTATATCAAATATTTTGAGAGTTTCTATCATGAAAGGATGTTGAATTTTATTGAATGTGTTTTCAGCATCAATTGAAATGATCATATGATTTTTGTCCTTCATTCTATTGATATGATGCTTCACATTGATTGATTTGCATATGTTGAAACATTCTTGCATTCTTGAAATGAATCCAATTGATCATTGTGAATAATCTTTTTAATTTGTTATTGAATTCAGTTTGCTAGTATTTTGTTGAGGATTTTTGCATCTGTGTTCATCAGAACTATTGGCCTATAGTTTCCTATTTTTGTTGTGTCTTTGGTTTTGGTATGAGAGTGATACAGGCTTCATAGAACAAGTTTGGGAGTGTTCCCTCCTCTTTAATTTTTTGGAGTAGTTTAAATAAGACTGGTATTAGTTCTTCTTTGTATGTTTGGTGAATTTGGCAGTGAAGCCATCGGATCCTGAGCTTTTTCTTTTTTTTTAATGGGAGATATTTTATTGCTGCTTCTATCTATCGGATTGCTCGTTATTGGTTTATTCAGGTTTTGGATTTCTTCCTTGTTCAATCTTGGTAGGTTATGTCTGTCCAGGAATTTATCCATTTGTTCTATATTTTCTAATTTATTGGCATATAGTTGCTCATAGTAGTCTGTAATCATCCTTGGAATTTCTTCAGTATCAGTTGTAGTGTCTCATTTTTCATCTCTGATTTTATTTGAGAATTCTCTCTTTTTTTTCTTAGTCTGGTTAAAGGTTTGTCTTTTTTTTATCTTTTCAAAACAACAACTTTTATTTCATTGACCTTTTGTATTTTTTTTTCAATTTCATTTATTTCTGTTCTCACCTTTACTATTTTTGTCTACTAATTTCGGATCGGTTTTGCTTATGTTTTTCTAGTCCATTAAGATGCATTGTTTGGTTGTCTATTTGAAGCTTTTGTACTTTTTTGATGTAGGCCCTTATTGCTATAAACTTTCCTCTTAGTAGTGCTTTTACTGTATCCCATAAGTTTTGGTATATTGTGTTTTCCTTTTCATTTGTTTTAAGAAATTTTTAAATTCCCTTCCTAATTTCCTTGTCAACCCTCCCATCATTCAGGAGCATATTGTTTAATTTCCGTGTGTTTTTATAGTTTTCAACATTTTTCTTATTATTGATTTCTAGTTTAATTTCTTTGTGATCAGAAAAAACAGTTGATAAGATTTCAATTTTTTTGGATTTTTTTAAGATTTGTTTTGTGGCCTAACATATGGTGCATCCTGAAGAATGATCCATGAGCTGAAGAGAAGAAAGAGTATTCTGAAGCTATTGGATGAAATGTCCTGTAAACATCTATTAGGTGCATTTGGTCTATAGTGAAGATTAAGTTCAGTTGAATGTTTCTTTGTTGACTTTCTGTCTGGATGATCTGTCCAATGCTGAAAGTGGGGTTTTGAGGTCTCCAATCATTATTGTATTGGGGATTATCTCTGTCTTTAGCTCTGATAATATCTACTTTATATATCAGTGTGCTCCAGTGTTAAGTGCATATATATTTAGAATTGTTACATCCTCTTGCTGAATTTTTGACCCCTTTATTATTATATAAAGACTTTCTTTTTCTTCTTTTACAGTTTTTTGTCTTAAAATCTATTTTATCTAATAGAAATATAGCTACTCCTGCTCTTTTTTGGTTTTCATAGCATATCTTTTTCCCTCCCTTTATTTTCAGTCCATGTATATCTTTACAGGTGAAGTAGGTTTCTTGTAGATACTATATAGTTGGGTCTTGTTTTTTATCTGTTCAGCCACTCTGTGCCTTTTGATTAGAGAATTTATTCCATTTATATTCAATATTATTATTGATAGATAAGGATTTACTACTGCCATGCTGTTATTTGATTTCTGGTTGTTTTATGGTCCTCTCTTTCTTTCCTCTTGTCTTCCTTTGTGTAAAAATGATTTTCTCTGGTAGTATGTTTTAATTTTTTTCTTTTTTTTTTGTATATCTGTTGTAGACTTTTTGATTTGAGGTTACCAAGAAGCTTGCAAAAACCATTTTAAAACCAAGTATTTTAAACAAATCACAACTTAACTCTGCTTACAAAACACAAACAAGAAAAGAGAAATCTTAAAGAATCTCTACACTTGACCTCCATTCCCCCCACTTTTTGACTTTTTGTTGTTTCCATTTATAAAAATGTTGTTGTAGTTCTTATTTTTGATAGGTTTGTCTTTTAATCTTCCTACTCAAGATATAAGTGGTTTATACACTGCAACTAAAGCAATGATGTATCCTGTGTTTGTGTACTTAGTGTTACTAGTGAGTTGTACACCTTCAAATGATTGCTTATTGTCCATTAACATCCTCTTCTTTCAGATTGAAGAAGTCCTTTAAGCATTTATTGTAAGACAGGTCTGATTTTAATGAAATCACTCAACTTTTGTTTGTCTTAGAAAGTTTTTATTTCTTCCTCATGTTTGAAGGATAATTTTGGAGGATATGATTTTCTAGGTAGTTTAAGGTGTTTTTCCTTCTGAATTTTGAATATGTTATGACACTCTCTCCTGGCCTGTATGGTTTCCACTGAGAAGTCTGCTGCCTGATCCATTAGAGAGCTCCTTTTTATGTTACTTCTTTCTTTTTTCTTCTTCCCTTAGTATTTTTTTTTATCCATGACCTTTGGGAGCTTGATTATTAAAATGCCGTGAGATAGTCTTATTTGGGTTAAATCTGCTTGGTGTTCTATGATCTTCTTGTACCTGAATATTGATATCTTTCTTTAGGTTTGTAAAATTCTTTGTTATTATTTATTTGAATAAGTTTTCTACCCCAATCTCTCTCTCTATCTCCTCTTTAAGGCCAATAATTCTTAGATTTGCCCTCTTGAGGTTATTTTCTGGATCTTGTAGTCATGCTTAATTCTTTCTTTTCTTTTTCTTTTTTCTCTTCTGACTTCAAATAGCCTATCTTTAACTTTAGTAATTCTTTCATTTGCTTGATCAATTCTGCTGTTGAGAGACTCTGATGCATTTTTTCAGTTTGGCAGTTAAATTTCTCAGCTCCAGAGTTTCTGCTTGATGTTTTTTGTTATTTCAATCTCCTTGTTAAATTTCTCTGATAGGCTTCTGAACTTCTTATCCATTTTTTCTTCAATTTCATTGAGCTTCTTCAGAACAGCTATCTTAAATTCTTTATCTGAAAGGTCACATATCTCCATCAGTCCAGGATTGGTCACTGGTGCCTTACTTAGTTTGTGTGGTGAGGTTATGTTTTCCTGGACATTCTTGATGTTTGTGTATGTTCGTCAATGTCTGGGCATTGTAGAATTAGGTATTTATTCTAATCTTAACAATCTGGGCTTGTTTGAACCTGTCCTTCTTGAGAAGGCTTTCCAAGTATACAAAGGGAGTTTAGTGTTTTGATCTAAGCCTTAGGTCACTACAGCCATATCACCACTGAGTGTGCCCCAAGCCCAGTATTGCTGCGACTCTTGAAGACTCTTGGTGGTATCACCTTTGAGGACTTGAGTAAGATATGGGATAATTCCCTGGATTACCAGACAAAGTATCTAAATCTCTTCCCTCACTCTCTGTGCTGGGCTGCTGGAGTTGGGAGAGGAGTGAGGTGGGCACTCCCTCATGGCCATGACAGCTGGGACTATGCCATGTCACACCTAAAGCCAGCTCAGTCTCACCCAAAGCCTGTGGTCACTGCTGCACGGCTACCTCTGATGTTTATTTAAAGCCTGAGGGCTCTTTAGTCACTAAGTGTGGAATCCTGCCAGGTATTGGTCCTTGCCTTCAGTCCAGTGAGTTTCCTTTTGGTCCAGGTTGGGTCTAGAAAGGCCATCCAAAAATTAAGACCTGGAAGCAGGGGCTTCAGGAGTCTGCTTGATACTTTATTTTACTGTGGCTAAGCTGGTACCCAAGTTGCAAAACAAAGTTCTCTGAACACTTCCCCTTTCTTTCCCCATGCAAAATAAGACTGTCCCTGATCTATACTGTCTGTAGTTGGGAAACGGGTGACAGAGGCACTGGGTTGGCCACCACCACTGGTGTCTCACTGGGTCACATGCACCCCATGTCCACTGGCTCCAAATAAGCACAGCCACAGAACTTGCCCAAGGACTACAGTCTTTGTGGCCTGACTGCCTAATGACTTTATTCCGGATCCCAGGCCCCTTTTTGTCAGCTGGTGGTGGGGCTAGCCAGAACTCACGTTTCTAAAAGTGAGGTGGAAGATTTCCCTCTGGCCTGGCTGGTATAAATGCTCCCTCCATGGACACTGGCAGAATTCTGCCCTGTGCTGTGTTTCACTTGACAGGATGGCCTTATGTTTCAATGCAAAGTCCCACAATCTCTTCACTTTTCCTTTGCCAAGCACACAAATTCTCTCTCCAATGAATGTGCCAGCATGGTGCTGTTTGGAGATCATGAAAGTGTCTTTTCTGCCCTCTTCAGTGCCTCTTTCCTTGGTATAATGTTAAAACCAGGTACTGTGATCACTCACCTGATTTTTGACTCTTCTGAAGCTGCTTTCTTACCTGGATAGTTGTTGAATTTGGTGTTCATGCAGAGGGATGATTGCTGGAAGTTTCTATTTGGCCATCTTGCTCAGCCCATGCTGCCTCAGGCATACTTTTTATTGGTAGAGAACATGAATACTTAATTTTAGAAATGAAAGACACATTATTTAAATGTTTTGGCTACATTTTCATATATATTTTTATATATACATATATATATAGAGAGAGAGAGTGAGGAATGTAAATGTGTTTAGTGCTTATAGGTAATAATACTTTGGTGAACTTTTAAATTTAAATTTCAAGTTGTGTATGTATCAGCATGCTAGGATTTGGTTTTTATAATTTCAGCTATCTGGGAACATCTTGAAAACAGGGATCCTGCCATGTTCATCTTTGAATCACCAGTGCTTTGCAAAATGCCTAACTTATAATACCTAGAAATGAATAAGCTTCAAAGTACAGTTAAAATTAAATATTAATGTACTGTTCAGAATTATTTTTCCAACTAATATTTCTTAATATTTCAACTACATTTAGACACACATTTAAATTTTTTTTATCTTGCTATCAAATTCAACACTTATGTATGTGGTGCCCAACCTGCTTTTATAACTGTCTAAATAATATGTTTCAATCTCAGAATTGAATATGAGTGCTTGATCGACCTTTAATATGCATTACATAGTGAAACTAATATTTTCCTTTTCACATTGTTATGAATTTATTTGTGATGTAAACATTTTCATGGCATTTTCTTGAAATATTGCCACTGACAGAGTTACCATTTCCAGATGTGAATGTAAATGAACAAGTAAGTAACTTCAGTGTAAAATCTCTAACCCCTGTTAGTGTGACCACTCTGTCTTCTCTTCCTTAATTTGTTTCTACCTTTAGGCAAGACACATTCTTCATAGTCATGGGACTTATTCTAACTTATTTTCCATGTAAAGAAAGCACAAAGAAACAAAAAACAAGATTCGAAATTACTACATTTAAATTCATATCAATCTTCTTCCAGTAATTTACATTAAAAAGTTAATTAAAATAGAAATAATATTGATTATAATTTCTTTAAGTTATATAGCCAAATGGACTATCTACTGTGGACAAAGCATTTATAGCACTCTCAGAACTTAAGACTTTTTGGCAATTTTATATTGCTATACAACCTCATATTTGTGTTTGATATAATGTTAGAAATTATAGAAAGATTTATTTTTTAACCATTTGGGGACTCAAGTAATGGGAAAGCAAAAATATCAAAACTTTACTAGAATCATGAGGACTCCAAACCACATATAATCCAGTCATGTGATTTAGGCAATGAGTCACTGAATGGTTTTATTACTCAAAATGAGGAATTGAACCATACGATTTCTCAGTATTTCTCCTTTTTTAGAGAACCTATAATAGAATTTAAAAAGAAGCGAGGGGCAGAAAGATCAAGGCAAATACTTTATTTAATTTTACAACTGTTAGAAAATACTTGAAAAATAAGATCTCATTTATCTAGGCACTTGCAATTTGGTTATCCTCTCTACTGACCTTACTCTGCTGCCTAAAAATATTCTCTAGTTTTCTCAGCACTTCAAAGCAAAACAACAAAAAGGACCTTTTTCTTGATTCAACTGTGCCCTGATATTCTTTGACCTAACCTCATTCCTTCTCTTCAAAATCTATCTTCATTTATATTGCTCTAAATCCATTTCCTCTCTGCTCTTATTATCCATTTATGCCTTCAGTCGCCATCTCTTACAGTCTCTCCTTTCCCTACCCCTCTACTGAAATTGCTCTCTGAAAAGTCATTAATGAGTTGTTTTTCCCCAAATACAACGTGTACTTCAATATCTCTGTCCTCAGACTCACTCTATTTTTGGTACTGTAAAACTACTTTTTTGTTTTTTTGTAATTTAGTTTCAAGGGAATAATATGGTTAAATGTCCAACATTTTCTCAAAAAATTGAAAAGAGAAGTTACAATGATGCTAAAGCTTATTGAACCGACGGTTTAAGAATGATACTGTTTTCAAAGTAGTTTTTAAGGAACTCGCAGCAGGAAGGATTTTGCATATACTTAATAGTGCATTACTAATATGACAACTACAGTCTATTTTTATCTTGTTGTAGTCTTCAGCTATTGATGGGCTTCATCCTATAATTTATAGTAAACAAGAGCCATCATGACCACTCTGGTTCCAGTTATGCCACGTGTCTTTTAAACTCAATTTCTACTTGTTGATTGGATCAAATCTCTGATTCTTAGTTTCAATTCCTGGTGGTGATCATCTCATTAGCCAGCTTGTCTTTTTCCATGTGGGCATGGAAATAGGTTGGGAATCAGCAAGTAGGTTGCTGTACTTGATCACTACATAAATACATAGTTTATTGCTAAAGAGTGAGATGACAGTCAAATGGCACAAAACATGGCACCTGGGAAGCAGGGGCTGCAGAGAGGTGTTTCTAGGGACCATCACTAGATTGGGGCAGCGGTTGTTAGTTTTAGTGTACTCCATTCCTTACTTGTCAACATTCCTGCTCTGCAAAGGAGAACTTTATTAATAGTTTTGCCAGTCATGAACTGATTATTTGCCTTCTTGAAGTAGGCAAAGAATTAATTGAGCTCATTTCTTAGCAGCCTCCAATCAATTCCTATGACCTTTTGAAATCTTCTGATAATTGGTTTCTTGATTTCCACTCCAGTGACTCTATATCTCTATCTGTCTATATATCATGTATATATACTCAAGCGCTTTTATTTGCTAGGAACAAGTAGACAGACTCTCAGGCTAACATAAACACAGAGTTTTATATTGGGTATGTGTACAGACCTAAAAGAAATCAAAGAACGTTCATTTTAACAGGGCTAAACCTCAAAGAGATTTGTTCTAAGGTAGTTCTTGAGTCAATGCAGTTCTCTTGGCCTCAAAAATAAATCATTAATATACAACCAACATTGTTGATATCATCCCTATTTCTGCTGATTTCTGTTCATCTGATAATCTTCTTCTTCTTCTTCTATTATTTGCTACTATTCTTTCTTAATTTTGTCTTGCACATAGCCCATTATGGTCACCTGAATGTTACTACACCTCAGCCACTGTTAGTCACAACTTCTAACTAAATTAGTCTTTCTGGGTTTATCATTATAAATTTTTAAGAGTAAGAATGTCTTTATCCAAATTCAGCATATTGTACAAGTATACTCCTGGACTACTAACCAGACTATGAATTAATTACCTTTGGATAAGATGTCTACCTCTGGTCCAAACAGCCTTGATGGGGCAAATGACATGGTTGTGTGGTAAAATAAAAGACTGAACACCTAAGGACTGATGGCTATGGATGAGACTGCATTGATTAGTTGGGGCTATTTCCAAGCAGGCACTGAGATTGGCATTAATCCAACCACTTCCTGCTTCTTACAAAATTCTTCTGTATATGTTTTTACTTGCAATGTCTTGACTTTTTTTTTCTTTTTACATTTCTTACATTTCTCTCTTTCTGAAAATTTCCTTCTTTTCTCTATGAATATGTGCTTAAGGTTTTGTCTTTGGATGTACATTCTTTGCTCTTTTATTTTTCTCAAGACATAATAATTCTTATGAATTCATTTATCACATCTTTTATGTAGTTCTTCAGTCTATAATTTTGGCCTCAACTACTCTCTGAAATGTCAAATCTACTTTTCTAACTGCATACTTGTTGTCTTTACTTCAATATCCACCATATTTAGGTATACTTGTTTAGAAATAAACTCATTTATCCTAGTAGCCATTAAATTAATGTTTCCTTTTAAAATTGATGCTTTTATTACTATAATGACATTTTTTAAATTACTGAGTTATGTCTTTGATTTAGCTTTCATCTACTTCTCCTTCATCCCCTACATTAAGTCTGTTGCCAAGTACTATACATTCTATTTCCACATTACCTCTTGTTTTATCTTTTAAGTATTCTAATGTTCATCCCCTAGTTCATTCCTTCATTAATATTTTTAGCTGAACTAACATATTCAATTTCTTTTCTCTGTACACCATCTATTTATCACTGTCATATTAATCTTCCCACAAGAATTTCAGTTTTATCAGCCCCAATTTCAGTCTAGACTCAATAGCAAGCAGATGACACACTCAAATTGGCTACTTTTAAGGGGCTTTCATACAGAGTTTAAAAAGATACTGGTCAAGGATAATAACATACCCAGGGGTTTACCTGCCAGTGTTTTTCCCATCACGCCTGAAGGGGAGAGAAGAGAAAGTGGCTACTGGAACCCACAATGACACAAAAGCTTGTGTGGAAAGACCACCTTTTATGAGGGGGTAGTATGCCCCACAGGAAGAGAACCTGGGACTATAACCCACCTCAGTCTCCTTCCATCCTTTAGATGGTCTCTTCTGCTTCTGATTAGGCAAACCCAAATGGAAGCCTAAAGTCAAGTGATCCCATGAATATGGTACAGATAGGTGGACCTTTCAGGATAAAGGATGGACAGTGTATCTGACAGGGCAAATACAGAACTGTTCAGCCACCATAAAAATTCAGTAACTTCCCATTGCCTTCTAAAGCAAGCAAAATGCATTTAACAACTTTCATTTAAAACCTAAATCTTTGCCATTAGCTTTACTAGGCAAACTAGCCTACAGAAACAGTCCTTGTATTTTCATTTTCACTATATTATATGCCTTTCTCTTTGTTGAAATATATTCTTTCTTCCTTTGTCATGTCTCCTACCACCTGGAAAAATATGTATGCTTTAAGACTTTTGTTACTATTTCTTATCTACATTTCTTCCTCAATGTATATATAGTATGCATGAACTCAAATTCTATAAATCTAAGTTCTGTCTTATTTATACACTTACGTTATTCCAACCTGTACTTTGTGGTAGACAGAATTCTTAGGTGCCTCAAACATTCCACCTTCCACCAATGTACATGCCCCATATAATCCCCTTGTTCTTGACCATAAGCAAGACCAGTGAATGTGGTGAAATATCATTCCTAAGATTATACAACCTTATATGAAAAGATATTTTTAGATGTAGTCAGTTAACTTTGAGTCAATCAAAAGAGAGATTATGTTAAATGGACCTTACCTAATAAGGTGAACTCATAAAAAATGTTGCATCCTTTCTTTGAGAGCAGATTTAAATCATGGACGATTCTGCTGCCAGCTTAAAGAAATAAGATGCCATTTTGTGGAGAGGGACACGTGCAGGGAATGGTGGGCAATGTATAGGAGGTGAAAATTATTCCTTCTTGATAAGCAGCAAGAAAACAAAAACCTCTGTCTCCTAGTCAGAAGTAACTACATTCTGCTAATAACTAGTGAGCTTGGAATAGGACACTGAGTCTCCAGTGAGATGGCAGCTCTGGCCAGCATCTGACTTTCAGGCTGATGAGACCCTGAGCAGAGGACCCAGGCAACACTTACCAAGACTCTGACCCATGGATACTGTGAGATAATAAATTTTTATTGTTTTAAGCTACTAAATTTGTGGTAATTTATTACACAGCAATATAAAACTAATATATACTTCAATTATGTATATATCTAACTCAACTTTCCAAATTTTAAATTTCTTTTAAGGCTATGATTGTCTTCTACTTCTACAAGATAGTATATGCCCTTTCAAATTATGCTCAAAATCATGCTCTTATACAGGTCAGTTACAGAGTGTAGGTGAAGGTTCAAGCCTTATGACTCTTACGACTTACCACACAGAGCAACCTCTGCCACCTCTGCCTACATCCTGATAAGAAAATTAACCTAAATAGACAGATGAAGAACCATGGGTTACCTTGGTGGGTTCAAAATACCAGATGATGAAAATAATCCAGGATGAGTTACAGCAACTCTCTTTTCACAGCAGCAAAGGGTAGTCTGGATTGAAAAGAGGAATTAATGCTTTTACAAATGTATAGGAAGATCAGTTAGTTTTGTTTTTAAAAGAGTAGCTATCAGTTTGCTGCTGAAAATGATTTTTTTTACTAAGCCAAAAAAATTTGGCTCAGTCTTTTAAAGTATGAAAATATTAAAAAGCAGTTTTCCATCCAGAACCCTCAAAAAAAGAATAATGTTAGATTTGATAGCATTGAATGGTCAAGATAAGACACCTCAAAAAAGAACACTGAAACAAGCAGAGGAGATTTGAAGAGAATGAATGGAGGTAGCACTTCAAAAGATGAATGGTTTTAAAGCTACCATTTCTTTCTATAAATGGAGTTAGAAAACAGAAGGCAGATGCTGTCTGATTATCTCAGATTCAGCTAAAAGAGGATGTCATTTGTTACTCCAATTTACAGGAACTGCATAAAACAGTCATAACTAGAGCATATTCTCTTCCCATGCACCATGTTAATCATCATTACATCTTTTTCTGATCATTCCAGAAAGAATAGTTGCAGGTGGTAAAGGAATGGGTCACACATAAATAGAGAACTGTGCTCCAGATTAGTAATCTTTTCTGCAGATGAAGTGAAAAGAAATGTACAATTTTGAAAATAAAATGTGAAGTTATATATCTATCTTCATTTTAGTCACATTCTAGTAAAATAAATAAAAGATGAGATACAGGATTTTGTCCTTCATTTTCTACTTTTTCTCAGGACACTTAAAAATAAATTTTGAGAGAAATTCAATGGGACAACTTCTCATTTTGTCCAGTATTGTTTTTGGACTTTTTCCTGGAGAACTATATTAAATTTGGACTCTTTGAGGCACTGTGGTACTTTAGGAAATCATCTTTACAATAACTCAGTATGATTCTGAAACCTGAGTTTCCAGTTGACTTGAGAATACATTGGAAACCTGCTGAATATCAAGGGTGTCCAAAGTTTATCTCAGGGTCCCTTAAAATGAAGATATACCTTTCTCATGAAAATAAAACTTAATAGTTTAAACTTTCTTATACACAACGTTAAGATTTAAAATGAATTTTAAATGTTATTTTCATGCCTGCCTTTAGAGAAACCTAAGTGGAGGTTTTTATCTTTCACCAGTTAGAAAACTGAGTGATGTGAGATATTGCTTGTAATGAGTAGCTCTCACTACTCTGTTATTTAGTCAAAGTCTAAGAAAACATGCCTTGATTTTTACTTTTACAATAATCTGAAAATACCTTATGCCCAAATAAAATGTACTCCACTTACCACACTAAGTTTAGTGGCACACCTTACTGAGTTTCTGAGGGAGAGCAACTTCCCTCAGAGTCCCTTCAACCTATGATGGAAATGAAGCAAATCAGGCGTAATTTCTATATCCTGATGTTATTAAATAAAATAAACTACTACTATCACATTTAAGTTACATACAAAGAGGTTCAATTATTCTAATATCAACAGAGGAAAAAATTGATAGAAACATTTCCTACAGAATCTAGAGAAATTTATTGCTCTCTATTCTTTGATAAAGTGGAGAATAGTACTCTATTTACTTTCATTTCTTTCAGTTAAGAGCATTCTTACCTGAGAAGTGCCTACAAACGAAAAGAAAGAATAAACACATTCTTTCCAAGGAACACATGAGCAGCACATACGTGATTTTTACAGCTCTGATCAGAAATATTTCAGGCTCTAAAGCAAGAACAATAAAACCAGTCAATCTTTTGTGTAATTTTGCAGGTAATGAAACTTTTTCACATGCAGAACTATGTTTCCTCTTCTGAGCTTGTGCTCAAAGGGATCCCGCTCACATAGCAAATATCAGTGGTGACCAGTGGAATTGTGCAAGGCAAGAGGCTCTGAGTGTACAATTCGTTTTAATTAGTGCAATAAATACTATCTTTGGAGTCAAAAATCTAAATGTAAGGGTTTTTTTTACTTTGTGAACATTTCTTAACATATTTTAAGCCTTCATTCACATGTACACGCACACATACACACACACACACAAAGTATTTTGTTTTGCTCTTGTATCTGCCACAATTAAATTTCTATTTTGCAAATAGTAAGCATTAAATACATATTTTTGAATAAATGAACTGTAAAAGCAATAAATGCACATGGTAAAAAAGAAAATTAAAGTTTAGAAGGGAACAAAGAAAAAAAAAGAGCCCACCTCCTTTTTATCCAATTGACGAACAGATGAGAAAAGTCTTCAAAATCCCATAGCCTATTCTGTAAAATTGTGACTACTTTACTAAAACTAAAACATGAGTAACGATTACTGTCCCTCTATTTCCTCTCTATTCTGTCACTGTTCCCCAAGGTAAATACTTTAATAATTTTATGATTATTTCTTATTCTACTTATCTCTGTAACTGCAATAAGTTTTCTATTACTTCTACACCTGAATTAATATAGTTAAGATTATCTATTAACTTTTTTGGGGTGATTGCATTTTCTGAAAAATACCCTTTCTATTCTCATATCTATTACTAAAATAGGGTTCAAGTCATAATTAAGGTTATGAAAACTCAATATGTTTTACTTACTTTTGCTTTTGTTGTACTCTTTTCATATTTTATTTGAGAGAAACTCAATTTCTCCTGATGATGTTTTCTCCCACCCTACACAAGGCTTTGACTTCTTGTGTAACTTGTTCTGCTTACTTTCTATTTCTACTTCATAGTTACCTGCCTAAGAATAGATCTGTATTTCTTGGATACTATATTTCTGTTTTATTCTTTATTTTTTCATTATGCTTGAGTATATAGATGATTATTTAAAATTTATGCTATCTCTTCACCAGGTTTTGTAGATGAGTTTTTTCTTTCTAAAAGAATTCTATGATCATCTTATTATTCTTGATGTTAAGAAAATTCACAAATATGTTTCTAGATGTTGGGGGGTTTTACATTTTTTTTTTTTTTTTGCATTAGCCCGTAGCAAATATTTCAATATGGAGATTTGAGTCTTTTTTTCCATTCTTCAAACATGCTGGAATTTTTTCTTTTATTATTCCTACGATAGTTTTCCTCTAAGTGTTGTCAGAATGTTTATTGTTTCATTAGTAATCTTCTTATAAATTGTCTTTTTGGACATACATATTCTGTATTTACCCTGTATGACTTTTATCTTATTTTTTCGTATCTTCCTTCTCCATTTTTTAATCCTGTATTTTCCAACTTATCTTCCAATTTTATTTTCATTTTGGCAATAACATTTTTAACTTTAAAAGGTTTTTTCTTATTAGTAACATTTATGTTAGTATATTAATTGATTTATTGTTTTTTTAATGGTATCTCTTATCTATTGTTGCTTACCATAAAAACTAAAATTCATAAAAACCTGAAGAATAGATTTGTAATGGGTGGGGCAAACACTACAGCTGTACCTGCAGTCTGAAATAACATGGGACATAGAGATGACAATTGACGAACAGATGAGAAAAGTCTTCAAAATCCCATAGCCTATTCTGTAAAATTGTGACTACTTTACTAAAACTAAAATATGAGTAACCATTACTGTCCCTCTATTTCCCCTATTATTACAAATTTTCTTGTCTTAGCATCAGTCACATGTGTATTAATAGAAAGGTGTCATATTTTTCAGTGTTCTAATCCTGCCTCCAACATTTTTATGAGTATTTTTAAATGTTGCTAATTATTATGTATATAAGATTCTTGGAGTAAAAATAATTTAGTGCTAATATATAAACTTAAACAAATTTTACATAAACTTTGTCCTTAGATACTCTTTTTCTTTACATTTATAATGTGACATATTTACTCTAGATGAAAATAAATTTGATTACACTTTGTTATAGGCAAAAAATTTAACAGATGTGAACATGAAATTATTTTCAGATTTCTCTTGAAAAATATGTATATTTCTTTTTATGCAACCTGATAAAAGATATACTCCATACTTGAAAATCAATTAAAGCAGAAAGCAGGATGGTTAATTCACACTAATTCACTAATGTGTATCTCAGTGGTAATTAATTCAACTCATTGTAAAGATTTCAGAAACTAATTTGCTAAACCATGAAGGGGTGTTCAAGAAAAAGTTTCAGTACCCTCTCCTAAGCCCCAATCCTTGGATACCCACCAATGAATAAATATAGACTGAGATTTGTTTTGGAAGATTATTATTTAGTCTTAGGAGAAAAAGATTTATTTCCATAATTTGAAATTTCCATTTGAAATTCTGAATGAGTTAGGAGTCTCTAACCCTCCAAAAAATTTCTACATTAACTTTTCACCAAAACAATTTTCTGTCCAAGTTCCATATTGTAAGACATTATAAAATATAAATTAATTTTTCAAGAATGTAGATCACACATCTCTCTACTTAATTTAAATTAACTCAATTAGTATGTGCAAGCATTCCTACTGTACCTGAAATTTTGGTATTTTTGGAATTGAAAGGATCTAGATATATTAAAAAGTTATATAACCCTTTCTACTTTGGGGTAAAAAAAATCACAAAAATATAATTATTTTATTATTATATGTTAAATAATTTTATATTAATAATCTTTTTGGGAACCCATTTCACCAGAGATTGTTTGTTTTCTTTTCTATACTTGTCTCAATAGCTTCATAAAAATTTTAAATTGTTTTTAACAGCCATTAAAAAAAATTAGTCTTCTAACTAATAATATAAGTTGATATAATTATTAGTCTTCTTTAAAAATACAAATATATATAATATATAAAAAAACCAAAATAGGGTAGGGGTAACTTTTATGATAATTTTTTCCAACATACTTAGTAATCATATTATGTCTATGGCAATGTGTGGGCACTATGGAACAGACGAACACATTCTGTAGCATTCAAAGCCTTGAAGAGGAAATTAATATGTATATAGTTATGCAATGAAGTAAAGGCATAATCAGTGAGAGGCAAGATGGCAGACCAGCAACACCAGATTGTCTCAGAAAGAAGAAAAAGTTTTAGATGAAAAAGAAAAAACAAACAAACAAACATAGATTGGGTGTAATTCCAAGGGAAATGTGCCAGAATCTACCAGAGATTCCACGGAAAGAAGTTGCAAAGCAGAACAAGAAAGAGCAAGATGTTGGCAGAGATCAACCCCTGAGAGTTGGAGTCCAGTGGGAAGGGTAGGTAGAGTAGTTTCTTTCTCCCTCCCCCACATCTCTGGCAATCAGGGGGCTCCTGAGCTGCTGGAGAGTCTTTCTACCCTCATGAACCCAAAAGCTGCTACTGAGAGTGAACTGGGAGCTTCTTGAGGACAAAGCGCCAGGCTGCAAGCACCCTTGGAGCCGCTTCCTGCCACCACAAACACCAGTGAAGATGGCAGGTACCATATTGCACACCCACTGTGCACCTTTGTCTTCCCCAGGAAGCTTCCAACCCTTAGTTTTTGTCTCACTCATTCCCACACAAACATTTCCCAGCTCTGGCCCAGACTGCAGGAGACACAAGGGGCCAGTGAGTCCCAAGGGAACTGCATGACCCCAGAGCCTGGGAATTCTGAGCAGGCTGCCTTCTGGAGAAAGGGACAGAGAGCAACAGAGTGCTAGCTTTCTTTCATTCAGACTCTTTTCTTCTCCTTCCTCTCCCCCACCTGTGAATGCTGAGAGAGATGATTGAGCCAGGGGTTGCAGAAACTGCTCTTTCCCTCTGTTGGTATGTCCACCACACTGGGGCATCCACAGAGAGTGGGGCTCAACATTTCCTCTTAAAGACCTGCAGCAGACTAAGGAGTGCTCGGACTGTGAGCCTTGTTCACCAGCCCTCCCTGGTGCTGCTTACCCAGCTGCTCTATCAGAGCAGGGCACATCCCAAAAGACAGAGACATCAAACCACCTTGAGCACCCCTTAAGCAACTCAGGACCAGCACACTTCTTCCTGGCACCGTCAAGGATTAATCTTTAGGAACCCAGGGAAAGGCCTGTAGGCCGGATACCTTACCCCCAGGACTCAATCATGTTGCTCAGACGTGGAGGGGAGATTTGTGAACTAATCTTGGGAAACAAAGGAGCCCACATGGGTAGAACTGAAAAGAGAGTGTAGTGTGGGTCCTGGCCACAGTATGCTTGGAGGGGAGCTCAGCTAATTTGAGCTCCTGCCTGCTGGCAGATGCCAGAGAGTGACTGCACAGCAGGGAAGCAGGGAGAGGAGCAAATCCTGCTCCTGACAGCCAGATTGTGAATGTCACATGGCTCCTCCCCCACAAGCAGACTTTCTGGCTGGGTGGGGCCACTTTAGCCCCTCACTTTTGGCTTTCCCCAGAAGCTGGGAGTAAAACTTTGACCCCTGCCAAAACAGCTATCTTACCAGCTTTTCTGGAGACTAAGGGCAGGCTCACCTGACCCAGCCCTACCCAGCCTCACTTCCCCACCCAATTCTGCTGTGGTGGAGAATAAGGACTCACCTAGAAGTTCCAGGGCCCCACCCACTACTTGGGACATTTGAGTGCTTCTCCTAAGGTACTAGAGCCAGACACAGGTCCCACAAGCAACATCACACCCTGTTCCTTCTGAAAAGCACCACCCACTGACAGGGAGGTCAATTTACACAGCCCTTACTAGCCTTTACTGACTCATTTATATAGGGTGCACTTGATCCTACCCACAAGCACCAACTGCTTTCTCAGAGATTAAACTGGGTGTGCCAATACAATTCACACTGAAAAAAAATACAACAGGGCTGGGGAAAGAGAGAGGATTTCGAAAACCTCCATACTCCTTCATCCTCATCAAAAAGAGAGCCAGGGAATCTCACCACACACATAGCTCACCACTGCTACAGCCTACATACAACTAGCAACTGAGAAAATGACCACACTAAGGATATGTAATACCAAGGCATCCATTGAGAACCTAAACCCCCATCAAAGCACCCACAAGCAAAGCCAAAGTTTCTTACCCAACATGTGCTACAGACATACACTTATGAGTGAAGAGGAAAAAGGCCCCATCTAAACAAAAGAAAATCCAAAAATAAGATGTGATGGCTGCTCCAAATGAGAAGGAATCACTAAAGGAACTCCAGAAGTATGAAAAATCAGAACAAAAGGACAGCCACTAAAGGGAACACCAGATCTCTAGCAACGGATACCAACCAAAATGAAAATATTGAAATGACTGAAAAAAAACTCCAAATATGGATTGTAAGTAAGCTCAAACAAATCCAAGAAAGAATGTAAAACCAACTCAAAGAAACCAGAAAAACAATTCAGGAAATGAGTACAAAATTCACTAAGGAGATTGACATATTAAAAAAAAACAAATAGAACTTCTGGAAATGAAAACTTTATTTAAGGAAATACAAAACACAGTGGAAAGTTTTAAAAATAGACTAGACCAGGAGGAAGAAAGAAACTCAGAGCTTACAGACAATCGTTTTGAATTAACTCAGTCAGTCTAAAATAAACAACAGAGAATTAAGAGGAGTGAACAAAGCCTGACTTAAATAAGATTTCATGACTTAAGGAAAAACTTATCTTATTTACTCTGAAAGTCTTTCTCTCATTTTTCCAGTAATTTGTAAAGTCTAGAAGTTTTCCATTTATCCCTCCAGGTTTGTTCTTCTTCCTTCTCTCCCAGATTGATATCTTTACCTATACTGTGTGCGTAGGCTTCCTGCCCTCTGGTTTCTAATTGTGGTCTAGCAATTAGAGTATTGGAAAGTGGGAAAAGATTGTGTTTGTGATATTTATTCCCCTGACCACTTCCTACAGCATTACCTTTGGCTGGCTGTGTCACTCAGCAAAGATCACCACCTTTGTAAAACTCCGTATGACTTTTCTTCCTCTTGGTTTCCTGCTTCCTGCCATTGACACCTCAGTCACTAACACCAGTGTACTGCGCTAGACTTCCTGATTTCCCTTCAAATTTTTCTTAAATAAAATTATCTTAAAATGACCCACTATAAGTGTAAAATCCTTTTCCTACTGGGACTCTGACTGATAAAGTAATACAGATGGTTCCCAAAGTAAAAGTAACTAAATATCAAGCATTCCTTTGAGTTGGGAAGCCTGACAGGTATGACAAAAAGAAAAAAATTTTCATCTCTGGATCCCTCTGTAAGCCTTTGTTTATGCAAACCTTTAAATATTTTTCTCTGCTTTTCATTTTCTCTCCTGTGCTGTACAGCCACTTATTTCCATTTTGCCATGGAGAGAATTACAGTTTCTCCCTTTGGACTAATGGTAGGAAAAGGAGGAAAGAAAAATGGAATTTTAGAGGGAAGAGGAAACTCTGTTGAAAGTTTAAGGTAATTATTTCTGATCTACTTCTGTTTCCCTCAGTGGTAATCAAAGGTAGGTAAAGAAAAAGAAAAAAGAGGCAGAAATTCATAGCACACATTTTTTTCTTGCTACATTTCATCTTTCCAGTCTTGCTCCCTAAG
Source organism: Daubentonia madagascariensis (assembly GCA_023783475.1). Taxonomy (NCBI): domain Eukaryota; kingdom Metazoa; phylum Chordata; class Mammalia; order Primates; family Daubentoniidae; genus Daubentonia; species Daubentonia madagascariensis. Next base: position 3,497,265 of record JAKFHU010000322.1, read on the forward strand.
ATTGAGGGAAAAAAGGAAGAGGGAAGGAAAATATTAAAGAGGAGGAAATCCTGTCCTTTCAGTACTGCACCATCATTTTGGTTACAGCAACAATTTTAAGATCTCCATATAATGTACTGTCCTTTCTATAACTTCAACTTATGATTTTGATTTCAAGTTATCTTCTTCTTACCTTTCTTTATCTCTAACATTTTTTATTATATCAACCTCTTAAACATCCTTTCCCACTTCACACATTCGAGTCTCCATTTTCATTTCTTAAACCCACTCCCTTTCTGTTGGTTTTATTCTGAGATATGTTTTCAGCTCATTGTAGCAATATGTCTACCACACAACCCAATGCTCATCACAAAAAGAAATAATCTCTTTTTTCATATCTTATGTCAGTCTTAATATTTACTATATCTAAATTAGTTTAGTTCAGAAGCCTAGCTCTGATATAATCAAGAGGCCAAGAGGATCAGTGCACTGAGAGATCAGACAGTAAACATGGGGTAAAACCTCTGTGAACAAAATGGATAGAGGGTAAAAAGAAAACCAGGCTGTTGGAAAATACAGGCCAAGTAACAAAAATAGTCGATAACTATTAGTTTGAATAATGCCATGACAATTCAGATCATAAGAATGTCATTATTATTTTATGTTGAGGTGCACTGCCCCCAAGTCACTTACTTTTGATTTGAAAACGTTTCAGTATTTGTTCCTGTTGATATAGTTTTCACTGGCTTCATGAGGGTATGAAAATCCTGAGAATCACAGTCTTAGAGGAGCCCCACACTTTTGTGAGCTTTCTTTCCAGGTTCTCATGGTGTAGATCTGAGAAAGATCCCTCATGGCTCTGACAAGGGGAGGGGAAGAGTAATCCTTGTGAATTACAACCAGAGCCTTCTCCATTAAAAAAAGTCTACTGTCTGGTGAAAAGTGCTTTGCCAGAACACAATTCCGAAAACTTTACTCAGCTGATAAAAGGAAGTTACTCCCCATTCCAACACCCTCCAATCTTCCTGTCACACCAAAGGGGTTCAGGGAGGAACTCAGCCAACAGGGGACATGGATTCAAGGAAATAGATTGGGAAAATGCAGTCAGGGAAGGAAATAGAGTCCAGGGTGAGGATGGCATACAACTGGAAGAGAGACTGAAATGCATGTAAAAGACATACCACTGAGACAAAGGCCCACTAAAAGACAGAATTAAATCATAGGATTTTTAAATTGCCTCCCTTTTCACATCCTGCCACCACATCAAGGTAGCTCAAGTATAACAACAGTGAATTCCAGGTGAAAGAGCTGCAAGGTGCAGACTCTGTATGAATAACAATACAAAGAAAAGATAAGAGAGGTTACAAAAACATGGACATGAGAAAAATTTAAAAATTCTGATACCCACAGCCACAGAAAAATTAAACACATCCCAGCTTACAACCAGATTAACATAAATGTACTTTATGCCTATTTATCTTAGGTCTTCTTACCCAATACAACATATGTGGCTCTCAACAAAAATTATAAGTCATGTCAAAAAGCAAGAAAAACAATAATTTGAGGATAAAATATATTCATCAGAACCAAATTCAGATATGACATAGATTTTGGAATTTACTAGACAGGGAGTTTAAAATAACTATAATTGATATATTAAAGACTCTAATGGGATAAGTAGACAATGCACAAGAACAGATGGACATAGTAAGCAGAAATGGAAACACTAAAAAAGAACCAAAAGCAAATTCTAGAAATCAAAATCACTGTAACAAAAAAGAAGAATGTATTCAATGAGTCCATCAGTATACTTGACATGGCTAAGGAAGAATAATTTTGCTTGAAGGTAGATCAATAGATATCTCCAAACTGACATGCACACAGGAAAAAGAATGAGGAAAAAAAAACCAAAACCAGAAGACATTCAAGAACTATGAAACAATTTCAAAAAGCATAGTATACATATAATTTGAATCAGAAAGAAAATAGAGAACAATAAATATTTGAAGTAGTAATGGCTGAAAATTTTTCAAAATTAACGAGACACCAAACCACATAGATCCAAGGAACTCAGAGAACACTAAGCAGAGTAAGCACTAAAAAATCTACACCTACGCATGTTGTATTGAAACTACAAAATAACAAAGACCAAAAGGAAAAAACAATTAAAACTATTTAACTATAAGAGGAACAAGGATAAGAATTACAACAGACTTCTCTTCAGACACTATGCAAGCAGCTAGAAGAGGATAGACCAAAATATTTTTGTTGTTGAAAAAAACTATAATCTCTAATTCAGCATTCTATTTCCATTGAAAGTTTTCCTTAAAGGTTAAGAATAAATAAAGACTTTATCAGACAAACAAAGACTAAAGGAATTCATCAACCACATACCTGTTCTTCAAGAAATGTTAAACAATACTTTTCAGTCAGAAGAAAAATTATGTAGGTCAGATTTTTGAATCAACATAAAAAAGAAGAACATCTGGAAAGAAATGAATGAAAGTCAAATAAAATCTTTGATTTTTCTTATTCTTAATTTATCTAAATGATAATTTAAAAACAATAATAGCAACAACGTATTGGATGAAAAAAGCGTATGGAAAAGTAAAATGAATTACAATGTCAAAAAGGACTGGAGGAAGTAATTGAAAAATTTTTAAATAAAGATTTTTCACTAGGTGTGAAGCAATGTGATGTGGTGTTAAAGTAGATTTCAATTAGTTAAAAATAAATATTATAAACTATAGGGTAACTACTAAAAATTTTTAAAAGATGTATAATTGATGCACTAAGACAGGAGCAGAAATAGACTTATAGGAAATACTCAAATGAATCCAAATAAGTCAGGTGAAAAACGGAGGGAGAGAGAATAAGAAACAAAGAAAGAGTCAATGGATAAAAAGTTGCAAACATGGTAGGTATCAATCCAACTATATTGATAACTTTAAATGTAAATGTTTAACTATACCTATTAAAAACAGACATTGTTAGAATGGATAAAATTATCTGATCATATGTTGTCTACAAAAGAAATAGCTTTAAATATTTAAAAAAACCCTCAGATAAGTTAAAAGTAAAGGGATAGAGAAAGATATAACATGCACTAATCAAGTGGAAATGGTAGAAACTATATTAACTTCAGAGAAAAACAGACTTCAGAACACACAACACCAAAAAAAAAAAAAAAAGGAACATTAATGACAAATAGTTAAATTGGACTTACTAAAATGAAAAACTTCTGCTCTGTGAAAGAAACAGTTAAGAAGATGGAAAAGCAAGTTACAGACCGGGAGAAAATATTGCCAAACACGTATCTGGTAGAGTACCTGTATGAAATCACATAAAGAACTTTTAAAACTCAACAATAAGAAAAGAAATAGGCCAAATAAAAAATGGGCAAATGGTCTTAACAGATAACTCACCAAAGAAGATGTATAGATGGCAAATATGCATATGAAAATGGAAGTAAAATTAAGGGATAGTAATAAGGAAATTAAAACAAGAAAAGCCAGACGTGGGGGCCCATGTCTATAATCTTAGCACTTTGGAAGGCTGAGGTAGGAGGATCCCTTGAAGCCAGGAGTTTGTGACCAGCCTGAACAACATAATGAGACCTCTTCTCTACAAAAAAATAGAAAAAAAGAAAAATTAGAGGGGCATGGTGGCACATGCCTGTAGTCCCATCTACTCTGGAGGCTGAGGCAGGAGGGTCACTTGAGCCCAGGAATTTGAGGTTGCAGTGAGCTATGATGATGCCACTGTACTATAGCCCAGGCCCAGGCAATGGAGTGAGACCCTGTCTCAAAAAAAAAAAAAAAAAAAAGGCAACAATGAGATACCATTACAGACCTATTAGAATGATTAAAATCCAAAAAAAGGACAATACCAGCTTTTAATAAAGATAATGAGCAACAGGACTTCCTATTTACTTATGATGGAATTGCAAAATGACACAGACACTTTGGAAGATAGTTTGGCAGTTTCTAAAATAGCTAAACATAATCTACCAAATAATTCAACAATCATGCTCTGAGGTGAATACCCAGTTGAAAACATGTTCACATAAAAATGTGCATGCAACTATTTATAGCAGTTTTATCCATATTACCAAAAACTAGAAGCATCCAAAATGTCATTCAATAGATGAGTGGCTAAATAAACTGTGGTGCATCCATTCAATGGAATATTATTTAGTGATAAGAAGAAATAAGTTATCAAGCCACGCAAAAACATAGATGAATCTTCAGAATGTATTTCGAAGTTTAAAAAGTCAGTTTGAAAAAAGGCCACAGACTGTATTATTTATTTAAATAACATTTGGAAAAAGCAGAACTATAAAGATAGAAACAGACAAGTGGTTGCTAGTGGTTTGGGAAAGGAGATAAATTGAAAAGTGGCACACAGGAGCTATTTTAGAGCAATGACATTATTCTTTATGAAATTTTAATGGTGAACATATGCCAACAAGTATTTTTCAAAATCCATAGAATTTTAAGCAGTAAAAGTAAACCTTAATGTATAATTCTTTTTTATAAAAATGATACAGTCAAGGAATCCAGGATAGAATGCAGACTTTTCAAAGTAATCTGTGTTACAAATGTATGAAATAAGGTCACTGAAGAGGGTGGGGGAAAAGGTGCTCAACTTTGGAAATGAATGGCGTCTGTGTAAGACTAAAGGCAAAAGAAAATGCATGCAAGAACTGTACTCTGCTTGATAAAATGGTTTCCCATGGGGCATTAACTAACAATTACGAAGCTGTTATTTATGTATAGTGGAACCAAACGATTACATAAATGGAAGAGAGATGTTTGGAGCTATATTTTTCACTGTTGGAATGAGAGGTTATGGACAAGAAAGAGAAATACGGAATTATCCAAGTAGTACTGTATTACAGTTGGAGACATCAGTATGAACTCATGTTTAGCTTAATATAGGAACAGAAAGATACCTATATAGATGTTTGTAGGGATGTATACTATACCAGTTAGTATACACACTATATTTCCTTGCTCTCTCTGCTGAAGGAACCAGAAATTTTTGGAAAAATTATTCATTATAGGGATAAATTAGGGAATATGTAATGTGAGCTTGGAACATCTTGAAGTGCCAGAAAGTAAGGAGCCACTCATAAACAAACAAACAGAATCACACAGTGCTAAAGGTATGTCAAAAGAACAAAGGAGCCAATTGAAATAGTTCCCAATGGCCAAAGTTAGAACAATTTGAGCAGCAAACTAAAGCAATATTGTATTATAATCCAAAGAATAATGTAAATACCTATGAGGCCATACTGATATAAAGAAGAGATTTAATACATAAACAAATTGGGGAGAATATACGAATCTCCTGTGCAAAATTCCAAATAATGGATGTAGCTACTCTGCCCCCTATGGGATGGAGCACAACTTTCCAATTTTTAAATCTGGGCGGCATATAGCAACTTCCTTCCAATTACTATAGTATAAAAAGGGGGAAAACAGAGTAAATTTACAGTGGAGAAACCCGGCAAACACTATGTCAGACAGGTGATCGAGACTAACAGCAAAAACATAAGTCATACGGATAGTACCTATCCTTGATACAATGTGATGAAAATGGCACTTTGACTATGGTTTTCTAAAAACCCATGACCTTAGTCTCATCAAGAGAAAACATCAGACAAATCTCAACTGAGTGATATATTACAAAATACATGACCACTGTTCTTCGAAATTGTCAATGTCATCACAAATAAGGTGTAGGAAATTGTCACATCCAAAAGGAGCCTGAGTAGACGTGACAACTAAATGAGCTATGCTATCCTATATGGAAACTGGGACACACACAAAAAAGGACATTAAGTAAAAACAAAATAAATCTGAATAAGATATGGACTTCAGTTAATAATAATGTTTTATTTTTGGTTCATTGATTGTGACAAATGTACCATACCAATATTATAATATAATATTAGGAAAAACTGGGTGCGGGGTGTATAGAAACAAACTAATATCTTCAAAACATTTTTGTAAATCTAAAAATATTCTAAAATTAAAAGTTTATTTGAAAAATAGATTCACCTTCATTCACACATATAAAGCCAAGAATTATGAAATTTTGGTGCTAAATGTTTGGCAGCCTCTTTAATCCTAAAAAAAGTCGCTCTATTGAATCAAAGGAAATTATACTGCCTCTCTCAGAGAATTATTTTGAGAATAAAATAATGTGTCTTAATGTCAATTTTTATTCATAGTGATAGTCTCAATGCCTAAAACAGTTGTTTGTTGATCAAGAAAATTAAGTAATTTCAATATTCTTTCTTTCTCTTTTTCACACTACCACACACATACACACAAACCCAGTAGGCAATCTTTACTTTTCACTGAGTTTGCAAAAAAATAAATTGAAGATTAGCTGGATCAGGCAAAGAAAGAGGAGGTTCAATATGGTAGGAATGATTTTTTCAAGAGTTGGATTTCTAGATTGAGATTCAGAAAGTAATAAGTGGGAATGTGTGTTTAATTAGCTCAGTAATATCGTCTGTGTTCAGAGACTGGTAAAAAAGTCAGCACTAAGTAAATGTTAGTAATTTAATAATAATTAAACAACAGGTGGCCTGGGAGTGAAGGGACACTTAGAATACAAAATATATGATCACTGTAACTTTGGGCCAATAGCCAAACTCCACAATGATTTGGTGAAATGTCTAGGAATTCTTTAGAAAACAGGATGAAGAGAAGTGGGGAATTACAAGTTGATGTTTTGAACAGGAGCTGAATAAGGATTTTTGATGGAGAAAGAGTAACACTTTGGAGGCAATCCAAACTTATCTCCTATTTCTCCTCAGCAGGACGTTTTTTGTACTAGTCTGGTTTATTCCATAATTTTAGTGCATGCACCTTACTTCATCATGAAGTTCATTTGTACTGTGCCCTGACTGAAATAATTTTTTCTCTTCTCCTTCTCCAAAACAATTCCCATAATTGTCCAAAGCTTAGCTCATACATGACCTCAATAAGATACCTTTAAGTAATAGGAATAAATAATCACCCAAACTCTGTAATTTAAGGAGGCTGCAGGATTGAATTTTTGTTGATCTTGTGGTGCAGGATATGTAACAGGTCCTGGTGAACTTCCAGGAAGTTGATAGTCTCCAATGACTGTTGAAAACCACAAAAGTAGCCCGGTGAGATATATTTGATGCTCATATTTAGTATCAAATATAATATCAGTTCAGCTCAGTACTGAGGTGTACTATCCATGCATATTATCATGGATACATGCATCTATCCATGCATACTCAGCTTTTATCTTTTATTAAAGGGATGGAAATTAAATATGTCATATCTGAGTTGGTAGCTAGATTTCTGTGGAAACTATTAGGTTTATAAAGTTTATTGTGTGACCTCTTTTGTGTGTTGCTACACACAGAAAAACTAGTGGCTATGTTAATGCCCATATACTGAGAAGATATTCATCAAGAAAACATATAATAAAGGCTAAGAAATAAAAGATGTTTGTTAGTTTTTAGTGTTGGTTGTTTTTTTGTTTTGTTTTGTTTTGTTTTATTTGTTTGGGGGGTGAACAAGATCACTTTCTTTGCTACCAAACTCTAGCTTCTGATCTTGAAAGCTTTTATCTTACTTATTTTTAACATCACACGATACTTGCCCACAGACAGTAAGACTCAGGAAGGAGCACCTGACAATGCTCCATGCTGATAGAACCTTATGGAAGATATTTCTGCATTTGAGGAAGAATAGTGATTTAGTATTGTATTTCATTACTAAAAATACCTTAAACATGAGCAGTAGAAATACTTTTCCTAATTTATATCAACTATCTTTAGAGAATGGCCTATATACTAGTATAAAAGCAATCATATTGCTTTGAAAAATTATATTTTAAAGGGCATTAACATCCTATGATTCTTTCTCTTAGAAAGTTGTCTTGATTATATTAACTATTCACGGATGACTTCTTCAAGAGAAATAATTTCAGTTGTTTATAGTGTATTTTTATTTTCATTAGGAATAGATTTGCTTTTGACAAAAGTGGAAGGTAAATACCTAGGCTTATTCCAAGGAATTAAACTATATGGCTGGACTAAACTATAAGGAGATATTATTTTTTTAATCATAATGATCAATTCTTTTTTTATCTTTTAGATTATATATTAGTTGAAACCTAAATACTATGTGCATTCATTTTTAATAAAGCTTATTAAATTATATAAATCTGGTGGGTGACTGGAGTTTTGATGTGAACCAAATGACAGGTGTTAGAATTTCTAAATAAACCAAGATTAGTGTTAAAAATATATAAAGACAAATTTCTTTCATAACAATGATATTTCTAGTACTTATTCTGATACTCCAGATAAAGTAGAAATAATCTTTTAAAAGCTTTTATCATGTAGTACATATATACATAATATGAAATAAAATTAATCATTAAAACACTTTATAAACTTCTTTTAATAAGTTTCAATTAAGTAAATTATAACATCAATTTAACTTTCTAATCTGCTGCATTTCATTTTTTATTTCCATGAGTACAAGTCATGATGTACACGTATGTGTTTGTCTGTGTGTACATTTTTTGACCACATAGATGGTTCAGCGACCACTGATACAATCACTGGTGTCCTTATATTCTCACTTTTTCCCTCAGTCTAAATTCCTTCAGTACAAGGACTGTTTGACTGTTAGGTTTTCAATATTGTCTTAATTGCCACAACTGTTTCATAATAAAGCACAAAGTTTATAAACATTATTTGTTAACAAAAATTGGCCTTTAGCCAAATTGTTACTAATGCCAAAATTCCAGATTTAATCTTTTTAATCTTGACATTTAGATTGTCTGGCTTTAGGAGGGGATTTGAGGAGGCTAATACCAGATGTTATTCCCAGACAAGTTACTGGAAAATGTAAAAGCTAACAAGAGAAGCAAGATATATTTTGGAGAGATGATGTTAAGGTTGAAAAAATGGGGCTTCTCTTAAAGGACTAGCAGTATGTTTTGCTATTCACGTGTGCTATCTACTCTAAAGCTCTATAAGCCAAGTACATATAGTTCATTACATTGTTTAGAATATTTTGAAAAAAAAACTTAAAAAGATGTTGCTTCTTAATCGTCCCTACAGAGTTATAATATGATATTTGAGGTACTTATTTTGAATTCAGTGAAAATAAAGTTTCAAACCAGTTCAGTCTTTAAGCATTACATCTGAATGATGACAGACGTATAACTTACCATTATTTATTTTCACTCAAACCGCTGTAAAAATTATTCAATATTAATACCCTGTAACTTTAAATGACAGTAAAAGAATATCAGTAAGTAGTTAAGAGTATATGGTATAAATTTCAGTCAGCCAAACTTGAGATTCAATCTCATTTGAGCCCTTTTGTACTTGTGTGTTGTTATCGTCCAGGTTTTCTAATTAATAACTATCTTTTTACACCATATAAAATTTGAAAATAACTGTATTCCAGAGGAATATTTTAATGATTGGAATAAGAGATCACTTGGCCCAATTCTGGCGCATAGTCAATACTCAAAGGTAATTCACTATTATTATTTCTCTTATTTTATTACTATCACTAATTTTATTATTTGTGTCATTTCTGGGTCTGTCTGTATTTGATTGATTTTTCTCATTATGAATCATATTTCCATGTTTCTTTGCATTCCAGCTAATTTTTTTATTGAATACCAGACATAAATTTTATGTTATTGGGTCCAAGGGTTTTATTGTATGTTTTTAAAAATATTGTTGGATTTTGTTCTAAGGTTCAGTTACATGGAAACAATTTGATTATTTTGGTGCTTGCTTTTAGGCTTTGTTAGGTGAGCCCAAATTAACCTTTAATCTAGGATTTATTTGTCCATGCTACTGAGGACTCTATTTTATGTCCTGTGTGCTGGGAGAACTCTACACTCCATTTGTTCAGAACACAAACCATTCCCAGCACTATGTGATCTCCAGTAATTATCCTGTTTGTTCCTTTCCAGTGGTCTTTCCTTGGTCATAAGATGATCCCCCATCAGCATGTGCCTATCGATATTCAGATGGAGATATAACAACAATCCCCTGCAAATCTGTGGAGTTCTCGTTCCCTGTGTATTTTCTCCTCTCTAAAATTCTGTCTTGTGAATTCTAGCCACCTTGGCCTTCCTAAAGTCTGTGCTGTGTCTTCTCAACTCAGGAAGATCAGCAGGCTCTGGTTTGAGCATCCTGTCTTGCACTTCAGCTGGCCAATTTTCTCCAAGAAGTAAGCCAGTACAGTCTTAGAGATCACATTATTTTTTTCCCTTATCTTAAGGATCACTGTTCTAAGATGCATGTTACCCAATGGAAAAAAAAGTTTCATAAACATTGTACAGTTTTTAGTTGTTTAAGGTGGGAGGTAAATCCAGTCCTGGTTATTCCATTAAGGCTAAAACCATTTCAATATAATGATCTCCTAAATGTACTATATTATCTTAGAAATACCTATGTTTGCATTTTCCTTATTTTTTCAATCTCATTATCATAAGTCTGTCTGTATTTCTATTGTTAAAGACTTTGCATAATTTGTCAAGCAATTTTATTTTTATTCTTTTTTTATTAATTTTAGGTTTTATCTTTGTTAGTTCTTTCTTTAGGATAAGATGTTTGTTTGAATGGTTCTGCTGCCTAGTTTCCTGAATTAAATCCTTCTTCAAAAGTTATTTTCCATCTTTCTTGCTTTCTTAATGAATTCATTCAAGGTTTAACTTTTTGCCCTTTAGAGGAGTAACTTCATTGTTCCTCTTTCATTTCTTTTATTCTATCTCCTGATTCAGTTCTTATTTAAGTCTTATGACACCCTCATTAAAACCTCCCATTTCCAGTTTTCTTGCCTGACAATTGAGACTCTCCATCTTATGTACTCTTTTCGTGGCTTGAAATTGACCTGTTTAAGAGCATAGTTGATATCAGTGGAACTGTATTCACTTCAGGTTTCCAGTGGTGTAAAGTGGCATAAGCACAGGTCCACCAGGTATGAAAAATCATGATGCTTCCAGTACAGCTCAGTCTCTCTCCTCCTGTCAAGACTGAGTTCATTTTTTCCTAACTTACTAGAAGACAAATATAATTTTCCAAAAGGAATATTATTTTCTTAAAAATAACACAATCTAGTTTGTATGAGGAATTCTTAGAGACATACTATAACTTCGTATCTACTTAAAAAAAAATAAAACTCTGGCCTGATTAAGCTAAAAGCTTCTATCCGTGTTTATATTCTATTTTAAATACACATTACCTTATGATCCACCCTGGATCCCCAAATATTTTCTGAGTCCCCAAATATAATCCTTCTATATGTACCTCAATAGCAGTGCAGATATGTTTCAGTTCTTCAAAACATGTTTTTCCTCTTCATTTTAATGAGGCTTAGGAAAAAATTAAATAATTTCAGAATCTTTTAAAATACCGGTAGTGGGTGTTGTGTACCACAGAGAACTCCATTTAAGACCAAAACACATTCTCTCAGCTGCTAGGAATTTCCATCTGCTACCTGACGTCAAGCCCTCTCCCCGGGGTAGCCCTCATATAAGCTAGTGCCTGGTGCAATAGCACAGCACCTTTGCCTTGATTCATGCCAGCTCTGAAGGGCCATGAGAGCTCCAGAGTTCCCTGTTGCATCCATTAGGTTTTTGCTACAACTTCTTACAATTCAGATTTTTCCTCTGCACAATTCTACTTCCCCACTCCCTCACAGGGGACTTTTATAAAGTTTTTTTTACAAACTCTGTGTGTGCAAAATTCCATCTTAGTGTCTGTTTCCTTTAAGTCTTAACTTAAGACAAAATGCCTAATCAATCTTTTATATCAAATATGTCATGCACAAATTTTCTGACTTACAATTCTCGTGTGTACATATTTACAGCATTTTTGCTCACTATCCCACTCTTGCTGCAATGTTTAAAAATGTGGTATCCCTTTTGTTTTTAAAGTAATGTATGAAAAAATTCTGTGTCCAATCTCTTATTTTTCCCTAAGGCATTTAATAGATTAATTGTTACCCTCCTCAACTCTTCTAACCTTGCACATTCCTTTTATCTTAAAAAACATTCTTCTTCCTTTGTGACCCTTTTGCTATCCTATTCACTCCCCTCACAGTCAAACTTTGCAAAAAGTAGTTTACTCTAAAATAGTTTATACTCACTTTCCTTGTAATCTAATTTTCGCACCCACCTATGCTGAAAATGCCCACTCTAGTGAAGTAACAAGTGATATTTTGGTAAAACAAATAGATGATTTTAAGTATGTATTTTGTTTAATTCTTCTAGGTCACGATCTCCTTTGCTGTGAACCTCTTTCCTCCCTTGATTTCTAGGAAAACCTTTCTTCTCTGGACACTTTATCTCAATATTCTTAACTCTTTGTTTTTATTTCCATTCCATAAATATTGGCATTCCTCAAGGCTCTGGAGATGTTTCTCTTCCTTTTTCTTCTATGCAAATTTCAAATAACTGACTATAGCCTATATATGCTAATGACACTCAAATCTATGCCAATTGTCTGGATTTCATATTTGGGTTCCAGGCCCAAATACTCAATTTACATTTACTAATTTGATAATAATGGACATCTCTCAGTTAACGTGCCAAGAAAACAGTCTCATCATTTTCTCCCCCAAATATGAACATGTTCTTTAATTCCGTGCTACAGTAAATGACACCAGCATTTGTACAATTATTCAAACACTATCTTTGTAAAGTATCTCTATTCTAATCAGTCATCAAGGCACATCAACAACTTAATTAACTATCAAGCTTGCCTCCCTTAGTTCCATTACTTCCCATATTGTTTAAAACTATGCCCCTGAGATTTTTCACTCGGATTACTGTAACTACCTTCAAATTACTCTCTATGCCTACATTCTTTCCAAATTTCCAATACATTCTCAATACTGCTATCAAGTGATTTATCCTGGCCACAGCAATTAGACAGGACAGAGGAATCAGGGGCATCCAGATAGGGGCAGAAGAGGTCAAACTTTCACTATTCGCAGACGATATGATATTATACATAGAAAACCCCAAAGATTCAACCAAGAGATTACTGGAATTGATAAATGAATTCAGCAAAGTCTCAGGATACAAAATTAATACACACAAATCCATAGCCTTGATATATGCTAATAACAATCAAGCCGAGAAACAAATTAAAGATGCTATACCTTTTGCAATAGCAACAAAGAAAATTAAATATTTAGGAATATATCTAACTAAGGAGATCAAAGACCTATATAGAGAGAATTATGAAACACTGAGAAAGGAAATTGCAGAGGATGTAAATAGATGGAAAACCTTACCATGCTCTTGGATAGGCAGAGTCAACATAGTAAAAATGGCTTTGCTACCTAAATTAATTTACAGAATCAATGCAATCCCTATCAAAGTACCAACATCATTTTTTGCCGATCTAGAAAAAATAATTCTACGCTTCGTGTGGAACCAGAGAAGACCCCGTCTAGCCAAAGCAATCTTAAGCAAAAAGAACAAATTGGGAGGCATCTGTCTACCAGACTTCAAACTATATTACAAGGCTATAGTAACCAAAACTGCATGGTATTGGCACAAGAACAGACATGTAGACCAATGGAACAGGACTGAGAACCCAAATATAAAACCAACCTCATACAGTCACCTGATCTTTGACAAATTCCAGAAAAACGTACACTGGGGAAAAGATTCCCTATTCAACAAATGGTGCTGGGAAAATTGGATGGCCATATGTAGAAGACTGAAAGCGGACCCACACCTCTCACCTCTCACAAAAATCAATTCACAATGGATAACAGATCTAAACCTAAGACATGAAACCATAAGAATTCTCGAAGAAAATGTTGGAAAAACTCTTATGGACATTGGCCTAGGCAAAGAATTTATGAAGAAGACCCCCAAAGCAATCACAGCAGCAACAAAAATAAATACATGGGACCTGATCAAATTGAAAAGCTTCTGCACAGCCAAGGAAACTATCACTAGAGTGAACAGACAACCTACAGAATGGGAGAAAATATTTGCATGCTACACCTCTGATAAAGGGCTTATAACCAGAATCTATACAGAACTTAGGAAAATCAACAAGAAAAATCAAACAACCCTATTAAAAAATGGGCAAAGGACATGAACAAAAACTTTTCCAAAGAAGACAGAATGATGGCCAGCAAACATATAAAAAAGTGCTCAACTTCTCTAATCATCAGGGAAATGCAAATCAAAACCACAATGAGATATCACTTAACTCCAGTGAGATTGGCTCATATCAAAAAATCCCCAAATAACAAATGTTGGCGGGGATGTGGACAGGTAGGAACACTCATACACTGCTGGTGGGACTGCAAATTAGTACAACCTCTATGGAAAAGAATATGGAGATATCTCAAAGAATTAAAAGTAGAATTACCATTTGACCCAGCAATCCCACTACTGGGTATTTATCCAAAAGAAAAAAAGACATTTTATAATAAAGACATCTGCTCTCGAATGTTCATAGCAGCACAATTCACAATTGCAAAGTTGTGGAAACAACCCAGGTGCCCATCAATACACGAGTGGATCAATAAAATGTGGTATATGTATACCATGGAGTATTACTCAGCAATAAGGAACAATAGTGAATTAACACATCTGGTATTATCCTGGTCGGAGCTAGAACCCATTCTTCGAAGCGAAGTGTCACAGGATTGGAAAAACAAGCATCACTGGTACTCACCATCAAACTGGTACTAACTGATGAACACTTACATCACACAGGGCAATAACATTCATCTGAGGGCGGGCGGGCGGGAGGGGGGTGGAAGGGATGGGAAAAACTCTCACTGAATGGATGTGGGGAGCACAGTTTGGGAGACGACCACGATTGTGGCTCTGACACGGGCAGAACAGGGTCAATGTGTATGGCCAAAATGTTGTACCCCCATGATATTCTGAAATTAAAAAAAAAAAAAATTATTCTCATGTCTAAACTCTTTACTATCACTTCATTTTGTACAGAAATAAGTCTAAATTATTTAGCAGGGCATGCAATTCCATCAACGTTGGATCTCTATAAAAATTTCTAATCTCACTTAATGATGTGCTGTCAGTGCTCCAATTTAAAAATAATTACAAAAACAAAAACAAACAAAAACTTACAGTCTCAGACTTTACATTGTTTATCACATCTATACTTTCTTGGCTGCTGCCATCCTCTGCTTTGAATTTTTTTCTCTCTCTCTTCTTTAACTTGCTACAAAACAACTTTTCTTAATCATAAGCTTTCTTACCTCAATCAGTGTTAAGTCCCTTTTGTGTTCTCTTCGGTATTGATATCTTAGAAATTAACATGTCATTATCACCTTTTATTTACTTGTTGTGTTGCCTCTTCTATTGCAAATCTTCAAGGTCAGGGAACTATTCTATATATTTTTGTATTCTTAGTGCCTAACAGAGTAGGCTCAATAAGATTGAATAATAAAAGAAAGACACAAAGGAAAAGATGGCTAAAAAAGGAGTCAATTATCATTAGATTTTGAGTATCAGACTAAGGAGTACAGACTTAATGTCATAGACAGTATGGATCAGCTGTGGTTTCTTGGCCAAGATAAAGACACGCTAATACATTTTTTTAGAAAAATTAGTTCATCCTTATATGGCTGTCAGATTAAGGCGTAGAAAATGTAGAGAAACAATTATTAATAGTTTTCATATTTCTGATATGGTTTGAAAATAGGACTTCAGTTTTACTTATATCTGAAAGGAAATATTCTTTAAAAATTGAGAGACTTGCACTTTATGCTAATAAGTTCAAAGCCCATTTAAAAAACAAAACAAAACAAAAAGACAAAATCAGTTTCACCAATTAAAAAGGTTTCTAGTTTTTTAATAAAAATATAATTGCAGTGAGTAACATTTATTCAGCATTTATTACATGACAAGAACTCTTCTATAATCCCATTAATGCCGTAAGATTAGGGTTAGCTTTGTTAAAAGAAAAACTTTAGACAAATTAAATTTAACAGAGTTTACTTGGGCAAAGAGTAATCAATGAATCAGACAGCACTCAGAAATAGAAGAGTTTCAGAGAGCTCCACCCAATAGTGTGAACAGAAAGCTTTTATAGGCAAAATGCAGAAGCAAATTAGAGAAATCACTTGGCTACAGCTGGGTTTCTGCCTTAATTGAGCATGGTGTGAGGAGGCATTAACCTTATTTGGGCATGGTCTAATGAGAGGTTCCTAGTTGTATAATTAATTGGATGTTTGGCTGTTTGTAATTGGCTGAGGCTTTTTTTATTTTTTCCCCCAAGTCAGTTAGAAGAAATGTTTCCAAGTTAAGGGCTGGTTTGCTCATGTAGGAGGTCTGGCTATACAGACCACCTCAGCTAACAGCTTCCTCTTTATTTACTTTAACAGATTCATAGCTAAGTAACCAGTTCAGTCCACAAAGCCCCATGTGTGGAAAGGCTACATAATTGGGGTTTAATGCTCATTTTGAAATTATTAATTTTTGAAATTATTAATTTCATTTTGGCCATTTTGAAATTATTAATTTTACTGTTGAATTTGTCTAGTGAAAGTAATATCTGATAGGAAAAGGGAGCATGGGCCTTATTATGCTGCTGTTTATTTCTTTTCTTAAGTCTAGTCACATTTGCTTTATGAATCTGGGAGCTCCAGTGTTAGAATTTTTATATCTTCTTTTTGAATCGATCCCTTTGTCATTATATAATGACCATCTTTGTCTTTTTCTTTTACTGCAGTTGATTTAAGGTCCATTTTGTCTGATATAAGAATAGCTACTCCTGCTTGCTTTTGGTTTCCATTTGCATGGAATATTTTTTTTCCCTCCCTTTACCTTGAAATCCATGAGAATCTTCATGAGTTACATGGATTTCTTGGAGGCAGCACATATTTGGGTTGTGCCTTTTTATCCATTCTCTCAATCCATATCTTTCAAGTGGGGCATTTAGACCATTTATACTCAATGTTAATATTGATATAGGAGATGCTGTTTGAGTCATGATGTCAATTGTGACCTAGTTCCTTTGTTTTCTTTCTTGTGTTACTGCTTTATAAGAGCTGTGAGTTTTTACTTTTTGGGTGTTTTTACACTGGTAGGGATGGATTGTTCTGTTCGATGTATAGAGTACCTTTCAGCATTTCTTGGGCGAGGCGAGTGGTGACAAATTCCTTTAGTGTTTGCTTCTCTGGGAAAGACTTCATTTCTCCTTCATTTATGAAACTTAGTTTTGCAGGATACAAAATTCTTGGTTGACTGTTATTCTGTTTAAGAAGACTAAAGATAGGACCCCATTCCCTTCTGGCTTTTAAGGTTTCTGCTGAGAAGTCTTCTGCTAGTCTGTTGGATTTTCCTTGATAAGTTACTTGACACTCTCATTTCACAGCTATTAGGGCTTCCTCCTTCACTTTGACTTTGACCAGTATGATAACTATGTGCCTTGGAGATCTCTTGTTTGTAATGAATCTTCCAGGAGTTCAATGGCCTTCTTATATCTGGATGTCTAAATCTCTAGCAAGATCAGGGAAGTTTTCCTCCATTATTCCCTCAAATAGGTTTCTCACGCTTTTTACTTTTTTTCTTCTCCCTCAGGGATATCTATAACTCTTATGCTCAGGTGAATCCCATATTTCTTAAAGACTTTTTTAAAAATTATTATTCCTTTTTCTTTATTTTTGACTCACTTGGTTAATTCAAAAGCCTTGTCTTCAAGCTCTGAAATTCTTTCTTCTGTTTAGCATAGTCTATTTTTAAAACTTTCTGCTGGATTTTGTACTTCCCTGAATGATTCCTTCAATTCCAGAAGTTCCGTTAATTTTTTTATAAAATATATAATCCCTTGAGTGAATTTTTCATTCATGTCCTAAATTATTATTTGGATCCTTTGTGTTAGTTTTCATCCTTCTCTTGGATCTCATTAAGCCTACTTGCAATCTGTACTTTGAGTTTGTTATCTGACATTTAGTAATTTCCTTTTGGAAGTTACTCCCTTGCTGGAGAGCTAGAGTGATTTTTTTTGGGGGGGATGTTGTTACATCCTGTTATTTTAAATACTGCTAGAGTTCTTGCACTGATTCCTTCTCATCTAGAGAAGCTGGCACTTATTGTTTTTGACTTTACTTTTGTTTAGATGGGACATCCCTCCCTGACACCCTTTGAAGAGTTTAACTGTAGCATATATTAGGTAAGGACCTTTCGCTTTCCTTGTGGGTACTTTGAGATTTCCAAGGTTCTGAATAAGTTCCTTAGTAATAGATAGCTTAATGTGGTGGTTTTTCTCAAATATTAGTTATTTGTAGTCTGTATTGGTGATATACTATATGTGTGGGCAGGTTCCCTGTCTCCTGCCAAGACATAGAGATGGGGGTCTCTTGGATCTTGCCTGTTTCCCCAGCCCTGTGTATTGCTAACAGCAAGAAATGTGTTGGGACATCCAGTTTTGTCTTCAGACCAGTAGGTAGTGCTTGCAATTAAGAGTTGGCCAAGAATTCTTATGGTTTCATGTCTTAGGTTTAGATCTGTTATCCATTGTGAGCTGATTTTTGTGAGTGGTGAGAGGTGTGGGTCCAGTTTCAGTCTTCTACATATGGCCATCCAGTTTTCCCAGCACCATTTGTTGAATAGGGAATCTTTTCCCCAAGAATTCTCGAAGAAAACGTTGGAAAAATTCTTATGGACATTGGCCTAGGCAAAGAATTTATGAAGAAGACCCCCAAAGCAATCACAGCAGCAACCAAAATAAATACATGGGACCTGATCAAATTAAAAAGCTTCTGCATAGCCAAGGAAACTATCACTACAGTGAACAGACAACCTACAGAATGGGAGAAAATATTTGCATGCTACACCTCTGATAAAGGGCTGATAACCAGAATCTATCCAGAACTTAGCAAAATCAACAAGAAAAAATCAAACAACCCTATTAAAAAATGGGCAAAGGACATGAACAGAAACTTTTCCAAAGAACAGAAAAATGGCCAGCAAACATTAAAAAAACTGCTCAACGTCTCTAATCATCAGGGAAATGCAAATCAAAACCACAATGAGATATCATTTAACTCCAGTGAGATTGGCTCATATCAAAAAATCCCCAAACAACAAATGTTGGCGGGGATGTGGACAGATAGGAACACTCATACACTGCTGGTGGGACTGCAAATTAGTACAACCTCTATGGAAAGTAATATGGAGATATCTCAAAGAATTAAAAGTAGAATTACCATTTGACCCAGCAATCCCACTACTGGGTATTTACCCAAAGGAAAAAAAGACATTTTATACTAAAGACATCTGCTCACGAATGTTTATAGCAGCACAATTCACAATTGCAAAGTTGTGGAAACAACCCAGGTGCCCATCAATACACGAGTGGATTAATAAAATGTGGTATATGTATACCATGGAGTATTACTCAGCAATAAGGAACAATAGTGAATTAACACATCTGGTATTATCCTGGTTGGAGCTAGAACCCATTCTTCGAAGCGAAGTGTCACAGGAATGGAAAAACAA
The DNA here is from genome assembly GCA_023783475.1 of Daubentonia madagascariensis. Classification (NCBI taxonomy): domain Eukaryota; kingdom Metazoa; phylum Chordata; class Mammalia; order Primates; family Daubentoniidae; genus Daubentonia; species Daubentonia madagascariensis. The sequence goes on from JAKFHU010000322.1 coordinate 3,516,783, forward strand.
ACACCACTGGTACTCACCATCAAATTGGTACTAACTGATCAACACCTACATCACACAGGGCAATAATATTCATCAGGGGGTGGGCAGGCGGGAGGGGGGTGGAGGGGATGGGAAAACTCTCACTGAATGGATGCGGGGAGCACAGTTTGGGGGATGACCACGATTGTAGCTCTGACACGGACAGTGCATGGGCAATATATAGCCAAAGTGTTGTACCCCCATAATATTCTGAAAAAAAAAAAGAGTTGGCCAAGCCCAGTACGATTGAATCAGCAAATGATGAAATGGCTGTGTATTTTGACTTCCCTGCCAGTAGGTAGTGCTAGAAGGAGAAAGCTAGATGTGGTGGTGTTTGTGGGAGTTATGCCTGGTCCTAATCTATCAGAAGAAGCGCTCAGACGTTCTAGGTGCTAGGCAGGGCCCTGGAACTCCCGGGGGGCCCCTTCTTGTGATCTGACACCACCAAAGCTGATGTGAAGGACAGAGCCAGGTGGGGCTGAATTGGGCAAGTCTGTGTTCAGGGTCCTCAGAGGCAGGCACAAGTGCCATCCCAACAGGGGTCAAAGGTAAGTTTTTGAATTATTCTTTACTTACAAAAACATTTAAGAAACAAAATTAAAAAAGAAAACACCATAACAAGTCAAGAAAAAGATTTAAGAAGAAAGGGAAATGTTTTATTTTTAGTACCTTTAACAGCACTTATTTCCTGTTTATGAACTAGAAGCTCTGCATTCTCATTTGCACTGAACCTTGCAAATTATGTTGCTGCTCCTGAGAGAGATAAGTGCTAATTATTAAAACTATTTTTCTGAGGAACAGGCTGAGGCTTAGAGAGATTCAATAATTTTACCAGGATTTTATAGATGGTAAACAGGGACACCAGAAATGGAAGCAAGGTAGTCTGATTCAAAATCATATGCTCTCAAACATTGCAGCATAGTTCATCCCTCCTATTAATAGTTAAACTGGAAAATGATGGTGGTCATGATGATGATGCTATTGCTAGTACTCATAATAATAATAATGGTAGTGACACATGCAAGGCTTACTACGTTTGAGGCATTAATTTGAAAACTTTATTTATGTTACATCATTTAATTCTCACATCAGGTGTATTAGGAAGGTGCTATTATTATCATCCCTATTTTCATAGATGAGAAAACTGAGGCAAGGAAAAGTTAAATTGCCAGGGTTATATAATTTGTAAGCAGAAGAGCCAAGATTTGAATATATATGGTCAGGCCCTAAAGTATATTCTAAATCATTTAAGTGTCAGAACACATACATAGACTAACCATTAAGAAATTCTGCTGTATCCTATATAGCCCACACACATTATTAATAACTTAATATATTTTATATATTCTTATTATTTTAACTAACAAAAAAGCAAGCCAATTCCTTATCTTTTGTTTAGTTGCTATTTGTGACCTTAAAGTCACATACTGACCATAGATAAATAAAGTGGATGGTGATCATGTAGATATTTATATCAGCAGACTTGCAAAAGAGGCAAGCCTATAAAGCTAAAAGTTATTTTAGCACATAATTTATTTTATTTACAGGGATGGGAAGCAACAAGCATAATTTTACCTACACCCTATAGTCACCCCTTATAGTAACAATTTCATGTATATGTGCTTGGCTCACTGTGAATGCACAGCAATAGCCATAGTTGCTCAATCCTTTACTACCTCAATTCTTGAGAGCATCAGGTTAGTAAAGAATTTCTAATCCCACTATCCTGGATGAATCATAAACTAAATTACATAATATTCAACCTGGGAAGGAGATTTCATATTACTTAATAAAATCCTTTCATTTCCAGATAAGGATTTGATGTATGGAGGGATGTATATACCTTTTAACTTGATATGATTTACTAGGATAAAAATAAGACTTAAAAACTAATCTTTTGAATATTGCTGGAAATAATCACACTATGGAACTCACTGGATACTAAGTATTTTCTGCTTGAGTCTTAAAGCATCTAGATAAATAAATGCTGTCTTTATATTCTTGATTAAGAGTAACTACATAGGTGGTCTTATTTTGCTTTTTGACATGTTATAATAATGCCTCGGTACAGATTTTTTTTCTGTTTCTTGACAATTTTGACACTTTTTATCTACTTGTTTTTTCTATTTGACACAGTAATTGTATTTATAAAGAAAGAATTAGTAGACATGAATGGGAGAAAAGTCAATATCATGAAATGCTATATAATAAGCCACTTTTACTTTTCATTAAGAGAGAAAATAATTAAATCTTTAAAGAATTAAATTTATTTTATAAGTTGTGGAAATGTAAGATAACTAAATGAACACACAATATTTTCCAGTATATTGGAAATCTTTTGTTCTAACTACTCAAAGCTGTTGCTTTTCAGGGTGCTAATCCCATCAGACTGGGACCCCATCCTCATGACTTCATCTAACCTTAATTATCCCCCAAAGCCTCTTCTCCAAATATCATCACATTGGGGATTAGGATCTCAGCATATGAATTTGTGAGTACACAAACATGTTCTGATAACAGGACTATTGTCTCCTATTTGTTTTAGGTGAAAGTTTCTTTGTCCTTTCAAGCCAGGAGTAGATACATGACCTAGTCCTCAGCAATCACTGCACAATCTTCCCTTAGACAAATGAATTAGTTCAAGTTCAGAAACATGGCTTAAATTGAATTAATGTATCTTAACTGCTTTTCTTGGAATTATATGGAAAGAATTGCTTTCTCTCCATTGAGGTTGTTTGCTATAATTATGGATAAGCTTAGAGTTCTAGCCACCATAAATTTTACCACCATTTAATTTTTTCCTCCTTTGAAGATAAAATCCAAAAGCAAAAACCTAATTTAACCAATAATTCCAACATTTATTGTGCAATATATTATGGATATGGAATGTTAAGGAGTAAGAAGAACATAAATGAATACATGAAGATTATATTTTTTGTAAAATGGGACTCTAGAAGTAGCATTTTGTACGGACAGAATGTTTGTGCTCTCACAAATTTATATGTTGAAGCTCTAACCCCCATGTGATGGTATTTTGAGAGGGGTCTTTGGGAAGTAATTAAGGTTAGATGAGGTCATGCTGGTGTGGTCCCAGAAAGATTAACGGCCCTTGAGAAAAAAGACACCAGAGAGTTTATTTTCTCTCCCTTTGCCATGTTAGGACACAGGGAGAAGGTGGCTATCTGCAAGCCATGTAGAGAGCTCTCCCCATGGAGAGCTGGCACCCTGATCTCAGACTTCTAGCCTCCATAACTGTGAGAAAATAAATTTCTGCTGTTTAAGCCACCTAGTCTACGGCATTTTGTTGTAGCAGCCCTAGCTGACTAATACATATTTCCAAGAAATTTTGTTTTATTAAAAGAGCCTATGATATATTTAAGTTCATTAAGAAACATTTCTGAATCTGTGAAATAGGCCTGAGGAAAAGTGTACTACAAGTTATCATATTTTGTTGCCTAGAAATCCTGAGGGTATTTTAAGTCAATTATATAAATTAATATAAGCTTATGATCTAAGTATAATTCTTTCCTGTATTATAAAAAGTAATCAATATAGCCATATTAAAATTTCTTTTTTGCTATCCATCTTAGTGGATTATTTACTCTGCATTACATGTCTATTATTTTAATAATATTTGTGATATAATTTAATATGTTATATATTCTAATATAGGTGTATATGAAGGGAAGAAAGGAAAGATAGATTTTGAGATTAGTGTTTTAATACTTCTCATTCTCCAGGTACGATCTGATTGATGATAGAGACTTAATACTTCTTTGTTTTTTCCTGTACTCCTCTGATCATTCATCTATTGGAGGAATTTTGCATATTCCTAACATAAAATCATACTTTATGATACTATTTTAACTTCATACATCCTATTTCTTGGACAGATGCATGCATTGATTATTAAGACCTTTAATATCTCATGCAAATTTGCATTTTAAAATGAGACAATATTATACATTTTCTAGATTATTTTCATAACCATCGATGTGTAAAATATTATCAGTAGATATGAGGCATTTAGAAGATCTATCTTCAGTTATGGAGAAAACTATTTGTAGTGTGGATAGGTCTACCCTACCTGGAAAAACATATTATCCAACAAAACTCTCATTTACAGACAAGTCTGCCTCTATGGTCTAATGTCCTATCGAAATGCAATTACTGGAGTTCTGTAATATAAGGGACTTGCAATTTTCTCATGACCAAGTGTCTTTTATTGAGTATAGCTGACTGATGAATTTTCATTATATCATCTCTTTATATGATGATTGAAACCTTTAGAACTAATTCCATGAGGTAAAGATTGAAAAATTTAGCAAATAAAAATACAGGATGCCCAGTCAATATTGTAATGTTGAGGACATACTAATACCAAAAAAGTTATTCATTATTTATCTGGAATTCAAGTTTAATTGTATATCTTCTTGTATTTTATCAGGCAAAAATACCTAAGATGTACTTTTTTGAAACTGCAAAAACATAAGTTTTTAATCAAATTTTGTGTATTTAGTAATTTTAACCTAACATCTTTTTTTTTTTTTTTTTTTTTGAGACAGAGTCTCAATCTGTTATGCAGGCTGGAGTTCAATGGCCTGATCACAGCTCACTGTAAACTCAGACGCCTAAGCTCCAGTGACCTTCCCACCTCAGCCTCTCTATAGCTGGCACTATAAGCACATGCTACCATGCCTGGATAATTAAAAACAATTTTTTTTTAGAGACAGGGTCTTTCTATGTTGCCCGGGCTGGTCTTAAACTTCTGGGCTCAAGCAGTCCTCCCACCTCAGCCTCCCCAAATGCTGGGATCACAAGTATGAGCCACCATTCCCAGCCACATTTTTTAATGGCTTTATTGGAGTATAATTAATATATAAAAAATCTACACATGTTTAATGTATACAATTTGGTAAGTTTGGACATATGCATATGCCCATAATACCATTACCAAAATCGAGGTAACAAACATATCCATTACCTTCAAAATTTTTCTCATTTCTCTTTTTGGTGTGTGTGTATGTGTTTTGGTGGTAAGATCACTTTAGGTGAGATCTACTGTTTAAGATATTTTTAAGTGCAAAATACCATATTGTTAACTATAAGCACTATGTTGGATAGCAGATCTCTACAATTTATTCATCTTGCCTAACTGAAACTTTGTACCTGTTGAGCAACAACCCCTCATTTCTCCCTTCTTCCAGCTTCTGGCCATCACCATTCTATTCTCTGCTTCTATGAGTTTGACTATTTTATATACCTCATGTAAATGGAACAATGCAATATTTGTCCTTCTGTAACTGACTTACTTCAATTAGCATAATATCCTACAGCTTCATCCAGATTGCCATAAACAGTAGGATTTCCTTCTTTTTGAAGGCTGAATAAAATCTCATTATATGTATATACTACCTTTTCTTTATTCATTTATCTCTTGATTGATATTTAGATCATTTCCACATCTTGGTTATTGTGAATAATGCTGTAGTGAACATGGGAGTGCAGATATCTCTTAAATACTTTAATTTAAATTATTTTAGGTATATTTATGTAGAAGTGGGATTGTTAGATAATATGGTAGTTCTATATTTAATTTTTCTTGAAGAACCTCCTTACTGTTTACAGAGTGGCTGCACCATCTTACATTCCCACCAGTAGCGTATAATGGTAAAATCATATGATCATCTCAATAGATGCACAAAAAAGCATTTGACGACATTGAACACCCTCTCATGATAAAAAATGGTCAAAAAACTATGTATAGAAGAAATGTACCTCAACATAATAAAGGTCATACATAACAGTCCATAGCTAACATCATGCTCAATGGTGAAAATCTGAAAGCCTTTCTTCTCACATCAGGAACAGTCTAGACAGTCTAGAATGCCCGCTCTTCTTTTTTTTTAGTTTTAAAAGTAATTTTATTTTATTTCAGAGTATCACAGGGGTATAGACATTTAGGTTCCACTCTTGCCACTTCTATTCAACATAGTGCTAGAAGTCTTAGCCAGAGCAATTGGGCAAGAAAATAAATAAAAGTATTCAAGTTAGAAAGGAAGAAGTAAAATTCTCTCAGTTTCCAGATGACATGATCTTATGTATAGAATATCCTAAAAACTCCACCAAGGAATTGTTAGAACTAATAAATGAATTCAGTAAAGTTGCAAGATAAAAAATCAACACACAAAAATAAGTTTCTGTACACTAACAATGAACTGTCAGAAAAGGAAATTCTTAAAAATAAAGAAAATTAAAGAAATTAATTTTTTTTTTAAATTAAGGAAATTAAGAAAGCCACCTAGTCAATCAGTTTTTCTGAGCCTTGGGGAAACAGCTCAGAGTAAATCTTAGGCTTGTATTGTCCCTTGTCATCTATCCATAATTAATAAACCAGCTTCATGTAACCTGTAAATTATAGGTGTTTTGTCTCACCAGACTCACACAAGTTGGTAGTTGGCATACAGTACACCTGCTTTACAAAATTTGTGCAGTGAGCAGAGACTGATCTAACAAAACATGGCTTCCTGATAAAGTAGGAGGGGCTAATCACCAGTACCTGGCCCAGGGCAAAGATGTCAGCCTGAGGGATGCAAAGGCTGGACTAGCAGCTGGATAGTTTATGGGGAAAGTAGGGTGATAAGCAAGACATAGATCACCCTCCCCTGACCCCAGGATGTGAGTGAGCTGACTGCATTGCTCAAGAGAGAGAGAATGGAGTACTGAAACAGGGGAAAGTGGTGCATGATCCCCTGGTTGTTGAGCATTTATGTGATCATGCATTCCTGAAGTGGAGAGCTCAGGAGATGGATACTCAGATACTTAGGCACCTGTGAGGAAATGAGAAAGAGGTACTCAGTCCCTGAGACACATGACAGGGAACCAACATGTGCAATGTGGGCTTTCACAGAGAGACTCACTATCTAAAGGACAGATACGGAGAAAGGCAATAAAAGTCTCATACAGCCTGGTTAGTGTGTTTGATGCAAGTGTCTCAGGCAGAATGGTGCAATTAGGAATAGGGCCAAGGTCTCCGGGTCCCTACCAGAGGCCAATGGCTCTATACTGTCGCCAAGGTAAAAGCAGAGAGAAAGGGAATTCAGACTTTTCTGGGGTTTTTGAATACTGGAGCCCACATAACAATATTTTCAGGTTCTTTTAGGGGAAAAATTAAACTGATGATATCAGGAGGTTTGGGGACAAACACAGTGACTCATGGTGCTTATCTGCTTGGGGTGCTTCTCTGATGGTAAGTGGAGCCCTTTGGGCCATTATGGGTGCCAGTGACCATGGTTCCCACTGCTGAGTGCATTATAGACATTGATATTTTAGCTGCTTGTGGCACAAAACATCCGTGCTGCCTAAGGGGTTATGCCCCTTCTCAGCCAAGAATTTGAACCATAACAGTGAACCGTATGCACTCTTGCCTGCCACCAAAACTACCTAAGCCCCAAAGGATTATTCAATAAAAGTAGTACTGCATAAAAAATGGAGAACAGGACATTACTGTTTTAAATTAAGACTTGCTACAGATAAAAGTTACCACTCACCTTGTCACAGTGTAAGAGCCCAATTTGGCTGATCAAAAAGGCCTCTGGGATGTGGAAATAGAAACTAACAATTAACTATTACAGGCTGACTGTCAAGGCAGGAAGCCAAAAAAGGTATCCCAGATACAGCCAAGCAAGGAATTGTTGGCCCTGGTGGCAGCCACTAATAAAAAGGAGGTCCAGCAGCTGGTAGCAACTTTGAGTACTAAGACAGCATGTACCACACCTAAGTGTTCTTTTGGCCCCCTTAGACAAGGTGACCAATGAAGCTGCCAGCTTTAAAAAGGACCTTTTGCAGCAGCAGGCCTTGGTAGCTGTTCAACAAGCTGTAGCCCACGCACTGCTTCTAAAACCTTTGGAGCTTGTTAGCCAGATAAAATTAAAGGTGTCTGCAACCTCCATGCCTGCTGACTGGAGTCTGTGGCAACAAAGCTACCACTGTGGTGCACCAGCTTCTTGAATATTGGACAACATAGTTACCTGAGGCAGCCACCAGATATGCTTCTTTTGAGTGACAAGTTTTTGCTTGCTATTGGGCACTGGTGGGGAATGGCCATCTTATGGCTGGAGCACCACATGTGACACTGCAACCTGAACTGCCCATTCTCACTTGAGTGCTTATACACCCCTCCAATAAAATTGGCAAGGCTCAACAGAGCTCAGTTTTCAAATGGAAATGGTACATTCAAGATCAGGCCCAGCCTGGACCCAGAGGGACCAGTAGATTCCATATACAAATGGCTAGCTTACCAGAAGGGACCTAGCAACCACAGAGGATGTTATGGTTTCTTCTATGGCGACCTGGAACCCAAGACTTAGAGACTTGCCTGGTAATGGTATGGCATAATTGACTTATGGCTTTGTGAAACAACAAGCAGTCAGGGTCCACTGGGCTACAGCTGCCATCTGGCCAATAGGTGGTCAACTTTTGACTGAGACTGGATTTGGACATTCCACCCAATGGGCCAAACTACATGCAGTGTTGATGGGCATACATGTCACCCCATCACCATATCTTGCTATATTTTCACTGACTCATGGATCATTGCTGATAGCTCTAGCCATCTAGTCAGGATAATGACAACTGAATGACTAGACTGTAAAGAATCCCTTGTGTGGTGACGAGGACAAAGCAACAGCTTACTACCTGGAAGGGATAAATATGTAAATGTAGGGCTACCATAGGGGCACTTGAGAGGAACTTATGTCATATTTTTGGACACCCCATGGGACTTCACTCTGACTAAGGAACATTCTTCACTGCCCAAGCAACATAACAATGGGCAGAACTTTCATGGAATATGGTGAACTCTCCATGTATCCTGTCATCTGAGACCAACGGAATCATTGAATGGTGGAACAAACAACTCACATGGCAACTAAAGAAAAAAAAGTATGACAGCCTGCTAATAGGGTGGTATCCTCATTTGAATAAGGCAGTATAGACACTAAACACTGCACTCCAACACAAGGGAAACACAGCACTGCAGCACATGTTGAGAAACACAGAGCTTGGTGAGAGTGGGTGTAGACCAGACAAATGCCTGATTAGGCTGCAACTGCAAAATCCCAACCTCAGTGTTGCCAACAATTCTTTTCCTTTTGTTCTTTAGAGTGCATGTCCTGAGGGTAGTTTGCAGATAAGTACAATACTGTCTGCTTCATAGATGGCACTTCTTGCTGAGTCGTCTCATGGCAGAAGGGCAAAAAACAATGTATTCTTTGTCCTCACATGGAAGAAGAGATGGGCGGACCAGACAGCTCTCTAAGGACTCTTTTATAAGGGCATTAATCCCATTCTTGAGCATGGAGCCCTCATGGCATAATCACCTCTCAAGGGCCCCACCTTTTAATATCATCATCACTTTGGCATTTAAGTGTCAAAATGTGAAATTTGGAAGGACACATATATTCAAATCATAGCCAGCAGCCACAAGGTATATGAAAAGTTGCTCAGCAGCACTAATCATCTGAGAAATGCAAGTCAAAGCTACAATGATATATCATCTTACACCTGTTAGGATGGCTATTATCAAAAAAAAAAAAAAAGATTACAAGTGTTGGCAAGGATGTAGAGAAATTAACCTAATATTTTTATGACTTGCTTTAGTCCCGCCCAAAATTAATTTTGAATTTATGGTTGAGGTTATTTCTGTTAAAATAAATGACCTTTTAAAAAATGACAAAAGTTAACCAAAGTTGAGGCATTAATTTTTGAGACAGAGTAACTTATAAATATATGTATCTGGTCTTTCCTGTCTTCTACAATTAATGCCAAAATGGTGATTAAATTGTAGTATATGATTTAATGACTCTGTCTTATCTATTTAAAGATAAATTTTGCAGAATACAATTCCATAAATATGCATATAAATGCTTTTTTAAAAAAGTTTGTTCTTCTGTCAAATAATCTGCAATGATAGTGTAATTTTTTTAAAATTAGAAGTTGTCTAAAATAATTAGAATGTAGGATATGCCCAGTATTCAGTTATGACTTACCATAGGTAGTAGACTGTTACAATAATGGCCAATGGATCACATTTCTGTGTGTCAATGTCATTACATAGCCTCTTCCCACATTAACCTGTGCTTAGCAATGTGACTTGCCTTGGCCAATGGGAGAGTATCATTTGTGCCTTGAGATTTATTCTCTGATGTTCCCTAAGACCTCCAGTTGAGAAAGCCTTCACTGCTTAGCAACACTATAGGACCTGGGAAGCATAGAGAATCAGTCCTAGCTAAGGTCCTTAAGACCAATGATCCCTCAACAAACAGACCCACTGACAAACATAATCAGTAGAACTTCTCAGCTGAGTCCAGTCCCAATTTCTGACCCACAACATCACAATCAAGTTAAATATTCTTGTTTTAATCCACTCTGTTTTGGAGTGATGTGTCATGCAGCAATAGAAAATTGATAAACCCTATGTTGTTTTCAATTATCTTTAAGAATGTATTATCAGTATATTATGCCAAACTGACAAATAATTACAACAGCTTTTGCTATGGGCAGCACCATCGTTACTGTCTACATGCCTACATGATCAAGGGCCAATTTCTCTTGGAGTAATGGTTATTTTATAGTCCTATGGTCTCTTCAAACTCTCTCTGCTAATACTACCAGTAAAAGTTTTAATAATGGTAATATTCACAGTGCTATGCATTTCTAGCTTTAAGCAACAAAGTAAAGATAAACCGATTTATTTCAAATTATTTGCTACAATAGCTGCTAGATGATAAAAGTGATAAATATCTTAATAATTTAGATTGGAATGAGTCTCCTATTAGTGAAACTTATTAATAGCACTAAGTGCCCTAAGTTGCTCTACCTTCCAGTAAATGTCGTTGCCAGATTGTGGTAATGTAGATTGAACAATTTTAGAAACATTAAGTGTTTTCACTTGACTAATGTTGGGTATTTTAGAAATATGCATATTTTATTGTTTTAAATAATTTGAAAGGTGAATCATTTAAAATTAATGTTTCCTGCCTTTTTCTGAGAAAACTGAATCGATGAGGCTATGGTAAATAGGTTTAAATATCTGTAGGAACAACTTTTGTCTCCTTCAGTCTATTTGCTTTCTTTAAAAATCTTAAAATGTCTTAATTATAGAATTCATTTGTTCCTTCTACTATTTGAACACTAATCATGTGCATAAACTGGGATAGGCAGTTGCAGTGGCATTGGAGAAGTTGGGTATGAGGGATATGGAAAAGAGACATCAGAAGTATATAAACAGTTAATATTCAAGATAAATTCAGAGCACATGTAGCAAAAATAAATTCAAAGTTTAATAGAAGAAAACCTTCACTAGCTAATGACTTATACATGTAGATAAATAATCCTCCCTAGGTTTCAGTCAAAATTAATGAAAAGCAACACAGACTCCCATTATTGTGAAATTTCTAAGCAGAATTAGAAAACAGTTCAAGAACAAAGACAGAAAGTACGGTTTCCTACAAAGGCACAAAACTTCTGTGTAGAAGTTTGTTTATTCTGCCTTCCAGATAACTGATCAAAATGTATATTGTTTATGCCATAAAGGAACACAATTCCAGGTACTATGTGAGGTCAAAGGGTAAATAAGACATGAGCCTGCTTTTGATTTCTCTTAACAAATGAGAGAAAGACAGACATGAATGTCACTGAATAGTCAGAATGTGAGATAATAATAAGCTGTGTAATAAAATGTTGTAAGGAACTATGGAGGATAGAAGATTAATTTCAAATGGGAGGTTTTGAGATGATTCATGGAAGAATAACATTTCACCTTCCCTTCCCTCATCCCTCTGATAATGGGGGAAATCAAAGAGCATTCTTAGTAGAAAGCATAGCTTGGATAGAAGAATTAAGCTAGAAATTACTAAACTGAAAAAGATTGCTAGGTAGTACCAGTTGGTGAGGAGGATGTCCTTACTGGGTTTCAAGCACAAAGAGATGTTGATATCATTAGGCTTCAGGGAAACTTCAGAGTTTAGATTGGCTGATGCACCCTTGTAAGGCAAGCCACCTCCTTGCTTACCCAAGTGTGGTCATCCTTCCTACTAGCTTTTTTCCACATCCTGGTAGGAACCAAAAATGAGATGCACTAAGCTGGAATCAAATGTTGAATCTTTTGAATGCTGTAATAAAAGGTTCATGATTCATTTGTGATAGAAGGAATCATGGACTCACTTAGAGCAAAGGTTTGATAACTTGTTATTTATCACTGTGGAAATAACACAGAAAACAAACTGAAATGAGGAATGTGTTCACCAGGATGTTATTGGGGGACAGGACTGGAATAACATAATGGATGTGTTATTCTGATGGAATAACAGGGAAAGATATTTCAGAGATATTAAAGAGGTATAGATTGATTCCAGCAAATACTTGGAAATATATAAAAATATGCAGCAAAATATGCATAAACACTCTTAACCTCTTTAATGTTTAAAAGTAATTTAATTTTTACACCAATAGCACCTTGAAAAAGTCTGTTTCCTTTCCTATTTTTTTTTGTATCACATCTCTTATGCTCTTTGAAACATTTTAAGTTATTGCTGGGTAAATAAAATAGAAGACAGAGCAAAATCTTTACTGAATTATTTCAGTATATTGTTAAACCTCACTTGCAAATTCACATAGTTAGTAATATCAGAAACTGCTACAATTTTTAATGTTAGGAGCATCCAGTAAAACAAGAACAGTTCAAAAAGAAATGTGTTTTTGTTTAAACATATTTTGTCTTTGTTCTAGTAAATTAGATGTTTCACTGAAAGCATGGTGTACAGTCTGAATTTTCAAAGAGCTTTTGTTTCTCCTAAGGAAGAAGAGATGACATGTATCAACATGAGCAGTTTGGAAAATGCTATTCTCAAAACAAAGAAACTCCTCTAACTACAGTTTATTACTTTCACCCCAATTCCCAAATGCCACCCATAGTCACACAACTTTAATATATTAGGTCTATGGCTGATAATATCTTTTCAGAAATGATGTCTCTACTTTAGTTTTTACAGCATTATTTCACTTACCACCTTATATTGATCTTGGTGACTCCAGTCATATGTTTCTATCACCTGAATCCCCACATAATATACTTTCCTCTTAAACCTAGCATCCAAACAGTAAAATTTCCTCTATATATTGAAAAAGCCATGCTTTATCTTTAAGGTCTCCTGTAAATTTCAAAACTTAAGGTTCTCAGAAATTCTATGACAAAAGAGAGCTTCCTGCAGAAACTATTTCTTGTGAAGGAAGAAATTGACAATTGCACAGTAATCTGAAAGTTTTATGTTAAACAAAAGTAAAATGTGTAATCATATTTCCTAGAGACTGTTGTTATTTGTGAGAATGCCTTACATCTTATTTTCAAAAAGTTTGGTAACTTTTAGTTTTGGATAAAATCTCCAAGTTTTGAGACATAATTTCTGAAGGATTTGAAATAATTTTTCATTCTCAGTGAGCTCTGAAAATCCCAGTTAATAGTAATTTACTTAATTGAAATAAAGCTCAATATATTTATTCCTACATGACATTTGTATCTTCAATATCACTGTCTTAGCTAATGACTCTCATGATATTTAACACAAATCATTTAATGAATTTGATATATTTTATTTTTCTTTTACAAAATATACATCCATTAAATACAGAAAATAATTCTCATTTGGGAAATATTATAGAAAATCAATTTAACTTGAAAGTATTTAAAGACAATTGTGGTGAGATCATTTTTAACCCATAAAATGAATAATGCAATAACTATTTATAAGCTAAGAGATTTAAAGGTTAATCAGAAACAGATACCATTTTGTAAGCTAAGCAAATATAATTTATTTTATGAGTATGTGATTTGAGATCACATCCATGATCTCAAATATTCCTGGTTCTCCCTTGCTCAGATATCTCTCCTTAATAGACCCGATCAGATTTTTTAGTGCTGAATCTTTTATTTCTGAGATGAAAAAATACTTAAAAACAAATTAACACAAGTTTAACCATATGAAAATATTAAATAATTAATCAAATGTACACATAAAAAATCATAAATAGAGTTTTATTGTATTAAGATTCTGGTATTAACTTCCGTTTTCTTTTCACAGGGCAATTAGTGAAGCTCTTTGTCCCTTGTGATAGGTCAATGTCTTAGCCATGGTTTACATTCAGACTCAGTTTTCGTGTCCTGATGTGACACAAACTTTCTAAGCAAGGATCTGCTTCTCTATTTTTCCTAGTGTATGCTAACACGCTAATTCATTTACACACTCTGAAAATACCTATCACTTATCATATGCCAGGTACCTTTCTACTTACTGGGAATACAGTAATGAATAAAGTAGACCAATTTCCTGTACTCATAGCACTTACATAGCACAACAAAGTGTAATGATTGAGATCATAGATTCTGGAGCCACTTGTCTGCACTGCAGCTCCAGCTGCTCTATAACTTTTAGCTGTGTAACTCTCACCAAGTTTCTTAATCTCCTTGTGGCTTAGCTACCTCACTTGTAATACAGGGATAATTGTACATCCCTCCTATGATTGAATGAGTAATTCTAAATTAAGTGTTGACAAGGCTGATGCATGGTAATCCCATAAATATGTTATCTAATTTTAGATATTTGTAAAGAAGACAGTCTATAGACAAATAAAAATATAATAATATATCTAGCATCAGGAATGAAAATTTTTAGTTGTCATCTCCGATAAGGTGGAGAGAGCCAACCAGAAGAGCATTCCATGCAGAGGAAATAGTGAACACTAAGGTCCTTGGGGAAGAGCAAAGAAGCTGAGAGTGAGGAGAGTAGGAGCTGGTTAAGTTCCAAAAGTTAACAGTTAACAGTCAGTCTCGGTGTCTCTGTCTCCACCGCTGTCCTCCTTCTCCTCCTTCATCTTCTTCTTCTTCTTCTTCTTCATTCCAGAGACCATGATTCAACAACCACAAATAGTCTTTACTTTTTGTTCATCAGACCAAAACCACGAATCTCTCAAAAGAACACCAGTCACATCTTTGACTCGTGCAGTGGATCCTTATTATTCCATGTCTCATGTTTCTTGCAATGACTGGGGTGTTATCATCACTGCAAAAAGAGGGGAACTCAAAGAATCATGATGGTTTACTGATCTAGTCTGGAGAAAATCATAATAAAGATCATTGGGCTAAAGCTTTTTAAGTTCCTCAAATGCAAATCTCTCCAGATTCCATATCTTAGCACTTTCACCCGCCCTCACCTTGTGTAGTGATCCAGGAAGGACGGTTAAACTAATCTATAGTTGATAATTTAAATGGTGCTAATGAGTCATATCTACATAGAAAAGTTTTATGTAGATTTCAATATTTTAAATAGACCTTCTCAGGCGTCATGATTTAAAAGCTTGATTTAAACACATTCAATGCAGTTTCATTATCGACAGAATATGATCCAGGCTTCTAGTCAAATTATTCAAAGTTTCCACAAATTGGCTGAGCCATTCGTATGAATATGTCTGTAACTATTGCCCCTTATTAATTCAAACTGCCTAAAATTGGACACTGAGTTTTCTCAATGCATCGTTCCTTGTTTGAAATTGACATGACCATTCACTAAGATATCTCAGTTTAAGAATGTCCTTTACATTGTCTGTAGCTTTCATTGGCTTCCATGTGCATATTAAATGCCATGTCTTCAACAATCTGGCCCCAACTCCTACTTGTTACAAATAACATGTTCTCTAAGGGTTTTTTTTAAACCTCAGTATGTACTTCTTATTTGAAATGTCTCATAGAGAGAAGATCCTGATTTAAAAAAACAGAAATTTGGAATTCACTGACTTTGATTGAGTCTGGACTTCTCCCATATAGTGGTTTGATTTTGATCAAATTACTCAATATTTCTGAGCTTTCTTTTCTTCTGCTGTAAAATCTTTATCATACCTTTTCATGCTTAACACTGTGAATGGCACATTTCTGGTATTTAAATAGATGCCATCTTTAAAATGTATACATTGTATATTTATATGTATGCTTACAGAATCTGTCTTATTAAATTTTAAACTCCTTTAAGGCAAGGAGACAACTTGTCTTATTCTATTTTGTACTTTTACCATTGCCATATTTTGGCTTCTATAATTCTCACAAAGGAAAAAATATGTAAAATTTTTTGTTCTTTAGAATAATATATCCACAATTAGAATATCTATTTATATGTCAGATATTTTGGAAGACCAACAGAAGGATGTTTGAAGTCATCTGGGCCCTTGAAGCATAGATAAAATCTTAGAAGTTGGACATGTACCTATGAACTTTGTGAATACAGCACATCTATGATGAATAAAGCAATGTATTCCCTCTTCATTTGGTGAGGATCTCATAAAAACTTGCTCTGTGTACATCTAGGAGGAGAACTGACAATAAAATACACAGATGCACAGGTACACATATATCTGTGTGCTTTATTCTCACATAGATCAAATCAGCTACCACAAAAAACCTCTATTTTTTGTTTTTGTTTAATTTTCTCTCATTAAAGCTTTAAGCAAATCTTAGAAAAAATTTCAGAATTTCAAGTAAACAAAAATAGTAATTAAATTCCTTTACAAGATATGTTAGAAATAGAACAAAATAAGTACAATTTCAACTGCCTTTCTTTGCCTTTGGACTTAACCTAGGTCTGAGAGAAATTTAATCTCATTGCCAGAGTTTACTTCAAATGGCTTTGTCGTAATAGGTTTAGAGTGGTTTAGGATCATCATTTGTTTCCACCATTATCACTTCACCTAATGGAATACACCACAACATATTGGAAACCAGCACTATGTCTGAAATTTAAGTAGTGGAAAGTAATATGCAAGTGTGTATTGTGAAAGGGTTTCAGTCCAATCTTCTTGGTAGCAGCCACTCTATATTAAAATAATTTATTGTATGTAATTATTTTCTCCTTTTCTAGAAATTTGTAATGAGCTTGACAAAGTTGATAAAGCTATTTCCTTGGCCATGCATGTACATATTTGGAAGAAGCAATGATCCTATAGCATCATGTTCTATCTTAGTTCTTTATAGTAGGTGTGAATATATGGCCTATGCTGTATGCCCAGGTTTTTAACATATTCAGGCAGACCAAGTGAAAGTCATTTTGTATTTAAAGCTAATTTATAACACTGCTTCTGTCTTTTGTTCCTTATTGTATGGGAATGTATACATCTTGCAGGCAGACATTTGAATTTATTTAATGATGCAGATATCAATAGCTGTCAGTAGAATGGAAGACTAGATACTGGAGCAGATGACAGTTGTACCCGAAGTCCATACCAATACAAAGATAGGTGTCTTAGCACGTATTTGAAACATTTCTCACAGATAGAGCAGATTATTCTTTAGCAAAATTAAATTGATTGACACATGTGATTACAATAACCTGAATTCCTTGAAAGATCACTTATTAAGTTGGCTAACTTTTCTTTGTTTCTTCAGCTTTATTGTGGTATAATTGACAAATAAAAATTGTACATATTTAAGATATGCAACTCTATGTTTTGATTTATGTGTACATTGTGAAATGACCTAAGTTGGCTTTTTATAGCTTTTTATAAAAGTATTTGACCTATACATACAGTCATACACACATGTTTGCATATGTACAGCATATAATTAAAATTGAATCATTTAGTTTATAAAATAGACAGGCATCTTTGGGAACTCAGTAAATATTAAACTACAACCTACTACCTAGCAAATCCTCTGAGAAAGGAACTATGATAGTCAGTTAGGAGATATTAGTGAATATTAACCCTCAAAAAGAAATGTGAGCCCCATTCCATAGCCTTCATTAGTTGTGCTACAAAATTTTCCAATTATGATATGTGCCACTATAGAAATACATTCTAAAGAGTTTTTTAAGATACTTAAGAGGTGGTAAAAATACCCATTTATTATCCCCAAATCTATATCCACTAAATAAGAATTGTTTTTCTGTATGATAATGTCATTATTTAATAAATAAGATAACCACAATTATATAATCAAAATAGATTTTACATTTTATCACAAATTTCATTGTCAATAGATGGCAATAAAATTCTTTACAGTGATTTCTCCCTTCTTTTCAGTTGCCCCTTCCTGATAAAAATTTCATAAAACAGTGAGGTTATTTATATCTGAAAAGTTCTGTATTTCTACCATTATAATTTTTCATGTCAACATAGGCCAGCTATGGGGGAGGTATAGCATGACATTGCTTTATTAATGCTGACACTTTTCAGTGGATTGAAGGAATTTTCATCCTGTTTATATATAGAAGCATGTTATTAGCATTCAGATACCTTTTCTCCATCAACTAATCCACTTCAAAATATTTGCTTGAAATCAAATTTGCTTACCAGTCAGCTACCTATAAAATATGATTTACAGACTTGAGTTCACATTAGTGAAGTTTAGTTATTTAGAGCATAGAAAAATTATCAGTCAGACTCATTACCAATGGAAGACAGGTAGTGAATTCCACAAGCACTGTCACTTGCCTGTCCTAAGTTGATTTATACAGTGTGTTTTGCAAATGTTTAAAAATACGTCAAACTTGGAGTCTTACTGATAAAGTTGGTAACATTAAGATTTGAAATTTGTCATTTATGCAATTTTATGAAGTGATAGTCTTTTTCCCTTATGAAATTTACAAAGTAAAAGTTTAGCCCAATTGCATTTGAACAAGTTTGAGGCTGACACATAGTTATCTAAATAAAACATAGTCAATTATGACAAAGGTTTACCTATTAAAACATGTTTAAACTATAATGGCAATTTAAGTAATTACAATTTTATGTTATAATTTCATTTTTAAATTTTTTTATTTTTAATAATTATGGGTACATAGTTGTATATCTTTATAGGGTAAGTGTGATGTTTTGATACAGGCATACAATGTGAATTAATCAAATCAGGGTAATTGAAGTATCCATCACCTCAGGCATTTATCATTTCTTTGTGTTAGGAACATTCCAATTCTCTATAATTAGATTTGTAATTCAAATAATTGCTTAGGTTGACCAATTTGCTATCTGGAACTGTGCAAGAAATGGACAATAGTACCTTATTATGTGCCAGCACAGAGTTATTTACAAGAATTAATTTATAAGCTCCTTAAAACAAACTTATGAGGTAGGCACTATAATTAATTTAGTTTTAAAGATGAGGAAACTTAATCACAGAAATCAAATAATTTACTCAAGCTCACAAAACAAATAAGGGAAGGGCCAGAATTAAAGTGTGGGCGCGGGCTATACTTTGTTCATGACACCACATGACATGAGGCTTAGCAGGAACACAACCTGAGCTGCTCTGAGGGTTGGAGGGCAGATGAGATTCTGGAGAAGGCAACTTTGTTAATGCTATAATGTTGAATGTTTCTAATGGAAGAAATGTGTTCTTATTGGAGAGTTCAAGTAAAGAGGTTTCTAGCATTCCTATGTAAAAGCAAAACTGCAATATCTACCAAACACACAAAAATTTATACACAGGCCTTATATGTAATAAATAGAGCCAACTGTCAACATTATATACAGCACATTAGAATAAAGCAACATTTTATTAGCTATCTAGTTGACAACATTGCAAGTAATATAATTTTTGACCAAGAAAATAATCAGACTGGGTTTTAGAAACTGAATGTGAAGAGGAGACCAACTACCCAACCCAGCATACCAGAGGAGCTGGATAAGGTGACGATATCTGCAGGTTATGCAAGAGAAAGGAATTATTTACTTCCACAAAAATACTACTGACTTTCCCTTATCCGAGGGAAGATTTTCATTGTTTTTTGTTTTCTTTTGTTTTTTTAATAAGAGTCAAAATTTGCATTATAATCTTGTGTATGTTGTTTGTGATTTGCTGTATTTTTTAGCGTAATTCTAGTAAAATTGTAGGTAATTCTCACTTCTTAAAATGAATTTGGTCATTCTCAAATAATTCTTCTATATTTTGTAAAAAATTGTGTAAATTAATTGGTTGAGACAACTGAATATTATTAAGCATGACTTGTCCATTACATATGGGGAGAATTCTTTCTTATATATCAATTAAAGGAGAATAAAAGCTTTTATATTATATAAAGGCAATTATTAAATTTAAGATTAAATTTAGAAGGCAATACTGCCCTAAGAGTGAGGAGCATAATTAATTTTAAATGGCAAAGTATAGACATTATTGAATCTATATTTCTTAAGAACAGATTGCTTGAAATTGTTGATCCTGTCTATGGTGGATGGAACAATGACCTAGCATAAATGAAACTTGCACATTCATCAATTTTATGTCATTTTAAAACTGAGAGAAATCTTTGATTGTCTTGAAATTGATGACTTTTGTCTTTGGCAATTCAAAAAAAGCAGAAAATAGGAAAGAGGGTGCTCATTCTTATCTAGTTTCATACGTGGTCACAGGAACAAAAAACAAAATAACCAAAGGATATCATCATTTGCACCTAGCAAACAAACATTAGAGAATTATTACAATTTTGCATAGGAAGAGAGAGAACTTTTCTGGAGCAAACTGAGACAATTTTAACTTTAGCATTGCTGTAGTAGTGGAGCAAATTGTATGTAATAGACTTCACATAATTTTTAGATGTTTTAAGATTGCATTTCCTCTTCAACATATGCATATTTTAATGACTGTTAGTTTTTCCTCAATACAGATAAAATCTGTTAATCTTTTTTGCATTATGTAAAGTAATGATTAAATAGTTTTGATTATTGATGAGAAAATGTTTGTTGGGTGTTTTAATTCTTCTTAGGTGATTATTATTTCCTGGCTTGTATTGAAATTATATCCTATTCCATAATTACTTAAAAATCAAGGCATCCATTAAGATTCTAATTCCAAAGATTCACTGTAACTCTCTGACAGTAGTACAGTAAACAGGCACTTGTAATTATCATAAACTCCATATGGAGTCCAAAAGAAATCTGCACTAAAAAGATGTGCTGAAACTAGGATAGATTGATACCTATATGTTTTTTAATGCAATTTCTTTATTTATGAATTATTATTTCTGCACTGAATATATACTCTTGAATACTTTAAATATTTTAAAGAATTTTGAGAGATGTTCATTATCTTGCTTATATGGATAATAAATGTAGAAGCATGGACATACACATGAAAACACATACAAAAATTTATCTCTACAGATTTAGCTCCTACTACTTCCTATATACCTTTCTACCAGTTCTAGAGGCAGCCTGAGACTCAGCTCCCATTTATTGAAAAGAACCATCAATGATCCACCATATATACATTGTGAACATTAAAAATGATGAGCTTGATTATATCCATATCAAATATTTCTTGTCTGGTCAACTTTCTCAGACTAGATTTGAAAAAAATTGTATCAATCTCTTCTAGTTTCAGCACACCTTTTAGTGCAGCAAATTATTAATGTTCAAAATTTATACATGGTAGGTAGATCATTTTAAAAGGTATCCCCTTGACGTTGATATAAATACCAAAATTATGATGAATATCTTTTGCCTTTTCTTGTAAATGGGACGTCTTTCAAGTGGAATTAATTGGATGAGTCAAAACTTTTTGAAGAATTTTATTAGGCAGTGTCAAATTGTCATTCAAAATTGTGAAGTCAATTCAGTCCAGCATTATTTGATGTTTCATGTAACAGAATTTAAACTAGACTAAGCAGACATTTTGGGACTTTAACTGGTTGACATTAAAGATATTACAATCTTAAAGAAATGTTTAAAAAGGAAATATAAGATTTTGTGAAAAGCAAAAGAATAATCAAAACAGGCTAATGTATAAGAAAACAAATGGATATTATGACAAAGTTTCTATTTCAAATCACTAAAAAAAGATGAATTTTTATTAAGCATTTCAAGGATTGGTTAACCCAAACAGTAAAATTTGATCCTTGCATCAAATCCCAGATGATTTAAATCATAAAAATAAAATATGGAGAATCCAAAGAAAGCATGAGTAAAAATAAAAATAAAAATAAAATATTGGTATGAGAAAGACTTTTTCAGCATGACCTCTATTGGAAAATTGATGTAATAAAATAATAAACATATG
Organism: Daubentonia madagascariensis; assembly: GCA_023783475.1. NCBI lineage: Eukaryota > Metazoa > Chordata > Mammalia > Primates > Daubentoniidae > Daubentonia > Daubentonia madagascariensis. The sequence continues at coordinate 3,538,891 of JAKFHU010000322.1, forward strand.
AATTTGGGGAGAACACAAATATGCAGACCATGGCAACATTTTTCTTTAATAATTTTCAAAAAATACCACTTATGCAAATTGAATGTGTAGTGTGTGTCTCTGGTATAGAATCAGGTAAGATAAGGAAGATCTCTGCTCTTACACTGCAGGCTTCCTTGCCAAAGGAGATTGATTGGGCTATTGTTGAATATAGTACGGTGAGATAAAAGCAAATATGGATAAGCCTAAAGACATACAACAGATCCAAGTATATCACCTTGTAAAATAAGAAAGTATAATATTTTAAAGAGTATGTACTATTGAGCCTAATTTACAATATAATTAAAATTTAATGGTATGAAATAAGTGAGGAAGATTATTTTAGAAAGAAGTTATAGCACATGCACAGAACCCTGGAAATGAACATTTAAAATTGCAAATAATTTGTTAACTTGGACTGAAATATGTACATATAAGAGTAGATAATGAATCTAAAACTGCTAGATGATCACAAAGGGATTCTTTCAATTCCTGCATACCTATCTTCATAACTATATGTCTGTCTATCTGTCTGTCTATCCATCCACATTTCCATCTATCAATCATATATCTATATTTTAGGGAAGCAATGCTAGGAAGTGATACTTGATTGCTATCATTCTTCTCTGATATTCCCCTTATAATTCTGGCAGCCTTTCATCAATTAACTTTGGAATCTCATTTTCCTAATGAGAAGCTGCCAATTGTCTATATACAAAGTGATTTATATTAGGTCCTTTTATTTTATTTTATTTTTTTATTTCAAAATATTATGGGGATACAAATGTTTTTGGTTACATGGATTGCTTTTATAATGCTTGAGTCAGGGTTAAAAATGTGCCCGTCACCCAGATAGTGTTCATTGTACCTGTTAGGTAGGTTTTAGCCCATCCCTTCCTCCCTCCTCCCCCCCGATTGATTTCCACTGAGTTTTACTTCCCTCTGTGTACATGTGTGCTTGTCAGTTAGTTCCAATTTAATAGTGAGAATAGTGAGTACATGTGGTGTTTATTTTTCAATTCTTTAGATACTTCACTTAGGATAATGGTCTCCAGTTCCATCCAAATTGTCGCAAAAGGCATTAAGTCATCTTTCTTCATGGCTGAGTAATATTCCGTGGTATACATATATCACATTTTGTTAATCCACTTATGAATTGATAGGTACTTGGATTGATTCCACATCTTTGCAATTGTGAATTGTGCTGTAATAAACATTTGAGTGCAGGTGTGTTTTTGATGAAATGACTTATTTTCCTCTGGGTAAATACCCAGGAGTGGGAGTGCTGGATCAAATGGTCAGTCTACCTTTAGTTCTTTGAGGAATCTCCATAGAGGTTGTACTAATTTGCGGTCCCACCAACAGTGTTACTAACTCTCTGCATCCACACCAGCATCTATTGTTTTTGGACTTTTTAATAAAAGCCATTCTGACTGGGGTGAGGTGATATCTCATAATGGTTTTAATTTGCATTTCCTTGATGATTGGTAACATTGAGCATATTTTCATATGTTTATTGGCCATTTGTCTATCTTCTTTTGAGAAGCTTCTGTTTCTGTCTTTTGCCCAGTTTTTAATTGGGTTGTTTGATTTTTTTCTTGCTGATTTGCTTGAGTTCTTTATAGATTCTCTTTATTAGTCTTTTATCCATTGTGTAGCTTGCGAATATTTGCTCCCATTCTATAGGTTGTCTATTTGCTTTGTTGATTATTTTCTTGCCTGAGCAGAAGCTTTCTAATTTACTCAAGTCCCATTTATTTATTTTTGTTGTTGCTGTGATGGCCATTGGTGTCTTCAGATGATATGATCTTATATCTAGAAAACCCCAAAGATTCCACCAGAAACTTCTGGAATTTATAAATAAATTCAGCAAAGTTGTAGGTTACAAAAATCAATGTACACAAATCAGTAGCATTCCTACATACCAGTAACAGGCAAGCTGAGAGTCAAATCAAAGACTCAATAACATTGACAATTGCTACAAAGAAAATAAAATACCTAGGAATATACTTAACCAAGGAGGTGGAAGATCTCTACAAAGAGAACTATGAAACACTGAGGAAAGAAATTGCAGATGATACAAACATGTGGAAAAAACATATCATGCTCATGGATTGGTAGAATCAACATTGTTAGAATGTCCATACTGTTAGGTTGGGACAAGGAGGAAGGGGAACAGATGCTTTGTTTGTGGGTTAGGGGGGGTGACAGTTTTCATTGAGAAGTAGATGACATTAGGAGATGCTTTGTCTACTAGGAGGAGCAAGTTGACCAGAAGAGGGGCTTCCAAGAAAGAACAGGTGACGTGGCAAGGGGTCTCCAAGGATTTACCAGATATTTGGTCTACAATAGAGGATCTCCAAGGACTGACCAACTAGAAAGAGGTAGAAGGTCCACAAAGTGTAGATATGAACAAGGTTACAAATGAGGGTCTCTGGAGCATGTGCACAAGTAAGGTGATAGTATCCTCAAGTGACCTACCCTCATTAAGATAGTAAAAATCACACCCACCAATACCATGACAGTTTACAAATACCATGGCAACCCCCAGAAATTGCTTTACAAGGTTAAAAATGGGGAGGGTTCCCAGTTCTGGGAATTCTCCACCCCTTTCCAAGAAAAACCATGAATATTCCACCCCCCAATTAACATAAAATTAGGGAATCAGCATAAAAGGGAAAATCTTGTTAAACTCAGGGTCTCCTCCACTCACAGGGGTTGACCCATTCCTTCTCTGGAATGTACTACATTTTAATAAACTTTGACACTTTGCTTGATTGCTTGTATCTGCTTGGTCTGCTCATTTGTTCCATTGACTCAGTACCGGTAACCATTCTTTGGTACTGGGAATCAAGAACCAGGGAACACGAGGACCTGACATCTGGTCTCCACACCTGACAATACTACCCAAAGTGATTTACAGATTCAATGCAATCCCCTTCAAAATACCAATATCATATTTTCCAGATCTAGAAAAAAATAATTCTATGCTTCATTTGGAACAAGAAAAGAGGCTGAATAACCAAAGTAATCATAAGCAAAAGGAACAAATCAAGAGGCATCACATTACCAGACTTCAAACTATACTATAAGGCTATAGTAAAGAAAACAGCATGGTATTGGAACAAAAATAGAGACATAGACCAATGGAATAGAACAGAAAACCTAGATATAAAACCATCCACATACAGCCAACTGATCTTTGACAAAACAGACAACAATATACATTGGGGAAAAGAATCCCTATTCAATAAATGGTGCTGGGAAAATTGGATAGCCACATGCAGAAGACTGAAACAGGATCCATACATCTCACTACTCACAAAAAATAATTCAAGATGGATAAAGGTCTTAAATGTTAGGCATGAGACCATAAGAATTCTAGAAGAAAATGTTTGAAAAGCTTTTGTAGATATTGGCCTAGGCAAAAATTTAGGAAGGAGACTCCAATGGTCCTTTTATTTTAAATTTTCATTATTTTATCTTTCTTGTCAATTGCATCTGTTCTCTTTGGCTTTAATTGCCATCTGTGCACTTCCCAAATATCTCTTAGCCAAAATCTTTGTTCTGTTCATCAAACTCTTCTCTGGCCGTCTAGGAAATATCAGACATTTCAAATCAAGTGAACTTCACAGTGAACAAATCACCACATCCCCTGACACAATGCTTCAGCCTGGTCTCATAAGAATAATATCACAACTTCAAATCTAGTGGCTCTGAATTATCTTGACTCTTCTCATTTCCTCACCCACCTAATGAATCAATCATTACTTCTACAGATTCCATTTCTAAAATCTCTTTCAAAGTTTCCTATTAACTGTTTTTCCACTATCATTACAGCAGTGTCTACTTCTCTTCCTGTTTGTCCCCACTTCTGTCTTTCCTCCTGCTACAGACAGAAATCTACAGCCAGATGACAATCTTACAACATTACTGTGCAGCAAACTCTTTAATTACTACCAAATAACATCATAATAATATCTCCCAAATTTTTTTTTACTTTGTGTTATCAAATGTAACATACAGACATAAAAGGACATTAACCATTAGTACCTAATGTAATAAATAATTAGAAAATGAGCAACCACCTCAACACTCTCCAAATCAAGATCATAAAATTGCCACAAACCCAAAAGCTCCTGGATTGTTTTTTATTTGTTTTTTCTGTTTCACCAAACAAAACCCCCTACCAATTACCTAGAGGTAATTCCAGTTGTCCAGCAGTAATTGCTAGCCTGAATTTTGGGATAATATTTACTTGTTTCTTTTATAATATTATGATGTAAGTATGCATCTCTAAATAATAGATTCTGGTGTTTCTTGATTACAAACCTAAGTTCTCTAACTACCATGGTGAAACTTTTTGTATATCATTTTATCTCCTTGGGCATCAGTATCCTCCTCTTTGAAATACAGAAGTTGGACAAAACTAGTGACTTACATGATTATTAAATTAAAAAAATTATAAGCAGCCAGTTGTTCCTTGAGCTATGCTGCTTTTTGTAGATGCTGCCCGATATTTTTTCCTAATCAACAATCTCTTCATTCATAGCATACTCAAAACATTTTTTTTTTTTTGCAGTGAGGTATTTCTAGGGGAGGCTATCCTATTTTTCTTCTAGTCTCTCCAGTGACATTAACTTTTCCAGAAGTGGTTACAGTTCTCACACTAAATTATCAGACATAGATTAGTTTTCTCTGAAATCTCTCACTTCGGTTGTTCAACTGACTGAATAAAAAGAGGCCAACCAAACAGTGAGGCTATTTGCTGAATAAATGAAGGTGTCTCCTCACAAAGTAAAATCCTTTGTCTTTTTGTAGTATTTTTCACTCAGCCTCAGGCATGGTCATAACTTCGACTTCTCACACCAATCTTATTATCTATTCAATCCCTTTTCGTGAACAGATGGGAACATTTTTCTACCAAGGGACCACTCCATAAATATTCTAGTTGTCCCACAACTATTTGCTTTCATAGATCATGTATGGGATTTGTACTCAAACTTAGGTTTTTGAGATAGTAATATATTTTATTATTTCTCTCAACAAATATATCCTCCACAATTCTAAAACATGTAAAACCAGTATGTCTGCCATCAGATCATTTACAAGCAGAGGAGAGGGTTGTTAAATGTCAATTATCTCTATTTAACAGTAGATTCACACTATATGTGGCTTTCTGTCATCTAGTATCTATTGATTATTCACTTGAGTTGTAACCAAATAGATGGCTAATTCTTTATTTTGTATGAGGAAGACACAGAATCTATTATTCTCAACATTTTTACTAATGATGCTTTCTTGCCAGGTTCCAAAATGATTCTTTAAAATTTTCATCTTTGCTGTATGTGTAACTTTATCATGTTTGAGCATCATTTTCTTCTTGAAATTCATTTCTTTGGTGAGCACTTTGACATAAAATTTTCTTAATTTTTATTTTTAATTTAATATTTTTGTATTTATTATTGTTTCTTCTCCACTTTATAAGAATTTGAGTGTCAAAGGGAGTTAATATATTTACTCTATAATCAATTTTGTCAAATCATTTATTCTTCCTCACTGATTTATAAGAATACTTTATAAATTAAAATAATGTAGCTGTTAAATTTCTTAATTGCAAACCATAGCAACAATCTCTCTGTAACTTACATATTGCAAAAATCTCATGGTAAAAAATCAGGAACAAAGAGATGCTAGGAAGTTAGATTTATAGCCACACCTCAGGAGCTGCTTGATCACAGGTACTTCTAGAACTGATGATTCTGGATACTGGATACTGGATAGCACTGTTGTCTTTGGAGTAAATGACAAATTGTCTGTGCTCTTCTGTGTTCCTTGTTCCAGGTTCAAAATATTTCTGGTATAAGCATCCAGTTGACTGAACTGCAGCTATATGCCAAAGTGATAAACTAAAAAATTACACAGAGAGCTACTGACTGGACTTTCAACTTCCACAGTGTGAGTTAGGATTCTCTACATACACATGGCTTCACTGCTTACTTCATTCAGGCCTCTATATAATGTCAGCTTATAAGACAGGTCTTCCCTGTTTACCTTTCATAAAATAGCATCCAACTGCATCCTACCTGCCCATCATTCTCTATCCCTTTATCTTGTTTCATTTTTTCCAAAATACTCTTTGCCATTTGACAAATTATATGTTTATATAATTCATTTTGTGATTGCTTACAGTTGCTCTCCCACCATCATGAATACAAAGTCTTCTCCCTCCCACTCCCCACTATATTTCCAGAAGCTACAAAAATGCCTGACACAGAGTAACCCCGCAATAAAAATTTCCTAAATAAATGAATAATAACAGATTCCCCATACTTACAAAGGATAACTAAAACTGAAAAATGTCCAGTACAGATGACTTTTGCTTCCCAGGATATGCATACAGTTTGTCTCCCTCTTCATCATTTTGGATTTCCAACATACAATTTGTCTTCTTACAAATTTGAAAAATTCCCATCCAAAAATGCTTTTGCTTGTTGTAACACAATTGCCCTTCTTACTGTGAATACATTAGGATTTGCTAACAGTCATAGCAAATAATCTCCTAATCCCACTGGCTTAATACAATAGCAGTTTGTCACTTACATTTCCTTGTGGATTGGATGGAAGACTGTTCCTTGCATTCAGAAATCCAGGCTCATTTTATCTAAATGTTCTGTCTTCACCCAGAAACTCAAAGTCGTCTTCCACCAGATCTACAGGCAAAGGAAGTTAAAGCATTGGAGAATCTCACAAAAGGGTATTTTTGCTTGTTTTATATTGCTTTTGTTTTCTTTTTAACTCAGTATTGACTATGGCTTAAGCCACTAGGGCCAAGATTCTAATCTGGAATTTATGTTAGTAAGTAGGGTGTAGGTGTTTTTATTTTAATAAGAAACTAAAACCAGTTTCAAATGATTAAGCTTTTCACTGACTTGAAATGCCATTATCAAATATGAAACTCTTATGTGCTATTGAATCTAATTTGATTTTTCTATTTAGTTCATTGTTCTTTCTGTTTCAGGTATTTATATTCAAGTATTCAAGTGTCATTAAGGAGTTTTATGCTATATTTTTAATAAATGGCTTCCAGAATGTATGGGTAAAGAGTTCAGTGGATCCTCTCCTGATCCAAACAACAATTTAATTGGTGAAAATTATTTTAAAAACATAAAAAAATACAACATTTAAATTCTCTAGAAATTGTCCTAAGGGCATACAACAAATAGAGAATCCTCCATTTAAGAAAGTCTACTTCATATTGGTAAGAATAGTTGAAGTCTGTGGCATTTGAGCCACAACTTTGCTACTGTACTTACTTTAAGTCATTTTGGGTTGCTACAACAAATTATCATAGACTGAGTGACTCAAACAGCAAACATTTATTTCTCACAGTCCTGGAAGCTGGGAATTCCAAGATCATGGCGTCAGCATATCTGGTGTCTGGTGAGGGCCCGATTCTTGGTTTGCAGATGGTTATCTTCTCCTTGTAGTTTTACATGACAGAGATCAGAGAGCAAGAGTTTGTGTCTCCACCTTTTTTTAATAAGTGCTATAATCTCATTCATGAAGGCTTCACTGTCATGACTTAAGTACCTCCCAAAGGCTCCATTTCCAAATACCATCGTGGTGGGAATTAAGCTTCAACAAATGAATTTGAAGGGAACACAAACTTGTAGTCCATAGCATTACCCCTCCCACGTCCACCAGTTTCTTGTTTCAAAAGCTTTACCCAGGGTGTTTTACTCTGGGCAGGTACAGCCAAATAAACAAGGACTCCCTCTCTTCCCAGATCCCAGTCTGGAGCTAAGGATTCTTTTGGGAGGAGTGTGCCACCAGTGTTGTTTCAAATTCTTCCTAGCCTGTGTTGGGAGGCAGGCACAGTGCCAAAGAAAATTAAAATGGAGACCTGGTCTGAAGAACACCTGAGCAGACAAAGCTAGTTAGGTCTCATAAGTGACCTCAACCTTGGTTAATTTGCAATTATAAGCAAAAATTAATGTGTGCTCTTTCTTATAAATGCTTGTATTAAAGAAAAACAGAACTCAAGCTCAATCAAGCAGAACGGTCAACAAACTTAAATAACTAAGGACTTTCCAACAGAATAGACCAAATAAGGCAACTGTATGGATAACTGTAACCAATCATTTTATTTGCTTAACTTCTGTGTTTGTACTATAAAAGCCTCCCCCTCCTCTTCCCTCACTGGCCCTCCTGAACCACTTATGATTTGGAGCTGCCAGATTCATGAATAAATAGTGGCTCAAATAAACTCTTTAAAAATTTGTTGTGCCTTAGTTAACTTTTTAAACAACAGTCAAAAGGACCTGGTCTCCCTTTCCCTACCTTGCCTCCATGTACAACAGGATAAGCATAGGGTTCCAGTAGCTCATCACCCAATTTGTTCTTAAATTTGAAATAATTGACATAATTACAAAATAGAATAGTTTTCCAAGTTTGATAAATTTTACATTTAAAATTTTACTTGTTTTCCTCAGAAGATTTATTTTCATTGTAAAGCTTATTATGAGTATATAATTATGTCATAATTAAAAGTTTTCCTTCTTTATGATTTCTAATTGGTTATAAGTTTTTTTGAGAAAATTTATTGACTTTTGTACCAACATCTGTGGCTATCTCATTGAGTTTTATTATTTTCTTCTTTCTAGTCTTTAGCTTTGCTTTGTTGCCATTATTTTGAGTGTTATGAAATGGCAGCTTAGAATATAGACTTACATTTTTTTAAGTACATACATTTAAATGTGTAATTTCCCTCTAATTTTTATTGTAGTGGCAATGCACAATTTTTGAAAGTTACATTTTCATTAACTTTCAGATAAAAATTTTTCTGATCTTCATTGTGAATTTTTATGTTTGACCTTAGGTTATTTTAAAGTGTATTGTTTAATTATCAAATATTTGATGATTTTCTTTAAATTAGTACTTTTACCACTTATATAATTATGTGAGAACCTTCATGTATTTAATGCCATTCACCACTCCCACCTTTTGTGCTATTGTTTTCATATGTTTATCTTCTACATGTCTTTTGAACTCAATACGATAATATTATTATTATCATAATCATCATTTAAGCTATAAATACTTTTTTCTAGATGATTACATTATTTACCTCATCTGGTACTCTTCAGTCTTGTGTTTTTTTAATATTATTTTCCAATCACATTTGGTATTATTTTTCCTCTTTTAATAAAGAACTTCTGATTCTTAACTCTCTCAGCTTTTGTTTTTCTAAACAAGACATTTAAGTATTTTACCTTTATTTTTGAAGAATATTGTATCTGTTAATAGCATTCTGGATTGGCATTTTTTCTTCTTTCAGCATTTTAAAGATTTTATTCCATTGTCTTTGGTTTCCATTATTTCACTTGAAAAATCAGTGAACTTTTTGTTGCTTTTTTTTAAAGGTAATGCATTTTCCTTCTGAGATTATCCCATTGTCTGAATTTATCCCATTGTTGATGGTTAAAGTAATAGCTAGGCTATTTGTTTATGACTCAATGTGCATTTTTTCTTCCTTCATGTCAGAGTATCAATACCCTCCATATGTCTGTTTCTCTGATAAGGATGCCAAATTAGAAAAAATATATTTTATTTTTACTCATACATATATACACATACACATATGCAGTCACACATATACATATAATATACATATAGGTACATATTTATATATAATTCCTATACATTTATGTATAAATACATAAAAAATATAACATTTATTGTAAATTTTTAATGTATTTATGCTTTTTTCATTCATGTATAAATAATTATTATATGCATATTATGCATAAATATTTTTTCTTTTTTACTATACATCAACCATTGCTACTTATAAAAGTTGGTATTATTGATTGTCAAAAATGGGTTTACAGTTTCTTTGTTCTGTATTCTTTTTGCATTCTGACTATACCTCCTGCACTTCTCCAAAATGAATAAAAGTTTTGATTCTTTGAAATTGTCTCCATTCACTCTTCACAGCACCTCACTGTAAACACAGCAGGTAAGCCTATTGTGAGCTGCTTCAATTCCCTTTGCAACAGGTTGCAATCTACACTGCATTTGGTCTTTATCTTCTGATGTTTATGGGATTCAATGGATCTCTTCCCTAGTTTCAGCACACAAAATATTTTGTTTTGATTCTTTTTGGTTTTGAAGTAAAGGGTTACAGAATAATTTAAAAGTATTGACACATATCCATAACTTCTTTTATTGCATAAATATTTTAAAATTTTATTTAAGGCTATGTCATATGCTATGACATATGTTAAGAATAAAAAAACAAACAAGATATAATATTTTTTGTTATACAATCAACAAAAATTTGTATTTTCTAACTAATAGATATCTTAAAATTTGGCATTTTCTTTGATAGAATGGACTGAAAAGAGAAATTACATAATGAAGAGTTTCTCCCTTTAGATGTCCTGTCTCTTTCAATTGAACATTAATACACAAGATTGTTCACCAGTTATTACCCAAATGAAGCTTTGTCAAATTAAATTTGGAAAAATGAAATCATGTTTCTGGTTTAATCTTTAATTCATTTAAGAAAAAAAGCAATTTGTTGCTCACCGTTTTTTATTTGTTATCCTTTTATTTTCATAATTAAGTCAGTAATTTTCTCTCTTTGAAAAAATATTAGGATTGCCAGATTTACATCATAATATAATAGTTAATTAAAATTAGCCTAAAATAGAAAATAAATCATATAAACCATTTTTGTTGGGATTTTATTTCTAGCACACATCTATTCAAATATAATAGTTGCCATGTTGAATACAGATTAAAAACTATGAAAACTGAAAATATGAATTTGAAACAACTTTTGTAAAGTGTAAAAACTCCAGGTTTAGTTTTGTATAGTTTGTGTTATTTTTAAATTGAAGGTATAATGATGGGAGTTGAGACCAGGAAATTCAACTTAAATAAAATATAAGGGGGAAACAAAACCATTGATCCCTTTCATTTTCATTTTTTATTTCCATCAGCACTTTTGAATTTAAACATATAAATGGAGGTCTTGAAATTCCAGGGAATTTTGCCAAAAGAAAACTCAGTCTGCAATTTATTGTAATGTTAGATGCCAGCAAATCCATTTATTTAGTTAGCAAACATCGCAATTCTAATGTGAACTCAGGCTATGTTTGAGACTTTAATTAAATGGAAATGTGCTGTTTTAGCTGCGAGAAAGAAAACAACTGGCTATTACGTTTTCCAAGCTAGAAATGCTAGAAACGCTGTGTTTATTGGGTGAAATTCTATACACACACAAATGTGCACACACACAAAGCCTTAAATGCAAACAGTTGAGTTCAATCTATTGAACAGCTAATATATGTAGAAATAGAAATTTCTTGACTTTTAAAACTTGGGAAATAGTGCTTATCATTTTTAATGATCAGGATTTAAATGTTTATGGGACAATTCTTAGGTTAGTAGGTGCCTTCCTGATTTCCAGGTTATCTAAACAAGAATATTACATCTTAGATCTGAAAAATAATAGAGGTTCCTTGATACTTCACACTATACTTTTTATTTAAGACAAACTCTGAATCATTTTAATATAATTTGGTAAATTTAATATAATTTAATATAATTTGGTAAATTTGATACATTAAATAGCAAACTTACATCTGAAAACTTCTCATAAAGATTATTCATTGGCATATTTTGCATAATTTTTGCCATATTTAGATGTACATAAAACTGTTCTTGCTAAGATTCTCTCACTTGACTGCTTTAATTACAACTGATGATTGTAAACATAGTCCATAATGAATTTCCCTTTAACAAATAAGCAGATAAACTATCTCAGGGCTCTTTATATGATTTATTAAATTTACTAACTGAATAAATTGATTTGCTGGTATATGATGGTTGCAGGAGTTTCTTCCCTTAGTTCCACCTAAATAGCATTCTGCCATTTATTATTGTCAAATCCATACAGTATGGCTCAAACTTTAAAAAGTACTTAAAATCATCTGCCATTTTCCCGGTGCTTTACAGTATAAAGGATATGAAAAACAAGATGTGGTGCCTTATAGTTAAGTATATTTTAAATTTAATTAGAATAAAATCGACCTTCTATGAAAAATAGGACCACCACATTGTAATTATAATGAGTGCCTTGTGTGCTAGTCCTGAACTTATAGTGCAAACAGCCACATAATATTAGAGAAAGAAGGCTTATTGTCAGTTAATGAAAAGAGAGAAAAAGTGAAAAACATTAATCTAATTTGTACTTTGTTTAGTGTCAGCCTGGAAGAAAAGAAAATGTTTAGATATGGAGAGATGATTGAATTTCCAGGTCTAATTATCTTGTTTCTGAGGGTTGCAGGAATACTGCCAAATTTATCATTGACTTTGTAGAAGAGTTCTGAGTAGAAATTTGACATAGGACAGCTGAAGCAATGAGAGAGGTCAAGCATAAATATTCCCAAACAACCTATTTCCATATTGAAATGTATTTCTTCTAAGATGGGAAAGCTTTAATGAAGTCAGAGATAAATGCAAAGTGGCTTACCTGACAGATGAAGCAATAAGCCCATTCCCTCTCTGCAACTAAAAGCTTGAAATTACCCATCTGTCATCCCTCTAGTGGGCGGGGATTATAATGGAAAGCAGCGTGCATCTCAATTACATAACAATCCCAGTTCCAATTATATATCATGTAGGGTGTAAAACACATTATCTCCCTACAATAAACTGAACATATAACAATAGCACTACTCATTTTTATCTTTGACATTTCTATTTTACCATTTTTAATTTTTTTGTGTAACCTAATATTTTTAAGCACATTTTTCCTTGATGTTACTTGTTTCTTTTTTTAATATTAAGTTATCAAATATGCAGTGATTATTTTTTAAAAGTTACTATGTGCCTGCATCCATATCAATATACCTCAAATGAATTTTTATGAGGAAAAAGGAAAGTGATATGATTTAAATTTAGACTTCTTTTTTTGTCATTGTTTTTCTTGTAAAGGGCTCTGTCACTTTATACAATAGTTATAAAGGTATGGTATCCCAAAGGGCCCCACAGGGTGTGTAACCTTATTCATGTGACTTTGAGCAAAAGATCCTTGTGATTTAATTCAATATTATTCCTTTATATAGCTGGATGGATGCTAGAAGTCCAAATTTGGTACTTTTTTTTATTTGGCTCACTCAATGATAACCTTGAGCTGTTACCCTTACAATTGAGTATGTGACAAGAATGTTGAGCTTGGTAGGATTAAGGTAACCCATAAAGAGAGAACCTTTTAAATTTTTTTACATAAAAGGACATCTAGACAGAGATACTCGGTATAGATAAAGTGCCTTTAAAAAAAGGACTTTGGAAGGTGATATATACAAGAGAACATATTCTCCTTTATTTCACTGAAAGACTTAAACCTGAAACATTGCTATTTTTATGTGACCTTTTTTAATATAGAAAAAGTCTCTCAAATGTGTATATCGGTTAGTTACTTCCGCATAATGAACTCCACAAAAACTCACCAACATAGAGCAGGTATTTACTTAGCTCACACTCATTTGGATTGAACAATCTAGGTGGGGCTGGTCTGCTGCAGCTTGTCTCTGTACCCAGCAAATTTCTTCCCCCACCTAGGGCCAATGTTTAGTCCAAGTATGTTGCTTTCATGGAAACGGTAGGAACACTAGACACAAGTAGTTAAAGCACAGGGCCTCTTAAAGCCCAGACTTCAAACTGGCACAGACTTGCTTCAGCTTAATCCTTTTGGCTAAATGAGTCACATGATAATATCTAAAGTCAAGGGTCAGGGAAATATACTCTGTTCCTTAACGGGAAAAATTTAAAAGCCTCCCAGCCAAGGATAAGAATCATGAAGGGGTAAAGAAGTGGGGTTAATAATGTGATCAACCACAGTAAGAATTGTGCTAGGTCAAGTGGGAGATAAGAAACCTAGGACAAAATTTATTATGTCCAAAGAGTTGACAGTCTACTTCAGTGGATAACAAATGTCTTCTGAAAGAAATAAGTTAGTTATTGTTGTGTAAATTATATTTTTGTTTTTGCTATCAGTCCTACTTTTTCTATAATTATGTACAATTTGATACTCAGTGGGAGGCAGAAAATGTCACCCAGTATAGAAGCTGAAAATGCCACTTTCTTTCCTAGCTTCCTAGAAACTAGGACCTTGTTCTAAGATCTGAGACCAACCAATGGCGGGGGGTGGAGGTCGGAAGGGAGTCTAGGAACTTTAAACTTGGATCTGTGCTTGAACAGGTGGTAGAAAGTATAATATTTCTAGGGGCAGCGGTGGCAGTGTTGTCAACAAAAACGTCCAGACAAAGAGGTGCAGGTGGTAGAGGCTGTGACAAGTGTTAAACAGTGAGAAGTCTCTTTCTTGGATGGAATTTGGCTGTAATTCTTTCCATCTTACATCTCTTGGTTTGTTTGTTTTTTTCCCTTTATCTCATTCCGATATGCCAGTCTTCCTAACTATTTCTTTTAACAAATTCCCGTTTTCTGGTCAAAAAAGACAGAGTGATAGTCTGCTGCTTAAAATTACAATCCCTGACTGATACTCTTACAGTGTTTAAATGAAGACATAAATTTTACAGCAGTTTGAACAGGAAAGAGCACCATGAGCAGAAGAGTAAGGGAAAGGGAGAGGAGGATATGGGATTTAACTGGTTCTTACAAGATGTCTATGGGGTAAATAAAGAAAGAGACGTGGGTGAGATATCCTGAGCAAGCAACATGACATGAATAATTGGAGTTTCACAATTAACAGTGGGCCAGGGTCGTGGTAAGTTGAAAGAAATATCTAAGCTGGCTAACTCTAACGCTCCTTCTCTGTTCACTCTGCCACACATTTCAATGTGATTTCCTCTTTCTTACCATTTTATTTTAAGTATTTAATTCCAAAATTATAATGACTCCCAGGTTATGACTTCCATAGACAGTGTTCAGTTATTATTACTTAAATGACTTCTACTAACTTTAGTTATATTTACTGCCCTCATTTTTGGCTTCTGTGACATGTACCCTCTGGAGTTTTTCCCTATCTTCCTGGCTGACTCTGTTCAGTCTCCTTTTCTGATTTGGTTTCTTCTTTCATCCCACCAAGGCTGCTGTTCTTCACGGCTTTTCATAAACATATTTTTGTTCTCACTTTACACATTCTTCTAAGGCAAACTTAGTAATTTGTTCAGTAACCATTTATGTGTTGCTCTCTTCCAGAACTATATTTGCAGTCCTAATCACCTTCAATTTCCAAACATATGTAATTAACTGCCTTGGAGAACTATCAAATCAGATGCTCCAGCGGCAGCTCCAATTCAACCAGGTCAAACTGAACTTTTTGCCTTGGTGAATGGCTTCACCAATGCAGATATATTTTTTTTCTGTGTTTTTTTCCCTCAAGATATTAAGATGATACAATTTTTTTTTACCTGGATAACTTGTATAATGCTTAAGTCAGGGATATTAGTATGCTTGTCACCAGAAGAGTGTTCACTCTACCCAATAGGTAAGATTTTGTCCCTCACTCCTCTCCCACTCTCCACTCTTCTTAGTTTCCAATGTGCTTTAATCTCTTTGTGACCATGTGTGCCCATGATTTAGCTCTCACTTGTGAGTGAGAATATGTAGTGTTTGATTTCCATTCCAGAAATATTTCTCTTAGGATAATGGTCTCTAGTTCCATTCAAGTTACTGCAAAAGACATTATTTCATTATCTTTTAAGGCTGAGTAGTACTCCATGGTATATATACATATTTACCACATTTTCTTTATCCACTCATGAAATGATGGGTACTTAAGTTGATTCCACATCATTGCAATTGTGAATTGTGCTGCAATAACATTTGAGTGGAGGTATCTTTTTGATAAAATGACTTATTTTCCTTTGGATAGATAACCAGCATTGGGACTGCTGGATCGAATGGAAGACCTACATTGATTTCTCTGAGGAATCTCCATACTTTTTTCCATAGAGGCTGTACTAATTCGCAGTCCCACCAAAAGTGTATAAGCGTTCCTTTCTCTCCGTATCCATACAGCATCTATTATTTTTGGACTTTTTGATAATGGCCATTCTGACAGGGTACAGTGGTATCCCATTGTGTTTTTTTCCCATTTGTTTAATGCATAATTTATTAAGCTCATAAATCTAATACCAAAAACTGAAAACCAATTTTTCTTGGCATCTTTAAATATTGATTAAAAATTTATTAAACAAATCATTTTCAACAATTTAAACTAACTGCAATTATATATTTAGAATGGCTAATCCTTTTAAACATTTCAAAATCTTAATTCACAAACATATAAAAACAAAGCTTATAGCACTTATTGCTATAGTTTCACTTAAATCTGTTTTAAAACATCAATACCATGGTTTTGATGACTTTCTTATTTCTGTGCTTTTTTTTCTATGCTTGTTTTGACATACCCTCAGGATTTCAGTATTATTATTTTTCTTTCTTTCTGGGAGTCACGCAATTCTTAGCAGACTTAAAGAAAAGATTATCTTATCAGAACAGCCTGCATTGCAGGACTTAGTTTATTGACTGATTAATTCTTGGTCAGATTTGTTTGCTTCTCCCAAGGTGATTTTAACCCAAACCACCTTTTTATATTAAGCTTTTCTATAGTTCAATGACATCTGGAAAGCTGCACTGTTGATTAGGGTGGGTACTCTGACAGGGAACATCCCAGCCTGGCACCATAACAACCCACTGTGTTTTTAATTTGCATTTCCCTGATGATTAGTGATGTTGAGAATTTTTTCATATTTGTTTTTGCCATTTGTCTATCTTCTTTTGAAAAGCTTCTGTTCTCATGTCTTTTGCCCACTTTGGGATGGGGTTGTTTGGTTTTTCTCTTGGTGATTTTTTTGAGTTCTTCATAGATTTTTGATGTTAGCCCTTTGTCAGGTGTATAGTTTGTGAATATTTTCTTCCATTCTGTAGGTTGTGTATTCACTCCATTGATTATTTCCTTCGTTGTGCACAAGCATTTGAATTTAATTAAGTCCCATTTCTTTATTTTTTGTTATTTCTGTATTTGCCTTTCTATATTTCTGTATTTACCTTAGTCATAAATCTTTGCCTAGGCCAATGTCTAAAAGAGTTTTTCCTGTGTTTTAGTCTAGAATTTTTATGTTTTAATGCCTTACATTTAAGTCTTTTATCTATCTTGAATTAATTTTTTATATGGTGAGAGATAGGGCTCCTGTTTCATTCTTCTGCATGTGGCTATCCAATTTTCCCAGCACCATTTATTGAATAGGGTGTCCTTTCCCCATTGTATGTTGTTGTCTGCTTTGTTGAATAAAAGTTGGTCATAGCTATATGGTTTTATTTCTGGGTTCTCTATTCTGTTCCATTGGTCTATGTCTTTACATTTATACCAGTACCATGCTGTTTTGATTACTATAGCCTTGTAGTATAATTTGAAGTCAGGTAATGTGATGCCTCCAGATTTGTTCTTTTTGCTTAAGATAGCTTTGGCTATTCAAGCTTTTTTGGTTCCAAATGAATCTTAGAATTATTTTTCCTAGATCTGTGAAGTATGACATTGGTATTTTTATGGGGATTGCATCGAATCTGTAAACTGGTTTGGTCATTATGGACATTTTAAAGATGTTGATTCTACCAATCCATAAGCAAGGGATATTTTTCCATTTGTTTGTTTCATCTAGGATTTATTTCATCCATATTTTGTAGTTCTCCTTGTAGAGATTGTTCACCTCTTTGGTTCAGTATATTCCTAGATATTTTATTTTCTTTGTAGCTACTGGGAATTGTATTGAGTCCTTAATTTGATTCTCAGCTTGACTATTATTAGTATATAGAAGTGGTACTGATCTGTGTAACCTAAGACTTTGTTGAATTTATTTATCAATTCTAGGAGTCTTTTGGTGGACTCTTAAGCATTTTCTAGATACAAGATCATATTGTCAGCACACAAGGATACTTTGACCTCCTCTTTCCCTATTTGGATTCCCTTTATTTCTTTCTCTTGCCTAATAGCTCTGGCTAGGACTTCTAGTACTATTTTGAATACAAGTAGTGGCAGTGGGCATCCTCATCTTGTTCTGGTTCTCAGGAGAAATGCTTTCAACTTTCCCCCATTCAGTATGATGTGGGCTGTGGGTTTGTCATATATGGCTTTTATATATATATATATATATATATGGCTTTTATAATTTTGAGATATGTTCCTTCAATGCATAGTTGGTTGAGGGTTTTTATCATGAAATAGTGTTGGGTTTTATTGAATACTTTTTCTGCATCTATTGAGATGATCTGACCAATAACAAGCAGTGAGGTTGAAGAAGTGAGAAAATAATCTCCCAAAACAACAACAACAAAAGCCCTGGACCACATGGATTCACAGACGAATTCCACCAGACCTACAAATAGAACCGATACCTATCCTGCAGAAATTATTTCATAACATCAACAAGTAGCAAATCCTCCCTATCTCATTTTACAAAGCCAGTATCGCCTTGATACCAAAGCCAGGAAAGGACACAACAAAAAAAGAAAACTGCAGACCAATATCCCTTATGAACATAGATGCAAAAATTCTCAACAAAATACTAGCAAACAAATTTGACAGCACAAGAAAAAGATAATTCACCATGATCAAGTGGATTTCATCCCAGGGATACAAGGATGGTTCAACATACGCAAATCAATAAACATAATTCACCACATAAACAGAAGCAAAAACTAATGCAGATATCTTTGACATTTCCTTCTTTTTTATCCAATCCCCATGACTACCTCCACCACCACCCCAACACCATACTGAATTATTCATTACAGCATATTCACTTTTCTTCTTTTTTTTCCCCATCTAACTGTCATTATCTTTGTTCAGTCCAACATTGTCTTCTACTTGGATTATGGTAAGAGCTCATAGCTGGTATTCCTTCAAGTATAGTTCAGCTTTAAAATTTCTTAATGAGAGAGCCACAATATGTTTTCAAAAATTGTTTAAATATGACTACTACAATTAAAAAAATGTATTTAATGGGCTTTCAATTTCCCTCAAGAAAAAAGTATTAATTTCTTGGTATAGCATATGAGATGTTTTTGTAATCTTTTTTCTTCCTTACCTGTCTAGATTCAGCTTTTAGTTTCATCACTGCCTCTCATTCCCATCACGATCTCAGAAATTTTCTATTCCAATCATGGAATATATCTAAGTGAATTTACCCAAATGTGTCATTTTTCCTCTCATCTCTTTACTTCTTAACAATTACTTCCTCTGAATACTCACTGTGGCCTTCACAACATACATCTCAAACTGGATAATACTCAATCACTACTCAGGAATCAGGTTTTTTCTTACCTGTTCTCTGAAGCCTTATGTAACTCCTTGAGTCTGAGAAGGGCTTTTTCTAGGAGATCTCATAGCACTCTGTACTTATATACATTTAAACATTAGACATACAGTAAGAAAATCATGATCCATTTCTGTATCAAACACTAGACTCTAAATTTTCTAAGATCAGTTTTACACTCTTTTTTTCTCTGTTGCATAAAGCAGATTGTTAATAAATATGTAATTATTTGAATTTTTTTAGGGATTATTCCCAAATCACAGGAAGTAAGCTTGAAGACAAATATGGATATTGACTGTCAGACAAAGGAGTAGTCGCAAAAAGAATTAATTATCAGTTGTGGTAACCTAAGAATAAAGTACAAAGCATTTAAAATTTTCATGTACTCTGTAAATATGCTACACCAAATTACTGGCTATTCCCAATTATTGCATAGTACTCATAGCCTCTTCTCTTAGCCCACATTGTTATATTGACATCACTCTATACCTATTTTTCAATACTATTTACATTTTTTGTTTTGATTTCTTATTGAACACTTTTTTGATTACTGTTAACTCTCTGACACACTGATGCTGACTACTTTATTCAATGACAAACAGTTCAACTTTAATTAATCTGTTTTAAAGTAACATGAGATATAATTTGGAATCTATATATAATACCAGAAAGATACAAAAAAGAGGTAATTAGTTCTATTTGTTAAAATGGTAAATAAACTAATATAAATCAAAGATATTATGTGATTATTTCTGTTATACATTCAGTTGAATTTTATTTTCTTAACTGTTAACCTTTTATTGTACTTTATAATGAGTGAATGAATGAGTGGTGGGTGACTACATACTAAACCTTTCCAAGAAATTTTGCCAAGATTGAACTAAGCCTTGTTAACACAACATTCTATGAGGAATACTTCTTACTTATTTTTTCATTCTGTGTATAAGAATCTTTAAGATTCAGGAAGAAATCACACTCACACTATCCATATGGTCAATCTAAATCTAGTCTTTTAGGGATTCCTTCACTAGTACTTTACAAAGACATTGAAAGTTTACTTTAGAAACAAGCAAAAAACAATACCAACAATCTAGAATGAGAAAAACTGAGATTTGACTTTGTGATTAACTTAAGCATAACTTTATAAACAAGAAATTAATACCAATATCAAATGAAGCTCCAATATATACCTCTAATTCTTCTTTTCTAAAGGAAAAGGTGAAAAATCTACAGTTTTGTTTAGACCATGATATCTCTTTTATATTGTTCTTCTGTTTTGGTTGTCTTTATTCTATTGTACAACTTTATAGTGTTCTTGCTACTGTCCACCTGCCCTGATGTTAATTTTTTCTTTGTATTACTCATAATTTAAAAAAAACTAAAAACATAATATTTTTAGTTTACATATGCTAATGTAAAATTAACAAGAAAACTATGATCAGAACAAGAATATGGTTCCATAGCAGATGAAAGTTTAATGCATTATGGAAAGAAGAAAAATTTAATGGGAATATTGTGAGATTAAACATGTGGAGTTAGTTAAAATCCCAAAGATGTATGGCCGATTTACAGCTGAGGAGATGGCTGATCTGACAGGTATGATCCTATAGAGACTACAGAATCAAGGTTTGCAACAAAGAAATTCTTGATTGAAGAGAGATAGGCTAAACTCTAAGGAGAGTGACTTTAAGTTGCCAGGGCAGGGGTACGGTTGGTGGGAGCTGGTGAGGTGAAAGGGGTTTCTGGCACTAGAAAATAAAGTTCCTTCTCAATTTCACATTTGAGGGCTTCTTAGTCTAATAGCCACATTCCTTCTTAACTATACTAAACCAAATCCTGCTAGTCAACACACCTATGCACACGTATCTCCCATGCAGATTTCCTCCTCAGGGGAGGGGATGACTGACAAAAATACTGACATCCATAGTAGATTAGGAAAACTTGAAGAGCCACCAAAGAAAGTCCATGCAATCCCTTAACATAAAATATTAATAAATCATCAAAGATCACCAGACCCATGAGAACTAAGTAATGAAAGCTAATTGGAAGACAAGATAAATTTAAAAGATAATATTTGGAGAAATACAGTCAACTCAAGGAAGATAAAATTTAAAAAGAAAAGCAATAAAAGTCCTAGGAACTTCCAAGAGTAAAAATAGTGTAAATATTTCATGCATAAACCAAGAATAGAATTATATAAAGAAACAAAAATTAACCAGAACGCAAGAAATTTCTTAAAAGTTTTTTTTTTTTTAATCTGATTGCTTACCTGAACAAGAATACAACCTATTGGGGACTGTAAGCTAAACTCAAGAAAAAATCTATTTAAAGCACAATTATTAAAAAATAGAGAAATCAAGAGTAAAAAAGATGAGACATGGGAGGCCCAACCAGTCCAGGAAGTAACACAGAGAACTACTAGAATAAACTATTAGAAACTATTATAATAAACTGTTATAAAACAGTACATCAAAGGGAGAGTCAGATTAAAATACTCTTGTCTATCATATGATATACTCTAGAAATTCCCCTTAATGGTCTTTTAGGGATAATTTAGAGTTTCTCCTAAATTATCTCATTTCTCTGGCATTAATATTGTTAATCTTCTTTTCTGTTGTTCTTTTATTTTTTCCTCATATATCTGGTGATTTTTGATGGTCTCAATATTTTACAACAAAAGACTGTACTGATTTTCCTTGGTTGCTCTTGATGGTTTCATTGGCTATTGTGGACATTGTCTTTTGTGGACAGTGGTTTTCTCAGTCATCTTCTCCACCAAAGGAGGTAACTACCTGGGAGAGACAGGCACTTGGATGAGGCATTTGAAGAAGAAGGATGTGCATTAGGGTATCTAGGTGGTAAGAAACTTAGCAGACTGAGGCTCCCTTGTAAGTATTAACTATAACATATCCCTGATGAAATAAAAGAATATATGTATTAACATAAAATATACAAATTCAGAGGCAATTGAATTGCTTTCCATTGACTCTGTCATTTCATTGATTAAGATGTAATTTAGAAAAACTTTTACGATGGATTCAAATCCCAACTTTTATGATGGGCTTTTCTATGGTGACAAGAGACAAGAAATCCTATATATGTTGGCAGATATCATTCTGATATAAAGGAATTGCTAAAACCTGCTCATGTATTCAACAGTATATATAAAGCAGCTATTATATTCCAAGTACTTTCCTACGTCCTTGGATTATATTGGTAAAAAAACTCCATAATTAAAATAAAGATGAAAATTTAAAAAATTGACAGAGGTGACAACAGGGAGGCAGAAAATTGGTAAGAGCTGTTTGTTAGTGTACTGATGCATTTTGTTCTCTACTGTGGATATAGAAAATAAACAGAGCCTAAAAATTGCCTAGAATCTAGAAGTCTCTTGTTTCTCATTCTGCATTTTAAGAGTTTTTTAGAAGTTTTTTTTCCAACAAGTTTATATCTCTGTCCATATGTTCAAAATTCCTTTAGCATAACTTTATAAGGATGTTTTGCTACAATTTTAACTTTAACCCAGTGCTTAGAAAGTGTTCTTCCAAAGTGTCCTTCCAAGCATGTTCACCTTTGTCATATTCTTTAGTTATGTTCAAAGATCTACATCAAGAGTCCTCTAATTTTCCAATCCAACATGGACTCAGAATCATAGGGTAAATGGCATAGGGTTAGGGCAATAAAGATCTGTTGTTAGAATATGCACATGCCACAAATACTATGTTCTCTTTTCCCTAATTAAAATCTAGCCAATTGTTGCTTGTCTTATATTATACAAAGTAATTTAGAACTTGATCAGTTTGTTCCTTTAGCATTCAAATACCCTTTCTTCGTTTCTCTTCATATAGTCTCTTGCAAGGGAGTTGCCAAATTATTTCTTGCTAAATATTGTCATTATGTCACTCTTATCTGGCTCCCCTTTATCCATGAATCAAATCAAAATAATTCCTTCTTTTTCCAGTGACAACTATGACTGTACTCTGGACTGGCTTTGCTCATGCGCATCTTTTCCCTGTTATTTATATTTCTCTTTCTATAATAGTACTCATTCACTTTGTAATATTTACAAATAGTTATGTGACATTACAGAAATAACAGAGAAAATGGAACACCTTTTCCTCACCCATAGCAAGGGGCATGGCTAATACTCTTATAACAAAAGACAGAATAATGAGAAAAGCATAACAAATTTATTTAACCAAAGTTCTACATGACACAGGAGCCTTCAAAAATAAAAACCCAAAGGCCTAGGGAAAACTAGGAAAATCTAGTATTTTTATGCTGGCTGATGAAAGAAGTGGATAGTCGTGGAGAGAAACATGATTGGTTATAAAGGGGTATGATCTAATGGTAATAAACTGGGGGGAACTTAGGAAGGTATGTTTGTTCCATTTCTTCTTGGCCTGCAGGTGTGGGGCAGTATTCCTCTGAAATGAGGATCCTATGACATACTTTCAGATGAAGTAGGTCAGAGAATTCCTTCATGGCCATGCTTCAGGGAATTAAGGTGGGAGAAGGCCAGAGTGATCTTTTTGCTTCTGCCCTTTTTTCAGCTGCCAAGGTGCCATACTTTGAGGTATTGTGTTCTGAAACCCAACACAGAAAACTCAACTAAGGTAGAATTTGTGTTTTATCAGGGAAAAAAGTCATGACACTGATGAACTAAATATGTTTTGAAACAAATCCAGGAAAACATAAATAAAATTATTAAACAGAGTTTAGCATTTTTATTCTAAAATAATTAAGGGTAACATTGAATATAATCAACATGTATTCACAACTTCATAAAAGTTTCAATAGGTTTGCAACTGGATAAAAAGAGATCATTTTTATAAAGAATTAAATAGGTTACATGGCAAAAATTTAATGAAATGTATTATTAAAAGAAGTTGAATCTATCTGTGTATATCTATATGTGTATTTGTGCATTCATGTACACACATATATTTTAAAGAATAGATTATATAAATATCATCATAAGTTAGGGAAAATTATATAAGTTTGTCTTTAATATATTTAATTTGATATAAAAGGAGTTGAATAAAACATGCCCAGCCATTTTTTGTCGTTTTCTTGTTCTCATATATGACTTTTAGAAATAGGAATCAATGAATTTTCTATGATGAAAATTTGCTTTTTTGAAATCAGTGATATGATTCAGGATATTTGGCTTATGATATTAGTAAGCAAACTACAAATTTCTATTCTTTAAACACTGAATGTCCTGTAATAAATCTTTTGACCTATATTCTCTAATAATGAGATTTTAATACAAATTACTGTTTTAATTTCATCATTTTCCCAATTATGTTTTTTGTATGCTCTAAACAATCATGTTTTGCATATGCTGTAAATTAGGCATATACAAAACATAATGCAAATTGTGATAACAATGTCAATTTACTTTGTAAATTTTATTTCAAATTCTATTGCAAAATAGAAATTTTAAAAAGCTTTACATCTTTAGCCAGGTGTGTTGGCATATGCCTGTAGGTAGTCCCAGCTATTCGGGAGACTGAGGTAGGTAGCTATGGTTGCAGCACTGCACTCCAGCCAGCCTGGGCGACAGAGCAAGATCCTGTCTCTAAGGAAAAAAAGAAAGAAAGAAAAGAAAAGGAAAGGAAAGAAAAGAAAAGAAAAAAACTTGCATCTACTAGGCCTGGACTATTTTTACTATTATAATGTTTTTAAATGTGCCTTGGTCCATTTGTATCAACTATTTTATGAATTTTTTTAATCAACATTTACTGAATATCTGTTTTATCATGGTGTTGAGCCTAATACTGAACCTTCTGGGTTTCACAATATAGGGCTATAAAGGCCAAGGGAAAACTTTCTCTTCACCCTCTGAAGGTTCACTGAAAATCAACTGACAAAAGTCAGATTAATAGGAGAAATGGCATACAAATTTATTAACACAGAGTAATTACCCCCACCATGCAATGTGGTACAGATGGTTATATACCCTTCTTCTTAGAGGAAAGGGAGGTGGTAAAGTGTGGATGATTTTAGGAAGGTAGTAATAATTTTTAGGGTCATGCCATGGGCTTGAAGGGCATATAACAGCTTGGGACAAAGTCTGTTGGGCCCACACAGCAGACAATCATTTGTGATAAAATCTGACCAGGTGTGTTGACAGACTTCAGTCTTTCTTCTTGCAAAATGAATTCAGAAAATGAAAGCTCAGAGAAGGGACAAGAAGTAATTTTTTTTTTGGTGTGTCCAGACTTTAGGCAGATAAGGGAACATCAGAGAACAATTTTGTGCTGTGCTTTGGGAGAAACAGAGGATTGAGCAGCAGGAGGGCATAAAGAGGAGGTGAGAGAAACCTTGAGGCTTCTTCTTCAGTTTAGCATGTCAAAGCACCATGTTTTGGAGTATCTGTTTCTGAGCCCAACAAGGATGTGAAGACAAAAGCATGACTGATACAATATTCCTGATCTTTAAATCTCACAGACCAGTGAAAAAGATTCACATGCTTTTAAAACCTTCAAGTTAAAATTTAAACAGAAATATGTAAAATGTGTTATAAATACGCACACACAAAAAAAACAACTTCAACTAAGTGTGATTTCAAGGAAGAAATGACGGTGGTAAATTCAAGATAAATTTAATTGGACATATAGTATTTGAGCTTGATTTTGAAAGAAAAAGATATTTTGTGGGTTAGGGAAATAGAGAAAAGGGCTTCCATGAAGAGAAGTAATGTGCATACAAATACATACATCTTTTTTTGTTTTCCGATACACCTACTTCTCTCTCTTTTTCTCTCTCTTTCTTTCTTTCTTCCTTCCTTCCTTCATACCTTCTTTCCTTCCTTTCTTTCTTTTTTTCAAGGTCCAATGCCATGAAAATGAATGCTGGGCACTCTAGGATTTTACCTTGAATTGGAGACCATAAATTTGTCTTGCCTCCAATTTTCATGGCAACATTATTTTTTTCTGGTAAGATAAAGCTACCAAGGTGCAGGAAGCTAGAATGGAAATGTTTGAATTCTATCAACATTATTTTCAGGGATGAACAATATTTGAGCAGGTAAAAGTTCTTAATCACTTGGAATTCAGACCCAAAACAAATGAACTTCCAAACAGCTCAACTATTGTACAATCTCATGAAGATAGCCACAGAACGTCAGCTTTTAATGATCACAAGATCTATATTTAGAACCACCTTGCTGAAGTGAACTGTTATTGTGCTGTGGAATATATAATTATGGAAGCAAAAGAAATTGTCTTCTGTTTTTCTGAAATTGAAATGAATATAATTCTGATATGATAATAAGGAAAATGTATTTCAGACAACGATTACTCATTAATGTTGTTAATATTGAAGCTCTTTTCCATGCCATGGAGACAGGCAGCTTCTTTGTGCTTTCAGATAATTTGCTTTTACCTTCCTCTGCCACCTCAAGTCAATAGTCCATCAATATTTTATAGTTTCTTTTCTACCACAATAATTCCATTTATGGCATGATGGCATCTCTAAAGGAGCTCCAGTAATTTCATTTTTCATCATTCCATATCATTTCCATTCTTTGGTAGAAAAATTTGTGAGAGGTTTGGGTATTCAAGTTTTCCTGAACTAACAGTTGTTTATAATGTGTTACTTTATACATTTCCTAATTGGTCTTTTCTTAAACATCACAAACAATTGTTCTATTTGAAGCATTGCAAATATAAGGGTCACTTGTGATATTTCCACTTAAAAAGTGTTTTTTGCCCTCCCCTCAAGAATGTCGTCAAGTAAGTTTGTGGTAGAACACAGGTATCTACATTTTATCAAGGACTGTAGGTGATCCTGATTCAGGTAGTATAGGGACAACATTGTCATAAAACATATAATTTTGAATATTATTTTGGCATTTAGATTTTTATTTTAGCAATATTCATTGCTAAATCTATCTTCAGGGTGCAAAGTTCTATGGCATGTTAAATCATTCCCTAGTAGTAGTTTCAGGAGCTTTGCTCGGTAGTAAAGGATACCAACATTTAATTTTTATTTACCTCCTTGCTTATGGATGGAAAAATAAGCTTATTTAAAAGTTATAATTGTGACAAGTACTATGAAGAAAAGTGTGCATGGGACTTTGAGATCATATAGAGGAATAAGATTTGGAAAAGCAAATCATCCTTTTTAAAGAAGCTAAATATTCTGAGGATATAAAAGTATTCTAATTGAAAAGAAGAGTAATAAAGAGAATTCCAAACCAAGGAACCGATGTAATTGAAAGCCCTGAACAAGATACAGAATATACCTTTTGAATAAAAGAGATAATGCCAATGTGTTTTAAACAAAATAAACACAAGTGAGATAGAAGATGAGATTATTTTGGTTACTAGAGTAAAAATATTTTAAGTATTTTTTCCTCTCCTTCCTATCTTCTTTCCTTCTTTTCTTCCTTCCTTCATTCCTTTCTTTTTCCCAGAAGTCAAAAATATCTTAAGTGTGGTGTTTGGGTTCAGAATAAACACCCTAAAGTCTGGCACTGTGACATGCTGAGTACTTTGAACTGAAGGAGATTGGGCAAACCTCGGAAGCAAGGTCTCTTTGACCTTCCCCTGTCCTCCTGTCTCCTGTCCCTCTCTCCCTTGAAGTGAGTCATAGAAACTAGAATTCCTCTTCCCCAGGTCTGGTCACAAAAACTAAAACTCCTCCCTCCCGAGGCAAGCCATAAAATTTAGAAAGGTCACTCTCTCCCTTCTCTCTTCTCTCTTGAAGACCCTGATTCCAGAGGGGTCCTGGCCAATCACATTTCTACACAGCTGTCCATTCTTCATCAAATCTAAGCATAAAAATGGACAGTTTTCCCTGGGTCTTTGGGTCTTCATTTCTTAAGGCTCCCATGTTATATAAATCTTTGATTAAATAAATGCGTTATGTTTTTCTCCTGCTAACCTGTCTTTTGTTATAAGAGTGCCAGCTGTGACACTTATGATGGGTAAGGAAAGGAATCACACCTTTCATCCCCTACAATTGGAAGATATGTTCAAATCTTCCTGTCTTTATTGTACCCTATATTCCTCCACTACATCCCTATTCTTCCCCAAGGGGTGTGGTGTGCAGCACAAGAGTAAGTG
Organism: Daubentonia madagascariensis; assembly: GCA_023783475.1. Lineage (NCBI taxonomy): Eukaryota > Metazoa > Chordata > Mammalia > Primates > Daubentoniidae > Daubentonia > Daubentonia madagascariensis. The sequence continues at coordinate 3,567,338 of JAKFHU010000322.1, forward strand.
GAAATAATCACAGAACCTTGGACAACTGACTTAACATTTGCAGTCTCCACTTTCAATTTCACCCCTACATCAGACAAATCCCATCTCTTTGAGAGCCTCTGTATTTTTTTCCTTCCACAACCTATCTAAAGTTCTATTTAAAAATCTACCCAATTTTGCTTTGTGCATATCTCTTACATTATGTTTCACTAATATTCAACATAAACCTATGTTGATGAGTGAAATAGATCTCTGCGCTCTCATTTGATTATACTCATTACTATCTAAGATTCTTCCCTGACAGTGTGCCTTTTGCTTGGAATATCCTCTATCCAGCCCATTTATTTTTCCAATTTTAGTGACTTTAGCCATGTGTAGTGATCAAAGCAGGGTAACTGGGATATTCATCACCTCAAATATTTATCACTTATATTTTGGGAAGGTTTAAAATCTTTTCTTTGTGTTAGGAACATTACAATTCTTCTCTTCTAGCTATTTTGAAACATACAATAAATTATGGTTAACTATCATTTCTCTGCTGTACTATTGAATACTAGTACTTATTCCTTCCATTTAGTTTTTTTTTTGTACCCATTATCCAACTTACAAAACTACCACCAAAACTTTCAAAAAATCAATACATTGAAGATGGTGTCTATTTCTATCTTAGAGTTTAAACCAATTTAGCAATCAAAGCAATGCATTGAAGAAGAATCCTTACAAAGTAAACAATAGTAAGTGTAGGAAGTGATAAACTTCAGTAAAAGCCATCTACTGGTCATGTCCTAACTTATTTCTCTGTCCATCTTCTTTGTTAAATTGTACTTAGACAGTGTTAGCAGAAACTCCTCCCCTTACAGGCATTAGAAAGTTGCTTGGCTGCACTGATGTGAAATAACCACTGGAACTAGGGAAGATGAAAGAAGTAGCTGAGAATAGCTGTTTGCAGTTGTAAAATCACTCAAACTTATTCGATATAAAATTGAATAATATATTTTTAAAATATTCAGATACATACTCTAAAAATATTTGGACTACTTTTCTTCAGTTTTTATTACATATAATGTGCCAGAAAACTAAATAGAAACTTGATAATTCACTAAAAGCTCTACTGTTTAAGAGTTCTCAATTAATATTTGTACCTATATGTTGTTTTTCATCTGGGTTCCAAGATGCTCTAGGGATTCTGTGGTGGAGTAATAATGAGAGAGTTCTAACCAAGTGGTGAATCTCTGTGCTCTACTTCTGTTTAATTCCAAGGCCTTCACAACTAAAAATGATTTGAAAAACACTGATAAATACTATAATTAATAAGAACAAATTCCACTTTTATTCCTGAATGTCTTTTTATTAACAGAGCACTAAAAAGGAAGTTATATGACATTGTTGTTTTGGCATTGTGATCCTATTAATTTAGAGAGGATATATTGGGAGTTTATTACACCTAGATACTATTTCTCTAGCCTGTTATCTCTAGAGGTAAAATAAAGAACAAAATAAGTACTCTGTCCTTAGGAAGCTCACCATCATCACAAGCAGTAGTTCTCAGTCTTGAATGCACGTAAGAATGACCTGGAGTGCTTATTTGCAATTCAGTCACTATCTGCCACCACCTTTTGGTTGTGTAGTTCCAGAGTCGGGCCCTGAAACCTATATTTTTCACATAATCAAGTGATTCTGATGCTGGTGGTATAGCATTACAATTTTCAGAATTTTTTTTTATTATTTCAAGATATTAACGGAGTACAAATGTTTTAGGTTACATGGATCACTTTTGTAATGTTTGAGTCCCAGCCATAGGTGTGTCCCCATCACCCAAATAGTTTGAGTGATAGAAATTGTTCTAAGTGAATAGAGAATGAATATCTATACAAATTAGCTACAGGAAAGAGTAAATAATTTTAGAGATAAGAAACGCAGAAAGCTTCAAAGAAAAAGTGACTTTTCAGCTGAATCTTTAATTAAAGTAAAATTTTGAAATAGGAAAAGAAAGAGGGTCCATTTCATGAAGAGAAGATAGCATTAAAATAAAAAAGAAATGGAGGAATGCAACATTTTTTATTTGGGGAATAGTAAAGAGGCCTATGAAAAGGGAAAATAGGATACAGATTGTTTTTAGCAAATGATGAAGAATTATATAAGAAAGCCAAGAAATGTCAGTATATGAAGACACTGTGTGCCATACTACAATGTCTGTATGTTATACCAATGGCAAAACTGAATTTAAAACAATAGAATGATCTAATTTGGAGTTTTCAAAAATAAAATTTTAATAAGTAAATCTGGTAGAAGTGTGAAAAATGGGAGAAGAAAAATATTTTTAGATTGAGGGTCTTATATTGTATAATTTGATATTTGTGAAAAGTTTAGAAAATGTTATTCATGAATTTCATATTTAAAAAAAAATTCCATCAAGCTAAAAAATATAGTTTTACAAGTATCTTTCAATTTAAAGAAACTGAATGTGAACTTGAGCTCTGAACTACCCAAAATATATATTGATATAGATTATTTGTTTTATTAACTATTTCACAAAGGAGTTATTTAAGTAATGCTTTAAGAAAATTTGAATATAACTTAATTAATAAAGCAAGCAAAAAGTACTCTATGCAACCTCTAAGTAAATGTGCCCTATAAATCAGATCGTCTATAATCCAGTGCAAAAGGAAATAGTACAAGTTAACCTGGAGGCTTTTAAACCCACTGTGTAATTAAATACCAGCTTTGCTTCCAGAAAGGTCATGATCAAAAGCCTTTGGTCATGTGTACATGTGCTTTAGAGTTTGGGAATTATAAAAGCTGAGCAGTAAATTGTAATTCTTCATTAATTTAAAATTAATCCTCTTGGAGATGGGGTGAGGCAGATAAAGGCAATAGGCTTTCCTGTTTTAAGAGTGCCATATACTTGACTTTATGAGTCTAGGCGGTTTGTGTTGCCAGGTACTGGGCCTCAGTATTCCAAGAAATGTATACATATATGTATGCATACATCCTAAACTATCCAACCCCATTCAAGTCTCTGTAGAATTAAGCTATAAATTGGTAAAAGTTCACATTTGTGCCCAAGAATGGTATGTGGAAATAATGTCATCTTTAATTAAGTCATTTATTACATTCTGTATTACACATATTTAGGTCAACTTTTCTTCTTGCTTTTTAAAAAAAAGTGTCCTCCAATCGTTCTAAAACAGAGATAAAAGAGCAGAATGCTTCCTGTCTCAGCATCAGTACTGTGTGGAAGCAAGAGTGATTGCAGCCTGCCCTGCAGAAGTGGGCTCTCAGGGACTCTGCGAAAATGTTCATTAAGTAGTATGAAATGAAGTGTGGTGTGAGGAGACTGAGGCGATATGGGGCTCTGGAGAAGCACACAGATGGGCTCAGCAATGTGAGGACGGAAGTTTGGATTGGACATTTCACAATACACTGAAAATATCAGCAGAGAGGAAATGAACTCAAAAGCTGGATTGGTGTATAATGGAGGGGTAAAAAAGCCATGAATTCAGAACTTGCCCAGCTAAAATGGGAGAACTTTTCTGTCATAGACTATTAATAAAGTTGATGACCAGAGCAAAGTGTTATATGATTGGTCTTGCTTGCTTACATTCTTTTTAGGGTTCCTCGTAGCCAATGGGAAGAAGGTTAGGAGGGAAAATGAGAATTGATGAAATTTAAATATGTATCAAAGATCAATAATTAAACTTGTATCAAGTAGTTCTATTGTCCTGGGGACAAGATGACTTAGATGGGGGCCACATGTTTATGAAAATCTATAGGACAGATCTTGTTACTTCTCCCTTTCCTCCTGCATTAGATGGCCTGGAGTTCAGAAAATTTATCAGGAACTATTAATAGATTGTCAACTTGCTGTAGGCTACTTACTTAATCAAACCGAGTGCCAGCTTCCATATCAGTAAATCTGGATAATGACCCATGACTTTAAGGATGGCTATGAGAAATAAATTAGCTATGCAAATCTAAGGGCCTTAATCAGTGACAAATGCATAACAAGTTCTTAGTATATGTTATATATCAGTAATTTATCCATTAAATATATTTCTAAAATTATGGTGCACCAGCTAAACATGAATTAGAATTTTAAAATTGTAAAACCATAGAATTTTAACTTGGATTCTGGAAAAAAAATCAATGGTTATTTGTCTTAATACATTGGTTTTCTAATATTATACAAAACTTATATAAATGTATTTAAAAATATATACGCACAGTCAGAAAATTTTAGAGCTATGGTCATTTATTGAGATATAATCTCTGTGCAAATAAATACATATGCTCTTTTCAAAACAACTGGCAAAGCATTTTGTATAAATAATTTTCATTGAACAAAATTCTTAAAAGTGTATGATAAAAATTCTTTCCAGATTTATGAAAATGTATACAATTCTGTCAGTATTTCATTTTTACATGAGTATAGAAGATACTTAAAAATATTTGCCTTTAAATGTTAAATTTTAACTTCACAACCTAAACTCTTGTACATAACAACACTTTCATAAAGAATCTATTGGCTTAATAAGTAGTTGATCTTTTTTAATAGGACATTTACTTGTCCTTTTTAGTTATTCAAAGTTGTTTTACATGCTCATACTTTGGTTTCTATTGCCTGTTTCTACTAGTTTTTTATACCTTCTTATGACAAGAAATATGTTTAAATAGGAAAACAATAAAAATAGCAATTATTATTACAAGTATACTATGGTTTTTGAGGCATAGGCATTTTGTAGTAAAATTAGAATTAGCCTCTACCTATACTAATATTAGACTGATTAAATTATATTTCTTGGTTTTGGTAGGACCCATGTTTATCCACACAGTCACAGAAAAACCTTGCATTGTAAGAACAAAAGCTGCCCACTCTACTACACATTTAGGAGTTTATATAAGTATCATGGAGGATTTCATGACTGATACAATCATAATTAAGTAAATAGCTATTTCTATGGCTGAAGCAAGTATAAGGTGGTATTATAATATTTTTGACATTTTAGTTTCTATCAAGCATTATGGTGTGCAAAAGTAATATGAAACAATAATTCTTCTTAAAGAAATTGATGACCAACATTCCAAGCAAAAATAGCCATTAGAAGGAAAAATTGAGTACTATGTTCAGGACAAATATTATCTCAAAATGTGATAAAATCATATTCAATAATATAAAACTTAATGGATACCATAAACTGTCAGGTATCATAAATGATTCTCTCATAGAAAAAGCAATTATGTTTAAAATATTTTCTTTTAAACATGGCAATGACCAACTTGGGGATTCACTGGATGGATAGAGTAGGTACCCTATGAATGTTATTGGATACTTTTTGATTATAAAAGTAAGTTAGTTACTTTGATTATTTGAAACATGTCATGGCACTTTATTCTTCTGTGCTACGATGCCATCTATTTTATCATGTATCATTAATATTTTATAAGATTGTAGGTAGGGGAAATGAAACACTAAACCAAATATACATCCTTTCTCTTTACCTTTCTGAGAATAGCATAAAAGTTCATTTCAGCATAAAAGCCAAAGTTTGAGAATATCAAGCAAATGACAATGTGTGACCAAGCAGCCCACACACAAGACTGGCTAAACCAAAGTTTACTGGGGACAGTGGCAGAAGCAGGTGCAATGTTCTACCATCTCAGTGCACAACAATGTGGCAGGCCCAGGCATCAGAATCCAGGAAACGTATACCCCGACCCTTCAGTTGTGGACATTTAAACTACATGATGCGGGAAGCATTGACCCCATTCACATGATTGACAGCAATTAACAGGCAAGTCTTTGGCCTCCAGCCATGCTTTTCTGCTAACTTAGAACACCAGCTCCTTCCCTACTATGATTAGAAAGTTTGGCTTGAAGACTTATTATTGCAGCATGCAGTGTGGTGAGAAAGGGGACTGATCCACCACCGTAACATTCTATCAGTTAATTGCCTTAAGCTGCAGACTGTAAGAGGTTTCCATGGAGTTCTACGGGAGATTGACTCTCTCTGGGGAAGTAAAACTTTCTTTGGTCAAACCCTGTCAGCCCAAAGTGTGACCTCTATGCAATATTAGTCAGCAACTTATTTCACCTAGTCAGTATAAGTTGTGTGTTTAGGCAGTGGCAATGCTGTTGAAAATACTAGAAGATAGAAGAGTTTATAAAAGAAAAAAAGATACTTTGAAGCCTCCAATGGGTAAAAGAAACGTAGACCTGCACAAAACAATAGGTCCCAAAATGCAGATTGCAACTTTTGAGCATCCTCTGCCTCTGAACATCCTTTCAGCATCCTCTTGACATCCCTAACCTCTCTAAGACCTGTGAGCAATACATTTCTTCTGTTTCATATATTCTGGTTTCACCTCCCCATTGTATCTAACCTAACACACACACCCAAACCTAACTTTCTCAGTCAGAGCTATCATAGAGCGCGGTTATCTTGGCTTGTAGCCACTCTCAAGAGAGACATAGTTCAAGACCAAATTAAAAAGAAACCATAACAACAGAAACCACAACAACAAAAGTCAGGGTGAATTAATGAAATTTTCAGGTCAACAAAACATAAGAGAAGTATTGCCAGTGTAATTATATTTCAAAAGTGCCAATTTTTTCAGGCTAATGGGAAATAATGCCAGAAGGAAACTTGCAGAGCACCAGAAATGATAGATAAATTTGTAAATATATGCAAAAACATTTTTATTCTTTTAATTATGTTAGAAAAAAGTATAGAACAAAATAAGATGATTATATTTTAGGGTTTTATAAATTATATAGACATACAATATATGAAAACTATAGCCCATAAGAAAGAAGTGATTTGAATTATACTCTCTGAAAGTTCATCAGTTTACAGGAAATGGGTAATATTAATCCAAAACCAACTGTGCAAGTTAAATATGTATATCATAATCCTTATAACAATAATTAATTATATGCAAAGATACAACTAATATGTCTATGGTGAGAAGTAAATGAAAACTTAAAAACATACATTTAATACAAATGAAGGTAAGTGGTAGAAAAAGAAAACAAAAACAAATGGAACCAAAAAAACCACAAATGGGACAAATAGCCAGACGGTAGACTTAAACCAATCACACCAACAATCACATTAGATTTTAATAAACTAAACATTTCACTGATAAGGCAGAGGTATTAGACTGGATGCAAAAATCAAGAACATATACTATTTTGTCTAAAATACAGGCTCATAAAAACACAAATAGCCTGAAAAGGGAAAGAAGAAAAGAAGTGTATTATGCTAATATAGGTGGAATAAATCTGCCTATCTTTGTTAATATCAAAGTAGACTTCAAGACAAAGGGTATACTAAAAATAAAGAGGAACACTGCATAATGAAAAAGGTTAATCTATCAGGAATATATGGCTATCCTAAATGTATACACACCTAATAACAGCTCAGCACATGAAGCAAAGGTCATAAAATTAATTTTAACATTTAAATTAGTGAAATATTATAGAGTATATTAACTGGCAATATTAGAGTTAAATCAGAAATCAGTGGAAAAAAATAAAACTTGACAAATGTTTGAAGGTTGACTAGTGCTAATTTTACCTAGATGTTTTAGACTATAGAAGGGTAGGGAATACCTTCTGAATTGTTTTTATAAAGAGAGGAAAGCTCTGATAATAAATCATAATAAAGAGATTGCAAGAAGAGAAAACTACATATTGATATGCTTCATAAACAAAATGTTAACATAGGAATTCATTATTTAAAAATGAATATGAGTATGTCATGATGAAGTGGTGTTTGCCTCAACAATAAAAGATCGATTTAAATTTCTGAAACTATTCAATGTAATTCACCATACTAAGAGGGCAAAAAAGAAAAAAAAAATGACAATAGATTCAGAGAAAGCCAATATTCAACATTATTTGTGATTAAAAGCCTTCTGCAAACTAGGAATATAAGTGAATGTTCTAAACCTAAAATAGGGTGTTTGCCAAAAACCCTATAGTTAACCTTATACTGTGAAATATTGAATAGGTTCCCTCTAAAATAGAAAACATGCCAAAGATGTATACTCTAACACATTGTGCAGCTCATAGCCAGTGCCATAAGCAAGAAAATGAGATAAAAGGCATAAAAATTGGAAAAGAAAAGGTAAATCATTATTCAAACGCTACAGAATTTTATATATTAAATAGTCTAAAAAATCTATACTGTGACTACTGTAACTAATAATACTAGGGATCAGACATATTGCTGGTTACAAAATCAGTATATATTAGCAATTGTAATTTTATGTATTATAACCAAAGAATTAGGTAATGAAATAAAAGAATAACATTTAATATAGCATACAAATTGTAGTTCTTAGGAATAAATTTAAAGAAAGATGTTTAAGATCTCTACACACTAAACTACAAAACAATGATAAAATGAATTAAAGAAAACCTAAAAGATATAGTATAGTCATAGAATTAAAGACTTACTATTGCTAAGATGCTAGTTTTTACAAAAGTGATCTATAAATTCAAAGCAACTCTAATCAAAATCTTTCCAGAATTTTTTGGCATAAATATAAAAATTGACTCAAAAATTATGGAAATCCCAAGAATATCTTAAAATAATCTTGAAAAAAAAGGGGAAAAATGTGGAGGACTTACATTATTGATTTTCTTTTTATAAAGTTTTATTAATAAATATTACATTGTTTTGGCCTATGGAAATACAAGAAGATCAATGAAACTAGTTAGAAAGTTCAGAACCAGACCTTATTTATTTGGACAATTGATTTTCAACAATTTCTCAGGGTAATCTAATGCAGAAGGAAATTATTAAAACAAATCAGGTAAATATGTGAGGGGGAAAAAAGGACTTTGATGCTTCCCTTACACCACATGCAAAAATTAATTCAATATTGACCAAAGTCTTAAATGTAAAAGCTGATATTTAAAATAGAAAGTAAAAATTACAGAAGGAAACAGAAAATGCTTTCTGTGGTTGATGAAGATTTGGAACACAAGAATATGTTCACTTGTCAAATTTATCCAAATTATTACCCAAGATCTGTATGTTGCATTGTATTTGAAGTTTATACAAATGAAATAGGATGCGACAGGGCACAGATGATGAACATGACCCTAGTGTGGTAAGCCACTGACAATAGTTCTTAGAATGAGATACAGTCTAGACTTCCCAACAACCTGAGGATGTTAGAGTGTAAGAGCAGAAAAGGAGGGAGAGGAGAAGTTGTACGAATCTTGTTCTCTGCAATGGAGCTTTGTAACTCCTGATATCTCTCCCACCTCCTGATTATTGGGTACCTAACAGACAATTAAAACCAAAATAAGTGTTCCACTCTGTGGTGATATTAATGACATTTATAGCATTAATAAAGTATTCTTGAATGTCCTACAATGAACAACATGTGTTGGACTGTTGCAATCTGCCCCTGGGTGAGCTGTTTTGGCAATATTTTTTGCTTGAGCTCTACAGATTAATGGTTAAAGAGTAGCCACTAATCCCATGCCATTTAGTCTAGGATGGGTTCCTAGACCATAAAGGGCACTTCATTGGTTGATCAGATAGCATCTGAATATTTCACTGATTATCCACAAATGGTTGTAGAAAAGCTTCGTGGAGGAGATGAATCTTCAATTAATAGGAACTTTAAAGATATCTATGAGTTAGCAATGCAAAAGAATTATAGAAGGGGACGAGGAGGAGGGCTTTCTAACTATCTGGATTCTTTTCAAATATATGGAATAATCTGATTCTTCTAAAGGAGATAGATATTTTTAAAATAATATCTTACATATTATTTTACAAATAAAATTATTTTCTGAATATATGTATGAAATTACAGCAATCAGATGACCTGTGTAAACTTAGCACAAATTTCTAAATCTATATATTCAAAATATCTATCCTTCATTTCTTTGTGTCACTAAAGCACTTTGTTGTTTTTGTTTTATGATATAAATTACTATTTGCAGTTTTCATAAAACTGCAAGTTCCTTTTTGTAGGGATTGTAGCTTGTATACTTACAGTACACAAAGAACCTAGTACAATTTGTAAAAGTTAGTAGGCCTATAAAAATGTTCTCCTCCCTTCCCTCTCCATTTTACTAGTCTTACCTATTTGATATTCCTTTATGTATAAAATAAGAGTAAACATTTCAATCCTATTATACACCTTTTATAGTTTTTATGTGGAAACTCATATCACAGATAAATCAGTTAAATATCTTAGATCACAATAACTCAAATTTAAGATGATTATTATATGAATAATAGTTCCTATGGTTTATGTCTGAAGCAACCACAGGAAAAAAAATGTATTATTAGAAGTTGATACCTGAAATTTAATAAGGTAGAGAAATATATAATGTGAATAAATATTATTTCTCAATTAATGAAAAGTAATCTAATAAATTCAACCTTAATAATTTATTTCTTTCAAGAAAGTAATGAGTTGTAGTTTTGAATTTCTGAGGGAATTTTGTTTGGAGCAGAAAGTTTTGCTAGTATTCTGTGGCTGCTGTGACAAATTACCACAAATTTCCCAACAACAATAATCTGGAGGTCAGAAATAGAAAATGTGTCTCATTGGGATAAAATGAAAATGTTAGCAGGGCCACATTCCTTTTTGGAGGCTCTAGGAAAGAATTGTTTCTTTTCCTTTTCCAGTTTCTAAAAGCTGGTAGCGCTCTTTGGCTCAGGATGATTTCCCTATCTTGAGGTCAACTGATCAGCAACCTTACTTCCATATGCAAACTTAATTCCCCTTTGTCATGTAACATAACATATACCACAGATTCTGGGGAGTAGGATATGAAGACAATACTCTGACTATCACAGTCTGCCCTTTGGCCTCCAAAAAGTCACATCTTTCCAACATTCTGAATACATTCACCCCATTTTAGCATCCCTAAAGCTCTCATTCCTTTACAGCATCAACTCAAAATCCAAAATCTCATCAAAATTGCATTAGCTCAAAAGTCCCCAATCCCATCATCTAAATCAGATATGGATGAGATTATGGATATACACCATCTTGGGGCAAAATTTCTCTCAATCTGTAAATTGTGAAATTCAAAAAGCAAGGTATCTATTCCTAAAGTACAATGGTGTAGCACGCATAGGTACCAATTATAAACATGGTTGTTTTAAAAGTTAAAAAAATGAAAAGTAAAAAGGAGTCACCACTTTGAAACAATTTTAAAATCCAGCCAAGGAAGGTCCATTTGGTTTCAAGGCCAGGAACTAACACTCAGTTTCGTGTGGTTCTTGCCTTTTTGTTCAAAGCTGCACTCTCTAAATCACCCTTTCTTTTCCATGAAAGGTAGTTATGTGTTTACAACAGAGTAGTTGTAGATTATGGAATTACGGGTGTCTGAAAGCCTTCTTTCACTATGTCATGTCTTGGTCTTTTTCAGTAAAATTGGCAGTGATTTGCTGATACAAAAGTCTCAAAAGCCTTGTAGATCTCCCCTATTGTCACCAGCATTCTCTTCATTAGACAGGAGCCTTTCCCAAAGATCTTTTGTAAATAATTCCACCTATATTTTGGCTTCTTCTGAGAAGGTTGAGAGGATCTGTAAGCCACATGCTTAATCTTTTCAAAGAGAACTTTCTGTGAATAAATACTCTGATCTTTTGTTTTTTCAGAGGTATTAACAAAACTATTTGCAGCTATATGCATAGATTTTTTATAGAACACACTCTCCTGATAGTGAATCATTTCCTTTTAGCATCTTTTGCAATCTGGATAAGGTGAGAATTTCCCAAATCGTCAAATTCTATTTTCTCTTTGTTTAATAATTCTTTCCTTAATTTATCTATTTTCCCTAGAATTTTACTTTGAGCAGAAAGAAAAAATCAGGACTTACCCTCAACACTTTGCATAGCAATCGCCTTGGCTATATGCCCAATTTCATCATTCATAAATTCTTTCTACATAACTGCAGGGCACAACTCTGCTAAGCCGTGTGTCACTGTGTAACAACATATATATAAAAAGAGAGTATGTTCCTCAATTCTTTCTAATTCATCACCAGCAGCACCTTTAATGTTCATATATCATAACCAATTTGTTCATGATGATTTAAGTATTTTCTAAGGAAATATGTGTTTTCTCTACTACACTCTCTCTTTATCATATATCCTTACTAGCAAAGTCATTGACATCCATATTTCTAAAGTCTGTTCAAGGACAGCCAAGGCTTTTCCTTCATACTCCTTGAAATTTTTCCAGAATATGTCCATTACCCAATTCCAAAGCTACTTGTACATTTTTATTAATAGATATCTGCTACATCAGCACTTCACATCTGGTACCAAAATATGTATCAGTTTTCTGTGGCTGTTATAACAAATCACCAAAAAAATAATCACTGGTAAAAAAAAAAAATACAGTTTATTATCCTACACTTTTGTAGGTCAGAAATCTTAAATGATCTTAGTATGCTAAAATCAAGCAGGATTTTGTTCTTCTGGAGGTTCTAGGAGAGAATCCATTCATTGCTTGCCTTTTACAGTCCTAGAGAGTACACCTGTTTTTCTTGGTCCATGGCTCCATTCCATTTTCAAAGTCAGCAAAGGTTGGCCAAGTCTGTCTTACACTGAATCACTCTAACTCTGACTTTTACTATGCCTTCTAATTCTCCTTTTAAAAACTCTTGTGATTATGTTGGGTCCACCCAGATAATTCAGTGTAATCTAGCTATTTTAATGTCACCTGATTACAATCTTAATTCCATCCACAACTTCAATTCACTTTTGTCATATAATATAACATATTCACAGGTACTAAGGACTAGCATGTGGACATTTTTCTGAAATTATTTTAAACTACATCTGAAAGAAGTTTGGCTCTTCTATTAGGTGAAGTTCTCCAACCCTAAGTGACCACAATTGCCAAGAATGATATCGTGACCATATTTTTTATCTTTAATATATTTTCCTACTTCAGAGGCAAGCAGAGTGAGTAGCAAACAATAAGCACTCGATATTACCTGGATGTAATAATTAATAACTAAATGAAGGAGGGAAGCTGTATAAACTAGGCCTCATGTTAAACTTTTGCTTGTATGCACTATCCTAAAAAACAAGCAAAATATATTGCTGGACTATGGCTGCCATTTTGAAACAAAGGCTTTTGTCAGATATCATTTTTTTCAGGAAATTTTAATTTTTTAAAATAAATGTAGTGATTAAATGTCAAAGATAGTTTCTATATATAGGTTTTTAGAAAAGTAGCCTTAAGAGTTACTGTGAATTTCATAGTTTAGAAATTAAATTATAGATTTTAAAACACAAATGAAATCAGATGTTATTTGCTTCAATTAAGTTAACAAAGTAGGGACATGAGGTCCTGAAATTCCAAGTAACTTGCCTCTGTCAAATATGTTAGTATAGAGGAAGAACTAGAATTCTTATCTCCTTATTACCTTTTCAACCTCCTACCTACCACTTACAACTCAAACAAAAACGTTGAAATAAATCAAGATGGAAATAAATGTTTTATAAACTAAATTTTGCCAGGTATTTTTGTGATTAATAATACAATTTCATTAAATTTAGGCCAATGTTCTTTCTCTTCTATTTAAGAAGAAGTAACTGAAGCAATTATTTTATTTCTTAAATAGTTTGGAATATTTAAAATTATTTTCTGAATCTAAAGACTATTATATTAAATCTGCTGGGAGAAAATCTTTTGAGTAAAAGCTTAAAAATTCTGTTGAGTAAATCAATGAATATTATTTAAGTTTATTATTGCTCTCGTAAATACCTGTTCTAAACTGCTTAAAGGTTTTAGTGTCAAAAGTGAATGAACATATACTTTTATACTTATATACTTACATACTTTTATCCCACTTTTTTGAGTGAAATACTTTTTTTCTTCTAGGCACAAACTTCTTTTAGGCAAAAATTTTGCCTTCGGATTAATTTATAATATTAAACCAGCAAATAAATTACTTCAGGGTATAGAAGCCCACATACATTTTACTCATATTTTACAGTCCTTATTCACCTGATATTCACCTAAATTATAACTGATTGTGTTTATCAGATATAATAAAGCCTTATAATGTGCAAATGATAAAATGTATATAGACCTTTGTTTTATAAGTTTTCAAAAAAATCAGGAATCCAGTTCTAGGAGAATAAATATAGCCATTTTTCATTACACACACATGCTGTACTCCTTATGCAGCAGGATCATAGTGTGTATTTTCACATTCTATATAAAATAGTATTTTTAGAGAGTTTATAACAGCTAGTTAAATGCACATATATAGTTTATTAGTATAATACAAATAAAAAGAAATATTACCTATAAACTAGTGTGTTCTCCTTTGTTTAAATCTTAAATATAATTTCAAGCAGACTTAAAAATGGAAGTCACATGTTGGTAAGGTTAAATCAACACTATTTATATAAATTTTTAAGCAAGAAAATTTAGATCAAGTAATGACCTATATAAAAAGAGGGATAAGTCCTTGTAGAATTTTACTTGACATTTTTTAACACAAAATACTGCAAGCAACATTTGTGATAAAGCAAATAGAAAGTATATTGTTTTGAATCTATGCCACCAATTGAGCCTGAAGTTGGGGCTATTTTTAATTTTGTCATGTTGAAACAATAATCATTTATGTTGTTAAGCAGTGAATAAAATACCTTCTCAGTCTTTATAAATGATTTAGCTGTTTATGTTTTCTTCTTCATTACATTATCTTATAAGGCAATTTATAAACTTTGTAAGAAACTGTGCATCATAGTGTGAAATTACTTTAGAAATGGTTCCTAGGATCCTATCAAAAATGATAGATTCTGCTGGGCAATTCATGAATTCAGAGATCCCTTTCATGCAGTCTCATTATTATTAGTTGCATATAATTGCCACTATAATATTTTATCCAATTTTAGAAAAGGTTTTTGACAATTTAGGGGATATTATTTTTTTCTACAATAAAAGAATATTTAATTTTAAATAAGATCCATTTAGATTTTTTAATTTGATGTATATTACTTTAGATTATTTTTTACATAGAGTACAGAAAGCTGCATCTTGACAAAAATAACTGTTCTGTTAGGGAAAAATCTAGCCATCTTAACTAAGTATCTGATATATATATTAAATATTTGAGAAATAATCCTTTACAAGAAAACTGATGTGCTGTTGAAAGTTTGCATTTTTTATGCAATAGTTTCTCTCTGGTGGAGATAAGGCTATTTCCTACCCAACGATAAGTGTTTTAATGTCAGTTCGACAATGTGTTAACCCAAGTGATCACTATTATTACTATTACCCAGTTCATAATTATTATTTGTATTCAAATTAAAATTCAAATAAAAGTGTTACCTTTTGATTCTCATTATTAATCTCAATTTGTAATTATCTTAGCTAAAATATTCTTTTTCTCTATTATAATTTCACAATTTTGTGGTATACAGCATGTTTACTAGAAAGACAGTATTTCATAATAAAAAGTTTATAGATTTTGAAATTAGATCCCCTCATTCCACAGTCTTGCACTGTCATTGACTAATTTTAGGTATTATTAATCCCAGACAAATAGCTATATTTTGCAGAACCTTAGTTTTCATGTCTGTTATATGGACAGCTCTGTTTAATTTCTTCAGCAGTGCCTGAGACAATACAGGTACTTAATGAATTGCATATAGTATTTATTATTACTATATATACCAGAACAAGCTGTGGAGAACATACATATGTATCAGTCTAAATCTATTGATGCTGATGAACTCATACAAAGTCCTGAACTCATTGTACTAATCTCATAAAGAACCTGACTTTTTTTTTGATGTTTGACTGCTTACAGGTTTTAAGCCTTATCTTTCCCAATTTCTCTTTTACCCCTATCTGTGAAAACTGATAAGAACGCCTTGGTTTTCCCTCTTTGGTATTGGCAGAAAGTTCAAATCATGCAAACCCTAGCCATGTTAGGAAACCTTTATCACAACCCCATTCCCCAGTCACCATAAAATTCGTCTCTCTCAAGCCATTTTTAGACCTATTTGGGTGCCTGCTCTGCTCCTCTCAGAACACCTCATTTTCTGAAGCTTTTAGACTCATTTTAGCTTCTTAGTGTTTGTGTGTCATCTTCCATCTTGACATTCAAACCAAATTCTAGGTAAATGGGGGTGGGAAGACCCGTTCTGTTTTGAGAGGACACTACAACAACTTAGGCAATTTGAAGGTTTCCATTTTTTTTTGTTGTTCAGCTATTTGCATAAATCATGAATCAATAGTGGATAATGATAAATTTGAGATAATCTTTATAATTTAATATTATTGATTTCTTTGTATATCCAAAACTCTGTTTATAGTATTGTACAGTCATGCATCACTTAAAGATGGGGATCGATGCTGAGAAATGCATCATTAGGTGATCTTGTTGTTGTGCAAACATCACAGAGTGTACTTACACAAACCTGGATGGTATAACCTACTACATACCTAGGCTATATGGTATAGCCCATTGCTCCTAGGCTACAAACCTGTCTAGCATGTTACTATACTGGATACTGTAGGTAATTGTAACACAAGGGTAATTATTTGTGTATCTAAACATATCTAAACATAAAAAAGGTACAGTTAAAATAAGTTAGATAATAGAAGATCTTAAAAATGGTACATCTGTATAGAGCACTAACCGTGAATAGAGCTTGCAGGGCTGGATGTTGCTTTGGGTGAGTCAGTGAGTGAATGGTACGTGAATATGAAGGCCTAGAACACTCCTGTACACTACTCTAGGCTTTATAAACACTGTATACTTAGGCTACACTATAGTTACTTAAAAATAGTTTGCTGTAATACTTTGTATATATTTAAATTTTTTAAACATTTTGACTCTTTGTAATAACATTTAGCTTAAAGTATCAACACACTGTATAGCTCTACAGAAATAGTTCCTTCTTTATTTTATTATATATAAGCTTTTCTCTATTTTTTAAACTGTTGATTTTTTTATCACTTTTTAACTATTTTTGTTAAAAATGAAGACATAAACACACACATTAGCCCAGACCTACACAGGGTCAAGATCATCAATATCACTCTTTTCCACCTCCATGTCTTGTTCAGCTGAAAGGTCTTCAGGGGCAATACATGCATGGAGCCGTCATCTCCTATGATAGCAATGCTTCTTCTGGAATACCTCCTGAAGGACCTGCTTAAGGCTGTTTTACAATTAATTTTTTTTTAAAATATGAGTATAATAAAAGGAGTACAGTCTAAAATAGTGATAAAAACTATAGTATAGTAAATGCATAAGCCAGTAGCATAGTCATTTTTTATCATTAGCAAGTATTAGGTACTATACACAATTGTATGTGCTATACTTTTATATGACTGGCAGTGCAGTAGGTTTGTTTACACCAGCATCACCACAAACATATGTGTAATTCATTGTGCTATGAAGGTAAGACATCACTAGGCTACGGAAATTTTTCAGCTCCATTATTCTCTTATGAGACCGCCATCATTTATATGGTTAGTCATTGATGGAAACATCATTATGTGGTGCATGACTGTACATGGATTATTTATTTATTTATTATAACTATATTAGGTAAGTAGGATTATTATCCTTTATTTCACAAGTGAATAAAATCAGGGCAGGGAAATTGACACAGTAAGTGGCAGAACTGAGACTTATACATAGGCTGCAGGTCCTTTGTTCTTATTAATAAACGTATACTGTTCTCTATGATGCCAGAGATTCCTTGAAATATTACTAAGGCAGGAATTCAATGAGTTAGGTAAATAGGTATGTTGGCATGGGTATATCATATGGGAACAAAATGCCCATTCCTTAATTATATCTAAGATGTCCAGAAATACTCCATTCACCAAGGCATTGAGAAATAATTTAATAGACCAGCAATATCCCAAACAGTGTTTCGTTTTGTTTTGTTTTTGGCTTGTTTTCTACATAATGAGAGGGCTGAGAGGATATGCTAAAATCAAAACATTTTCCCCAGATTTTGGTGAAAATGGCAGAATCCCAAGGGCCCAGAGCTTATTTGGACCTAGAGAGCTGACAAAGCAGATACTTAGGTTGTTTTTTAAGATTCATGCCAGAGGATGGGTGATTTTTTTCCAACATAACTCAGAAGTATCTAGCTTAAAGTAGCATCTAGGGGCCCCAATGTCCTTTGCCATGTCAAGGAAACCCCTCTGGGGGGGGTCATGATAGCATATGAGCAGGTGTTTCACATTCCCTGTGTGCCTATTTTTCAGTATTTTCATTTTCCTAACGAAGTTTCTTATGACCCTTTTTTTCCAGAAAAAAAGTTAACCCTTAATAAGAGGTGGCTCTTCAAAATATGCTGGCACCAACAGAAAGTGAATGGCTATGACATTCACCCTTGAGTGAGTTTTTCCGTGGAGAACCATAGAGATGGGAAATGTCAACAGCTAAAATTTCAGGGGAATTTTTCCTTGTCTTGGAAAATGAATATTGTAATAATTTGGTGCTTTCTAAATATTCTACTTATTGTCCCATATTTTCTCACTCTCTCATACAATTACAATGATGTGATGTGATGGCATCTGACCAAAGTCTATGAAACAAGGTAAGGGATGTTAGCACTGTCCTTCAACTTTTCCTTCTCCTGCAGCAGCAGCTGAGCAAGACTTATGTCCCAAAGGGTACAGCTCCAAGGCAATGAAGCTTCCATCAGTGTGTGGGTTCTAAGTGATTTTTGTAGCAGAGCCCTTGCTTGTCTCCCCACCTTAGCCTGCTTTATACCTGCAGCAGCAATAAAAAGGAAACATTTGCTCTGTTAAATAATTGAGATGGTGAAGGTTTTTTTTTTTTTTCCTTAGCATATTCTAGTCAATTCTGACTAATACTGAGGGTCAACAATAATTCATGCATGGTAATAAATGGTTTGACAGGATATTCAAGTACTTGGAAGGAACAAGGTTAGAGACTTTGTTATCAAAGATACTTAAACTCTTTGGTTAAAATATGTAGACTTAATTCACTGCTGAAAATCAAAATGAAGAAGAGGAAAAGAAAGTTCTTATTATTTCATCAAAATTTTCAACTTGCAAAAAAGTTGCTGCCTGTCTCTATATTTGGTACCTTTGTGGGTTTAGAAGTTTTAAGCCCAAAGGCAGAATGCTTTCACTTGAAAACACAAAATAAATTATTTTGAATTGGCATTTAAGACTGGTACTTGGCCTTTTGAGACTGATTCTACTGGGTGAGAAACTTATGAATTTTGATTAGAAATGAAAACTAGCTCCCACTATACAAGTTGAAAACAGTTATTTCTGAATTTCCAGACTCCATTGTTTATTTTACATGCATAAGTCATGTACTCCAATCCAATCAAAGATACTTTTTCTGAATTTTGATTTTGATTTTAGTAAAAAAAAAATTACTGGGAAACAATAGAAAAACTTTTGTGAAGGTAGCAGTATCGAAAAACATCTTATTATATCCTATAACGGCAAAGACATCATTAGTAATAACTAGTGCACAATACAAACTCTGAACATAGTACAAGTCAGTTCATCTGATAGTCATTAGTGCTGCCAAAGGAGTCATCAATGGAGCATGTTTGTGGAATAATGTTGTCTGTGGTCTTGGCTACATGACTCATAAACCTGATTCTCCATCTTTGGTGCTGATTTGGAGAGCTATCTATAGAAAATTCAATAAATTACATTTTTGGTTTAAATCATATGTTGTTAATATCTAATATTCCAAATGAGAACCCTTGCAATGTGTTATGAATTCAGGATTTTTATTAAAAAAAAAGTGACTCCAAGAAGACCTCTGATCAACCAGCTTCAAATGGAAAATAAAAAGAAGTTGAGAACATAATGAGACCCAAGAGCATAGATTACTGGAAGTAGGAGTATTATAAAATTGAAAAAGTAGAGGATTAAAATAAGAGACCCTAGTCTTTAATGCTTATTGTACGGAACACACTTGGATTTTGAGAAATGAATGTCAGAAGACATGGCTAACGCAGACTACAAATAAATGACTTTTAAATTGAGTTGATGAAATATGAGTTGGGCTTTTGATTTGTCTTTCATATGGACATTAGAATTGCCATTATATTTGCAGTTAAAAGAAAAATTATCTTTGCTGAATGTTTGGTTATAACTTGGATGTCAGTAAAGTCAATGACAAAGAGAAGTAGAAGTTACTTAGCAATATTCTTACCATGGACTGAACGTAGCACCCCACCCCAATTCATATGTTAAAACTTAATTCCTAAAATGATGGTATTAGGAGCTGGGGACTTAGGAAGGTGATTACATCATGAAAGTGGAGCACTCATGAGTGGGATTAATGCCTTATAAGGAGCTGAAGAGACCAGAGTTCTCCACTTCCACCACGTGAGGACAGAGAGATGTCCTCTAGGATGAAACAGAGACCTACACCAGATACTGAATCTGCTAGCAGCTGGATTTTGGGCTTCCCACCATCCATAACTGTGATAAATCAATTTCTGTTGTTTATAAGCCACCTAGTTTATGGTACTTTGTTGTAGCAGGCCAAATGAACTAAAATAAAGTATGATTCAGGGGTGAAGGGATATGCAAACAGATAGGATAGTTGTTATCTAAAAAAGTGGAAAGAATAACAGCAAAGTTTAGAATGTGCCAGTGCTCTGTGTCATATGAAGGTTTGTCATTAAAAATACATTATTCTCTAGCAGGGGCTATTAAGTGAGCAGCATCCTTGATGTAGAATGTGATTTCAATTAAGAGGGAAAAAAATAGAAAGTTCTGAAAACAGATTGATATGAATAGAATTTGCTGCTAAAAAGGAGATTAAAACATTGATGAAAGAAATTGAAGGGGACATAAAATGGGAAGATATTCCATGTTCATGTATTGGAAGAATCAATATTGTTAAAATGTCCACACTAACCAAAGTGATAAACAGACTCAATGCAATCACCGTCAAAATACTAATGACATTCTTTACAGAAATAGAAAAAATAATCCTAAAATTTATGTGGAACCAGAAAAGACTCAGAATAGCCAAAGACAACCTCAGCAAAAAGGACAAAACTGGAGGAGTCACATTACATGTTTTGAAATTATACAGCAGAGCTGTAGTAACCAAAACAGCATAGTGTTAGCACAGAAACAGATGCATAGACCTATGGAATGGAATAGAGAACCCATACATGTATAGTGAATGTATCTTTGACAAAGGTGCCAAAAACAGACATTGAGAAAAGGGCAGTCTCTTCAACAAATGATACTGGGAAAACTGGATATCCACCTGCAGAAACTAGACCCTTATCTCTTGCCATATACAAAGATCAAATCAAAATGGATTAAAGACTTATATCTAAGACCTGAAACTATGAACCTACTAAAAGAAAATTTTAGCAAAATGCTTCAGGACATTGGTCTTGCTAAGGATTTCTTGAGTAATGTGCCAAAAGCACAGGCAACCAAAGCAAAATTGAACAAATGGGATCACATCAAGCTAAAAACCTTCTGCATAGCAAAGGAAACAATCAACATGGGAAGAGACAACCCACAGAATGGGAGAAAATATTTGTAAACTATCCACCTGACAAGAGATTAATAACTAGAATATATAAGGAGCTCCAACAGCTCAATAAGAGAAAATCAATAATCTGATTTAAAAATGCACAAAGGATCTGACTAGACATTTCTCAAAAGAAGACGTGCAGATGGCCAACAGGTATATAAAAAATGCTCAACATCAGTAGTCATCAGAGAAATGCAAATCAGAACTACAATGAGAGATCATCTAATTCCAGTTAAAATGGCTTTTATCAAAAAGACAGGCAAAAATGAATGCTGACAAGGATGTGGAGAAAAGGGGATCCTTGTACGCTGTCAGTGGGAAAGTAAATTGGTGCAGCCTCTATGGAGAACAGTACGGCAGTTCCTCAAAAAACTAAAAATAGGACTACCATGTGACCCAGCAATCCCACTGTGAGGTATATATCCTAAAAAGGCAAATCAGTATATGAAAAAGATATCTACACTCCTATGTTTGTTTCAACACTATTCACAATAGCCAAGACTTGCAATCAATTTAAGTGTCCATCATCAGATGAATGGATAAGGAAAATGCAGTATATATACACAATGGAATATTATATAACCATAAAAAAGAATGAAATCCTGCCATTCACAACAACATGGCTAGAACTTGAGAACGTTATGTTAAGTGAAATAAGCCAAGCACAGAAAGACACATTTTGTGTGTTCTCACATGGGAGCTAAATATTAAAAACAATTGATCTCATGGAGACAAAGAGTAGAATGACAATTACCAGAGGCTAGGAAGGGTAGCAGGGAGGGGGAGATAGTGTTGGGATGGTTAATGGGTACAAAAATATTGTTAGATAGTTAGACAGAATGAACAATACTTGATAGTTCAACAAAGTGACTATAATCAATGATAAGTTAGGGTATACTTCAAAATAACTAAAAGAGTGGAATTGGAATGTTCCTAACACAAAGAAATGATAAATGCCTGAAGTAAAGGATACCCCAATTACCCTGATTTGGTTAATATATATTGTATACTTGTATCCAAACATCACATGTACCCTGTAAATATATACAACTATTATGTACCCATAATAATTAAAAATAAAGAATTTTTAAAAGATAATCTTAGAAATATTTAAAGTATCATTTGTGACTCATTAAATAATTGATCTATTCAATAAATAATATTTTTCTCCTGGAAGCAAGCACCATGAAAAGTACTAGAAATGCAAGGTGACTAAATTATCTGCTCTACCTTCTTATAATCTAGAGATAAAGGCCAAGACACAAAGAACCAATTAACATGCTGCATGATAAATGCCTTACTAGGCATATTTAATGAGAGTTGTAGGAGAACATATGCTAACGCATCAAGGTTTGAGTTAAAAAAGATGAGAAGGGTTAGAAAGGAAGTTAAAGAAATAGACCAAGAAGGACGTGACCTCTAAATTGATCTGGGAATACAGGATAGTAAATTGCCCAGAGAGTGGGGAATGAGGGCGATAGCAGTTGAAATGGGTTTCAAATAGAAGAACCAGCACTATCAAACAGTATGTTGTATTGAAAAATTTAAGTAGTTGAGCATGAGTAGAGAACAATGTGTGAGTGTGACGTGTTTACATGAGCAAGACAGGAAATGAGAGTAATAAGAGAGAATCCTGAAGAGATATATGGCAGCCAGATATTGAAGAAATATGAAAGATTTATTTAATTACTATTTAAAGCAAATCATCACATCTGTATTTTACGGCAATATTGGTGGGGGAGGAAAGAGGGTACTGAAGGGAGAGATGGTACTAAGAAGATGGTCTGGACTTGCTGCAGAGCCCCTTCCTCTCTGTCCGCATTTAACGCTGACAGCCTCTTGTGTCATCCAGTTCATGGGAAGAAATAGTGTTACTAAGTGTGGAATGTGATACCTCCAGGAGACAAAGAGGCCTATCAGTTACTCTGCTTCCTATCTTGTGGTAGGTGTTTCAAGATGCAGTAATTTGTCTTTTATTTTGGAGGAAATATCCTGGCCTTCCCCTAAACATTTGACCCCTAAAAATTTCACTGATGCATAAGGTCCCCAAATGTTCATAGGGATAATATTCCATCTTCTAGAGCACATGTGTCTTACCAAGGCATCCAGCAGCCTAACCTTTTTAAACTGTATTTTGACAGAGGGCAAGAGAATCCAAACACCTGTCAGGAAAAACTACAGATAAATGTTGTCCATCCCATGTGAATCTCCTATTTCTGATCCTCTTTTCCAATTGGGATTGAAAAAAAGGGCATTTGCCAAACCAATAGGCATAAAATAGGCATCTGTGGTTTTATTGATCTGCTAGAGCAATCACACCAGCTGCTATTGGAATTATTACCTGGATGATCTGGCTAAAATTTGCCATTAGTATACATGATCCATCCTATTTCTCCTATTTCTGTGGGGGCCAGACTGGTAAATTAAATGCAGATATGACAGGGACCACCACTCCTTAATTTTTTAGACCTTTAATAGCGGTACTCATCTCCCCCAGAAAACAATATTGTTATTTATATACTATATGGCTATGTGTGTGGGGTGATGTGTTTTTCAGAGATTTCCACAAGTCTTCCCCATTTGATAGCTCTACCCCACAGAACAGGGACCTAATGTGTATGTTACTACAAATTTCAAGCATATCAATTTCAATTATATATCATGGATTGGAGAAAAGACCATGGTGTGTGTTTATGAATTCAGTAAGCCCACTGTGAACTGTGTTTAGCCAAGGCTCCAATTTTTACATGGCTCCAGTTATTCTCATTCTAACAGAGGGGGAGAGTTGATAATAACACTTTGCTCATTGTTCTCCAGGTATCAACATCAAATCAGGTATTGTGTCCAATAGTCTGATCATGCTCATTCTACAGTTAGGTGACTATATGTCCCTTTTGGAGAAGGACTAAGGGAATTACCATGGTCTATTCTTGTGAAGGTGTTGTAGGGTCCTTCCACAGTGGTGCCCAGAAACATCTTTAGTCAACATATCTGGAAATGAAAATTGACTCAAATCTGGGAACTAACGAAGAGATGATGAGTTTTTATTGGCGTAACCATCCCCAAAATCCTGCTTTTCCATTCTTTCCTTTTTGGGGTTTCAAATATTAAGTAGCATCCAATTTGCACACCCCTAGATTGCTCTGTCTTTTTACTTCATTGTGATAAAGCACACATCACATAAAATTTATCATCTTCATCATTTATAAGTGTATTATCAGTGGTGTTAAGTACTTTCGTATTCTTGTGCACCATCACCACCATCTGTCTCCACAACTCTTTTTACATTGCAAAACTGAAGCTCTATATATGGGTTTTTTTATATTGAGGCAGTTTTATATTCTTAGTTTATTGAATATTCTCATTATAAAATAGTATTGAATCCTGTCAAATGCTTCCACTGCATTCATTGAGATGATCACTTGGGTTTTTTTTCATTCTGTTAATGTGATATATAATATTCATCAATTTTCATATGTTGAACCATCCTTGCATTACAGGAATAAATCCCACTTGGTCGTGGTATATAATCCTTTTAATATCCTGCTGTGTTTAGTTTGCCAGTATTTTGTTGAGGATTTTTAAATCAATGCTTATTAGGAATATTGATCTGAAGTTTTCTTTTCTGGTAATGTCTTTATCTGGCTTGGTATCGAGGCAATGCTGACCTCATACACTGAGTTAGAAAATACTCACTACTCAGTAATTTGGAAAAGTTTGAGAAGGATTGGTGTTAGTTCTTTAAATGTTTGGTAGAATTCAACAGGAAATTCATCAAGTCCAGAGCTTTCTATTGAATACTAATTCAATCTTTTTTCTAGTTATAAGTCTATTCAGATTTTTTCCTTCATAGTTTAGTCTTTGTAGGTACTGTATTTCTAGAAATTTGTCCATCTCATCTAATTTGTCCAGTTTTTTGGCATATAATTTCTAATAGTATTCTTTTATAATTATTTAAATTTCTATAAATCTTTGATTATGTCCCCACTTTTATTTGTAATTTTAGTAATTTGGGTGTTCTATCTTTTTTTCTTAATCAGTCTAGCTAAAATTTTGCCAATTTTGTTGATATTTTGAAGAAAACAACTTTTGGTTTTATTGATTTTTCTAATATTTTTCTATTCTTGATTTCATTTATCTCTGAGATAATGTTTATTATTTCCTTCCTTTTGCTACATTTGTGTTTAGTTTGTTCTTTTTCTGGTTCCTTAAGTTGTAAAGTTAGATTGTTGATTTGAGATTTTTCTTGTTTTTAATGTAAGCACTTATAGCTATAAATTTTCCCTTTAACGGTATTTTTATTATGTCCCATAAGTTTTGGTTTTTGTTTTTATTTATCTCTGTGTATTTTCTAATTATACTTATTTTTTCCTTTGAACCATTAGTTTTGTAACAGTATCTTTTTTTAAATTTCCACAGATTTTTAACTTTCTAGTTTTTCTTCTGTTATTGGTTTCTATTATAACTTCATCTCATAGTTGGAGAAGATACTTTGTATGATATCTACCTTTTTAAATCTATTGAGAATTAATTGATTTGTGGCCTAATAAGAGCTCTATCATGGAGAATGCCCATATGAACTTGAGAAGAATGGGTGTTCTGTTTTTGTTTGGAAGAGTGCACTGCGTATGTCTGTTAGAGCTAATTGACTTTAGGGTTGTGCAGGTCTTCTATTTCCTTAATTATCTTCTGCCTGGTTGTTCTATCCATTGTTTAGAGTGGGGTATTGAAATCTTCAACTATTATTGTAAAACTACTTCTCCCTTCAATTCTGTAATATTTGCTTTATGTAGTTTGATGATCTGTTGTTATGATTAGTTGTGTAAATGTTTATAATTGTTAGATTGTCTTTCTGTATTGAAACTTTCAGTAATATATATTGTATTTCTTTGGTTCTTGTAAGCTTTTTTGATTTAAAGCCTATTTTGTCTATATTAGTGTAGCCAGCCCTGCTTTCATTTGGTTGCTATTTGCATGGAATATCTTTTTCCATGCTTTCACTTTCTAGTTATGTCTTTAGATCTATTGTGAGTCTCTTATGAACAATATATAGTTGGGTCATTTTTAAAAATTAATTCTTCCAATCTCTGTCTTTCACATGGAGAGTTTGACCTATTTACATATAAAGTAAATCCTAATAAGAAAAGACTTACTTCTGTCATTTTGCTATTTGTTTTCTATATGCCTTGTAGCTTTTTTACTGGTTGTTTTTTGTATTACTGTCTTCTTTTATGTTTTATGTTTACCTTATTTTTGGGTAGTGAAATGTTTGGATTCTTCTGAAGTTACAAGACTGTAATTTGAATGTATAGCACCTTTTTAGTTATAAATATCTCAAAATTATATCATTGTACTTTGTGTGTCCAGAAATATAAAGTAATAATTATTTATAATGCATTAGTCTTTTAACTTTTGTAGAAAACAAAAAGTTAAGTTACAAATCATTGTTAAAATAATACTAGTTTCTATGATTGCCTATGTATTTACCTTACTGAAAACTATATTCCTTCATATGTCTTCATATCTCAGCTCATAGAAATTCCTTTAGTATTTCTGGTACTACATGTCTTATGGAAAGAAACTCCTTCAGCTTTTGCTTTTCTAGGAGTGTCTTAATTTTTCCCTCACTTTTGAGAAAACTGTCACTTAAGACATTTTTGTTGGATATAGAATTCTTGTTTGCTAGGGTTTTTTCCTTTCTTTTTTCTTTTATTAGTTAAGTGCATCGATCTACTGCCTTCAGCCCTCCAAAATTTCTGATGAGAAATCTGAAAATCTTATTGCACTGTCCTTTTATATGACAAATCACTTCTCTCTCACTGTTTTCAACATTCTCTCTTTGTCTTTTGATGGTTTTATTGTAATGTGTATCTGTGTGAGTCTATTTGGGTCCATATTACTTGGAGTTTGTTAAGCTTTTTGAATCATGTCTTACCTCAAATTTGAAATGTTTGTAGATATTATATTTAAAATAGTCTTCCTGCTCCATTTCCTGTCTTTTCTCCTTCGAGAATGCACACAAGTCATATGTTGATCCTTTGGTGGTATGCCATAGGTCCCCTAGGCTCTGTTCACTTTTCTTAAATATTCATTTTCTTTTCCTCAGACTTCATAGTTTCAATTGTTCTACAAGTTTGTTGATTCTTTCTTCTGTCCGCTTACATCTCCATTTGAATCCCCCTAATACATTTTTTCCTTTCATTTATTGTTCTTTTCAGCTCTAGAATTTAGTTTGGTTTTCTCTTTAGGTTTTCTATCCCTTTGTTGATATTTCTGTTTTGTTCATACATCATTTTCTAGACTTTTCTCCACATCTTCCTTGAGTTCTTTCAGTATCTTTAAGATAGTTGTTCTAAGATCTTTATTTAGAAAAAGAGACATCAGCAAGATGGTGAAATAGGAGGTCCCAAATTTCACTACTCTCCCATAGAAAGGTCAACTAGCAACTATCCACAGACAAAAAAAAAAAGCCGTGGTGAAATCCCCAAAATGTGAGAATAAACCTGAGTCACTTGCATGTTCCATGAAATCAAATAAAAATGGGCCCTGAAAAGGTAGGAGAAATAGTCGTGTTTTGACCACATTCCTCCTCGCTCTCCCCCAACTTGGCAGAGCACAAAAACCCACAGTTTCTACAATGGGAATAGAGAAGTACAAAGGAGCTTCCAGCTTCCCTAGCATTTCAAGATGCTTCTCAGGTATACCATTCTGTTCCCATCTCACATGGAATAGGGAACATAAGGGGAAACTACAAGGCTCAACAACCTGTAGTCAAATAGAAATGAAGCAGGGATGCAGAAGCCACAGAGACAAGTTCACATATTTCGGTAAAAGCTCAGTTTATATTCTAGCAGCGGCACTTGATCACAGGTAGCAGCTAACATCATAGCTCACCCTCAAAGCAGAACTGGTTGCTCCCAGAAGAGGTGGGAACTGCTACCTGGCTTGGATCCCTAGATGACCATCCTCCAGGCTAAGCCTCAGACTCCACCCTGGGGCTCCACCCAGGAAGGGAGAAGACCCACACACAGATATCAGAAGCATAATTAGCATTCCCTGAAAGCTAAAAGCCCACCTTCAGGTCCAACCCAGGAAGTGAGTCAAATCTCAACAGTGCATTTTACTGAGCATAGCAGTTGGTCCATCCATTCTGATCCACTTAAACTTAGGGCCTATCCTACAACTGAACTCAAGTAGCAATACCGTCTACCTTTTGGCCATTGAATATGCTCTGTGACCCAGCCGAATAAGAGGCAATTGCAGTGTCCATACAGCAGCTCAGCCTGATAGCAGAGCTCAGCTAGTAGTCTTGCTTGATAGCAAAATAAAACCATCTGACCCACCTGAATTCAGAGTAAGTGGAGCAGCCCAGGCATCTAGAAGAACCTGGAAGCAAACTCTGACTTCCTAGAGTTATTACCAGTTGGCCTATCCAGAATCATAGGATACACTAATTATTAAAGCTCTATCTCTGCTAAATAACTCCTGTAAAAGCCAGAAAAGGTAGCTGTCTCCACAAATGCATTAACACCAGCACAAATGCATAATGATTACAATGATTCAGGAAATCATGATACTTCCAAAATAAATTAATATATCTCCAACAATGGACCCTAAAGAAGAAAGATATCTATAAAATAATAGCAAAAAAAATTTCAGAATAATTCTTTTTAAAAAGGTCAGTGAATTTCAAGAATATATAGATAAAAACTAAGTAAAATTTGGAAGCAATACAAAAACGCCATGAGAAATTTGGCTAAGACATAGAAACAATAAAAATATAGAAATCCTAGAGATGAATTCAATGAATAAATTAAAAAATGCAATAGAAAGCTTCAACAACTGGCTTGATCAAACTGAAGAATCAGTGAACTCAAAGAGAAAGAACACTTGAAATTACCTAATCAGAGGAGCAATAAGAAAAAAAATAGAATAA
Organism: Daubentonia madagascariensis; assembly: GCA_023783475.1. Lineage (NCBI taxonomy): Eukaryota > Metazoa > Chordata > Mammalia > Primates > Daubentoniidae > Daubentonia > Daubentonia madagascariensis. The sequence goes on from JAKFHU010000322.1 coordinate 3,596,797, forward strand.
AGAAAGTGTAACCTAAATGTTTGTACCCCTGTAATATTTAGAAATAATAAAAAAAATAAATAAATCAAAAAGAAAAAAGAAAATCTATGGAAATTATGAAACATGGTTAAGAGACCTAATCTATGCAAAATAGGCATTACAGAAGGAGAAGATAAAAGGCCAGAAAATACATTTAAAGAAATAATGAATAAAAACTTCCCTAATCTGAGAAAAGAAGCCAATATCCAGGTACAAAAAGTGTACAACTCACCAATTAAATTCAACCCAAAGAAGAATTCCTTAATACATACTATTCAAACTATCAAAAATAAAACACAAGGAAAATAAGTCTGAAAGCAGCAAGAGAGAAGAAATACATCATATATAAAGCAGTCCCAATATGACTATCGGTGGACTTCTCAGCAAAAACCTCACAGGCCAAAAGAGAATGAAATTTTGTATTCATAGTGCTGAAGGGAAAAAAAAAAAACAAAACCTTGCCAGTCAGATATACTTTACTCAGCAAAGCAGTCTTTCAGAAATGCAGGAAACATAAACATTTTCCTTGATAATCAAAAGCTAAGGGAGTTTTTCATAACTAGGACTTCCTTACAGGGATTGCTAAAGGGAGTTATTTAAATTGAAACAAAAGGCTGCTAATTAATAATATAAAATCTTCAAAACACAAAATATGTGGTGTAAGTAATACAAAGCAATATTCAGAATAATCTAAGACTGTAATGTTGGTGTATAAAGTAATTGATCATCCCTAGGATGAGGATAAAATGACAAAGTAATTAATAATAACTATAGTTAAAATAAATTGTCAAGGGATATTTATTACAAAGTGATTTAAATTAAGACAGCAGAATCATAAAATCAGGGGGATAAAAGTATAGAGTTGTATGCTATCAAACAACTTGTTTGTATGATAGCATACAAAGTTGTATGATAACAGCTTGAAATACACTGACATAAGTGTGAGATATTCTATATAAGCCTCATGGTAGCCAAAAAGCAAAAATCTATATTAGATACACAAACAAAAACAAAAGAGACTCAAAACATACCACAAAAAACCCCATCAAACTACAATGGAAGACAGCAAGAGAGGAGAAAAGAAACAAAGGACCTACAAAACAATTAACAAAATGGCCATGAGTACCTATCTACCAATAATTACTTTGAATGTAATGAATTAAATTTCCCAATCAAAAGACACAAAGTGAATGAATGAATGAAAAGACAAGACTCAAGTTTAAGCTGCCTACAAGAGACTTACCTCACTTTTAAGGACACACATAGACCGAAAATGAATGTGTGAAAATTCCAAGCAAATGGAAACCTAATGAGAGCTGGACTAAAGATGTCCATATCAGAAAAAATTGGCTTTAAGTCAAAAACTATAAAAGGAGGAAATGGAAAATGTCTATAGATAGTCTATAAATCTATAATGATACAGGGGTCAATTCATCAGGATGATATAACAAATTTAAAAATATATGCACCCAAGAGTGGAATGACTAAATATGTAAAGCAAATGTTAAAGGATCTGAAGAAAGAGCTAGATTGACTATCCCTTATCTTAAAATCTTGAAATCAGAAGTGTTTTGGATTTCAGTTTGTTTCAGATTATAGAGTATTTGCATATATATATAAAATTAGATATCCTGAAATGGAATGCAAATCTAAACACAAAATTCATGTATATGTCATATATATCATATACACATAGCCTGAAGGTAATCTTATACAATATTTTTAAATAATTCTCTGCATGAAACAAAGTATGCATACATTGAATCATCAGAAAGCAAAGATGTCATTATCTCAGACACCCATATGGACAATCTGTAGTTGTTTGACATCATCTTCATTCCTAACTTTGAATTTATATGATACTAATAAGCATTTTCTTTCACTTAATTACACTTCTGTGCTTAGTAATAAAAAAAAAAACCACATACCATTAATACAATGAAAAAATAGTATGTTCAGGGTAACTAAGCAGCACAGTAGCATAACCACAATATCTGTATCAGCTGCTGAATAACAGTAATGGCAAAGAACAACAGTATTTTTATCTCCACCTATGATGCTGTGTTTTGATTAAAAGTTTAGAGTACATTGTATTTTTTTTAGTAAAACAAAACATTGGAAGCCATTGAGGAAACAAGTAGCGGGGCCTCTAGAGATGAGGAGGCATTATGCTAGATGGCTTTTTAAATGTTTTCTCCAGACTCATCTGCTTCATTAACAACATTTTAAAAATGTATTTTTATTATTTTGTCTTAGAAATTTCTCTTTGGTTTTATAAATTGACATGATTTCTTATTCTGCTGAATGCCTGCTGCTCTAGGCCTTCAAAAAGCCCATCACACATTTTCACCATGTTGTCTACAGGCACTTTTTCTGCAGTGTTAGCAACATCAATTTCATAGTCACTTTTGTTGAGTTTATCTTGATTTAGAAACATTTTGGCTATTTCCCCTTCAGCCAATGAATGAACAACTGGACTTTCAGTATTTATGTTAAAAACTTTTTCAATATCCACTTATTCCAACTTTCTGACAGGCTCTGAAGCTATGTTTTCTGCATGTGTAAAAAGGTCCAACATCATTTTTTTCTCACTTGCCATATGGAATCCTTCAAAGCCACCACCATGTTCATCATAAATACTGAATATAGTCTTAGGCCAGAGGTTGGACAGGCATGCACAACTATGTCTTTGGTCCCTTTGTTTAAAATTTTGGCAACAGCATATATGGCATCCTTCACGCTAAACTCCTTTTGAAAACATTTCACACTCACTCCTCTGTTCACTGCTGCTAGCATGCTGTTTAGGATATTGCTTTTATATTTACCCTTTGTTGATATAAGCATACCTTGTCACATGGCTGAATTAATAAAGTCATATTTGAGGAAAAAACACATGGAATAAACATTTTTTGATGAGAATTTCTTCTGGAAGATGAGCAGAACACTTGACAAGGAACAATAAAATCTTGTAGTCATCACCCAGTCCAGCTTCCCTGAAGTGAGCATGAGCTGCTAGTATAAAATATTTGTGAAACCAATCAGAAAAGATATTTATGGTGATCCATGCCTTTTATTATCATAATAATGGAGTGTTAAAAAATTCACTCCCTGAAAATATAAAGGACTCAAGCTTTTGCCTATTACAACAAGTTTACTCACATGTCCCCACTGCATTAGCACATCTAAGCACAGTTATTCTGTCCTCAGCATCCTTAATTCCCACAAGGGCTGTCTCACCAGCCTGTTGAATATTCACAGTTCCTTTCAATTTCAATTCTGTATGATAGTTCTTTGCTTGTTTCATGATCAGTATACTATTCAGTGGTATTTGTTCACTGCAACACACATGGATCCAATTTTTAAATACATAATAGAGATTTTCATTTGTAGTTTTATGCAGTATTTTTTCTATTTTCAATTAACTTCTATTCATCACTTTCAGCATAGAACTTCAACAGTTTATTCTTCTATTCCTTCAGGTTGTACATAGTGGTCATTCCAACATAATACTCTTCTGTAAGACATTTCACTCTTAAATCACTGCACAATTTTGCCAACACCTTGACTTTGTGTGTCATAGATAAACATAAATGCTTTCTATTTTTCTTTTCACTGTTATCTAAGAGGGTATATGCAGGCCATTTTAACATTTTCAATAATATCTTTACAACACAGAGCAGAGAACAAGCAAAACAAACACAGTGAGTATGCATATAGATCTTGGCCCCATGTGTGGCATATGGGGAAGCTGCCATTGGTGTGTCTGGTCTGCAGACTGACATTAGCCTTTGTGGCCATGTTTGTGGGGGAAAATCTCAGCATTCATGGAAAAGATGTATCATAGCTGAAGGAGGTTAGTAGGATATTATTTCCCTTGGGGATGCTGAATAAACTCTGTGTTGTGTTCATGCATTTTGACTGTGACCTGTTACATAAGATTAGTTTTGAAACTTTCTACTTGTGGCATTATGCTGGTGCTCAAAAATTTTGGATTTTGTAACATTTTGAATTTCAGGCTTTCCTATTAGGGATGCTTAACCTGTAAGGTGCTTTATGAACAACTATATGCCAAAAAATTGAATAACCTAGAAGAAATGGATAAAATCCTAGACATATACAACCTACCAAGACTGAATCATGAAGAAATAGAAAATCTGAACAGATTATAAATAAGTAAGTAAATTTAATGAGTAATTAAAAGTCTCCCATCAAAGAAAAGCCCACTATTTGATGCCTTCATTGCTGAATTCTCCCAAACATTTAAAGAAAAAACTCTCCAATTCTCCACAGAACTTTTCCAAAGACATCAAAGAGGAGGAAATATTTCCAAACTCTTTTTACAAGACAGGATTACCCTGATACCAAAGCCAGACAAAGACATCACAAGAAAAGAAAATCACAGGCCAATACCCATGATGGACATAGATGTAAAAATCATCAATAAAATACTAGCAAACTAAATTTAACAATATATTAAAAGGATCATTCATCATTATCCAGCAAGATTTATCTCTGGGATGTAAGAATGGTTCAACACTTGCAAATCAATAAATGTGATACACTATTATTGATCATATGATCAGTGAAATCATACGATCATATAATCATGTCATTGGATGCAGAAAATTATTTGACCAAAATTTAATATCCTTTGATGATAAAAACATTTAACAAATTAGGCATTGAGTGAATGTACTTCAATACAATAAAGGTCATATATAATAACAGCCAACATAAATTCAATAACGAAAAAGTAAAACTCTTTCCTCTAAGATCTATAACAAGGCAGTTATGCCTATTCTCACCAATTCTATTCAGTGTAGTATTAGAAGTCCTTGCCAAACAATTAGGTAACAGAAAGAAACAAAAATTATAGAAATAGGAAAGGAAGAAGTAAAACTGTCACTATTTTCTGATGACATGATCTTCTATATAGAAAACCTTACAGATTTGAGTTAACACAGTTGCAGCCACCACCTGATCATGGAGGGAAAGGGAAAAGAGGCTCTCCAATGCATATGTAAGATAATAACCAAAACCCTGCTATGGGCTGCTGTAAGACCAAGACACAAGTGAATTATACTCCCCACAGCTTTTTGCTCACACTTCTTGCTTGAGTTGGGCCCCATCCTCTCTGGTCACAGCCTCATAGCTGGAAAAATTTTGAGAGCTTAAAGCTGGGCTGCACTCACCCTCAAGCAAAGTTTGAGGTGATGGGCCTGTAGCCACCTTCTGGCTTGTAAGGGACAGGGAAGACCACACTCTCCTAAGCACACTTAGGACCATATCCATCACCCTGCTATATGTGGTTGTGGGAGACTAGCCCTGCCAACATATCAAAGCTACCAGCAATACCAACATGTACAGTTTGCATTTCAGTGAATTGCTCCACCACTGCTATTGCCATAACTCACATCACGGCAGCTGCCCAGGGATATGAGAACTTGCCCATACACCTGGTCCATTGTTCCCACTACTAGTTTCAGAGCAAGCCACCAGGAGGCTCAATAGTTGGCCCTGCAGGACCCACTAACAAGTGCCAGTGTTAGCTACCCTGGAGCCTAAAAACAGGCACACTTAACCCACTGCTGCCACCACCAGGGCATGAAGAGAGGCTTAGTTGGCATCCAAGTCCCAAGACAAACTTCACCACGGTCTTAATTAAAAATCATACCCTAAGTTACCAAGGAAATCACAGATACCACTGACCCTGTGTATTGCTGAAGAAATTATATAAATATCAACTACTGGAGGATTCAAATCCAAAGCCAAAATGTCCTAATCAACCTAAAACTTATTTACATCTTCAGGAAAAACTTCTCTCCTATGAAAGCACTTTCAAAAAATTAGGCAAAATGACTACTACACCAGATATGCAGATGTCAATGGAAGGACACAGAAAACATGAAACAGCAAGGAATATAACACCACCAAAGGACCACAGCCATTGTCCATCAATGGATTCTAATATAAAAGAATTCCTCAAAATGCCAGATAAAAATTCAAAATACTGATTTTAAAGAAGCTCAATGAGATGCAAGACAAATCTGAAAACATATGCAAAGAAATCAGAAAATCAACTGATAATAAGACTGAGAAATTTATGAAGGAGATAGATAGTATAAAAAAACCCAGGAAATTCTAGAACTGAAAATCACATTAAAGGAAATACAAATTGTATTCAAAGGCTTCCTTAATAGGCTACACAAAGCAGAAGAAAGAATATCAGAATGTGAAGACAGGTATTTTGAAATAATTCCGTCAGACAAAAATAAGGAAAAAAGAATAAAAAAAGAATGAACAATGCCTTTGTGACATCTGGGACTACAAAAGTGACTGAACTCGTGAATTTTCAGTATTCCCAAGGGGGAAGAGAGATGAAAAAGTTTAGAAAACCTATTCAAGGAAATAATCAATGAAACCTTCCTAATTCTAGCAAAAGAGTTAGCCATCTAGATACAAAGGCCCAGTGATTCCCAGGGATTGCAAAAAGGATTTCACCGTGGCATATAATTTTCAGAATATGTAAATTCAAAGTGAAGGAAAGAATTTTAAAATTAGCAAGAGAAAAATGTCTAGCTACCTATAAAGAAAACCCATCAGACTAACAGCAGGCTTCTCATCAAAAAGCTTATAGGCCAGAAAAGAATAGCATGGCATTTTCAAAGTGATGAAAGAAAAAATCTGTCACCCAAGATTTTTATATCCTGCCAGAATAAGCTTTGTAAATGAAAGAGAAAAGAAGTCTTTCCCAATAAAGCAAACAGTGAGGGAATTTTTCACTAATAGACCAACCCTACAGGAAGTGTTCAAAGAGGTCTTAAAGATAAAACAAAAAGTCAATATTCACTATTATGAAAACACATAAAAATATAAAACTCATAGGCCTTATAAAACAATCACAGAAAGGAGGAAGAGAAAAGAACCATATTGGAACATGACAGAATTTCATCAAAATACAAAGACAAAAAGACAGAGAAAAAGAAATAAAAATAATTTACAAAACAACCATAAAACAATTAACACTATGACAGGGATAAATCTTCATATATCAATATTAATCTGGAATGTAAATAGGTTAAATGCTCAAATTAAAATATATAGATTGGCAGAAGAGATAAAACAACGTGATCCAAATATACTTCTCACACACACACACACAAAGACCCCCTCATCTTACCCATAAAGACACATATAGACTGAAACTAAAGGGGTGGAAAAAGAAATTCCGTGCAAATAGAAACTAAATGAGGGCAGGAATAGATACACTGTTATCAAATAAAAGAATCTTTAAGTCAAAAACTGTGAAGAAACACAACACAAAGATGATCATTATATTATGATAAAGGGATCAACTCAGCAAGATCATATAACAATACTAAATGTATATGCACACAATACCAGAGCTCACAATATTACCAAACAATTATCATTAGGTCTAAAGAAAGACATAGACAGCAAAATAATAATAGTGGGAGACTTTAATATCTCACTCACAGCACTAGACAAATCATGAAGACAGAAAATCAACAAAGAAATATTAGAATTGAATTGAACTTTAGACCAAATGGACTTAATAGACATTTACAGAACATTCTACCCAATAACTATAAAATATACATTTTTTTCACCAGCACATGGAACATTCTGCAAGGTAGACCACATGTTGGGCCACAAAACAAGTCTTAACAAATATTTAAAAATCAAAATCATATCAAGCATCTTCTCAGGCAATAGTGGTATAGTGCTAGAAGGCAATAAAAAAAGGAACTTCAGAAATTGTGCAAATACATAGAAATTAAACAACATGCTTCTGAACAACCATTGAGTCAATTAAGAATTAAGATGAGAATTAAAAAAATTAAAACAAATGAAAATGAAAACATAATACACCGAATCTGTGGGATACAGCAAAATTAGTGCTGGGAGATAAGTTTAAATCATGCCTACATCAAAAAAGTAGGAAGATCACAAGTTAAAAACCAAACATTTCACCTCAAGGAACTAGAAAAAAACAAGAACAAATCAAGCCTAAGTTAGCAGAAGAAAAGAAATAGCAAAGATCCAGGCAGAACTAAATGAAATGGAGACCAATAAAATACAAAGGTTCAATGAAACAAAAAGTTGGTTCTTTTAAAAGATAAAAAAAATTGAGAAACCACTAGCAAGACTAACCAAGAAAAGAAGGAAGAAAACTCAAATAACAGAGTCAGAAATGAAAAAAGAGACATTATAACTGATACCACAGAAATATAAAAGATCATCAGAGACTATTATGAGCAACTATACACTCACATACTAGAGAACTCAGAGGAAATGGGTAAATTTCTGGAAACATACAACCAAGAAGAAATATAAATCCTGAACAGACCAAAAATGAGTAGCAAGACTGGATCAATAATAAAAAAATCAAACAAGAAAAAGAAAAGCCCAGTACCAAATGGATTCACAACTGAATTCTACAAAACATACAAAGAAGAACTAAAACTTATCCTACTGAAACTATTCCATAAAATTGAGGAGGAAAAAATACTCCCTAACTCATTTGATGAGGCCAGCATCTGCTTTTTGATACCAAAACCAGACAAGGACACAATAAAAAAGAAAATTACAGACCAACATCCCTGATACACATACATGCAAAAATCCTCAACAAAATACTAGCAAACTAAATCCAACAGCACATTAAACTGATAATTCATTACAATCAAGTGGATTTCATCTCAGGGATGCAAATATGGCTCAACATATGTAAGTGAATAAATGTGATTCACCACATAAAAAAATTAAAACCAAAGCCATAGGAAAATCTGAATAGACACAGGAAAAGCACTCAATAAAATTCAGCATCCCTTCATGATAAAAATCTTCAACAAATTAGGCTTTGAAGAAAAATACCTCAAAGTAATTAAAACTATATATTACAAACCCACAGTGAATACCTTACTTAATGGGGAAAAGTTAAGTATTCCCCCTGAGAACTAGAACAATAAAAGGGTGCCTGCTTTCATCACTTTTATTCAACATAGGGCTGGAAGTCCTCCCCAAAGAAATCAGGCAAGAGAAAAAATAAATAAATGAATAAATAAATAAAATTCACTCAAATTAGAAAAAAGGAAGTCAAGTTTTCCCTGTTTGCTGATATAATCTTATATCCAGAAAACACTAAGGATTCTACCAAAAAACTCTGATAAATGAATTCAGTAAAATTTCAGGATACAAAATCAACATACAAAAATCAGTAGCATTATACACCAATAACTATCTAGATAAGAACCAATTCAAGAAGGCTATCCCACTTACAATAGCTATAAAAATAAAAAATAAAATACCTAGTAATTTATTTAATTAAAGAGGTGAAAGATCTCTACAAGGAAAACTACAAAACACCAATGAAAAAAAATATAAATAACACAAATAAATGAGAAAACATTCCATACTCATGGATTAAAAGAATTAGTACTGTTAAAATGACCACACTGCCTAAAGAAATTTATAGGTTCAATGAAATCTCAAAAGAACAAAACTAAAGGCATCACATTGCTTGACTTCAATTAGAATACAAAGAAATTTTAACTAAAACAGGAATATTCTGGTATGAAAACAGACACATACTTACACCCAACTGATCCTTGACAAAGTTGACAAGAACATACATTGGGGACACCCTTTTCAATAAATAGTGCTAAGAAAACTGGATAGTTGCAGGCAAAAGAATGAAACGGTACTCATATCTCTCACCATATACAAAAATTGGACACCAGCTACCAGATCATCTCAGAAAGAAGGAAAAGTTTTAGATGAAAAAGAAAAAACAAACAAGCATAGATTGGGTATAATTCCAAGGGAAAAGTGCCAGAACCTGCAAGAGATTCCACAGGAAGAAGTTGTGGAGCAGAACAAGAAGGAGCGAGATATGAACAGAGATCAACCCCAAGAGGCTTGGAGTCTAGTGAAAAGGGTGGAGCAGTTTGTTTCTCCCTCCCTCACACCTCTGGCAATCAGCAGGCTCCCAAACTGCTGGAGAGCCTTTCTACCCTCACAAGCCTAAAAGCTGCTGCTTCCAGTAAAGCGGGAGCTTCTTGAGGACAAAGCACCAGGCTGCAAGCCCACTTGGGGAGCTTCCCATCACCACAGACCCAAGCCAAGATGGCAGGCACCATATTGCTTCTCCACCCACTGTGCACCTTTGTCCTCCCCACGAGGCTTCAGCCCCTCAGTTTTTGTCTTGCTCATTCCCATGCAAACTTTTCCCAGCTCTGGCCCAGACTGCAGGAGCCACAGGGGGCCAGTGGGTCTTGGGGGATCTGTGTCACACCAAAGCCTTAGCATTCCAAGTGGGCTGCCTTCTGGAGAAAGGGACAGAGATGACCAGAGTGCTAGCTTTCCTCCATTCAGACTCTTTTCTCATTCTTCCCCTTCCCCACCCATGGCTGCTGAGAGAGATGCTTGAACCAGGGCTCTCAGGAGCTGCTGCTTCCCCTGTGTTGGGGGTCCAAAGAGAGTGGGGCTCAAAGATTTCCCCTTAAAGACCTGTAGAGGACTAAAGGGTGCTTGGACTGTGAGCTCCCTGTTCACTGACCTGCCCAGTGCTGCTTGCCCAGCTGCTCCATCAGAGCAGGGCACGACCCGAAGGACAGGAACATCAAACCTGCTTAAACACCCCATAGACAAGCTGTGGTGGAGAATAAGGACTCACCTAGAAGTTCCAGGGCCCAAACAACCACCTGGGGCATTTGAGCGCTTTTCCTATGGGACTAGAGCTGGTCACAGGTCCCAAAAACAACATGACTGTCTGTTCCTTCCAAGTGTCACCTAACAGGGAAGTCAATTTGCATAGCCCTTAACAGCATTTACTGAATCAATCATATAGGGTGCAGCTGATCCATACCCACAAGCACTAACTGCTTTCTCAGAGATAAAACTGGATGTGCTAATACAATTCACACTGTTAAGAAGACCACAGGGCAGGGGAAAGAGAAAGAATTTCAAAGACCTCTATCCTCCTTCATCAAAGAGAGACAGGGAATCTCACCACACACATAGCTCACCACTGCTACAGCTTATAAACAGCTAGTAACTGAGAAAAGTGCCACCCTAAGGATATCTATAATCAAGGCATCGATCCAGAACCTGGACCCCCATCAAAGCACCCACAAGAAAAGCCAAAGGTTCTTACCCAACATATGTTACAGACATACCCCTGTGAGTGTGTGGGAGGAAGCCCCATCTAAACAAAAGAAAATCCAAAAATAAGAAGTGACAACTGCCCCAGATGAGAAGGAATCAGTGAAAGAACTCCAGAAGTATGAAAAATCAGAGCTAAAGGACACCCCAAAAATGAAACACCAGCTCTCTAGCAATGGATACCAACCAAAATGAAAATATTCAAATGACAGATAAGTCCAAATATAGATTGTAAGGAAGCTCAATGAAATCCAAGAGAAGATGGAAAAACAATTTAAAAAAATGGAAAAAAAAATTCAGGAAATGAATGAAAAATTTACTAAAGAGATTGACATAAAAAAAAACAAAGAAAAGAAAACCAAATGGAACTTCTGGAAATGAAAAATTTATTTAGGGAAATACAAAACACAGTGGAAAGTTTTAAGAATAGACTTATCCAGGCAGAAGTAAGAATCTCAGAGCTTGAAGACAACTCTTTCAAATTAAATCAGTCAGTCAGAAATAAAGAACAGAGAATTAAGAGAAATGAACAAAGCCTACAAGAAATATTGGGTTATGTAAAATGACCAAATATAAGAATCACAGGCATCCCTGAAGGTGAAGAAGAAAACGCACAAGGGCTGGAAAACCTATTTGAGGGAATAATTGAGGAAAACTTCCTTGATCTTGCTAGAAATTAAGACATCCAGGTACAAGAGGTGCAGTGAACACCTAGGAGATTAATTGCAAAGAGGCAATCACCAAGACACATAGTCATCAGACTGGCCAAAGTCAACATGAAAGAGGAACTCCTGCTAACCTTGAGGCAGAAACATCTAGTAACTTACAAAGGAAAACCCATCAGGCTAACTGCAGACTTCTCAATTGAGACCTTACAAGCCAGAAGGGAATGAGGCCCCATCATCAGCCTTCTTAAACAGAACAACTGACAGCCTAGAATTTTGAATCCTCCCAAACTAAGTTTCAAATATGAAGGAAAAATAAAAACTTTTCCAGACAAGCAAACACTGAGGGAATTAGTAGAGATCAGACCTTCCCTGTAAGAAATATTCATAACTGCATTATACACATATCAGCACAATAGACACCTACCAGTGTAAAACCTCCCAAAAGCTAAAGCTCAGCACTCATATAAAACAATAGCACAAGAGGTAAAACAAAGCAATAAGGTACTACCCAACAGGATGAACAGAACAGCATCACACATATCAATTCCATCAATCAACATGAACGGTCTGAATGTCCCACTCAAGAGACATATGCTGGGTGAATGGATGAAAAAAATACAACCAAAGTATCTTCTGTCTCCAGGAAACACATCTACCCTATAAGGACTCATACAAACTCAAGGTGAAGGGATGGAAAAGAATATTCCATGCAAATGGAAACCAACATAAAACAGGTATAGCCATTCTCAAATCAGATAAAATTGACTTTAAATCAACGATAGTAAAGAAAGACAATGATGGTCATTATATGATGGTAAAGGAGTAATTCAACAAGAAGACACAACAATCCTAAATAATTGTGCACATAACACAGGAGCACCCAGATTCATAAAGCAAACACTACCTGATCTAAGCAAAGAGATAAATAGCAATATTGTAATTGCCGGGGACTTTAAAACCACACTGACAGAACTGGACAGATCACCCAAGCAGAAATTAAAGAAAGAAACACTGGACTTAAATGGAACTCTAGAACAAATGATGCTAACAAACATCTACAGAATATTTTACCCAAAAACTACTGCATATACATTCTTCATTATTAAACTGGAACTAACCATTGAGTGCACATGTGCACAGAGCAAAGTAAAACTCAGCGGAAATCAAGCAGGGGCCAGGGTGGAGGAGTGGATGGGTGAAAACCTACCTAACTGGGATAATGAACATTATTTGGGTGATGGGCACACTTATATCCCTGACTCAGGCATAACAAAATTGATATATGTAACTAAAAACATTTGTACTCTAGTAATATTTTGAAATAATAAAAAAAAAGTCCTCAAGAGGTATTAAAGACTTGAATGTAATACCTGATACTGTAAAAACACTAGAAGAAAACCTAGGGGAAACACTCCTGGACATTCGTCTAGGCAAAGAATTCATGACTAAAATCTCAAAAACACAGGCAACAAAAACAAAAATATACAAATAGAACTTTATTAAACTACAAAGCTTCTATATACTGAAAGAAATAATCAACAGAGTAACCCCCAATTGAACTAATTGATCTAGGTAGGGATCACCAGTGGCCACTATTATTATGAAAAGAGAGACAAGCAAATATTATATCCTTATTGGGAGAAGGCACAACCTATGATGCATACACACACACACACACACACACACACATAGTGTATCATAACAAAGATACACACTTTTTTAACCCTTAGAATCCAGTAACTAATTGCTTTGAATATGTATCTTTGTGATTACATGAGTTAGGTATGGTTATCAATAGCTGGTGTAAGTGTTAATTGTGAAGAAATTTAACAAAATATTATAGGAGACTTTTTAATAAATAGTTTTGATACATTTACTTTACTTTTAGAAAATTATCCCAAGTAGATAATCAAGTATGTGGAAAACTATTGCTGTAGAAGGTATTAATTTATTATTAAGATTCTCTTAATTATGACCAACAATAGTTAATTCAAATTTGTTTAAGCAGAAAAGGACAAAACATTAAAATGAATAGGAGATATTCCTTGAAACCAAATGATCAGAATGATGTCAGGTTTCTGAAAATGAATAGAACCAGGAACTAGTGTCAGATCATCACAAAAGAGTAGGGAAATTATAAAATTGTGGAGTTCATAGTAAGATAGACAAACACACTTGATTCAAGGTAAACAACAATACAAAACAGTGTTTTGATAGCATACTTATTATTCATTTTGTGTAAATCAAAAGAAGACATACAAATGGCCACATCCATGAAAAAGTGCTCAATATCATTAGTCATCAGAGAAATGAAAATCAGAACTACAATGAGATATCATCTTACCTCAGTTAAAATGACTTTTATCAAAAAGACAGGCGATGTCAAACGCTGGCAAGGATGTGGAGAAAGGGGGACCTTCGTACACTGTTGGTGGGAATATAAATTAGTGCAACCACTATGGAAAACAGTATGGCGGTTCCTCGAAAAACTGAAAATAGAACTACCATACGACCCAGGAATCCCACTGCTGGGTGTATATCCAAAGGAGCGGAATTCAGTACATGGAAAAGATAACTGAATTCCTATGTTTATTGCAGCACTATTCACTATAGCCAAGATATCGAACAACCTACGTGTTCATCAACAGATGAATGGATAAAGAAATTGCGGTATATATAATATACAATAGAATATTATATAGCCACAAAAAATGAAATCCTGCCATCTGCAACATTGGGGATGGATCTGGAGAACATTATGTTAAGTGAAATAAGCCAAGCACAGGAAGACACATCTCGCATGTTCTCACTCATATGTGGGAGCTAAATTTTAAACACAATTGATCTCATGGACACAGAGAGTACATGAAGGTTTTCAGAGGCTGGGAAGGATAGTGGGGAGGTAGGGATAGAGTGGGGCTAGTTAATGGGTGCCAAAATATGATTAGATAGATAGAAGGAACTATATTTGATAGCACAACAAGGTTTCTATAGTCACCAATAAGTTAGAGTGTACTTTAAAATAACTAAAAGAGTGGAATTGGAACATTTCTAACACAAAGATATGTTAAATGACTGAGGTGATGGATATGCCAATTACTCTGATTTGATTAATTCACATTGTAAGTATCAAGACATCACATGTATCCTATAAAAATATACAACTATTATGTACCCATAATAACTAAAAATAAATTTTTTAAAGTGTACATTTGCAAAGTGTATTAGAAAGTATAGGACACATTATAATCAGAACCATAGGACATTACAAAAGTGTATTAAGACGGTTTAGTTGGAAAACACAGCAAGTAGGTGAGAAAAGCAGAAATTTAGTTTCATCATTGTTTGTGATGTCTTAGCAAAATTGAATAGTCTATAAATTCTGACTGAATTCTAAGATAATTTCTCCTAATTTTCTGGAGAATACAAACAATGAATCAGTATCATCTGTGTTTAACTAATAAACTGTGTTTCTTACAAACTGTGTTTCTTACAAACCCAAACAAATATACACATAAATCCATGAACTGGGAAGATATATTACAGTTAGAAAGTTGTATTAAATTGTTTTGCATTTCATTTCATTGAACAACTATCATGTAAGGAAGTTTTATTTGTGTTAGATTATTGATCGTCAGTAAGTACATTTTCCTTAAATTTGATTTTTTCCTTCTCATATTACAGGTTCACAGGAGTGCTATATTAGTATCACTATGGATTAATTTTTGTCTTTTATATACTCCAATTATGGTATCAGTTTCTGTAGGAAAATTAGCTCCTTAGAAATATTTAAACATCATTTCTTATTTTTGTAGTAAATGCTACATAAATAAAAAGTTTCATCAATTACTATATACAGATTAATGATATCAATTTCTATTTTGACATTATAGATTTGGAAGTTATTTTTTCCCTTAAACTAATAGCTAACTAATAGCTAAATGCTACAAGGCCTTGTTCACGCCTTGGCTAGAGAACACAGCACATCCCTGCAATTGTTTGTTCCCACATGTCTTATCCAATTAAAATATAGACTCATCATGTGAAGAACCCAAGTTCAAATGTTATATTTAAAAATTCTCCTTACTGCCTTGAAAGGTGCCTGGTATTATGTAATATTTTAAATAAAAGATATAAAAAGAAAAAGGGAGCAGATTAAAAAAAAGTGAATGGCTATGTTGCTGTCTAATTTTTTATTCAGTTTAAAATGGGAAAATAGATTAGCTAATAGAAATGTTAATAAATTACAATTACAAAAATTAAAATAAAATTGATAGGGTTGAGAAACACAAAAGGAATATTTGGAAGTTGTAAAAGGATCATTTACCATGGTAAAGTGAGATACAACCCAGGGAGGCATGGATGTTTTAACATATGCAAAAATATCTTTTAAACATTACATAGGATAAGAAAATAGAAAAGAATTGTTTCAAGAGAAAAAAAATGTATTATAACAGATTATAAACATTGGTTCAATGTATTATGTTTGTTTAATCACCCAGATGAACGTATAATGTTATTTACTCATTATTTCAATTCTTAATGTAAACTGACCTTGTACTATGGTAACCAATTAAACTGAAATTAACATTTCAGAATCTTGCTTGGATATAGCAGTGATCAATTGAGTTGAAAGCAAGTATTTTTCTAGAGAGTTGAAGAAAAAAATGCAAAATACAATGTTTGAGGCAGTGGTTTTCTTGTTTGTCAGTGCGTTAGCAAAACTCCCAGTCATGTTTTAAACTGTAATTTTCAAAGTTCTACCTCAAAATTACCACCATAAAATTCAGAACTTCTAGGAAAAAAGTAAAAGAAGGCATATATTTAAGAATGTTTTATGCATATCTAGTCTTGGGTCCTATATTTGAAACCACAGCACTACAGAACAGTTTATGTTTCTTTCCAGAATCACTTCTGGATTTCATAAAAATTGGTAATCTCAGTATTAATGTAGATAATGCCTCTTAATCCTTATCATGTCAGTTTCATAACCACCTGTCCTTCAGTGATCTTGTCCTTTTTCCCACTTTAGCCTCCTTAATCCATCACCAGACCCTTGATTTTGTCCAAACTTTAACTACAAATCCTTCCTAATTTCAACTTCAAGCATCCCAACCCTGACTATAATATTAAATATTCCCAATACTCTCCCCTTTTTTTACCCCAACTCCAACAATCCCTCCATCCCAGGAAAAAAATTGTCTCTTTATTCCTACTACCATTTCATTGTCCTTATCCCACTCAGTGCTCATTTCCTTACTTACAGAAGTTAAAGTCCTTAATTTCTCTTCTCCTCCAAATACTCCTTCACGTGGCACTATGTCCATCTGGTTTCACTTCTATCTCTGTGGCCACTCTGCTTCAACCTCCTGTCTTCCAAACTATAATCACTGACGTGACACAGCACTCATTCATTTGATCCCTTCTCATTTGGGTCTTCATTCACTCTCTAGGTGAACTCAGCAAGTCTTATAGGTTTAATTACTATTTACATGCTAATGACTCCAAGATTTATTTTTCAAGCCCAGACAAATTCCCTTGAACTCCAGACTCTTAACCCAATTTCCTAGTCAGATATCTCTACTTTGAGCATCTCAAACTCACTATATCAAAAATGAACACCTGATGTTCCTCCTCACCTTCATCCTGCGCTCTTCCTCATCTTGATGAATGGCAACTCTCTTCCACCTCTTCCTAAGCCCCAAACCTGGTTTATTATGGAGACTTCTCTTTTTCTCACACACTTTTTTCAATCTGTCTGAAAGTCTTGTTGGCTGTACATTTAAGATCCCTAGAGTTTTACAACCTCTCATGACCACTATTTGACCGTTTTCTTCACCTCCTCCTTCCTGTGTCAATTTACTAGTCTTTCCTGAGCACAGCACCCATAGTGGTTGCGTTAAAAATCCCGATATGGTCATTTCAATTCTCTTAAAAAAAAAAAAAAAACCAATTTCTCCCCATCTCAGTTATAGTAGAAGTTAATGTTCTCACTATATCTGAAATTCCCTAGATAAGAGCTGCTCAAACGTTTAGTGGTGAAGGATTTTATTTATTTATTTATTTTTATTTTGAGTCCATTATGGCCTAAAAATTTTGTAAAATAAGTAAAAATGATTTAATATGAAATGAATGAAAACAGGACATACAAGCCCCAATAATTTTAATGAACATAAAGGTATTCTATTACTTGAACAAATATATATAAAAGTTTCTCAATATTTATTCTTATCTTCTTGTGTCTATTCATGACCCACATACTGAGTGGTGCTGCTTGAGCAGTTCTGCCTTTCTCTTTCCACCCAGATCACTTACCCTGTCACCTCCTCTCCTTTTCTCCATCTAACCGTAGTTTTATGGGGTTAATTCTCTGGACATTCCAGGAACATTCTGCCTCAGGAACTTTGATCTCCCTTGCCTCTCCCTAAGAGTTGCATGACTTGTGTCTCAACTTTCTTTAGGTTTTTATTCAAAGGTCAACTTCTAATAAGGTCTTTCTTGACCAACCTATGTGGAAATTTTATTCTTTTTTTAATATTTCCCAATCATATTTCTCAGCTTTTATTCTTTGTTAATGTTTATGACTCTCTAAATTAAAATTTCTGTCTCTCTGATTAGAATGTGAGCTCTGAGTGCAGGAATTTCTGAGTGCCAATTTAACGCTATATTTTCAGAACTTATAGTAGTGCTTGCCATATAGTATTTAACAGAAATTTAATCAACATTTTTAAAATGAATGGTTTTTAGTAGCTATTGAGATGCTCAAAGCTTTATGAGTGAAATATGGTATTAAACATTTATAAGGAAGTTTAAGCAGTTTTACTAATTTATAAAAAATGTAATAAAATATTTGTTTTATGTATAATTGAAAAGAAAAGCTACATTGTCAACAATTATAGTACTTGTCCCTGAATATGTATTGTGTAGAAATTAGAAGCTTTGCCTGTAAACCTAAGGGAAAAATAATGTGAACTTGTTTATATGATGTTGTTTTTAATGTATGCACTTGTAGATACATTACATTGTTGTGGGGTAATAAAATACAAAATTATCTACAAGCCTTACTGAACTCATAAAATACTTTTTTGTGTATAGTCTTAATTACTGGTTATTAAAAACATAATTCTGAAGCGTATGCAGATGTTTTTATTATTTTAAATGTATTCATACTTGAAAATGCTATGAACTACTAATATATGGCATAAAAAGTCTGATTTCAATTGTTTAAAATTTATTATAGCAAAATGTAGGGAAACAAAACAAGAACAAAAAGTTGAACAAACTGAAAAGCAATGACTTTTCTTGGACCCATCTGAGAACGGAAGGCATAGGGCAAACAGCCACCCTGAAGTCTAGAGAGAGAGAGAAATCCAGAGAATCACAGCCAAGATAACAAATTCACAAAATTTAGTATGAAAGGGGTATTTTTTTATATTTCCTTAACATTTTCTTTTCAAAAACTCTGGTTGTATTCTCATACCCAAGGTTATCAACAGATTATGGGAGCTCAGACCTCCATACTTTATCTCAGGTATCAAAGAACCAGGTAATTCCTGTGCTGCATTTATTTTGTAGGAGAGAGGATTGATGAACTATCCACTGTCCTGAGCATTCTGGATCTTCAAATATGGAGGCTGGGGATGGAAGGGAAGAGCACAGACTTTGAAGAAACTCAAAGATGAATTTGTGATATGTTTTCCTTGAGTTGAAATAAAAACAAACCACAAGCTTTTTTCTTATATAGGGCTCTCATATTACCATGATGCAGTAAACACTGTGGTGTGCATTTTATTAGATCTACTCTAACTTGAGTCCTTTAAGGACATTAAGTCTTTAAATATTTTCCTGATTTTATTGTCCATTGTAAAATAGATATTTCATGTAACCTGTGTCTTCAAAATATTCTTTCATTGATATTTCTTATATCAGGCCCCATTACTAATTTTTTATGGAATATCACGATCACAGATTGATAAGAATTCACTCCTGGCATGGGCTAAAATTAAGATATTAACCAGAAAAATGGGTTCCAAGGATGAGCTATACATAGATACAACATTAAAAATCTGTATAAAGACATCTTGTCCCAAGATGGCCCGAGTCACAGAAACTTGTACCCAGCCCAATCTAATAAGATTCAGTGTTATTTAAAAAAAAGAATTTGAACAATAATTTGAAGATAAAATCAGGATTAGCTTATAATAGTTGCAGGGGAAAGAATGAGGAGAAAATCTACCTCTTAATGCTCAGAAGTTTATTGTTATTTTATCATAGTTTAATACATTTTAATTTATATTTGATTATGTACAACCTGAATTTATAATAATAAATATGAGATAAAACTCACTGTGCATTTAAAATTATATGGTTGGGCATTTATTTCTCTTCAAGCACTATAAAACAGAAATAATTTTATTTTTTATGCTATAGAGAAAAATTTACAAAAGAATAACAAAGACTGCAATATCAATGCTATGTAAAGGCACTACCTGTTTCCATTACTAACAACCAAAAGATTATTACCAAACTCTTATTTTTAAATAATTTATATTTACATACTGAGGTTGAGTAGGCACATACTCCTTTCTAGAAATAGTTTCCAAAATCAGTCAAAAAAATTTCAAATGATCTTTTATAAAATGTAGTTTAGGAACCCTGATGGTACTCACGAATGAATAAACTTTGCATGATGATTAAGAAATTACTATTTAGGGTAATACATTTCTCTTTAGAGTGACACAATTCACATACATGTATGTGTGTATATATACACGTATATATTTATAGACATTTTTGTGTTAAGTGTAAGAGTAGATTTTGAATTAAGAAAAGAAAGTATTGGTTTTGACACATAAGTCATGTAATAAATATTGTGCAAAAATAAGAACTAGAATATCTTCTTCACATGGTAGTAAAACCTGCAATGTGTCTTTTCACTGACCATGGGAATACCAATTTCACAAAGGACAGATCTGAGCCATTATTGTGAAAAACTGTGTTCGTACCAACAAGTGGTATATTTTTACAAAGAGAAAAACAATTTTATTTTATATCTATTAAAAGGTACAGTTTGTTTTCAAAATACAAAAATAGATTTAGGAATATTCCGTCCTATTTTGTAGAGGAAGAGACGACTCATCCTGATTAGGCTTCCTGCTGAGGCTGAGTGGTTTTAATAAAATAAGGAAATCAATGACTGACCACTGGAATATAATGGATCTGAAACTCTATATTTTAATGAGGCAGCAGTAGGAGGCCATTAGAATGAAATGGATTGACTATCAACAGCATATAAAATAATTTATTAAACAAGCTGATGTGCAGATAATAGGGTCACTAAAAGTATGCTGTAGGAATATGCAGAAAAAGTTGGAGAGTAGCTTCCTAAGTTTTAAACTTAGGATTATTATCATGCAAAAGAAAAAAAATAACAATTTGCTAGTTATCAATTTATACTAACACCTTTTTGGCCACCTTCAAATTCTATGTCTTGTGTAATTGATGATATAGTACAATGACAATTCACAGTACTTTATATAAAATCTGAAAATATATATGGTCTTTGCAATATTAATACTAAGGGAAATTTTAATTAATATTAGATATCAACACATTGGTTGTGATTTCTTGTCATATAATCTATTTATGATCTCTCACTTTTAACTTAATGCATGGTTTATGTAATTATTACCTAATCTATATAATTTTGTAAGATCAGAAATAACTCAATTACCAAAGAAACATAATTCATTAGAGAAATGAACGATTTGGGGGAAAGCAACAATTACTATTTGTAGAGAGGGTCGTATTTAAAATATTGAGTAAACATCCTCTTCATAACTGTCCAGAGAATAAACTAGTTTTTTAATATTTTTAGATAATCTCCATTTTTCAGAATCTAAATTAAAATAAGAATTCAGCCTGCCAAAAGCAACAATTCTTAGTAAAATGAAGTAAAATGTGATTAAAATTAATTCAAACTATAACTAGAATTGCTTTGAAATTAATGGTTAAAGCATTATAGTGATATATTAAAAGCCTACCACTGTCAATCTTTAATGAATTCATTTTAATCATTATGCTAAGTCTATATAATCAAGTGGATTTGGAGACATAAAATTTCAGTCTTCTGGGATTACAAAGTTATTTTTATCACTTTTGTTCACTCATCACTGTATTGGCACAAGTTATGCACAAGTTAAATTTAAATACTCTTCTTCAGTGAAAAATCTTGCCCATTTGCCCTCTTTCCTTTGTTATACACTGACAATGTCAGATTGCATATTCCTTTTTCTCCATGTGGTTAAGCCTTTGTTCTAGACCTGGCAGTCATTTGTTTTTTTCCTTTCAAGTTGATATGGATACTGTCACCATGTACCTCTACACTTGTACCCTGAGAACTGTCAATAAAATGACTAGATAAAAGCTTTCATTTAGTATAGTAAAAATGTATTGCAAAGGAAGTTGTACTTCTTAAATAATGAAGAAATTATTAGCTGTTTTTCACGTCCCACAAAGCTTAATTTAAAACATAGCTCATATTTCTTTTATATGTAATCCATTCTATAGAGAAAAGAGTTTTAATTAAAAAGTCCAGTAAAACAACCAACATAAATCTATATTACACAAACTTTCAAAACCTTAAGGTTTTTTAATCTTTATATTCCAAGTGGTTAAACCTTAATAATTGATTAATTCAGTAAACAAATATTCTCTAAACAACTATTATTATATTTAATAACCTAATAGGTGTTGAGGTTTCAAAGATGGTGCTAACCATCTATTAAGGAAAAAAAAAAAAAAAGAACTCTCTCTCCCTTCGTGTATTTTCAATACAGAATAATAACCACCCCATAATAGAAGAATGTATAGCATCTCTTGAAACCACTTCAGAAGGACACCTGATAGGAAAAGAAAAACATAAAGAAGATTCAGGAAAGTTTGTTAAGGATGAATATAACATAATTTATGTAATTGATGACTGGTAAGTAAGATATTGTCATTTTTATATTCACAAATCATTCACATTCGAATAAATGCTGTCTTTCAGTAACTATGTCAGATTTGTCCCAATCCAGAGAGCTAGGAGATAGCAAGCCTGCTTCTAATTATATAGATACTGAACTAAATAAAAATATATTACACTAAGACACTGAAGAATAATGATTAATTCAAAATATTAAACTATTTAAAAAGATACTATAGATAACTTATTTTCATTTTTTTATATTAAGTGGGATCACATATCAGTAATCAGTGCAGCATTTGATACCCTTCATAAGAGTAAAATCTAAATGCAAATTAAAAAGAGAGTACTAAGGCAGGGAGGCGACACATCACTTTATAGTCTTTCTAATCTAGGCACATTTATTTTCCAACAAATGGCTCAGCAAATAATATCTCATCAAATATTAAGTGATAATTAGAAGTAGGATCTACATGGAATTTCCTTTTTTAGACTTTTTTATTTTATTTTGTTTTATTCATCACTGTACCTTGCTTTTTCCCCCAAAATGACATATAATATAAAAGTAGAATGTATACTAAAGAACATAAATGTGAAATTATTACAAAATAAGTATATTTTAGTAAGAAATATTAAAACATTTCCAAAGAGTAATCAATTTCTGTCAGGCTAGTATTTCTATTTCTTCACTAATGTCTTTCTCAAAGAGAGTGACAATGGAAAAAAATTTAATGACATTTATTAAATAAAAATTGTATGATCAGTTTAGTAACAAAATATAGTCTCCTTTCTGTAATTATTTTGTCAGGTTCTACATAATAGGCAAATCTTCCAACTTCATTCAAGTTCTCATTTTTTTCCTGCTTGAATTCTTCAGGCCTGATACAGGCTGGTTGCCTGTAGATGGGGAAGGGATATGATCGGCTTTTTTCATTCTCTGTCTTTTTGTATCAGCTTGCTCACCATAGTTTCTGGACTGCTGAGTTTGGAGCAGGTAGAAGCAGGAAATGAAGCAAAGAGGTTAAGGAGCAAATAAAACGGCACATCAACTCACTAATAATACGTGATGGTAATTAGAGGCACCAAGATACAAATTGAGGTGTTTGATAATCCAATCTGCAGAACTCTCAAAGGGAAATTCTACAAGCATGAGTCTTAAACTCCTTACATCTATTGACGATACAAAGGTAAAGTTATTAGGGATTTAGGAAGGAATTTTTGAGATAACTTGTTTGGAAAAAGCTACAGAGTGAGCACCACTTCATTCAGGAAGAGGGTGGTACTGTCCCTTCCTTTAAATCAAGAGAAATGAGCTTCAGTAGGACTACTTAGAAACTTTGGTCTGTAACCTCTAAAATTAGAGTTCAGTTGACAAGTGATTTTTTGGTGAGTAAATACATAGGAGGAAGGAAGAAAAAAAAGTCTCTGCTGGTTCAGGATCAGCCTGACTCCGTACTTGTCACTTAACGTGATTGTGAGACTTTTAAATATCTAAAAGTATCTACTATATTTACCAAGCTTGCTCAAATTGTTACTTAGAATCAGGAGAAATACACCATTCATTAGGTAAATTGTGAAGGGACTGTGAAAGAAAGAATAGAGTTGCTTTTGATTCTCATTCTTCAGTTCTGCTTCGGTGTTCTAGTTATGCTTGAATATCCTTTGCACAACTCATTTGTTGATTCAAGAGCAAATAGATGTGAAAACTATTTGTGTCTTTACACAATGTAAAATGAGTTTGGACTATCGTTCCTTTTCTGACATTTTCTGGTCTAGTCTAGCTCAGTGGTGTTTTTTTTCGACTATATTAAATATTTATATCCTGGGATGTTTGATTTAAAAGTCAATTTTTCAATATCGTAAGTTCCCAAATGATATTTATATGATTTAACAGAGAATTTTTAAGATGATATATGAAGTAGGACTCTGTTCACATTTTTCATGTATTAATGACCATTAATAATGAAATCACTTGTAGGGATTTTTTGGTTTTTTGTTTTTGTTTTTTTTTTGGAAACAGAGTTTCGCTCTGTTGCCACAGGTAGAGGGCCTTGGTGTCATCATAGCTCACTGCAACCTCAAACTCCTGGGCTCAAGAATCCTCCTGTCTCAGCCTCCCCAGTAGCTGGGACTACAGGCCACACCACCGCACCCAGCTAATTTCTATTTTTGGTAGAGACGGGGTCTCTCTCTTGCTCAGGCTAGTCTCGAACTCCTGAGCTCAAGCAATCCCCAACTGGGCCTCCCAGAGTGCTAAGATTACAGGCGTGAGCCACCACACCCAGCCCCATTAATAATGTTTTTACAGAAGTTTATTTTAACTATTTCCAAAGTTTTAACTATCTCTATCCTTGAACATTTTTAAAAATTATTTACCTGATATTATGCAGGCTATTTACCAGAAGAAGTAAACTGTATTCTGGAGTGATCATTATAAACTCTACTGGGTACATTTAGCATAATGATGTCCAAATGCATGCATAGCCACTTAACCAAGAACTGGAGAAGGAGGTACAATATATAAACATGGAAAAATTTATTCTGATACCATCCATCAGCTTACTTATACCAAGGCATTACCTTCATTTCTTCATTTTCCTTCACTTTGCTTTCTGTAATAGAATTTTTCCCAATCCCAGCACCAACTAATTATTTTGGCACAAGCATCTGACAAACTTCAGGTTTTTCTGGAAGTCTCAAATGGCCTTTGCTGCTCTGTTCTAGAGAATGGAACTGCCAGACAATTCTTCTTAGTGTTGCTAAATAATATTCATGAAAATTAAACCTATCTGGGTGACAAAGCCATCTATTTCCCTCCTCCAGAATTTATTCAATTTCTTCCTCTATCCATAGTTTATAAAAGTGCCTTTTTGTAACCTGGCCAGTAACTAGGATGTCTTTCTGTCAGAACATAATGCAACTTCTTACATCCTATCATTTCCTTTATTCCACCAGTTATCTCTCCTCCTTTAGATCTGTTTCTACATTTACTATCGTTGTGCCTTCTGGTTGCGCTATTAAGGAAATCCACGATTTTGTGTAACGAACCTTGACAACCCTACCCACATCTTGCTCTTTTGGGCAGCAAAACATTCATTCTTTGCTTACTGTTACATTATTTAGGCTCATTTGTAAATGAAATTAAGAATAGTGGCTACTGCTTTTCTTATAGTTTGCCTTTCATAGAAAAAGCTATGGGGTGCAATCTGCTTTTGTCAATTATAAACCTAATCCCACTTACTTATAGCAGCATGTATCTAAAATTGGCTTGCTAAATGATTGTGTTTGTATGTCTGTCATGTAGTTCTATGGCATGATTTTTGACCATGAAATCATTCTGATTAAAAATTTAGGTTGAAATTTGAAATTACTAACCATCTATTTAAAAAATGATCTTTTTATAAAGTGCTAATCAAGCTATATTTTTAGTGAAAATGTATTTTTAAGTGGCATTTTATATTGAAGTAGATCTTTTAAATTTAATTTTCCTCTATTTCTTTGAAACATTTACATCTATATATTAGGTCATTAAGTATGAAATGTTTGATTTCCTTAAGTACTAAGTTTGACAGTTGATATCTCTGACATTTCACTATGACACTTCTTATTTTTTATATATATATATTTTTTATTGTGAAGGTACATCCTTATTCTTTCAAATGCACGTTTTGGCTTGTAATTATCTTTCAATTTCTTTTTTAGAGCAATTTTTGTGAAACCACGGATAAGTCAAAAATTCATGTTATTTTTTAATATGAATTCCATTGTGGAACCAATGCAGCACAGACAGCTCAAAATATTAACGAAGTGTTTGGGAAGGATGTGGCTAATGAATGCACAGTATCTCGGTGGTTTGAGTTCCATTCTGGTGATTTTAATCTTGAAAATGGGCCACATGGGCGACCTAAGACCAAGGTGGATAATGATGAACTGAAAGCTGTAGTGGAAGTGAATCCATCTCAACCTATGCAAGAATTAGCAGCAAGGTTTGACGTTACTATTCCAATAATATTGGACCATTTCAAACAAATCAGCAAGATAAAGAAGCTGGACAGGTGGATTCCACATGAATTAAATGAGCATCAGAAGAGAAATCACCTCAAAGCTTGCCTTTCTTTGCTGTCACAATATGAAGGTGAACCATTTCTACACTGTATTGTTATGTGTGATGAAAAATGAATTCTTTTTGACAATCACAAGCATGCAGCACGATGGTTGGATAAAGATGAAGTGCCGAAACACATTTTAAAACCGCATTAAATAATTAGCATTAATTCTTCCTTAAGTATTTGGCATAATTCACCAGTGAAGCCATATGGTCATGGAATATTCTTTGTTGAGATGTTTTTGATTACTAATTCAACCTTCTTAATAGTTATAGATCTGTTCAATTTTTTTTTATTTGATTCGGTCTTGGTAGGTGGCATGTTTCTAGGAATTTATCCATTTCTTCTAGGTTATCTAATTTGTTGGTATATAATTGTTCACTGTAGTCTATTATAATACTTCTTGTTTCTGTGGCATCACTTGTAATATATACTCTTGCATTTTGATTTTATGTATTTGAGTCTTCTCTTTCTCTTAGTCTAGCTAAAAGTTTGTCAATTTTGCTGATCTTTTCAACTCTCAGTTTCCTTGATATATTCATTGTTTTTCTAGTCTCTATTTCATTTATCTCTGCTCTAATCTTTATTATTTATTTCCTCATGATGACTTTGGGCTTAGTTTATTATTTTTCTGGTTCTTTGAGGTCTAAAGTTAAGTTGTTTCTTTTGAATTCTTCTTCTTTTTGAATGTAGTCTTTTATCTTTATAAACTTCCCTCATATTACTGCATGTTTGGCATCCCAAAAGTATTGGCATGTTGTGTTTTCATTTTCATTTTCATTTTTGTCAAGATATATTCTAATTTCCCTTCTGATATATTTTATTACCCATTAGTTGTTGAAGAGTATGTTGCTCAATTTCCATGTATTTGTGAATTTTGAAGTTTTCCTTCTGTCGATTTGAGTTTCATTCCATTGTGGTAACAAAAGATATCTGGTATAATTTCCATATTCTTAGATTTGTTAAGTCTTGTCTTGTGACACAAAATATGATCTATTCTGGAGAATTCTCTGTGTGCACTTGAGAAGAATGTGTATTCTGCTGCTCTTGGATAGAGTGTTCTGTATATGTCTGTTAGGTTCACTTGGTCCAAACTGTTGTTCAACTCCTCTGTTTCATTATTGATCTTCTGTCTGCATATTCTATACAATGTTAAAAGTTGTGTATTGAAATCTCATATTATTACTGTGTTGTCAATGTTCCCTGTCAATTCTGTCAATTTATGCTTCATATATTTAAGTGCTCTGATATTAGATTAATACATAATTATAATTGTTGTATCTTCTTGTGAATTGGCTCTTTTATCATTATATAATATCCTTCATTGTTTCTTGTGATTGTTTTTGACATAAAGTGTATTTTGTTTGATTTAAGAATGGCCAACTCTAACTCTCTGTGGGTTAAAATTTGCATGCTATATTGTTTGCTATCTTTTCACTTTCAGCCTATACTTGTCCTTAAGTCTAAAGTAAGTTTCTTGTAGGACAGCATACAGTTAGATTTTATATTTTTAGTCTTTTCAGCCACTTTATCTCTTTTGATTGAGGAGTTTAATCCATTTAAATTTCAATTAATTATTGACAGGAAAGGTCTTTTTTTGTTAATATTGACACATTGTACATATTTATGGGGTACAATTTGATGTTTTGATACATATATGTGTTGTGCACTGATGAAATCAGGGTATTTAGTGTATCCATCACCTCATGCATTTATCATTTCTTTGTGATGAGAACATTCAAAATCCTCTCCTCTATCTATTTTGTAATATACATTCTTTTACTGTTAACATTCATCACCCCACTGTGCAATAAAACACCAGAACTTACTCTTCTCCCAACGCACCCCTCGCGCCTCTTCTCCTCAGTCTCTGGTAACTATCGTCGAACTCTCTGCTTCTATGATATCAGCTCTCTCTCTGTCTCTCTCTTTTTTTAGATTCCACATATAATAAGATCATACAGTATATGTTTTCTTTGTCTGGCTTATTTCACTTAACATGATGTCCTCTAGGAAGTGCAGATATCTCTTTGACATACCAATTTCATTTTCTTTGAATATATACCCAATTGTGTGACTGCTGGGTCATACAGTAGTTCTACTTCTAACTCTCTGAGGAATCTTCGTACTGATTTCCACAGTGGCTGTACTAATTTACAATCCCACAACAGTGTGTAAATTTTCCTTTTTCTCCACATCCTCACCAATATGTGTTTTCTTTTATATTTTTTGTAATGGCCATTTTAACTGGAGAGAAGTGGTATCTCATTTTGGTTTCGATTTGCATTTCTCTGATGGATAGAGATGTTGAGCATTTTTTCATGTACTTTTTGGTAATTTGCATGTCTTCTTTTGAGAAATGTTTATTAAGGTATTTTGCCCATTTTTAATCAGATTTTTATTGATTTAAGTTCTTTATATATTCTGCATATTAACCCTTGTCAGATGTTTAATTTGAAAATATTTTCTCCCATTCTGTAGAGTATCACTTCATCTTGTTGTTTCTTTTGCTGTGCAAAGCTTTCAGTGTTGTGTAATCACATTTGTCTATTTTTATCTATTTAATCTGTGATTTTCAGTTTCTATCTTTTAAAAAATCCTTGCCCAGTCCACTGTGCTAAAGTATTTCTTCTACATTTTCTTCTAGTAGTTTCATTTATACATTTAAGTCTTTAATCAATTCTGAATTTATTGTTGTAAGTGGTGAGAGGTAGGAGACTAGCCTCATTCTTCTGCATGAGGCTATCCAATTTTCACAGCATCATTTATTGAAGAGACTGACTTTTTGTCAATGTGTGTTTTTTGTACTTTTGTCAAAAATCAGTTGGTTGTAGATGTGTGAATTTACTTCTGGATTTTCTATTCTGTTCCATTGATCTGTGTGTCTGTTTTTATGTCAATATTATGCTGTTTTGATTACTATAGCCTTGTGGTGTAATTTGAAGTCAGGTAGTCTGATGCCTCCATCTTTGATCTTCTTGCTGAGGATTGCGTTGGCTATCTGGATTATTTGGGTTCTATATCAATTTTAAGATTTCATTTTCTCTTTCTTTGAAAAATGTCATTGGTATTTTGACAGGGATTACTTTGAATTTATAGATCACTTTGGGTAGTATGGCCATTTTAACAATATCGGTTCTTCCAATTTATGAACGTAGGATATCCTTCCATTTGTTTATGTCTTATTTAATTTCTTTCATCAGTGTTCTATAGTTTTTAGAGTAAAGGTCTTTCACATCCTTGGTAAATTTTATTCTGAGGTATCTTATTTTTCATAGCTATTGTAAATAAAATTGTTTTCTTCATTTCCTTTTCAGATAGTTTGCTGTTAGTATATAGAAACACTACTAATTTTTGTATGATAATTTTATATCCTGTGACTTTACTGAATTTGTTTATTAGTTCTAGCAGATTTTTTAAGAGGCTTTAGAGTTTTCTGTACATGAGATTATGTCATCTGTCAAAAGGAATCACTTAATTTCTTCCTTTTAAGTTTGGATGCATTTTATTTTTCTCTTGCCTAATTGCTCTGGCTCGGCCTTTCAGTACTACATTGAATAGACATGGAGTGAGAATCCTTGTTATATTCCTCATCTCAGTGGAAAAGCTTTCAGCATTTTACCATTGAGTATGATGCTACCTGTGGGTTTGTCACATATGTCTTTTACCATGTTGAGTTATATTCCTTCTAGACCTAATTTGGTGAGGTTTTTTTTAATCATAAAAAGAATGTTGGATTTTCTTAAATAATTTTCTGCATTTATTTAGGTGATTATATGGATTTTTGTCCTTGATTCTATTAATGTGTTGTAGTACATTTATAAATTTGCCTAAATTGAACCATCCTTGCATCCCTGAGATAAATCCTACTCAATCATGGTGAATGATACTTTTAATCATATAATTTGCTATTGAATTCAGTTTGCTAGTATTTCATTGAAAATTTTGTATCTATGTTCATCAGGTATATTGGCCAGTAATTTCCTTTTCTTAAGTAAGAGTCCTTGTCTGTCTTTGGTATCAATGTAATCCTGGTCTCATAAAATGAGTTTGAAATTATTCCCTCTTCTTCAATTTTTTTCAAAGATTTAAAAAAATTGGTAATAGTTCTTTAAATGTTTGGTAGAATTCAGCAGTGATGTTATCAGGCATATATTATTAATATGAATAAGTTGATATAATCTATGAAAATGTACAAATATAATTTTTATATTGCATTGAATAACACATTTTTATAATAATAGTTTTTTATACTTTCATTTTTAACTTCTATAACAAAATTAATAGTGATTTATGTATTGCCATTAAAATATTCTGTATTTGTCAATATAGCTACCTTTACCAGTGTGCTTTACCCTTTGAAATGTTTTTCTGTTGCTGTTTATTGTCTTTCATTTCAATTTGAAGTATCCCTTTAGAAGAATTTCCTTTAAGGCAGGTGGATTACCTCAGTTTTTGTTTATCTGAAAAGATATTTATCTCTACTTTATTTTTGAAGGATAATTTTGCCACATATTGTACTCTTGATTTTTTTTCTTTTTGCACATTGATTATATCATATCATATCACTCTGGCCTGAGTGTTTTCCACAGAGAAGTTCACTGATAGTTTTATAGAATATCCCTTGTATGTAATGAGTTACTATTCTCTTGCTGCTTCCAAAATTCTCTGTCATTAATTTTGACAATTTGTTTACAAGGTGTCTTACTGTGGACCACTTTTGATTTATTCCATTTGGGGTCTTTTGAGCTTCTAAAATCTGTATATCTATCCTTCCCCCCAGATTTGGGAAGTTTTCAATCAATATTTCTTCAAATAAGCTTTCTGCCTCCTTTGTTTTTCCTCTTTTAAAATTTTCATAATGCGTATATTGCATTTTTTGAAGGTGTCCCATAAATCCCTTACGTTTTCTTCACTGTTTTTATTTTATATTTTTTCTCTTCAGACTGGATAATTTCAAATGATCTGTTTTTGAATTTGCTGCTTAATCAAGTTTGATGTTGAACCCCTCTAATAATTTTTTTCAGTTAAATTACAGCATTCTTTAGCTCCAAACTTTTATTGTGCTTTATATATCCTACCTCTTTGTTGAAATGCTTATTTGGTTCACGAATTATTTTTCTGAGCTCGTTAAGTACCTTAAACGAGAATTATTTTGAATTCTGTGTCAGGTAAACCATTCAACTGTTTCTTTGGAGTCAGTTTCTGGAATTTATGTTTTGATCATTTTTGCTGTTCTTTTGTGTTCTTTAAATTTTTTATTGATATAGCTGCATTTGAAAAAATGGCTACCTCTTCCAGTCTTTATAGATTAAATTTGTAGAGAAAAAGACCTTCACCAATCAATCTGAATAGAAAATCTCAGACCTCTCAAACCTTTTCTGTGCATGTGTTTTTTCTGGACTTATGCACATAAAGTTCAAATTATTAGAATTTAGTGTTTTCTATTTTTAAGGACCTCATAATCTCCTCTCCCACTGGTGTCTGTCTGGGGCTCTACATGTCCTTTGGTGCAGTGGCACACTGTCCCACTTTCCCTTGTTCTCTGTGGTGACCAGGCAGCTCCCCATCAGTGCACCAAACCAGACTAGATAAATATAGTTCCCTTGGGAAGCCCTACAATAACCTAGATCTCCAAAAACACACTCCACTTTTCTTTCTCTCTCTCAGTCTAAGTGAAGGATGAAGAAAGACAGACATCAGTCCTTCAGATCACTCTCAGAAAGTCCGGATGGAGGCATGCCCCACTCCATTTTCTCCCTCACAGGAGAGAAGTCAAGTTGTGCATCGTCTCTCAATTTCACAAAGCCATGCTGGCAACTGCAAGCCACCTTCTTCTTTATGGTGTTTTCAGCATTTTCCAGGCCTCCAGCCTGTTCCAGTTCCATTAGTGCTGTGAGTAAGGAGTGACGAGAGACAGAAGCAAGTCCCTCAGGCAGGGCTTTGAAAAGTTGGAACAGTGGACATATATTTCAACCTCTCTTTTTCCCTCAAGGAAGACGTCTCATGTCAGGGCTACCTCTCTTGGCACTGAGCCATGAGGGCTTGCTATAGTTGGCTGATGTGGGTAAAGTAAAATTGCTCTCTTTACCCATTTCAATGTGGTTGTTTTCATCTTTGCACTTGCCTGAGGTGCTGAAACTTCTTAACTGGATTACAGAAATTTCATAAAGGTATTTTGGTCTGTATATTGTTAAATCAGTGTTTCTCTGAGGGACAGGGGCTGGGACTTCTTATTCTGCAATCTTGAAAATTCACACATTTCTTAGTCTTGATTCCTTCATCTGTTAAATAAAGTTGGTAGTGACTTCTAGAAATACTTTCTTGATTCATAGTCTGTTTTGGCTGTTATATTTGATGATCCTGTGGCACCTGCACCATTCTTCCGTTATAGCCAAAATAACTATAGAATTTATTTCATAAACTATGGCACTTTTGGGAGTCTAAACAGGTGCTTGTCATAAATGTTGAGGATACAGTTTTTGATTAATTAAACTTAATTAAGAATAATATCTAAGTTTCATCATATTCTACTTTTAAAAAATGTTAATGTCTTTATTTTAAAATGAGCATCATGACAGGGTATCCCTATCTTGGGTTCTCAGGATTCCACTCTCTAACAACAAGAAGCCAAATGCTGGATACTAAAAGACTAGTAGACAATCTCGTACAGAAGAGAGTTGCAAGGACTCTAATAGGGGTCAATTAATAAAAGCCATATTTTTATATAAAAAAATGTATTTTTTTAATTGTTTGAAATGATTACTTGAACAAATCACCATATAAATATGAATAGGTAGTGAGATATTGTGAGAAATTACGGCTTTGAAAACAGGAAACATGTTCTGATGTTACCTGTATGATCTTGGAAAAATTTCCCATTTTATTGTAAATTTTCATAATATAACATTTGTACTTAACAGCCCCCTTCCCTGGATTATTGAAAGATTGTGAAAATTCCTAGAACAGGGTCTTAAACAAAGTAGGCTTTCAATTAATTTTCCTTCCTTGTGACACTAATGTCATATAAAATTTAAGAAAGGATATAAAATTTACTTTTTGTCTTCTGACAAAACAGAAAACAATAAATCTTTTATGTGCCTTGATAATGATAAATTAGATGGCAAATGCATAGAATTAGCTATAAACGAATCTTTATAGAAAAGATCCATGGTTACAATTAACAAGGAGTGATAACCAACCTTACTCTTATCTCTTAAGAAGATGGTCATTCTTTAATATGTCTTAAAAAAAAAGTGAAGATAAGCCCTTAAGCCTTATCTGTGCCATTAAATTGTAGGGATTTTTTCCCTAGATATGTTAGAGACTGTTCTCTGTCATCATTTTTAATCAGCTTAATACAGGCGACTTCCACATTAATAGTGGTCTAAGATTCCAAGATTAGAAACTTTGTTTTATGTATTTTATAATGAAACAGAGACTAATGGAAAAATGAAAAATATTTAAATATATCTGAGGAAAGAATTCTAAGAAGTGTTAAATAAAGTAAAAAGAAGTAGGAATAATATAAATGTAACTCTAATAATTCTGAGGGAGGAATAAAGGGGAATAAATGGCTTTGCTAGACAAAATACCAACAATGTGCCACAGACATGGAAAATATATGGTTCACATTTTCAAGGATAAATTTTATTTTCTGCATTGTAACATTATTAAATGTGAAAAAAATATGAAATTCAGTGATGTTCTATTTTGCATTTATAAAGCTTTTGTGTAAATAAATTTTGCCAGCATATTTACATGAATTTTTGGTTCACACAGTACCATTATTATAAATGTGCTTATTTCTATGCTGCTGATTTTCCTTGCTGTTAAAGAAAGTTAATCCTTCTTTACTGGCATTCATAGTGTCAGGTCAGGCCTCTTAACAGACTGTTTTCCTGCTTCTTTGGCTCCTTGCTTAGAAAAATCACAAGCAGGCCAGAGTGACAGAGTGATCACAGACAGGAAGAAATTCCACACAAACAGCTTTCATTACAGAAAAGAAGAAGCTATACAAAGTGAAAATACCTTCCAAAGTGAGGAACAGGTCAGTCTCCATGAGTGGAGAAAGACATTAAGGACTCCCAGGTGGTTCCCTTTTATTGGCCTGGTCCGAGGGAGGGATTATTGGGGTGTGGGCTGTTACCAGGTGATTGATATACATGATTGTCAGGTGTTCTGCATTTTCCTGCATTACCTTCCCCTGATTGGTTCCCAGCTTTTCCACCCCTAGGAACTGCCCTCCTGGCCTGTATCTGCCACCTGCGGATTTGGTCCCTACCTAACAATAGTTTGTATTTAGCCATTGTGTTTTTTTCCAGCTTTATTGAAGGATAATTGACAAATAAATTTCTCTTTTGTGTGTGTGTGTGTGTGTGTATGTATATATATGTGTGTATATATATATATAAAGAAAATGGCACATTCATATATGTGAAATTTTCTTTATCCATTTATCCACTGATGGACACATAGGTTGTTTCTATGTCTTGGCTATTGTGGATAATACTGCAATAAACATAGGAATACAAATATTTCTTTGAGATAGTAATTTATTTCCCTTGGATATATACCCAGAAGTGGGATTACTTGACTAGATGGTAATTCTAGTTTCAATTTTTTGAGGAACCTCCATACTATTTTTCATTTATTTGATGTAGACTTGTTTATTTTTGTTTTCATTGCCTGTGCTTTTAGTGTCACATCCAGAAAATCCTGGCCAAGATCAGTGTCATGGACCTTTTCCCCTATGTACTCTTGTAAGAGTTTTATGTTTTTTAATAATCCTGAAAAAAATGAAAAAGTTAATTAATGACCTGCTCAGCTATCTATAGTTAAGAGAACCTATGTACTCTGTCCTATGGAGAGTCTGAATACTTCACACTCCTTTAAAGAAAATATTTTAATCAGAGAGGTATCATTTAAATCAATTTGCCATAATCAGTGACTCAAGTCTGACACCCATGTAGATGCCTTTTATATATACTGGTACATTTGAATATGTTTGACTATATATATGTACATATGAATATATATGTAACACATATATATAATTATGTGTGTATTTACAAGATGGCATAAATATTTACCCAAATTTTATATAAATATACAACATATAGTTTATATATAATTTCCTTTTAAATTTAGGTATAAGAAAATCAAGACTTTGAACTGAATTGACTAATAGATCAACTTTTGAATTTTTAGTTATATCCTGGTGGAGATCCAAACGATTCAATCATTTCCAAATAAGTCAAGTTTTTTTGTCCATATTATTTAATGCATATCATTTTATACATATACACACACACATAGACACACATATGCACATATATAAAAATATAATAGGAAATTAGAAATCACTATAGATCTAGCTATATCTGACTACTATAAATTCAGTATCTGTAGTGTACAATAATTAACAGCTTAGATTTTAGAAATAATTGACCAGAGAGATAATCTTGACTCTAATTGGCATAACATTGGGCAAGTAACTTAACTTCCGTGACCCTCTTTGCAATTAATTGATATAAGAAATTTTTGATATTTGTTGTTTTTTGACTTCTTTGTTCTCTGATATATATACTGTATGCCAAGTTTTGCACAATGAAATCTTAGTTCTCTACAAATGTACTAATATAAAGTTCATAACCATAAAGTATATTATATAAGTGCGTGTGTCAGTGTATAGATTCATAGGTAATATCATGCACTCTCAGCATGTAAGAGCAGGAAGGAAAGGGAACTGCAAGACATTTAGTATAGAAGCCTCAATTTGAGGATTTAAAAGATAATATAGACAAAATAAGGTTAAAGTTATAAGCAGATTTACAGGCAAATTCAGACATAAAACAGAAGTTTCATGGCTCCCATTATATTATGTTAAACTCTTTAATATAAAAATTTAAAAGAAGTAATATTTATGCCACAGAATATTATAAGCATTTCTTTAGGAATTTAAGAGATCCCGTCTTTTTCCATACACAATTTCTTCTAAATATAATAACAAATGTGAGGAATTCCACTAGCTAGTAAATTAGGAATAATCCATAGAATGTTGGTAACTATAAACTTTACATTTAAGGGAAAATATTTAACTACCTATTTGAAATCTCTGTTTGAAATTAGATTTAACATGTCTCCCTTTTTATATCCAAATATACCCTTTACTCTACCTGCAGTTCTTTCCCACCCCTGTGAATGAAGTGAACGTTGTCACCATCCATCCAGGTGGTCCATGGTGAGAATCTGGGAATCATCTTAGATTCCTCCCTTTCCTTTATTCTCCTCTGTTAATCCATGAACAAATCCTGTTCATTCTATCTCCACTGTTAACATCTTGATCTGAGCCACTATCATCATTACCTGGACTCTGCATTCTAAATAGTGAAACAGCATTTTAACTACTTTCTTTCTTCTTTCTTTTGCCCTTTTTCAGTCCATTCTATATTTGTCAGCAAGAGAAGCCTTCAAATTCACACCAAATTATGTCACTTGCTCACTTAAAATTCTTCAGTAGCATCCCATTGCACTTAAAGTAAAATCTGGAAATCTTTCTTTAACATACAAGTCCAGGAATGATCTGTACTTCCTAGTTCTTTAATCTTATGTCTTTAATCTTTATTTGGCATTTTAAACAGGCACACCTACACTTTTTCAATTCTTTAAATATGTCAAACTCTAAACTTTTTCTCACTTGATGGCTTCTTTATATATTGTTCTTTCTGCCTGGAATGTTCTTTCCCTCATTCTTTGCATCATTGGCTCATCTCCACTTCAAGCACAATTTCTAACTATGAATATTCTGAAGCCTATCTGTCTATAATGCAGCACAATCTTTGATTACATCAGTTTTAAATCTCTCTCTTCTTTTACTTAATATTATAGCATATCACAATTTGATTGCAATTTGTTTATTTTCCATTTTTCACTTGCCTTTTGTATGTCTACCCAGTTAGAAGACCCGTGAAGCATAGCAGAAGGTATCTTTCTTTTCTCTACCCAACCTGGCACATGACAAATTCTTAATAAACACCTATTTAAATTCATGCATAAATTATTTTTATGTAAATAAGACATCTTATTTTTTCTGAAAAATGTCCTTTAAAACAAAAAAAAATATTTAGATTCTACAAAAATACATTGCAATTCTAGCAGTTTCACAGAATTCAACTGTTTTCCAAATTACAAAGATTTCATAATCTATGCTTTATAGAGGTTCAAAAGGGAAGTAGAAGAACAGAGTTAAATAATGAAAGAATCATCTATTGAGAGCTCACTGTTTCCAGTGTTTGGTAGTTCATTTATATCTAAATGTATTTTCACTATAATATGGATTTTATCCCCCATTTGAAGACTGAGAAAGTGAAAATTTTAGTAGTTTATAGAAGTCTCCAAAGTCATTATTAATCATGAGTAAAATAAAAGGAATTTTAACATAAGTCTAGCTGACATCATGGTTCATTAATCTTTCTGATATAGTATTGCCCACTGCCACAGGAATTAGTGAGGGAATAGGTAAGATTTAGGCCGAAGCTCTTTAACTCCAAACCATATATTCTTTCCATTATAATGCAGCTGCCTTATGTACACCAAGTCTATGATTCGAATAAGTAACAATAAGGACTCATACATAAACATATAGCTATCTTTTATCTTAATTTGAAAATTAGCTATAAAATTATCATCTTAGAAAATGCAATAGTCATAAAGTATTCAAGACCCAGGGGTGAAAAATAAAGTAACACAAAGTAATTAAAACAAGATAAAAAATTGTACTCGCTAAATATATATTTTGTAAATTTGGTGGTTCTAACACTGTACTGCTGGAGATGGAAGAAATGGTTGCTGTCCATGGGTTGATGGAATAAATATTTGGTCAAATAAACTAAAACCAAAAGATGTGGATTTAATCACTAGCAGCATGCCTATATTCATTCCTTTCTATAATATGTAAAGGATTCAAGATAAGCTATGTTTCTAAATCTTGGAGATTTTTTTTCTCTAAATGGAAGTGTAATATTAGTCTGCAAATGAAATTCTTAAACTAATTTTAGAATATTAAAATCCCAATGCTCATACCATTAAAGAAAATCATTTGTACATATTTGCCAAAAGTACATTAGCAATGGGAGAAAGGCCACATGTAAAGGCTGATAAAGCAGCAACAAAGTATTTGATTGAAGCACTTTTTAAAAATGGTAGGATAATTGTCATTCTGAGAAATCTTGAATGGCCTAATCAAATTCTCAAATGTTATCTTCTTTTAATGTCTGTACTTTTGATAAATATAAATCTAGGAACATTAATTATTCATTAAAATGAACGAGAAAATACATATATAATTTTTAAATATGGAAGATTTCTACTGCTAAATTTTATCTTACCATTTTAAAGAAATATCTTAATTTCACTAAAAAAGCATAAGTCCTCAAGGTTTATGATTTTGATATTTTGTGGAGTACAAATTATAAAATTTCAATTCATCTCAGTTTTGTATCTCCATGAAATAGTCAAAAAATTTTTCTCTCCTTTTTTGATAATTTTCTGCATTAAAATAACTACATATGTGTCAGATTATGAAGTTATCTTACTTTAAGCTATTTAACAGTGGCATGGGATGTATATTGTCCTCAGAATAGTTTCTTACTGAGAGAAAGAGAAAAAATGTAATTCTTCACTGGGATTGTGCATATCTGCTGTTCAGTCTCTGGCATAAGAAGAAAAATGTTAAAAATACAAAACAAGAAAATTTCCTTATACTTTTGTTTTACTTCCTTCACAAACACTACTGAGACACAAAAGGCTCAGTCATTCTTGTGTGGCAAAGTTCTTTCTAATATGAGCAGAAAAAATCAACTAATGACTGTCTGTATCAAAAAATGCATCATAAACACATTATGTTGTTGCTAAATAACTTACTACTTAAAAAACAATCTTGAATTTGTCACCAGCATAAAAGCCTTGAACAGGAGTGCCTTACAAATTGCTTGCTGCATTGCCAAGTAAAGGGAAACATTAACTGACTTTACTTGTAGAAAAAAAGCTTTTGAACATATGGGTTTCTTTTGTACTGTAGAAAAGTGA
The DNA here is from genome assembly GCA_023783475.1 of Daubentonia madagascariensis. Lineage (NCBI taxonomy): Eukaryota > Metazoa > Chordata > Mammalia > Primates > Daubentoniidae > Daubentonia > Daubentonia madagascariensis. Next base: position 3,636,831 of record JAKFHU010000322.1, read on the forward strand.
GAGTCATTGAATCAATGACTGTCAATGATATTTTTTATTGAAAAATAGATAACATTTATTTTAATAGTTTGAAGTAGTTCCTGGCAGCTACTAGATTGGCCTTTAATGAGCACCTAGACATAATCATTGATGTCTGATATTGCAGCCAATCTTGGGTTTTGGCTTGTTTTGGATACACTTAGTCACATGAAATAGAAAATCCTAATTTGTACAGCTATTTATGCAAAAGTTAAAAGATATCTTTGCCTTAAAAATAGTAAAATATGTTTTATCTGGAAAAATTTCCATGGGAAGGAAAATCCTGATATTATCTGCAAGGTTTTAGTACCTCTATTGCTTTGGAATACCAGAATTTTATTGTTTAAATTAAAATAATCTTTGCTCATGACTGTAACTCATTGTTTTCTACATGGCTATTCATTGGTTTCAAAGACTCTTCCAAAAATGCTGAGTGAAAAAATTATTTTCTGCCTCTTCTTAGCTAAGACCTTGAACCATGCTGTCTCAAGAGGTTTTGTTAAGAAATGTGAGCAGAATAGGTAGTCATCAATTATATAAAGATGATTGCTCAATTTCAGGGTTCTGTTAGAGCTTTCTTGAGTCAACTTCTTCACAGATATTTTATCTTTTAACAGTAAACATATCAAATAGATGTATGACATTCAAAAATAATTGAAATCTATTTTCATCTATACAAATGAGGTATATCTTTCAATTCAAAGCCTTAGAATCACCATTGTTGAGTGCTGCCATTCAGGAAGAAGGGCCTAATAGTCTGAAAAGTTTCCTTGTTGAAGGAAGTGCTTTGCTGGCTACATTTGAAAAAGACAAATTCTTGTCCATTTCTGTGCAAGCAGAAATTACCAGATGGGGGGACACTATAGAATTCTTGTACAGCTTCTATTCTGGCAAACTTAAAAAGCATATACAGTTGTGTAATTTTTTATATATTGCTGGTCAAGATAGAGAAAAATTTTTCAAGCCTTACCAGAGATAACCCCATTGATTTGAACAAGTAAATAAATAAAAGTGTCGAGGGCTGTATTTAAGATTCTCAGAGAATGTGTGTGTTCCTTGAAGAGAGAGCACACATCTTCTAAAGCAAACTAACGGAGCTGTAACTGTTATTTTCAAATGCTTGACTCTGTGAGTCTTCATTTTAATAATTTCTGGAAAAAAATTAAAAATTAAATTATCCAAACATCAAGGAATGACTTGTGCTTTGCCATGTTAAGGACTAATTCTCAATTTAAACAGCTGTAGCACATTTTAATTACAAACTCTTCTGTAGAGAATAATGATTTGACTTTTTGTTTTCTTTTAATTGTTTTAAAAATAATCCACTGATTTTTACAAGAAAAAATTTATGTGAAAGAAACATGAATTTTGGTTAAAATATTTTTAAAGTTTCCTGTGAAGAAAATCAATTTCCAATGTAATAATATGGAAATTTTGCAAATGTTGATGTGTATTTGTTTTGACACATTTTCTCTACAATAGAAATAATGAGTTTCATCCATTTCTGAAAGTGTCCTTCACCAAAATCACTGTATGTTGTATGTATTATAAAATAATTTTAATTATTTTGTGTGAAACAGATATTTTACAGAAGACTTCAGAGTGATTCTTATTTAGGAACGATATAATCAAAATTTTATAAAAGATATGATAGATTATGTAAAACAAAATATGGTAGACAATATAAACTTTAATAATGTAAAATTTGTACTACATATGATATGGTCATTATATGATAATATCCAACGTTTGTGTTTCATGGTTTACAAGGAACTCTAAGACATATCATCATTTTTAATTCTTATAACTATAAAAGTTACATGGGGATAATTATCCCCATTTTTTAAAAAAATTCAGACTCGAGTCGTGGACATCAAGATTGTATTACTTTGTAAAGACTCATGGCTACCCATTGAATTCTGTTATCCCTTTTCTCCTTGGGCACACAGTTAGACTTCGCATCAGTTTTTACTATAATCTAACTTTACTAAGTTTTAAGCAAGGAATATGGGTGGAAATGATGTGTGCAAATTTCATGAACCTCCTATGCATGCTTCTCCATATTCTTCTCTTTATCAAGTTGACTGTGATGGCAGTGCCCAGGATGGCAGTTTAACCTACATATTAGAGATATAGAGTCTCCATCATCTGATCTCTGAGTTACTGTAGAGCATAGCCTATCATTCCAGCCTCCATTTTGTACGCAGGCCAACCAAACTAAAATTGCCTTTGACTCTTTGTAGGCAGAAGATAAACATTTATTGTATCAAGCCATCATTTGAGTTGATTATTAAACACAGTTCTGAACACTCTGATACACCTGTTAGTACCTATAGTGAAGTGATGTTCTGACAAATAGCTAAAATATGTAACATTGAATTAGCAGTTCAGAGGTTGAAATCAAGGGACTAGATATGGAAAATTAGAAAAATGGAGCTCTATGTTATCTTGTGGCTAAACATTTGGTAAGTTCTTATCTGTTATAACTTGGAAGACAGATAATGAGTCCACTACTCCTGTAGTAGCTAAGGAGTTGGAAAATGCTACAGTATCAATTTTCATTTACAGTCAATTGCTGCTTTTAAAAAGTTATTGCAGAAAAATAAATAAGCTTAAAAAAAGGCTGATTTTGAAGTAGAGATCAAGGGACTAACAATATTGGAAAACCCAAGTGTTTCTGGATCATAAACAATAGGAGGTAGGCTTGAAATGTGCTTAAAAAGACAAAGGCTCAAGCCCTCTCAGTTAAGAACAACCCATCCTTGTTGCAAAAACCAGATTAAGAGTGTTGCTTCCTAAGAAGTTTATTGCTTCAGAGAGCCTCACATAGCCAATATTAAATTGGATAGGTGAAGGAATGTCTTAATCCATTTGGGATGCTATTAAAAATACCATAATCTGGGTAGATTTTAAACAATAGTAATTTATTTCTCACAGGTCTGGTGACTAGGAATTCCAAGATCAAGGCACAGGTGGATTTGATTTCTTTTTAGGGCCCACTTTCAGGTTCGTACGTGGCAGCTTTTCTCTGTGTTCTTCACATTGTGGAAGAGACAAGGCAACTCCCTGAAGCCTCTTTTATAAGAACACTAGTCCCATTCATGAAGACTCTGCACTCATGTTCTATTAATAATTACCTCCCAATGGCTCTACCTCCTAATATCATCACACTAGTGATCATGTTTCAACATAAAATTACAGAAGGATACAAACATTCAGACCATAGCAGGTAATAAAGCAGATTTAAGAATTATATAGCAAAGGATTTGAGTTGTGGTTACTGATGCAAGGAACATCTTGGAGCCAAATATCATATTCGTGATTTAAGATGCTCTGTTTTTCCCCGTATTCTAATGTCTCGGGAATTGAGATTCATCATAAAATTGTTACAATCTTAGTAAAATAATCTGGAAGTAAACAGTGAAACATTCTTTTGACTCCAGGAAATTTTTATTTGTTTGTGTGTTTGTTTTGTTTTGTTATAAGAAGAAGGGCAAGGTGATGAATAAATACTCTTGAAGTGGGAGAAGTAGGCTAGCTGTATTTAAATGCACCCAACTTAAGAATCTAGCACCAATGACTTTTGATTATTTTATGTAATAGATTTTCTCTCCCATGTTCCTGATGACATAGAAGATGTTATTGTCTGGAAAACTTTTCCGTTAATAGCTCTGAGTTGAGAAGCAGGTATAAAAGTTGGACTGCATAAATCTGAAGGCAGATTGAGGAAACGTCAACCTTTTCATGTGCTTATAATCTTTTTTTCTACATGGGCGCAGGAATGACAATAACAATGGTCCTCAAAGCCTGGTACCTGTTCTCCTGCATAAGTGTCACCTGAAGCTTTCTAGAAATGAAAATCCTCAGGCTCTACTCAGACCTACTGAATCAGGAACTGTGGGGGTGGAAACTAGGAATCTGTGTTCTCACAAGCCTGCCAGGTAATTCTGATACATAATAGAGTTTGAGAACCACTGACCCAGGATTAAATATCTATGTTTAAAACTAAAAGTTCTGCTTCAATGAATGTCAAATAAGAATTTATATTGATAAACAGTAGTACAGTGGTACATAAAATACTGATGTAACATACAAAGAATGGTATAGATTAGAAGAAATGTGGTACAGCAGAAGTTTAAAAGGTTTACTGGGTATTATATTACCAGAGAAATCAAGAGGTTGGCCTCAGAAAGCTTTGGACTTTGTGAACCAAGCTATAACACTTGAGCCACAAACTTACAGCAACAGGAAGCAGGGCTGTTAGAAATGTACAACACTCATGGAGAACATACTCACCATAATCCTATTAAGTTGTGGCCATGAGGGATAATGGATAAGAAAGAACTCTCTCTGGATGGAGCCAGGGGCAACAGAAAATGACAGATGAAGGAATTCACCCCTGAAAGATCTACTGCCAATAAACGAACCTTCATGGTGCTAACTCAATAGCTAGAAGAGAAGATTTTGAATGTTCACAGCACAAAGAAATAACAAATGTTTGAGGTGATGGATGTCCTAAATACCCTAATTTGATCATTACACATTGTATGCATGTATCAAGATATGACCTGTACCCAGTATGTACAATTATTATGTATAAATAATTTTTTAAAAGTATTCTATCATTCTTATAGAACAATAACTGTACTGCTTTTCTCTTTTTCCAAATGGGAGATACATAATGCAGATACCATTTCTGTCCTCTGCAGTGTGTGTGTATGTTTGTGTGCGTATGTATGGTTGTGTTCATAGAAATGAGAGATATTTATTTATTCATTTATGAATTTATAAGTTGTTGTATTACAGGAAGCTGGATTTAGACCACAGATTCTGAACTTTGAGCTTGATGCAATAACTGAATGGAAATTTAGGTTGCCATGCTGTGGGAGGGACAGAATGGGTTCTAAGTGTGAGGAAAAGAGTGACAAGGATATCTGGTGGAAAAAAGATCAGGTTGCTTGCTAACTGGCCTTTGCATCCATTTTTCCATTTCACTTGGACTAGTAGCTTGATTATATTTTCCACACTGTCTTGCATTTAGGTGCTGCCATGTAACTTAGCTCTAGCCATTGAAATATGAGCAAAGTGATTTTGCCACTTTTAGACCTGTTTCTAAAACTTGTGTTCCGTTTTCTCTTTTTCTCAGGTGGCACGGGAATGACAATGCTTAGTATTATCTTGGAAGTCATAAATTGAAGACTGTAGAACCTGAACCAACCTGGTCCTTGAATAACTTCATGGAGCAGAGAACACACTCACCAACCAGCCTCCAGCCCCCACCACCGTCTCACCCGTAAAAAACACTGACATAGTTTTTATTATTGATATGAACTTTTCTCTATGATTGCACTTAACCCAAACATGGATGTACATTTCTAGCTTTCTTTTTAATCCAAAAAAATTGGGAAATAATTGCTTCCTCTTATACCCGGAGGCCTTAGAAATCAATGAAAAATTGTTACCTTCGGTTTAGGTTAGATGATTGGAGGACTGAATCGGTGAAGTGTAAGCCCAGGCTCCATTTATATGAGGAGAGGAAGTTTCTTCATTATCACATGCTGTACAGGAATTTTAATCGTTTGTATACATCTATTACTAAATTAAAAATAATAGTGGATTCTTAGATTTTAGTTCTGTTAAAATAACTTGGAAACTTGTTTAACTAACTAGGTGCTTTTAGGGAACTCCACGTATTTTTTTCCAATCCTATTTTTTCTAATCTGTAAAAGAAGAGATTGGATTTATTATCCATTTTCTAGGAACTCCTGTGGCATATGAGATGAACATTTACTATGCCACTCAATATGTAGCACCTCTTATTGTATGCATTTGTGCAGTTTTACCATATTCCTCTAAAATATTTTATTGTACTGTAATACATCAGTATTTTATGTACCACTGTACTACTGTTTATCAATATGAATTCTTATTTGACATTCATTGAAGTAGAACTTTTAGTTTCAAACATAAATATTTAATCCTGGGTCAGTGGTTCTCAAACTTTATTATGTACCAGAATTACAGAATTTAAAGAATACAATATTCTCTAAAATAATTTATTGCATTGTAATACAATAATAGAAGTGCCTGTATCTGTTTCATCTTCATATTTGCCACATCTTCCATTTTGGTATCTTATATAATAGTTCATGAGTATTTGTAGAAAGAATGAATGGCATTTTCTTCTGTCAAATCCTTTGTTAGAATTCTGAATAGTAGTGCAGATAAATCACCATGGACATAGGCATGGGTCTATCAATTCTACTTTAAGCGTATAACAAAGGATGGTAGTGATGAGTTGCCTTTGAGAAACATACAATCTATCTAGACTAGGCCAGGGTCACTCAGGTAGCCTTTATGTTCTTGCATGGAATCTTTTAAAGGTACTTTTCCATTCACATCCTTTTAATACCTACTTTTTGAGAGGACCATTTCTTTGAAAAAGGTAACAGTACATATTTTATGTACATTTTTATACAGAACAAATAAAATATTCAAAAAATCATCTTCAATACAGACTGAAAAATCCTTTTAAAAAGTTCTTTACTGTCTAGTCATCGACCAGATAGAGAACTGATTATTCCTAGCATAGAGAAATGAATAAATTTTCCCAATTAAACTAGTTTTTATGGAGTAAGGCTAAGAAGAGCTCTAATTACATGTTAAGTCAACAGTTTACATAATTCAAAGAAAGAAGGGAATGATGAAAATAATAGTTAACATGAATTAAACACATCCCAGAGATCCTTAGACAATTAAGCACTATAGCATGGGAGGAAAGTGAAGATGTAGTAGAGTAGAGCACAAATAGGAAATGCTATTTATTCTAACTACAGTGGCTTCCCCACTGCATATCCTGTCAAGTGTTTGAGCTACAGGGCTTGGTAGCAGCCACTGACTTTAGGTTCATTTAGAGGACATCTATCATTTAGGGTCCTTGCATTTAGAATTCCAACATAGGACTCTGTTTATTAATGAGCACAAGGCTAATACCACTTATACTCAAGAGTGATGACTAAAATCCAGAAGAAGGGAGGAAACTAACAGCTTAACTTAGGGGAAAAAAAGTGAAACTACATTGTTATATGTCATATGTTAGAGAAATTACTCACACCTGTAACTCATTTGTACAGCAATATAATCATCACAGAATTTATTGCTAAATTAGAAATCAACAATTAGGTTTTTTGACTCATTTGGCTCCTTCTAAAAAATAAATTAACGAAATAAAAAGCCCTAAATTGTCTTGTTTGTTTGTTGTTGTTGTTGTTTTATAGTGTTCATATAAATATTTACATTGTTGCCAAATAAACTCACCTGCATTTAAGTAACCATTTGGGTTTAAATTTTGAATATGTTTGACTTAACTTTTATGAACAGATGATCATCTTTCTTTACCAAGCTAGTTTATAGTCAGAGGATGAAATGGGAAATATAATTGATTTTGGAGTTAAGAGACCTTGGTTCAAATCCACCTCAATAACTGACTGTACGCAAATTTATGCAAGTTACTTAACTTCATCTGAAATTTGAAGGTGCTCTATTATCATGTCATAATAAGGAAAATACATAGTTTAGTGCCATACTTAATAACTAACTTACAGTTAGCACTTAACAAATGTTATTAATCAATTCAAAAGTTAACAGTAAGGTTTTCATCCCTTAGTCCATGAGCCTTCTCTCTATGAAATTGTGTGAAACAATTTTCATTTCATTTAAATTACCTGGGTTTTGCAAATTCCATTCCCCAAAAGGCATATTTTGAGACAGAGATTAATGTGCAATACAATTATTAGGAAGCTCTTTGAATCAATCACCATAGAAAAAGAAGAAGGAAGCAGGACTGGAAAGAGGGCTAAGTTGGGCTTCAGTGCCCGTTGACACCGTGGGGAGCTCTGAAACTAGTATAGCCCTTCATAGTTGGTCCCCATGATGCTAAAAAGTCTGATGACACCAGCTACCTACTGCTCCAGGGAAACGGCACACCTTAACTTGAGGAAAGCAGTTCTTTTAAGCCCAGAGTAATTTCCAGAAAGGGCAATAAACCAGCAGCCCTTCCAACAGCTAGGGGAATAAATCCCATAATCCTGAAGGCAGACCTGCATTGTGCATAACAGAGAGATACATTATAGTGATTAAAAATCAGACATCCAAAGTCAAACCATTTAGGTTTAAATGATGATTCTGATATTTATTATGTATATAACCTTGAAAAAAGTATTAACTATATTTATGCTAAAAATCATTATTTAGATAAGGGAAATTAATAATATAGCTATCTCATAGATTAATATAAGAACTAAATACAAAAATGTTACTTACTTGACTTGATACTTGACACATAATGTTTCCCTTAAATGTCAATGGTTGTTATTATGGTTATAAAAAGCTTAAAAATTCCACTTTGTATAATTAAGCAGACAATATGCCAGGGGACTTTAAAATAAATCATTGAAAATCATGTGACTGGGATAACTTACAGTCAAGTTGTCTTAGTATAATAGCAATACTTAATTTACAGTATCTCTTAGGAAAAAAGAGGCCTAAAAGTTCTTATTTGAGCCATTTTGATTTTACTGGGAAATAACTTTATGAAAGGAAAACAAGGAATCATTGCTAAAGGTAATGAAAAAAAGAACTAGTAATCAATAATTGCTGGGGAATTGAATTGGAATGCCATTGTAATTGATTAGGCAACCTGGGTAATATAAGTTGTATAGCCAGAGAGAAATGTATCAGTATATCAGTCATCATCCATATAGGAAAACAAAAACCATGCTTGGTACTATAACATAGAGAATGTAATGAAAGAATTAGTTATGCAGGTGTGAAAGAACTAAAAAAGCAGAAAGGGAGCCCTGAGTTAACAAGACAGTAACTGCAGGAGATAGCTACAACCTCACGGGCTTGGAGAAAGAAGGGAAAAGTATTAGAACATCAACTCTTTGAGAAGAGACCCTAAAGAGTTGGAACTCAGACCTCATAGGAGGGACTGCTGACTAGAGAATGCTAATTTCCTAGGAGCCTGAAGGAGAGGCCCACACAGCTGAGAGAAGGAGGCAGCACTCAGCTGGTACTTGTCCTCATGAACTCAAAGCAGGAGTGTCTTAGAGCTAAGGCTTGAACACTGCTTGAGTGGTTCAGGTACATTTGAGGAAGTATGATGAAGTTTGTCCTCAGAGAGCAAGAGCCAAGAAACAACTGGCGACAGAAACCGACTTCACTGCAAGGATGAAACTTGATTTCTATAGTCATGTGGACTGGAAAGCAAGTAAACAAAAGAAGCAAGACCGTTCCCTCCAACTTCTAATATCTTTCTATTGCGGGCAGTGGCAAAGTACAGACCATGAATCGAATATGGCCTGCCTCATGTTTTTGTAGAGCCTGTGAGTTAAGAATTATTTTTCCATTTTTTAAATTAAAAAAAATACTGTTTCATGACAGGTGAAAATTAAAATTTCAGTGAATAAGAATAAAATTTTACTATACCACATCCATGCTTATTTATTTCCTTATTGTCTGTGGGTGCTTTCAAGCTGCAAGGACACAGTTGAATAGTTGCAACAGATGATACATGGCCACAAAACAAAATAAAACTATTTACCATCCATCCCTTTTAACAAAAGTGTATTGACTCCTGTTTTTGTGCTTCCTATTGGCAAAGGAGAAATGTTTGTGGAGGTTAAGCCCCACCACCACAGAGAAGAATATGGAAGGGTGGCTTTAGGACTGACAGATAACAGTGTGGTGCCTGGCAGAGTTGGTTCCCTACACTTTCTGGGTTTTAAAATAAGTGAGTTTTTCTAATAAGTGTTAGAATATGTCACTATGTGCCTAAGTATAAGACTACTTCCCAGCTTCCCCAGGTCTTATTGCTCTAATTTCAGCTCCTTTCCCTTTCTCTGTCAAATTCTTGTTGCTGATATTTTCCAGGGTCTAATAATTTGCATAACCTGTGCCCATCTTCTTTTCTTGTTCCTGTTGTCTCATTCTGTTGTTTTTTCCCCCTCTTGCTCAAACATTTTCTGATCTCTTATGCCTTGAAAACTCTGAAGTTTCTTAAGTAATACTGTTTCTGAACAGAAATCAAAATAGATTTTGCCCAAATAGCCAAGTACCTGAGAAGGTGTTGTCAATAACACTAGGGTCATACCACTCTCCACATGATATAATGTGGTTTGATGGAAGTAAGCGCACCATTGTAAAATGCCATAATTGATCTCTGGTGGATGTGATGGGCCTCATTTATGATGTCAAGAGCCCGGGAGTCTTCTTTTAACTTTGTCTAGTTTCCACTTTGAATTATCTATGTTTATGTGAATAAGACTCTGAAATCAAGAAATGTTCAGATAATTTCTAAATCTTACTTTAGTTATTAACTTTTCCCCTTTACCTAGACTCAATAAGAACAACTAAAAAATACAATCATGCACGGCATAATGACGTTTCAGTCAACAACAAACTGCATATGTGACAGTGGTCTCATAAGATTATAATACTGTATTTTTACTGTACCTTTTCTATGTTTAGATATGTTCAAATACATAAATACTTACCATTGTGTTACAGTTGCTTACAGTATTCAGTAGAATAACATACTATACAGATTTGTAGCTTATGAGCAATAGGCTATAACATATGTGCTAGGTGTGTAGTAGACTATACCATCTAGGTTTGTGTAAGTATACTTTATGATGTTCCCACAATGGCGAAGTCACCTAACAACGTATTTCTCAGAATTTATACCCATCATTTATTGATACATGACTTTACCAGACATACATATTGAATTTATTTCTCAGTTTGTCTGAAATTTGAAGCATTTATTAAGGACTATTGAAATAAATATAAAGGCTCCAGAAGAACAGTACACAACAGTGAGTTGTGGGGCAGAGTATGCCTTACTACTTGGGAACTTATAAGGGTCAGCACAAGCAAATGGGGTCATTGGGACAGGTCACCTCTGGCAATAAGGGGAAAGGACTTGGGTCAATTAAAAGTATACAGTGGCAAATAAGAAAAGGTATTCTTCTGCCTTAAAAGAACTTGAAATTGAATCTAGAACAGAGACTGCACTATACAAGCAAAACTGAGACTTAAAAATTAACATAGAAATATTTTAAACTAAAATTGTCTAAACTGTGAGTTAAAAGTTTATTAGGGCTTAGTTACATTAATGAAGAAGTAACAAATCAATGGTTTTCTTAATTTAATTAGCTTGAATTATAGCTCTTTATAAATATCTATGCACATTTATATACTACCTTTTGAATTTTGGGGAGAGATTGAATCCATAATATAATAATATGTTGCTCTTATTTTCCCTATTCAATTTAGTCCCTTGACAATCTTGAGAGGCTTGGCAAAGACTACATTGATAGATCTAATCAAGTTATGTGCCCAGTACCTTTGTCCTAATGTATCTGTGCTTGAAGGAGAATTCAGATGAAAGTTATACGTTGAAAGAGGCCTTTATTGAACTCTTGCCAAGCAAATCTGAGAATAGATTGATGTTCTGTGTTAGTCCAGTGGAGATTTTGTGAGAAAGTAGATTTAAATCAGTCCTTCAGATATTCAAGTCTTATGTCATTCAAAGGACTGATCTCTAAGGATCAGAACCATAAAGAAGGAGAGTACACTGAATTGGAAACTAGCTTGGAATTCAAGGGAAATCTTTTGGCTTCTGGTTTATCTTTTTTGTTTCCGAGAAATTCACTACTATTGTGTGTTACTTAATGAAATCATAATATATGCCACTTCTATCCCTGTTGGAGTGCTTAATATAAGAAAAGATAATAATTTTATTTGCAGAAATAAACTGTATTATACAATTTAAATATTGAACATATTCATATTTTTTCTAATTTGATGGTTATTTCATAAAATGCTTATTCTATTGAATTTTCCTTTTTCACATAACTTTTAAAATGTGACCAAAAATGTTTGTGGTGAGCGTTACTTATAAAAGCGTACTTAGAATGGGCATGTACTGCCTTAAATTTATATAAATGTATTTTATTAACCTTTCTTTGGTTAATTAACCAGTATTTACTTAAAATTTTAGGAGAGCTTTAGCAGCTATGTAAAGCCCTAAATAAGTAGAAGACACGTTCTCTTAGGTACCCTCTATTCTAGACAACTTGCATCATATTCTGTAGTTTAAAGAAATAGAATAGAGGGGGATGATCACCTAGGTAAATAGAATTTAAATATGGAAGATACATAAGCTGGCTCAAAGACAAGATAGGAAAGTAGGTAGGAGACATTACCAAGAGACAATCCAGCCCCAGATAACCTAGCTAATTTAAGAGGGAAAAAAAAGAGTAAAACCCAGTAATATTCATTAGGGTGTTTAATACTGTAGGTAAGAATAGCAGCAGAACAGTGGTAAAAATTTGAGATTCGAATATATTCTGATAGTGTTGGACTGTTACTTTATTGCATAGCTTCCAAACTATATGAGATGTTCCTCTTGAAAGCATGGAACTGTCTGATACTTAATAAGGAGATAAAACAAACTAGAATAAGAAAACACTGTTAATATGCATAGAATAAAAATGGAGTTATAGTACAAACATCTAGCTCTACAGAAAGAAAACATAGGTAGCAAAAGCAGGTAAAAAATGATTTTGCTGAAACACATAGCAATTAAAAGATACAAATATTTAATAATCTTTGTTGAATTTATACCATGAGGTCATGCTTTTAAAAGAGTGACTCTGTATATTAATAATAGAATAGAAAAATAGATCTAGATATACTTTTCAGAATTTATGATAGGAAAATGTTTTGTATCAATATGTTAATTGCAGATTTTTACCTGCTGAATTAGTCATCCCAAGTGCTCAATGCTAGAGAGAGAGACAGAAATATGGAAAGACCTAATTAATTTTCTTTTAAATTTTAGTCTCCTTCTTTAGCAAAAGTAGGTACATCTCTGTTCAGTTGGATTTAGAGTACAAAAAAAATCATCATTATAGCTTTTGAATTATTTTTGTAATAATTAATTTATTTAATAGTATTTTTAAATGTTTACAATTGGTAGAAAAACACAATTTTGCTTTTATTGAATATTGATTTCTAGAAAGAGCTGCAGTTCTCATCTTTATGTCTCCATTCTTTCATTTCATTTCTGAGGATAAGAACCGATATGTCATGGATTCAAAGTAATGGGAGTTGGCACTGTTTAAGTCATAAGTAAAAGGGTTTCAACTTTGAGCATCTTGATAATCCTTGAAAAAAGTTGAAATCTCTTTGGATTTAATTTAATGTGCTGTCTTCTGTTTTGTAATTTGCACTGTAAAGTTTGCAGGATAGAGAAACCTAAACCATTCTTTTCCTTGGATGATGGGTCTCCTGCAGCTACTGTGAAATTTCTCTGAGTTTGTCCTTTTGTCCTCTTCTTGCCACTTTGAGTGGCAAGCTCTAGATTTACTTGAAGATAAATACATTATGTGAGGAACATCGTTTGTCCTGTAACCTCAATGCTTGGGGAAGTAAATAGTAGTTGTTAAGCAAATTGCTTGAATTCACGAAGAGTGAATGTAGATTTAAGGCTAAATTGTGATCTCAGTGAAAGAAGATTGGGCTATTGAGTTTGATTTTAGATTAGGTCATATTTCTGGCTTAATCTAAAAAAAATTCTTTATCCCAAATTCCCTTTAGCACAAATAACTAAGAAAACACATTGGGGTTAAGACCAAAAGCTGTGACTAACAATGAATGTATTGATGGTTCTTCCAAGTTCACAGGACCTATGTGACATATGTAACACTTAGTGGTAGTAAGCAGATTATAAAAGTTCAAGGCTGCTAGGTTAGGCTATCTTTCTGTCTGTTTCCACAAGATGTAGGATTGATACTGTTGATCACAATATTGAATATTTGACATTTGACAACTCAGTGCACTGGTTAGTGCAGGATAGAAGATGAAGAATGATTGATCCATTTCTGCATCAAATAGTTGTTTTATAAATATCTATTATACAACTAGCAATTTTCTACATTTAATGAAAAGAATCATAAAAATAGAAAGATAAAAAAGAAATTATATTCTCTGTAAGATAAAATTTTTGCAAAGGTTCAAGTAACTATACTAGCAAGGGTTTGTGAATACAAGTTTTACAAATAGATATAATCAGGAATTATTCAGAATGTGGAATTTTTCTCAAAGAAACAAAGTAGAATTGTTAAGTGATTTCCATTCTTCCTTCTGTTAGTTATACTTTCTGTATTTATAGTGTTTTTGTTTTGAGATATCACATTTTATATTGCTATGATATATAACAAGATTCAAATTTGACTTGAAAGCTCATAAAAGTCATATGTTCAAAAAAAATGCAAATTTCGTATAAGCAATTTAATTAGCATATAATTTTCTTTTAAGAAGAAAGTACACACTATATTTCTCTTATTACTCTAGAGGGTATATAACACATTATGCTGTTTATAGTAAGTATGTATTTAAAGTTGACTGCCTCTTCAGTACAAAGAGATTAACATTTATTTTTCCAATTCCAAGGGCCTAACATAAATCTGAAAGATAAAACACTTAATAATCATGTATTAAAAAATGAATGCATAAATGAATAAGTGAAAATATGGATGAATAAGTAAATGAGAGAAAAATATGTAACAACCTTTGGAATTCTTATTGACATCTCTAAAGATACCCCATTATTCTGTGTCCCCTAATCTCATCACATGAAACTAAGTATATAAGTATACATGTACACACACTTTATGTATGTACGTATATAAGTTTGGAGGTTGATATCTGTGCATAAAAGTTATATAATGTTATTGCGACTACAATCTGTAATTTTGTAAAAAAGTAATGAAAATTTACCAAATGTTAATTCTGAACAATTTACACAACTATGCTTAAGAAGATAGTCTTTTTTTTATGTTTTTAAACTCTCTGAGAAGGTATCATTTCCAGTTTGATTCTGAAAAGTGATAATGATCAGAAGGTCTACACACTCCTACCTTGTGAAATGTTATCCATATGAAATTAAGCTTCTATTGATGATAATTTTAAGCCATGTATAAACTGAAACCCAGGACCTCATGCATGATATTTTTGCTATTTGCTTTCTATGATAAGGTGTTTTGGGGTTTTTAAATCAGTATTTTCAGTGTGGTTCATATCTCTGCTTCATTTTAGTTTGTAATATAAGATAACAATGAAATAGCCTTTTAGGGAAATACGGGTTTGTTTATTCTTAAAACATACGATTAGTGTATTAAAAATAAATATTAAAAATTTTTATATCTCAGGATTTTAAGGAACTCTAATGAAGCTTCTTTGCAAAGTTGTTCATTTTGACTTTGCCAAATTCAAATAGTCATGCTGATTCAACAGTAGCATATTTAGGTGCCTTAGGGCTTTGTCCATGAAGAATGAACACTGCTTGGCACTTTTCTTTTCTTATTTCTCCAAATTCTCAATACTGATTTTAAGGGTCATGGGGTGAGGCCCATCTGTTTAATGAGGTTTCTGCCTGATGACGCAGGTAGACTGGAAAGTTGAAACTCAACCATTCCTTTCTTTAACTATCGCAATTAGCCTCTTATATATGCTCAGAGGCTAAGTAAGGAGCACATTTAAAAATGCAGATAATAGCAAAATGTAAGTTTTGCTTGCTTAAACTCTTTCAAAATTCTCATGGGGTGAGTGTCTTCCTCCAGCCAAATTGGATCAGGTTGGTTTAAGGATGCCCTAATATATCACTGAAGGATTGTAAGCCAATTTATCTGCTTAGTTGCCAAGAACTCTACTTGAGTATGATACAGTCATTGTGATAAGCCAATTTAAGAATTTTTTAATTTGACCTGAACTTTCAGAGTGAGCATAGACATTCTTTCCCCTTCAAGAAAAGACTCAAGTGGAGTTTTGTTTGTTGATTCTTTTTTTTTTTCTTCTCATGACTGTATGTAACATAGAGTCATAGCTACGTGCATTTTGCTATAGATGTGCCTTATAGGCAACAACTGAGTAATATAAGTATGAGAAATGTCAAGGGATTGCATTTAGGCCTATAGAAGCAGAAAATAAGAATGTGATTTATGTAATAACCTTTTTGAGTTAACAATACAGACTTCTAAGAAATTTTGAAGCAGAATAAAATAGTTAGATCCATGACCAATCCCCAAATCTGGGTAGTTGAGATGGACTGATCGAAAGGAGAGTATTTGTGGATTCCTCTAGACCTGTGCTGTCCAATACTATAACTAGCCACACATCAACGTTTACATTTAAATTACCTAACAGGTACAATGTACACTATCTGGGTGATGGGCACACTTATAACTTTGACTCAAACAGTACAAAAGCAATCCATGTAACCAAAACATTTATACCCCCATAATATTCTGAGATAAAAAATTAAATTAAAAAAAAGAATGTATAAACATGAAAAATATAATAAAATTAAACTAAATTAAAAATTCAATCCCCCAGTCATACTAAGGAAGGTTTCAGGTGCTCAATAACCACCTGTGCCTAGTCGTTAAGATATTGGACAATACAGACAGAAAACATTTCCATCACTGCAGAAAGTTCTACTGGACTGCACTCCTTTAGAGTAATGATCCTAAGGAAAATTTTCCTCACTGTTTGGTTCCAGTGGGTCAGAAATCCAAGGAGCGGCTGCTGTCATTTAGATGAAAATCCCTTCTCAGTTGTCCTGAAGCTACACTTAAAAAGAATGTTATTTTTAAATCACCGTAGTCCATTTTCAAGACACCTCAATATTGACTAGTCTTTCTGTACACATTCCCTATGTTCAGCATTAGTATTATTTGTGTTAATAATAATCTACAATATATACTGTAATAAGAGTAAATATAATTGCAATTACATTTTTAACTATGGAAAAGCTTGGAATCTGTAACATGCATGTGGTAAATTAATTTTATATTTGCATTTGTTCCTTCAGGATAACCAACTAAACTTACTTAATATATTTCAGCTATTTGCTATTCAGAACATGCTTTATAATCATTTTTAACAATTGATTTAATATCATTTTAAAAATAATTGTGTGAAGTTAATTATAATAACCTTTACAATTATTTCAATCATGTTTATTTAATTTCTCTGGTTGTTTTTGATCTGACTTTTGACATGGCTAATTAATTTTCTCTCTTATGTATTTCCTGAATTTGAACAGCATTCTTCTCACTTTCTTCTATTTTTAAGATCCTTTACTTCAAAGATTTTTATCTCTTCTTTGAGAGATTTTAATTTTTTATTATTATTAAGGGAAATATCAAACATGTTCCAAGGTAAAGAGTATAGTGTAATGAACCCTTAAGGATTCGTCATACAGCTTTGACAATTACCAACTATGGCTAGACTTTTTTCATCTTTACCCGCACCCACTCCCACCAATTGCCAAGATTATCTTAAAGTAAATAAAAAAACATGATATCATGTGTGATTCCATTTACATAACATTCTTAAAAAGACAAAGCTATAGAGATGGAAAACACATTAATGGTTGCCATGAACTGGGGATCGCATGAGGGAGCTTTATTGTTGTAATTAAGCAGTTTGGTATATTAATTTTTGTTGTGATTGCATAAACAAATACATAAAGTAAAACTGCATAGAACCCCACACATACTTCCACACACTAAAAATGGTGAAAATTGAATAAGGTCTATGGTCTGTACTAATATCATTTTCTTGGTTTTAATATTACTGCAGGTATAAAATATGTCATCATTGGGGCAAGCAGGACACTTTGCACAATTTCTGTAATCTTCTGCGGGTCTTTAATTATTTCAAAATAAAAATATTTTCAAAAATTAATTTTAATAGAATTCAACCACTTAAATACTTAAGAATATATTTTAAAAATAATTGAAAGACTTATATATGCAAAACCCCAAAATATTTCTGAGGAAAAACAGAGAGATCTAAATAATTGGAGAGATACACCATGTTCATAGATTAAAAGATTCTATATTTGAAATTTGTAATTTTCCCAAAATTAACCTATAGATTCAAAGTAATCATAATTATAATCCCAGCAGAATTTCCTTATAAAATTCCTGACAAGCTGAATCTATGATTTATATGGAAATTCAAAGATCTAAAAAAATCAATCTTAAAAAAGAAACATCTTACTTCAAGCCATATCATAAAACTATAATAATCAAGACTGCCATATTAACATGATGATAGATAAAAAGATCAAAGACACAGAACAGAGAATCCAGAAATAAATCCACACATATTTGGCCAAGGCAATTCAGTAAGGTAAGGCTTTTCCACAAATGATATTTAATATATTATATATCCATATGGGAAAAAAAGCACTTCAACCCCTACATCATACCATGTACTATTCAAAATTTAATTTGGGATACATTATATACATAATCCCAAAAGACAAAACTACAGATCTTATATAACACAAGAGAATATCTTCATGACTTGGGGGCAGGCAGAGGTTTGCCAGACAAAACACAAAAAGCAACATTCTTAAATGAGCAAAATAAAAACCAAATATCTTTAAATTTACAAACTGCTAAGTCTTATCAAAATTAATAAGCGAACCATAAACTTGAAAAAATTATTTGCAAAACGAGTATCTTACAAAAGATTCAAATTTCAAATACATATGTGTATATATATATATATAAACTCCTATGTAACAATAATAAAATGACAAATAAGTCAATAAATTAAAAAGCACAAAAGACAGACACTTCACACAGAGAAATATAAAAATGGGCAAAATAACTAAGAAAGTGAACATCATTTGTCATCAAGAAAATTCAAATTAAAACCACAATAAAATGCCACTACAAAACTACAAGTTTTGATAGCAGTTAAAACTCTGACAACAACAAATGTTGACAACTACGGAGAGTAATTAGAACTCTTATACATATGTGGTGGGAGTGTAAAATGATGCAAGCACAATGGAAAAAGTTTTGATGCTGTGTTATAAAGGTAAAAACAAAACTACCCTGTGACATAGAAATTTGACCCCTAGGTGTTTATTTAAGAAAAATGAAAGTATATGCCCACAAAAAATGTCTTCAAAAATGTTTATAGCAGCTATATTCATAATAGCTAAACACTATAAACAACCCTAATGTTCATCAACAGAAAGTTAAAAAACAGATTGGTATATTCATATTTAATAGCAAAAAGGAATAAACTACCGAAAGATACAACTACATGCATGAATTTAGCAGATGTTATGCTGAAAGAAAGAATCCAGGCACAAAAAAATACATATGTAATGCCATTTTCATGAAGTTCTAGAACAGACAAACTAATATATTATAAAAAAAATAAAATAAATTAAAAAAGCCTTTCCCTTGGGTAAGGATGTGTTGACTGGAAAGTGAATGAGGGGACTTTCCAAGATTATGGTTATGTTCTATATCTCAATAGGGTCTGGTTACATTTGTATGCATTTGTGCATAGGTGTATGCATTTGTCAAACTCATCAAATTGTACACAAAAGATTTGTACATTTCACTCTTTTTGTATATTTAAACTAAAAGTGACTGTAAAATATTGAAATTTAGTTGTTTTCCATTTAACTACGGCATTAGTGACTCTGCAACCATAAACAGTGAGAATGAATAATGAATTATTGGGAATAGATTTCTTACTGTGAGAGAAATGAGTTACAAATATGGAAAAGAGTAGACTAGAATGTACCATGTTACTTATAATTGGTACTATCATTGTGAACTCACCACGTTTAATGAAGATAAATATAGAAATTAGTATAGATATAGATTAAGTTTGAGAAATAAGTATTAGCTATTTCTCAGATCTATTCTCTTAGTGAGCTTACCAGGAATGACCCACCAGGAAAAAACATGTCTAATTTTGTATGCAGCATTCTGGAAAGTCTTTCCTAATGAAGTGACATCTGTGTAAAGCCCTGAAGAAAGTTGAGCAATGAGACAAACATTAATCCAATGGAAGGGTGGTCTAGGTCTGAGGAAAAACTACTGAAATTGGGAGTAAGAAATATCTGATATGTCAAAAAAATTTCAGGAGGAAGGTACACATGGAAGGAATATAGTTGATGATGATTTCAGATTTTAGGTGCAGTGTAAAATATTACAAGCCCTTGTAAGACTTTGTAAGGATTATTTGCTGTTCTTTGAGGGAAATGGAAAGACATTGTACAGTTTAATGTAATGGAGTGATATGTCTTGTGAACAAAGCGTAGAAAGGCAATAGTGGAAAGAACAATTCATTCAGCAATGATAATGACTTGGTACAAGATGATAACTAAACATGGGGTAAAATTGGAAAGATTTTAGATATTTTTAGATTTCGGATTCCAGATATTTAGATTCATAGATATTTTTAGATGTATACACTAGACATACAGATTTAGATTTTACTTATTTAGATTTAGGTAAATCTCTCAGAAGATTTGCTCATGGATTGAAGATGAAATTTAAAAGATGTGAAGAGAATGAACACTTAAGGATGAGCTGTATTTTACTTCTATGGGAAAGTCTACTGGAGAAGCAGGGTTTAGGAGAAGGAATAGGACCTCAGTTTGGACACATTAAGTTGAAGAGGTCCATTAGACATTTAATAGATCTCAAATAAGCATCTGGGAACATTTGTGGATTGTAGGAGAGGATTCCAGACTGGAGAAATATATCTGGAAGGCAAATATATTTTCTTCCTCTGCAGAAATAGAATATAAATTGTTAGGTGATCTCAAGCTACAAGCTTGAAAGCAACTGTCAGGAAAGTTGGAGTAGAC
Source organism: Daubentonia madagascariensis (assembly GCA_023783475.1). NCBI lineage: Eukaryota > Metazoa > Chordata > Mammalia > Primates > Daubentoniidae > Daubentonia > Daubentonia madagascariensis. Next base: position 3,657,613 of record JAKFHU010000322.1, read on the forward strand.
CAAGTTGATAAGGAGGACGAGGCTGATCCCCAGGGAACTCCATAGTTTGGAGTTTGGGAAATAAGGAAGAACTTGTAAAGAAGGCTGAAAAGCACCAGCCAGAGGGCCAGTAGTAGGCAGGCATCTGGTAGTGTCTTTGAAGCAAGACAGAGTTTCAAGCAAGAGGGAGGGATCACTTCTGTCAAACACTGCTAGTAGACAAGAAATGTGAAAATTAAGGTTTTACGGTTGGAGATTACCCCTGACCCTAATAAAAACAATTTTGTTGAGTGGCGCGTTCAAAAGCTTAGTTAGAGGGTCTAGTAGAAATGACACACGAGCAGAAGAACGCCTAATTTTGAAAAGAACAAGTTTACTCAAAAGATAACAGAAAGATAGTATCATTGCTGGAGGACATGCAAATCAAGATGAAATCAAATGATGATAATGAGAATGATCAAGTAAGGAAAAAATACTTTAAAAATCATGAAAAAGAGAGAAGAATTGCTGGAGCAATATATTTGAACAACCAAGTTAGATAAGGGTACTATTCAGGAAATATCATTAAAAAAAATCTTTAGCCAGTCCAGAAAACCTCACCACAAAAGCAGAAAAAAAAAGAAAACAGTTTTATTATTGAATAAGCTGTAATCCAGAAAGAAATATCACCTTTTTATATAGTTAAGTAGATACAACTCATTGAGATACATGTTCTCGAGGTAAATAATAGCCAGTCCTCAAGTAAGGAAACTTGAAGGGACCATTTGTCACACTTAGTGCATTCTTGATTCACCTGGTAATTGGGTTGGCCATCTTTGTTTGCGAATTGGTTTTATCCAAAGGAAAAATAAATTTCTTGTATCTTTATGACAAGAGGTACTTTTAGAACTTAGAGTAAGGTGCCCACTGAAGTTAGGCTCCTACTCTTCAATAGAAACCGGGAGATTGCGGTGCTCTCTTCCTTGCTGATTACATTTCAAATAGATGTCTCCCAGGACCTTGAGAAAGACATTACTGGGTCTTAAAGCTGGGAAGCAGCTTCTTTAGCTTTTAAAAAGATTGACACACATTTTAAAAAGACAGAAAGAACTTACAAATGTTCTAAAGGAAATTCTCTAAGAAAAGTGAGAGGGAGTGTCCTCTTATTTTCAAAAGGGAGAATTAAGCCTCTTATTTTTGGTTCGTATTAATATTTGCCCCTATAATATGCAAGATACAGATATTATATAGGAGCATGACTTCCTTTGCAGAAATAGAATATAATGTGGAGGCAGATAAAAGGTCCACAATCCCTTATCCAAGACCTTTGCAGTCAGATGTGTTAAGAAATAAGAACTGTTTTGGATTATGGATTAATTATTTTGGATTAATGTCGTGATATATCCTTCATGTATTAGGTAAAACCCTACTGAAGTTTTAGGTAACATGCTGTAATCAAAACATTAACATGTCTGTGGGGAAATATATAAATATTCACACTAATTAGAATAAAAAGACTATAAATAGCTATACATCAGTTTTAGTCAAATTTTCTTGCCAATGAATTTAGGTCTGGTCAGGTCAGGTTTTATAACCAGATGAGATATAAAATCTTTTCATTTTAACAATCTTTTGAATTTTGGCTTATGGATAAAAGATTTAGAACTTGTAGGCGGAATGGAATAGTTAATGAACAAAGTACATATAGTATGATTTATTAAAAAGCATGACACCCTTTACATTTCAAAGGAGAATAATCAGCATGACTGCAGGTTTCTCTTTAGCCACATTCATCTGGGAATTAACATCTCAAAGAAGTAGAAAGTGAGACTGAACCAGATGTGCTTCTTTCCACACAAATTGTGAAAGAGGGCAAGGAATCTGAGTATACATAGGAGAGAATGATTATAATGATAACATCTGGACTCTAATATAAGTCACGAGGTTCTGAGTGCTGGTGCACTACAGTGGCTAAGTGAGATGACTAGGACTGAAATCCTTATAGAATTTAACAGTTACCAGACTATAATTACTACAGACAGCAAGATGACAAAATAGAAGGTGATATGCAAAAAGTGTGACTCAAAGCTGGGATTACCAAGGGTTTGTAAGTGGTAATAAAATCAGTGATATATCCATGGGACTTAGTGACCAAGTCAAGGTGGAGTACAAAATCACTGGAGGAAAGAAGCTTAGGTTATTGGAAAGAACACCTGCATGGAAATTGAAATGACAGTAATTGTAACAGAATCTGGACGCAGGTAAACCTGGAAACAAAATATTCACCAAGTTTCTGTTGACTACATTTAAATTAATTTTTCTTGCTTTCTTTACATTTCTACTTTGGGAAATTAAGTTATTTCTATGTTTTTCAACTGGTACATTAGTAATTTGATTTTTATTGAAAAAGAACGCATTTTTCTTTGTAAA